>JAWZYU010000006.1:47792500-48992500 GCA_038380435.1 Ryuthela nishihirai | reverse complement strand
AGGAGTTGCGTACGCGCAACTCCGAACTTCCGACCGTAACCGTTAAAGCGCGTGCCAAGGACACGCCCCCTCTTGCGCCATAGCTTGCGTCGTTCGTCATAGTATGCAAATGTCTTTCCCGGCATGCGCCGGCTCATTGTCAAAAACCGTGACCTGCGAGTCACTGAGAGAGAGCAGTAGTAGAGAGAGAGAGAAGGAGAGAGATGTAGTAAGGTGCGTAGCACCAAGCACCATGCATGTAGCACATGAGTTATGTTTTTTCGTTGATGTCTTGGTGAGTTAATTATTTTGGAAATAAATCTATTTTGTTTTGTTATAAAACTTTTGAGTCTGTAGTTTTTTTTTATCTTGAGCAACGCTAATTAAGGATCTTTTTTACATTAATTCTTATTAGTTGACAATCATTTTTGATTCTTACTTATGAACGCTCGCTGGTATTTGAACCCTAAATCAACTTATTCTACTTTTGGCAATTTAGTAATTATTGCCTGGCACCCGTCTAAGCTATCCGGAGCATAAAACTTAAAGTATTTTGCATTGTTTGGAGCGTTACACCCATCTGGTGAAACCCATGTGTTCTTATGTATGTTGAGATGCTCATAATAAGTGTTAGTTATTCTCAAACCATTATACTTACCTGTAGGAGACGTTGCCCATTGCAGCTACTAATACTAACAGGACCTATCAACCCTCCCCAAAAGTAAGAGTCAGTACCAACTTTGGCATTGAACTCACCTAGACCAAGAGTAATATCTCCTTTCTTGACAGAATTCAAAATATTCTGAAGTTGTCTGTAAAAAGCTATTTTATCATCCTCATCAGCATCCTCAATGGTGGCATAACAACAGATAACATTCAAGTCTTTAATGTTCCTCTGAAATTTAGCTAAAAGAAACCTTTCATCAATGCACTCATATCTTAGAAGAGCATCACTAGCATGTATTCTGAGAAGCAAACTAAGGCTTGGTGATGCTTTTTATCTTCCTTCCCTGAAAAGAGAATTTTAAGATTATTTTTAAGAATCTGACCTTTATCTGCCATCAGGTCTCTTGTAAGCCGATAATATCTAAATTATAAAGGTGGAATTCTTGTGTGAGGACATCCAGAGAATAAGTTCTGTGTAGAGTCCTCATATTCCAACTACCTATGGAGAGAAAATGTTTAGTGGGATGTTTAGAGAAACTGTTTATTGAGAGAGGGAATTCCAACAATATCAAACAGCTGTGATGCCCAGCGTTCACTTTTGCTTTACCTTAACCAGTTTTGTTTAATTTATGTTATATTTATCATTTTGGGGATTTTTATTTCCTTTTTGGCATCACAGCGTTCATTTCCAATAGTTAGGAGTTGTGCATGCGCAACTCCGATCTTCCGACTGTCACCGCTAAAGTGCGTGCACAAGGACACGCCCACTCTTGCGTCATAGCTTGCGTCGTTCGTCATTTCATGTTAATGTCTTTCCTGGCGTGCAACACCGGCTCTTGTTAAAGCCTGACGTGTGGTCAGAGAAGCACATGTAAGTGCAGGACAAGCACAAGCACAGTGCGTGTAGCACAAGGTGCGTAGCACCAAGTGGAGCATAGAGTTGTAGAGAGAGTGTTGTAGCACGGTGAGTTGAACTTTTTTGGAAATAAATCTGTTTGTTATTTTAAACCTTTTGAGTCTTTCCAGTTTTTTCTCTTGAGCAACGCGAATTTCGATTGATAGCATCTAGACTTTTGACAATCAATTTTGATTCTAGCTATTTACTCATTCACGCTCGCTGGCATTTTGAACCCTACTTTAAACTTAGTCTACTTTTTTGGCAATTTGTTAATTATTGCCTGGCACCCATCTCAGCTATCTGGAGCATAAAACTAATTGGATCAGGAAAAAGGTCCAACTTTAAAGTATTTTGCATATTATTTGGAGCGTTACACAGCCGCCTAATTGCAGGCATGGGGCAAAGACCCGTTCCCCCATTTCTAAAGGCTGAAGCCATCTACACTGGAAGACTTCCTCCAATATAGAATTTCACAATCTACGTAGAAGCAAGAGTTCAGGTGCCTGAGATAACCTCTGCTCAGAATTATCCACCAACTGATAAAACATATCCTGTTAATCTATTCATTTGGGGCTATCAATGAACAAGCAAACAGAAAACACAGCAGAAGATTTTTCTCTCCACAGAAGCCCACCAGTGCAGCAAATTAAGGATCCATAATCAAGCTCAGAGCCTTATTTCAATCCGATATGTCTGATAGATTCCAAAACACCTGGTTATTTCAGGTGAACCAAAATGCATGTCAAAAAAGTACACTATCACTGATCTACCACAGCCATTATGAAATTTATAAAATGTCATACACTTAGAAATTTATAAATAATCTAACTTAGGTGGTCATCCACTTTAGAACGGCATCTAACATGACAGATAAGCTAACATAACGTCAGGAAAATACGTTTGAACTTATTTTAATACTTTGAAGTGTATATTGCACCTACTGATGGTATTATAAAATTTGATTTGGTTCTATGCAACATCACATGGGATTGGTGTATAGCTCTCCTTCTAGTGACTGACTACCTAGCTACCATTTACAGACCCTACTAGTTCTAATAGAAAGCATTACACAGAGTTTAATAAACATGTAAAGGATCAGTTAGCTGCTGATCTTCGGCTTTGTGGCTTGGTGAACAATGCCGAGGAAACAGACAGCACAACAGCAAAGAGCTATACCAAATAATGTTTTATGTGGTAGAAAACAGAGAGGTATACAGGGATTGAAGGATTAAACAAGGTAAGGTTATAGAAGGTAAGGATTCTGTCATTGCTAGGTGGGCTGACCATTTCAGATATCTTCTAAACCATGTGAGTAGTTCTACTCCCACTGTTTGTAATGATGATAGATGCATTATTAGCTTTAATCTTGGCCCTATAACACAGTCAGAACTTATTTCGGCTATTTCCAAACTTAAACTACATAAATCCCACAGGGGTAGATGAAATTACTACGGAAAAGCTTAGAGCTGGGAATATTTCAGTTACCACATTGATGACTGAAATTTTGAATATCTTTTATGATAAAAGCATGGTTCCTAAGGATTTTACCAGAGCTATTATTATCCCTATTTTTTTAAAAAAAGGTGGTCACAGTTCTTGTGATAACTATAGGGGTATCAGCCTATTTTCTGTTCCAGGTGAAGTTCTTTACATGGATTGTGCTTAACAGAATTAAGAATCTGGTTGACAGACAATTGTGTGATGAGCAATGTGGATTCAGAAGTGGTAGGGGATGTGCAGATTAGATTTTTTCACTCAGGCAGATTCTTGAGAAATGTTTAGAATTTCAGAAACCTTTAGTTGCTAGCTTTGTTGATTTCAAAATGGCTTTTGCCCTGTTGATCATCACAATTCGTAGTTGATTGTGAGATTGTATCGCATACCAGATAAGATAATTAACATAATGAAAGCTATCTATAATAACACTGAGTCGTGTATGAGAGTTGGTAAGGTTTGTAGCAATTGGTTTAGCATTACTTCTGGTATTCAACAAGGGTGCATTTTGTCCCCTTTTCTCTTTACTTTGATTATTGATTATGTTATGCAAAATTCACTCTAAGGGAAAGATTTTGGCCTTAAATAGTTTGGAGATATGACAATTTCTGATTTAGATTATGCTGATGATTTAGCCCTTTTGGCAAATGATGATGATGAGATCAACTCTTTCATTCGATCTAATAATGAGACTGGTAGTAGAGTGGAGGTTTGGTTATAAACAGAGAAAAAACTAAAGTGATGACTATTGGTCAGGTAGACTGTGATTTAGTTAATCTGAATGGTTGCAATCTTGAGCAGGTGTCTCATTTTAATTATCTTGGGAGCTATGTAACAGATACTGGTGATGTGCGGCATGAGATTAACAGAAGAATAGGGATTGTTTCCAGGGCTTTTAAGAATCTATAAAGAGTGTGGAGAAATAGGTGTATACACCTTAAGACTAAAATTAGACTGCATAATAGTTTGGTTCTTTCTAGGGTTAATTATGGTGGTGAAACTTGGGATGCTTTGTAAACAAGATAACAGGGAAGTTGATGCTTTTGATTCTAGTCTGTGAGGATGGTAGAGCCTCAGCAGAAAAACAACACACACCCAGGGCTCGAACACAGGTCCTTATATCAATAGCCAAGCATTCTATCCATTCAGCCATGGGACAGCATTAGCTGGATGAGATCTGAACCCATGACCTCTTGATATCATGTCAGGTTCTCTGATTACTGAGCTACCAGCTGCTGAACAATCATCCTCTATTTGTGTCTATAAGCATTATACCATAGAATTAGTCATTGGAATTGTAGTTGACTGAAATTGAAAATTCTGATCCAGAGCACCTGACATGTTATAAGGAGGTTGTGGGTTCAGATCCCACCCAGCTAATGACAATTTTTCCTCTATATTTATCTAACATATTACTAACAGGAAACTTTATGCTTTTATTTCTAGATGCTTATGCAGTATCTTGGGCATTAGTTAGTTCAACTTTGTAAGTAATGAAGAGGTTAGGAAAAAAGGAGTCGGTAACCTTTTTTGAGCAGCATATTGTGTAGAGAGAAACTCTGTTGGTTTCGCCATGTTGCCTGTTTGGATAATTCTAATTTAGCAAACACGGTTATGAACAATGTGCCTTAAGGCGACAGAAAGAGGGCAGAGCTAGGATGCAGTGAGCAGACAATGTCAAACAGGACCTTGTTAGAATTGGTGTGCAGTGGCGAGAAGCAGATCTAGCTCAGGACAGATATGCTTGGAGAACTGATTTGCACAGTCTGGTTGGACCTCTGTAGCCCATGGCTGCTTGAGGATGATGATAATAATGATTATTGGTAATCTCATTTTTATCTTGTTTCAAAAAATAATGAGATAATAGTTTCGCTTTGTCGTCTGTCTATCTGTAGACATCAAACTTTTTTGTTTACAAAGAAAAATTAAAAAATCTTTTTTTGTTTCATAGGTTTTGATGAAATATTACAATATGCACTTTCTGAATTTCTATAAATATGCCCTCTAGAGGTGGAAAAAGTTGAAAATTCCCAAATCTCAAACAAATATTGCAAAATTGAAATTTTGGTGGTGGAATGTGTAGGTCACGAAGTTTCCATTGCCAACAATGTTGACCCCTTAAACCCAGAGGAGGTGGAAAAACACACTTTTTTAGTTTTAGCAGATAATTGTTGTTTTCAGGGATAAATGAAAATTTATTTTTGGGTTATATAAGATTTGTTAAAATATTAAGATTCACACTTTTTGAATATTCCAAAAATTATAATTGCACCCTCTAATGGTGGAAAAATTTTCAAATTCCAAATTTCAAACAAATACTGCAAACGATGTGTTTAAGCTAGAAATTTTAAATTTTAGTGGTGGAATATGAATGTCATGATGCTTCCATTGGTAACAATATATTGACCTCTTAGACACAGGGGGGGGGGGGACAAATTTTTTGCTTCAGCAAATAACTTTGTATTTAAAGATAAATGAAAAATTCGTTTTAGGGTTAGATGGGAATTGATAAAATATTATGATTTGCACTTTCAAACACTATAATTGTGTCCTCTAATGGTGAAAATTATTGAAAATTCCAAAATTTCAAATGAATATTCCAACCTGGGCCAGCGTGAGGCAGTTTCAGTGCGTTCCACAAAAAGCACTTGTAAAAAACGAAATTTGGGTCAAAATTGATCGAAATCAGTCAATTTTGATGACAAAGATTTTGCAGGGGGAAAAATTTATAAATATACTAAATGTTCCTACAAGTTGTATGTAGATATGTATCACACTTTCTACTAATAATAATTTACTATTATAAAATTTAGAAGTTCATATAAATGCATTTTTTTTTTGGCCCTGCACAACTTTGGAACCCAGCCCCACAAAAGTTCATGCCAGCTCTAATTGCAACTATGTATTAATGATAGAAATATGAAATTTTGGTGGTGGAATGGGGAACGCTATAATTAAAAATAACTAAAAATTGTCTGTCATTGAGCAATAAAATTTTAAAGTTTATCCTTCAAACTATTTGCATGTTTTTAGTAGAAAACTTTCAACGTAAAAAATTTTAAGTTATTTTTAATTAATTTCTGAGGTCCTTTTAAATTGTGAACATCATAAAGTTTCCATTGGTAACAATGAGAATGATAATTAGAAAACTCTTTTTTAATTTGATTGGAACTAATGAAATATTATAATTTGCATTTTCCAAATACTTTAGTTTTAATATATTTACTTTAAAATTTTATATATTTTATATTTAAAGTTTTTAATATATTTACTTTACAGATCACTGAAAAGATGAAACAGCAAAGCTGTTATAAAGTTTTACAATAATATGCATAGAATAGGAATTTGAAATATTAGTGGTATTTTTAATAGATATTCCACTGACAGCAATAACTATTTTTTGAGAGTAGTGTGAGAAATGCAACTTTTTAGATTTAAGAATTAAAAGATGAATACTTTTATGTTGTATAATTACTAATAAAATACTATTTGCATTTTTCACATCATCAGCTAGCTCAAATTAAAATGTTTAAGAAATGGAACATTAGGTAAATGAAAATCTTCATACTCTTTGAAAACGATATTCTCATATGCTCCAGAAGCAATACACGTCCTTCTAGTTAATATTGTATTTACTTGGTAACATGTCAATGTTACTCTTTTCTACGGAAATCCACCAAAATGAATCAAGTTATTTTGCTCAGAAATATTTTTGTGATGTCCGAATAATATTGCATCTTCTGTGGTAAACTGGTATTGGAATCTTCATGTACTTCAGTATTTAAAATAGGGTAACTGATTCATATATGAATAAAAAAAAAATAACTTTTCATTCATCTCTTAAAATAAAAACATAGCATTTACATTAAATCTCTGGGAATATTGGGGAAAATCATTAGTACCAATGTACACCTCTTGACCAATCACACTGAACCATCAGCCCCTGGACCATAAAACCCAAAACTACATTCTGCCATCAAAATATCAAATTTCTAGAATAAATACACTGGTTTCCATAAATTAAGGAAAATCCATATGTTAAGTCAAATGGAAAAATAAAACATCGAAGTTCTATAGCTTCTAAAATAAGTTTTTTTGTTTTGAAAAATGTGATTGCAGATAAAGATCTCAATCTAATAAAAAGATATCTTGATTTTCAGCAAGATTCTTTCAGTATTTAATGAGTTATGGACATTTGAATATTTAGCGATAACAATACCAGCCACAAAAAGTGACTTCAGAAGTTAATTAAAACTTAGTAATAAGTAATGTATCAGTGTTTAATAAAATAAGTTTAATAAAATTTAATTATCACAATTAATAGCTGTATATTAACATTTAAACATTATATGTTCAGCGGAGTGCTTAAAATGCACTTGTAGAATCCTATCAGCTTAATGCCATCAAGGCTGCTGTTGAAATATACAATAATTTTCTATTTTCTGTAATCACTATTTGTACAGAAAATAGGATTCTACAAGTATATTCTAAGCAGTCCTCTGAACTTATAATGCTTAAATGTCAATGTGCAGCTATTAATCGTGATAATTAAATTTTATTAAACTAGTTGTGAGTTTTATTTTATAGTATAATAAGTTTGTATTTTAGAACTTTGTGTAAAGAATTCTTTCACTATTCTTCCGTTTTGTATAAGTTTCTTAAGACTGGCATTGTTGCTGTTAAATATTCAAACTTCCATAACTCATTAAATACTGAACTAATATTGTTGCAAATCAAGATATTGATTTATTTGATTGAGACTTTATCTGCAATCACATTTTTCGAAACAAAAAAACTTATTTTAGAAGTTATAGAGCTTTGACATTAGCTTCTCACTGACTTAACATAGGGATTTTCCTTAAGTTATGGAAACCAGTGTAAATTATAATATTAGCTTAAAATTTTTGGATTGGGTTGGGTTGTTTTACCTCTGAGCGGCACTTTTTGCACACCATTTGCACTAAATGGCCAGGTCACATGGACCCTGAAGGCTCAGAGAAGGTTGGGGGAGGGGACCCACTGGAACAGCTGTTGGGAGACAGATGGTAGCCTCCTGTCAAGGCCATCCAGCGTGTTCTTTAATGTGCACAGGGTATGGCTCTCCCGCACACGGGGCCACGGCTTAACATCCCATCCGACAGACGGTGGCCTTTCCAAGCCCATCGGTGTCCCCTACTGACCGTGGGCAGGGCAGGGAATTTTGCGGAGATAAATCTCAATGCTGACCCAGCTGGGACTCGAACCTGGGAACTACAGATTACGAGCCTGGCGCGCTACCGACTGAGCCACCCCTGCCCAAAAATTTTTTGGAATTTTCATAACTTTTCCACCCTTAAAGGGGCATTAATGGAACTACTGGGATTATCAGAAAATGTGAATCAAAATATTTCATCAATACCTATCTAATTAAAAAAAAAATTAATTTATCTCTAAAAAATGTTGACTATTAAAGGATAGACATAAGATTACACAGAAGACATAGCGAAAACACAACTCATATACTGTTTTTAGAATGTAAATATTTAAATGCAATTCCATTTACGGATATCATTTAATTTATTGCATATATAAAGCCAGTAAATACCATTATAATATTATTTACTTGAGGTATGACAGCATACAACATAGGAAAAAATCAATGAAACACAGGATCCTAATTGTAAAATGATAAACCTCAATGCCACCTTAGTTCCAGGCCTTATGTATCGAGATGAATTTGTTCAGGCACTCAGTGTTTGCATAACGCACCAATATGTGCAGATTGTAATCAATTTCAATGAAAATTTCTTGCTCATCATACAAATGAAGCTCAAGGTTACCACTGGACTAATGCAGCATTCACTCTACATCAGTGGTTCTCAAAGAGTGTGGCATGAAGTTCACCAGGTGTGCCTGATAAGCAGTAAGCAAATCTCATGACTTTCAGATTCTACGAATTGCCAAGATTCTAATCTAATAAGATTGCATTTGATATTCTAATCTAATAAGCTGATAGGATTCAATACAATATCAAATTTCAGTCATAAATACATCGTGCAAAATTTTGCTTAAGAGTTAGCAATTTTAAGCTTTTTACACTGTTAGAGGGTGCATTTAAATCTTTGAATGATTCCAAAAGTGAAAATTGTAATATTTCATCAAAACCTACCTAACCCAAAAGAAATTTTAAATGTAATAACGAAAAATTTTAATCTAACGACAATACAGACAGATGACTAAGACAATATTAGCTTCTTTTTTTTAAAAACAAGATAAGAAAAAATTAACCTATTTTGTTTCTAAACTTCAACACTGTAATGCAACTAAATAAAAAGACTGACAAATATTATTATTCCTATATATAAATGTATGCTGTCCTGTGGTAGAGTGGTTAGCATGCTTGGCTACTAATCTAAAGGACCTGGGTTCGAGCCCCGGATAAGGCATGGACATTTCTGTTGTTTTTCTGCTGAGGTCCCTCCATCTTCACAGACCTTCTATTATGGCATATACTGACAGGATCCTATCAGATTCTGTGGTAAACAGAAGCTTGAGGGGGTTATTTATTTATTTATCAATATATATATATGTAAAATTTCCCCCTCTCAAGTGGCAAACATTTTAAACAATGCATTTTGCTGAAATTGTTTCTTTTATATATGCACAAGTTTGTTCTTTCAACAAAGGAAGAAACTATGAAAATGCTTTCAATATGTTCATTTCTTACCTCTTGACTTGGAAGCTGACTGCATTACTGCAAAGTGGATTACTGAGATTATAAAAAGTGAAAAGTAAATAACAGATCTGAGGCCTTTATATGTACTTTTGGCATTGTCTGAAAGCTTTGTGTAATGGACCATTGAAACAAAAGCAAAAGAAAATAAAAGTGGGAAAATAAACAACATCAATAATTCCAGAAACTACTACTACAAATTTTAATTAATGCTATTATTCACATCTAATTCTCTTAAGTACAGTTGAAAAACTGCAGTTTGATCTCATAAGGTAATAATGACAAAATAATGCAATGGTTTAAAATTCTAGCATAATGGTAAATTATAACTAATGACAATTAATATATGCATGATGTTTGAGGGGGTATTTATTTTTTTACATATATAAGAAAAAATAAGACAAATTATCCTAAGTGATATTTCACTAAATTATTGGTGAATCATTCAAAATCGATCCTTATGTATATGGATGTAACCAGGCCAGCTTATAGAAGAAAAAATTGTGGTGGGGATAGGGGGGAGAGTAATGCAATCGCACCAGAAAAAGGCAAAAAAGGAGGAAGGCAAGAGACTGGGTTGTGCTGTTGTATAACATTATGCTCTTCTGTTTTAAATGTCTTAAAAAAATAATAGTCCAGTGGACCATTTTTTTTTATTTATATTAAAAAATTTATTATATGGATTGGATGAATTGTCCACTTTGCACCAATTGGCATTGGTTCATGCCAATTACACCTGGGACAGGTAACTGAGACGTCATTCTTTTTCGGAAAAAATAAAAGATCAAGGCATGTAACGGGCCAAAGAAATGAATTACTTTTAAAGTTTGAATCCTTTTTCTGATCCAATTAGGTTTATGCTCTTGATAGTGAGACGGGCGCCAGGCAATAATTAACAAATTGCCAAAAAAATAAAGTTAAATTAGGGTTCAAAATACCAGCGAGCGTTAATGAGTAAGAATTCAAAAATGACTGTCAAAACGTAAAGTTAAATGCTAATCAAACAATTAACGTTGCTCAAGAGAAAAAATTAGTAAAGATTCAAAAGGTTTAAACAACAAACAAATTTATTTCCAAAAATCACTCACCAAAACTTCAATGAAGAAGATACATCAATTCTGATTATACATTGCACTAATTGTGCTCCTCCATGCTTATTTCTCTCTGCGCTACAGTGCGCTGTGCTTTTTCTCTCTCTACTGTGCTACTAACTGTGATTCTGAGCTACAGTGCTCTGAGCTACTGCTCTAACTGTGACAACATGTCATCGGTTAGAACAAAAGGCTTGCAGCGCCAGCACGTGTCAAGTTGCACGCCGGGAAAGACATTTGCATAAATTGACGAGCGACGCAAGCTATGACGCAAGAGGGGGTGTGTCCTTGTGCACGCGCTTTAGTGGGTGACAGTCCGAAGTTGCGCATGCGCAACTCCTAACTCTTGGAAGCGAGCGCTGTGATGCCAAAAAGGAAATAAAAATCCCCAAAATGATAAATATAACGCAAATTAAGCAAAACTGGTTAAGGTAAAGTAAAAGTGAACGAGGGGGCATCACAGGCATTGTGTGCAGCACACACCTGACACTTGCTACTAATTAGTGCCATCTGGTTATTGCTGGGCTGTGATATAAAATAAATAAATAAATACCCCTTCAAGCAGCTGCTTGCCACAGAGGTCTGACAGGAGCCTGTCAGTTTATATGCCATAGTAGAAGATCTGAGAGGATGGCAGGCTGATCTGAGAGGCCTCAGCAGAAAAACGACACAAACATCCATGCCTTACCCGGGGCTCGAACCCAGTTCCCTTAGATCAGTAGCCAAGCGTGCTAACCACTCGGCCATGGGACGGCTATTTAACACTAATTTAGCACAAACAAGTTATTTTTAGTTTTGATTTCAGTAGCAGAAAGCACAGTTGAATGCTCTGAAGAATGACTGAAATAATTCTAGGCATATTAAAATAATTTAAGGCAGAAAATGGTGCATAAAATGGAAAAAAATATATATATATACTTATAATTACTTCCAAAATCTTCCTATTTTAAAATAGCAGTTTTTGGTTTATTTGATGTGTGAGCTTAAATCAAATTGGCAATACTGTGTATCAGCTATATAAAATGGTGATCAGATGGCTTTAACAAATTATTTATATCACATCTTAAAATATTCATCAAATGAAAAACTCATAGTAATATTTTCACAATGAATAACATACTTTTATAAAATATATTTTAAAAAATTTTCAAACAGCAATTTTTTTTAAAAACAAAATTTCATGTATCGTACTAAAAATTTATATACACATCATTGGTCTCTCATTTCAGATTCTGTCACTTGGCATGGGGTCCTGGAAGGGTTAATAAAAATGTACTGGTATCACCAATTCAAAAATTATACTGAATAACTAAAATTCGCTTTTAATAATAAAAATTGTTCAAATGTTCCGATATCCCAAAACGTAAAAAGAACACATCTATACTCTATGAGTGCAACCTCATGACAGAATGCCATATGTGACATGTGATCATAATAATTTTAATCATCTCTTTCACGTGATAGATCTTGCTATCTCACAAAATATGAAAATTTGAAGTATTTTTTCCTCCAACTGGAAACAAAAATACATCTATAATAAATGTGTAAAAATTAGGTGAGCTTGAAAAAAATACACTGAGTGCACATTCTATTTACTATCCTGTTCTATGGTGTGACTTATGAACACAGTGCTATACTTCAAAGTACACTCGAACCTTGACTTACACAGGTTTAACTTTAGCAAATTTGATTATTTGCGAGTTTCCCATCAATAATTAAATGGAGATTGTTTTGTAGTTTAGCATGCTACTGCTGAAAATTGCAGACAATGCGACGTGCGTAGACTAGAAATTGTAAAGGAAACTAAAAAAAAAAATTAGTAAATCATAAATTATATGTATCATTAATCTATTTTATCATTTACTAGAATAAATATATCATCATCATCCTCAAGCAGCCATGGGCTACGGAGGTCCAACCAGACCGTGCAATTTAATTCTCCAAGCAAGTCTATCCTGAGCTACATCTACTGCATCTGGTCACTGCACACCAATTCTAACAAGGTCCTGTTTGACATTGTCTGCCCACCGCATCCTAGGTCTCCCCTTCTTTCTGAGGCCTTTAAGCACACTGTTCATAACCTTATTCGCCAATCTATAATTATTCATACGGGCAACATGGCCAAACCAACGGAGTCTCTCTCTGCACAATATGCTGCTTAAACGAGGTTGCAAACTCCTTTGCCTAACCTCATCATTAGTTACAAAGTTGAACCACCTAATGCCCAAGATACTGCGTAAGCATCTGGAATCAAAAGCATCTAGTTTCCTGTTATCTTGTTTACAAAGGGTCCAAGTTTCTCTACCATAACTAACCCTAGAAAGAACCAAACTATTATACAGTCTAATTTTAGTCTTTAGGTGTATACGCCTATTTCTCCACACTCTCCATAGATTCTTAAAAGTCCCGGCAGCAATACCTATTCGTCTGTTAATCTCATGCCGCACATCACCATTATCTGTTACATAGCTCCCAAGATAATTAAACTGTGACACCTGCTCAAGACTGCAACCATTCAGATTAACTGAATCACAGCCTACCTGCCCAATTTTCATCACTTTAGTTTTCTCTCTGTTTATAACCAAACCTACTCTACTACCAGTCTCATCAACAGCTCGAATGAAAGAGTTCATCTCATCAACATCATTTGCCAAAAGGGCTAAATCATCAGCATAATCTAAATCAGAAATTTTTGTATCTCCAGCCAATTTAAGGCCAAAATCTTTCCCTTGAAGTGAATTTCGCATAACATAATCAATAACCAAACTAAAGAGAAAAGGAGACAAAATGCACCCTTGTCGAACACCAGAAGTAATGCTAAACCAATTGTTACAAGCCTTACCAACTCTCACACACGACTCAGTGTTATTATAGAGAGCTTTCATTATGTTAACTAACTTGTCTGGTATACCATATGATTTCACAATCAACCACAAATTATGACGATCAACAGTGTCGAAAGCCTTTTTGAAATCAACAAAGCTAGCAACCAAAGGTTTCTGAAACTCTAAACATTTCTCAAGAATCTGCCTCAGTGAAAATATCTGATCCACACATCCCCTACCACTTCTGAATCCACATTGCTCATCACGCAATTGACTGTCAACCAGATTCTTAATTCTATTAAGCACAATCATGGAAAGAACTTTACCTGGAACAGAGAGTAGGCTAATACCCCTATAGTTATCACAAGAACTGTGATCACCTTTTTTGAAAATAGGGATAACAATAGCTCTGGTAAAATCCTTAGGAACCATGCCCTTATCATAAAAGATATTCAGAATTTCAGTCATCCAAGTGGTAACCAAAACATTTCCAGCTCTAAGCATTTCCATAGTAATTTTATCTACCCCTGGGGATTTCTGAAGTTTAAGTTTAGAAACAGCCAAAATAACTTCAAATTGTGTTATAGGGCCAACATTAAAGCCACCAATGCATCTATCATCATTGCAAACAATGGGAATAGAACTAACCACATTGTTTAGAACATCACTGAAATGCTCAGCCCACCTAACCACGACAGAATCCTCACCTTCTATAACCTTACCTTGTTTATCCTTCAATCCCTGTATACCTGTCCGTTTTCTACCACACAAAACATTAACTATCTGGTACAGCTCTCTGCTGTTGTGCTGTCTAACTGCTTCCTCGGCTTTGTCAGCCAAACCATCAAGCCATAGATTCTTATCAGCAGCTAAGTGATCTTTTACACGTTTATTAAGTTCTCTGTAATGCTTTCTATTAGGACTAGTAGGGTATTGATTAAGGACATTCCTGCAGTTCTTTCTTTCCAAAATAAGCTCAAGTGCCTTATCACTCAGACAATTCTGCCTCTTCTGCTCCTTTTTTCCTAAAAGAGTACTGTTAGTGTCTAAAAAAGCCTGTTTAAAATGATCCCATTCTTCCTCAACTTCAGTAGTAAGCATACCATGACTGTCATAATGACTAAGTAATCTATCATGGTAAGCTTTGGCTATAACAGGATCTTTCAGAGCTTCAGTATTAAAAGTAAATTTTTTAACCCTAGCACAACACTTTTTAAGTTTAAGCTGCAAGACACTTTTAACAAGGTAATGGTCAGATCCAATTTCAGCTCCCCTATATGCCCTGGTATTCCTAACAGAACTAGATCATTTGCTGTTAATTAATATATAATCAATCATAATCTTATGCAGCCCATCAGGTGAAACCCACGTGTACTTATGTATGTTGCGGTGTTTGTAATAAGTGTTAGTTATTCTGAAACCATTGAGTTTACTTACCTGTAGGAGACGTTGCCCATTGCAGCTACCAATACCGGAAGGGCCTATCACCCCTCCCCAAAGGTCAGAGTCAGTACCAACTTTGGCATTGAAGTCACCAAGAACAAGGGTAATATCTCCTTTCTTGACAGAATTCAAAATATCCTGAAGTTGTCTATAAAACCTATCCTTCTGATCCTCATCAGCATCCTCAGTGGGGGCTTTGGGTTGTTGTTTTACCACTGAGCGGCACTTTTTTGCACACCATGGGCTAAATGGCCAGGTCACATGGACCCCGAAGGCTCAGAGAAGGTTGGGGGAGGGGACCCACTGGAACAGCTGTTGGGAGACAGATGGAAGCCTCCCGTCAAGGCCATCCAGCGTGTTCTTTAACATGCACAGGGTATGGCTCTCCCGCACCCGGGGCCACGGCTTAACGTCCCATCCGACGGACGGCGGCCTTTCCAAGCCCATCGGTGTCCCCTACTGACCGTGGACAGGACGGGGAGTTTAGCGGAGATAAATCTCTACGCTGACCCAGGTGGGACTCGAACCTGGGAACTACAGATTACGAGCCTGGCGCGCTACCGACTGAGCCACCCCCGCCCCCTCAGTGGGGGCATAACAGCAGATAACATTTAGGTCTTTAATGCTTGTCTGAAATTTTGCTGTAAGAAACCTTTCATTAATGCACTCATATCCTAGAAGAGCATCACTAGCGTGTTTGCTGAGAAGCAGACCCACACCTTGGTGATGCTTATTGTCGTCGCTCCCTGAAAAGAGAAATTTAAGATTATTTTTAAGAATCTGACCTTTATCTGTCCATCTGGTCTCTTGCAAGCCAAGAATATCTAAATTATAATGGTGGAATTCTTGTGTGAGGACATCAAGAGAAAAAGCTCTGTGCAGAGTCCTCACATTCCAACTATCTATGGAGAGAAAATGGTTAGTAGGATGTTTAAAGAAACTATGTTTATTGAGAGAGGGAATGCCGACAATATCAAACAGCCCCCTAATCGCAGACATGGGGCAAAGACCCGTTCCCCCACCACTAAAGGCTGAAGCCATCTACACTGGAAGACTTCCTCCAATGAAGAATTTGATGATGCCAATAGAAGCAAAGAGTTCAGGTGCCTGCGATGACCTCTGCTCAGGATTATCCACCAGCTGATAAACATAACCTGTGAATCTATTCACTTGGGGCTGTCAACCCACAAACAAACGGAAAACACAGCGGAAGATTTTCCCTCCACAGAAACCCACCAGTGCAGCAAAATCAGGATCCATAATCAGGCTCAGAGCCATATATCTGTCCAGTCCAGTGGGTTTATATGGTCAGCACCAGGACCCTGTGTGGTTGACCACTCCTCAGCAGGGTAGAAAAAAAAGAAAAGTAGCCATAGTTGTCCAGATCAGTAGGCCACACTAATCTGGCAAACCCTCCCCTTCCGTTCACTTTCACAAGAGAGTATCTCTTTTGAAAGGTACTAACGGTCTACACCACGAGAAGGTGGGGTCGGACATTAGGTGCTAGGCCTGGCTAGTTCTATGCATCATCACAGGGGATTGGTGCATAGCTCTCCTTCCAGTGACTACCTAGCTACCATTTACAGACCTAAATATATACACAAATTTATTATAAAAAGTTACAGTGCACTAAAGAACTGCAGACTACGCACTCCGTTTGGGAATGCACGCTCTCTGTCTCGGTACTAGCCAGCCTCACTCACGTTTTGTCTCTCAGTGTACTGTATAGTACTGTATATAACTGTTTTATAAACTTTAATAATTTTTCTGCTATCTAAATACTGCACATGTATTGCACCACATACTGTATGTGTACTATATTGCCTCTCTCTGTGTGTGTGTGTGTGTTAGCCTACATTGTTGATACTATAATTTTAAATTTATAAAACATACTGTTGCAGTACAGTGCATTGTTTTACTGTTTTTTGTGTTAAATATGGTCAACCATATTAAGAGTTAAGGACAGGGGAGCATAGAGATATTCATGGTTTTTTCACATTCGCGGCAGTCCTGCACCCCTAACCCCTGTGAATGTGGATGGCTGACTGTACATACTTGTCACTGATGGGCAGTATCAACTTTCCACTTGAACTGGAAATTTTTTTTTCATGTGCCTCAGAAAGACATGATCAAAATTATTTTTAAATGCATTCCAAAATAATCACAGTAATGCAAATGCCACATTTAATTCACAAATGTCACAGTAAGTGATATCTCAGTTAGCAGGCACCCACTGTATTTACCAAACAGAAGCATTGACTACTTAGATAAAAGAAAACTTTAATATCAAACTTGATGTGGATGGCTGACTGTACATACTTGTCACTGATGGGCAGTATCAACTTTCCACTTGAACTGGAAATTTTTTTTTCATGTGCCTCAGAAAGACATGATCAAAATTATTTTTAAATGCATTCCAAAATAATCACAATAATGCAAATGCCACATTTAATTCACAAATGTCACAGTAAGTGATATCTCAGTTAACAGGCACCCACTGTATTTACCAAACAGAAGCATCGACTACTTAGATAAAAGAAAACTTTAATATCAAACTTGCCTCTTTTCACTACAATTTCTTTATTCTACTTTTAGGTTATGGTGCAGCATTGGATCCTCAGCCGCCATGTTGTACTTTTTCCCAGAAAAACCTGTAACGTTGAGTTGCAATATGATATCCATCCACATGTTCCAATGTTTATGACTGTTATATGCTGTTTAGAATAGTTCTCTCTGATGAGATTATTTGTTTTCAGGGCCTTTCTTAAGTTGATTCTTTAGCGATGAATGTTATTAAGGAAATTTATTTTTGATATTTATTTTAGGGGCTTTTTTTAAGTGTGAAATGAGGTTTCATTGTTTAGCGATATGAGTTGTTATTGAAATCCTTTGATGAGATTACTTTTCTGGAGCTATTTTTCAGTAAGGAACAAAGAGTTATTCTTTAATGATAAGAGCTGTTAATGAAATCTAGTTTTGATGAGAATATTAATTTGTTGGGACTGTTTTAAGTGCAGAATGGTTTATTCTTTAGCAATAAGAGTTGTTAATAAAATCTAATTTTGTTAAAATTGTTTTTTTTTTTTTTTTGGGGGGGGGGGGGGTTAAGTGTGAAAATAGGGTTAATTTTCTAGCAATAAGGCTGTTAATAAAATCTTGTTTTGATGAGATATATATTTATACATATCCTTTAAATTATAATATAAATAACCTCAATACACATCTTAACCCTTTCATGACCATAAGGTTTCTAAGAGTAAATATTAGTATGTAACTGTTTATTTTAGTTTGTTTAGACGTAAAATAAATAAAAATCATAAGAAAAATACATAACAATGTGTAGTTTTTTTGGAATTTTATGGGAAATATTTTTCCCAATGGACTATAAAGGTAACACAAATTATAGTTAGGCTTATTATGCAATGTCTTTTATTTATTGGTTTATTAGAACAAAATGTTAACTAAAATAATACAAAATTATGAAATAAAATTACTATACAAAATGATGTGCTAATTATGATATTCTGCAAAGCAATTTCTTTTGGTAGTGAGGCAAAGATGGACATTGCACATAGTACATATATTATGCGTCCTGACAGTTCTGTTTTGTTTTCTAAACCTTCCCGTTTACGTAATTGCGTTCGGCATACGTTCTATTTTGACATTCTGTATAAAAAATGCAGATAAGGTTATAATTAAATACGACAATCACCAATTTTAAAATGGGAAAAATGTTTCCCTTAGTCGTGAAAGGGTTAAGGTAGATGCAGAACAGACTACTTTTACTATTCACTTTTTTTTCACAGCAGCAAAATAAAACAAGATGGCAGCTTAGGACCCAATACTGCACTTCTGCCTACTTTTATTATACCATTACTCAAGACTTTTTTTTGGGGGGGGGGGGGCTCAGTCAGTAGCGCACCAGGTTCGTAATCTGTAGTTCCCAGGTTCGAGTCCCAGCTGGGTCAGTGTTGAGATTTATCTCCGCAAAAATTCCACGCCCTGCCCACGGTCAGTAGGGGACACCGATGGGCTTGGAAAGGCCGTCCATTGGATGGGACGTTAAGCCGTGGCCCCGTGTGCGGGAGAGCCATACCCTGCGCACGTTAAAGAACACACTGGATGGGCTTGACGGGAGGCTACCATCTGTCTCCCAACAGCTGTTCCAGTGGGTCCCCTCCTCCAACCTTCTCTGAGCCTTCGGAGTCCATGTGACCTGGCCATTTAGCCCATGGTGTGCAAAAAAAAGTGCCACTCAGAGGTAAACAACCCAACCCAAGATTTTTTTTTGTTAAATTTTACATTAAAATAACTTAGTTTTCTGTCACTGAGCAGTAAATTTTTGAAGTTTATCCTTCAAACTTATTAAATAGTTTTTAGGATTATTTTAAATTTTATCTCATAACTAGTACAATAATATTGTGTAGTAATGTCTACTTGAACAGCAATAAACATTACAAGAGAATATTAAATCCATTAAATACTTCCAAAATTACACTATCTACTGCTATTATCTATGCGCAGTCCCGTGGCCGAATGGTTAGCGTGCTTGGCTAGTGATCATAAAGAGTTCGAGCCCTAAGCTAAGGCATAGATATTTGTGTTTTCTCTCTAATTATCTTTTCTATTGGGTATTTATTAAGCTGACAGGCTAATGTCAGATCTCTGCAGAAAGCAGCTGCTTGACGGGGGGCTTATCTACGCTACAGATATCCGTGAGGAATGCCTCAGCGGCAATAAATAGAATACGTAAAAAAAATGAGGGTGGTGCAACGCTAAACAAAATAGCGAAAAACATTTTTCCCCGATGCCAAAAAAAAACATGACCGCTGATAATATACATCTAAGACATACCTGCTATCTTATTGCATACACGAATTATTTCACGTTAATATTACTAAAAATTATCACTATCACCCTCATCATTCTTGTTTACTTTGAAATCACGTTATTTCCCACATTGATGCCAGATCCCTCGTTGTCGTAACTCCTATTAAGCTCGTGTTGCCAACTCTCAAGATATATATAAATACTAAATTAGCAAAATTATATTACATACACAGCTCAAAACAACGGTTCAACAAAATGTATATGAAAATCGTTAGAGAGAAATACATGAGATTTAATATGCTTTACTAATACATCTTTAAATAAACAAAAATCAACATTAAACTGTATATAACGTCAAACTATTACCCTACCTATTTACCAATATATATGCAAAACTATTACCCTATAAATGGAGGCAGTACCATTTCAAATTAAAAGGCTACATTTTATCTGCAAGCATAATCTTAATGACGCCTCAAAGAAAGCATTTAGCCAATTCAAATCGATATAGAGCTGTTGAAAGTTTGGGAGCTGCTAAAAAAATATTAGTGGCTATTTCAACAATACCAAACACATGGTTCTTATATATATACTAGAGCAGTTGTTCTCAAAGGGTATCACAAAATTTCGGATGATATTGCAGATAAAAGATATTCCTAAACCATTTTGTTTCAACTTTCTGACACTTATTCCTTAATTTTTTTCCGTATAATCAAACACTTATCCAGATTAATGTTAAAATCAAACAAACCACAAAACATACCTTAATATGTACACACCATACTTGGATTAACGTCCAAGTTAACGTTAAACGTTAATATTTTCGTTAACTTTTAACTTAAACCGTTAACCTTTTGCATATTTAACTTTTCAACTTAACGTTAACGCTTTTTTAGACGTTAACCAATAATTTTCTACTGTTTCAAATTTTAAATGTAAAGTTTGACGTTTTCTGAACTGTTGTCAACTGTCAAGTTAAATGTCGTAGGACGAGTTAAGATGAATGAAATGAACCAGTTAAAATGAACAACAGATCTCATAGTAGCAGTGGCTCTGTATGAAGCTCGAGATGTCGAACAGCGACAGCCTGACAAACCAAACGATTTCTTTCAATTTGACGAGGAGATCTTGATTTCTGAAAAGTCGGTGAATCAATATTTGACTTCCTGAACTGGAGAGATTTCAGGTGCTATTATAAACTATTTGTCATGTACAATACCACCGTTCCTTTTTCTGCACATGTTGAGAGGTTATTTAGCATTGGTGGTCATGTTCTCGGTAAGCGGAGGGGCTGAATCACAAATAACAATTTTGATCGGCTGTTGAAATTTCACATACCTTGCAAATAACGTTCTTTTTTGTGTGATCTTGTAAATTGCGATTTTTTTTTTAACTCTGTTGTAGTAAACACCTAAAAATTTGGGTTGTTTTACCTCAGAGAGGCACTTTTTTTTCACACAAAATGGGGCTGAATGGCTTTGTTTGGTTTGTTTTACCTCTGAGCGGCACTTTTTTGCACACCATGGGCTAAATGGCCAGGTCACATGGACCCCGAAAGCTCAGATAAGGCTGGGGGAGGGAACCCACTGGAACAGCTGTTGGGAGACAGATGGTAGCCTCCCGTCGAGGCCATCCAGCGTGTTCTTTAACGTGCACAGGGTATGGCTCTCCCGCACAAGGTGCCACGGCTTAACGTCCCATCCGACGGACGGCGGCCTTTCCAAGCCCATCGGTGTCCCCTACTGACTGTGGGCAGGGCAGGGAATTTTGCGGAGATAAATCTCAACGCTGACCCAGCCGGGACTCGAACCTGGGAACTACAGATTACGAGCCTGGCGCGCTACCGACTGAGCCACCCCCGCCCCGGGCTGAATGGCCAGGTCACAAGTATCCCCAAAGGCTCAGAGAAAGTTGGGGGAGAGAACCCACTGGAACAGCTGTTGGGAGAAAAATGGCATCCTCCCGTCAAGGCCATTCAGTGTGTTCTTGAACGTGCACAGGGTATGCTCTTCCCACACACGGGATCATGGCTTAGTATTCCATCGAATGGGTGGCAGTCTTTGCATGTCCATTGGTGCCCTCTACTGCCCATGGGCAGGGTGAGGAGTTTTGCGGAGGTAAATCACAATGCTGATCCAATTGGCAGTCAAGTCTGCATATTACGAGCCTGGCACACTACCAACTGAACCCTTAAATTTTGGACTTTTAACGAGATAATTTTTTTAGTTAAAAATAACAAAATTCTCTGTTGTTGAGCAATAAAATTTTAAAATTTATCCTTCCAACTATTTGCACGTTAAAAAGTTTTTAGGAGAAAACTCAAAAGCTTTTCGGAAACAGGACAGCGCTCTGTCTTCAGTGAAGTAACACTCTATGGCAGGAGTGGGCAAATAGTGGCCCGCGGACCACATTCGGCCCGCTAAGAGTTATTTGTAACAGACAGTCAGAGAAATCCGCCAAGACAGTCAGAAAACTCCGCCTTGAACCGAGATTTCCTTCCCGTGCGCGACCGAAGATTCGTCTCGTATTTTCCACTAGGATGACCACGTCAATACGCATGCGCAGTGTAGATACGAAAACAATTGCCCACCCCTGCTCTATAGTGATACTAGGGCTGTTTAGGGCTTCTTTCCACATGCTGTGAAGGGGATTCCAGTGTCTTGGCTGCAGGTGGGAACAGACGAGGTCATTATTTCAACAGCCTCACGGACTATGGTTCCGTAGAAAGTGGATGCAAGTGCAAGCAGTATGACGTGTTCCCAGTTTATTGTTGCCGCTTCTTGTACTGCTAGCTCCGAAGCGGCCGTCATTAGCTTGCTTTGGCTGACTTCTCTTTGATATTCTGCGAACCTCTCTTGTAAAGAATTCATGGTATTTCCGATGTAGTCAACAACAGAATTATCCAGCAAGTGTATGTAAAATCGGTATATGCCCGATTTTTGAAGTAGGCTAAATTTGTCTCTGTCTGTTTTGATAATTTTCTTAAGGTTTCGGGCTGGGCTTAAAACAATTTTGATATTTGGGGCTCTGAGTAGCTTGTACACTGATTCGTATAAGCCAGAAACTTAAGCTATAGGTCTGGCAAAGGTTCCACATTCGGAGTCTGTGACTGGGAGGAGAGCAGAATCTCTTCTGTTTCCATTTCCATATGTATTGATTAGCTTTTCTATTCTTGTTGGATTGTAGCCATGGGATGCAGCAATGGAATGGATGTTTTGAATAAATATAAAAACGAAAACAGAAGTGATTCGGCTCTCCTCCCAATCACGTGCAACTTTTGCTGGACCTATATCTTACATTCCTGGTCTATGGGAATCATGCCGCAAGTTACTCAGAGCCCAAAATATTAAAAATGTTTTCAGCCCAGCTCAAAATCTGAAGAAAATTATCAAAAGGGACAGAAAAAAATTTAGCCTACTTCAAAAATCGGGCGTATACCGATTTCCATTACATTTGCCGGATAATTCCGTTGTCTACTATATCACACAAAACATACGTTCTTTATAAGAGGTTCATCATCATCATCATCCTCAAGCAGCCATGGGCTACGGAGGTCCAACCAGACCGTGCAATTTAGTTCTCCAAGCAAGTCTATCCTGAGCTACATCTACTGCATCTGGCCACTGCACACCAATTCTAACAAGGTCCTGTTTGACATTGTCTGCCCACCGCATCCTAGGTCTCCCCTTCTTTCTGAGGCCTTTAGGCACACTGTTCATAACCCTATTCGCCAATCTATAATTATTCATACGGGCAACATGGCCAAACCAATGGAGTCTCTCTCTGCACAATATGCTGCTTAAAGGAGGTTGCAAACTCCTTTGCCTAACCTCATCATTAGTTACAAAGTTGAACCACCAAATGCCCAAGATACTGCGTAAGCATCTGGAATCAAAAGCATCTAATTTCCTGTTATCTTTGTTTACAAAGTGTCCATGTTTCACTACCATAACTAACCCTAGAAAGAACCAAACTATTATACAGTCTAATTTTAGTCTTTAGGTGTATACGCCTATTTCTCCACACTCTCCATAGATTCTTAAAAGTCCCGGCAGCAATCCCTATTCGTCTGTTAATCTCATGCCGCACATCACCATTATCTGTTACATAGCTCCCAAGATAATTAAACTGTGACACATGCTCAAGACTGCAACCATTCAGATTAACTGAATCACAGCCTGCCTGACCAATTTTCATCACTTTAGTTTTCTCTCTGTTTATAACCAAACCTACTCTACTACCAGTCTCATCAACAGCCCGAATGAAAGAGTTCATCTCATCAACATCATTTGACAAAAGGGCTAAATCATCAGCATAATCTAAATCAGAAATTTTTGTATCTCCAGCCCATTTAAGGCCAAAATCTTTCCCTTGAAGTGAATTTCGCATAACATAATCAATAACCAAACTAAAGAGAAAAGGAGACAAAATGCACCCTTGTCGGACACCAGAAGTAATGCTAAACCAATTGCTATAAGCCTTACCAACTCTCACACACGACTCAGTGTTATTATAGAGAGCTTTCATTATGTTAACTAACTTGTCAGGTATACCATATGATCTCACAATCAACCACAAATTATGACGATCAACAGAGTCGAAAGCCTTTTTGAAATCAACAAAGCTAGCAACCAAAGGTTTCTGAAACTCTAAACATTCCTCAAGAATCTGCCTAAGTGAAAATATCTGATCCACACATCCCCTACCACTTCTGAATCCACATTGCTCATCACGCAATTGACTGTCAACCAGATTCTTAATTCTATTAAGCACAATCATGGAAAGAACTTTACCTGGAACAGAGAGTAGGCTGATACCCCTATAGTTATCACAAGAACTGCGATCACCTTTTTTGAAAATAGGGATAACAATAGCTCTGGTAAAATCCTTAGGAACCATGCCTTTATCATAAAAGATATTCAGAATTTCAGTCATCCAAGTGGTAACTGAAACATTCCCAGCTGTAAGCATTTCGGTAGTAATTTCATCTACCCCTGGGGATTTATGTAGTTTAAGTTTAGAAACAACCAAAATAACTTCAGATTGTGTTATAGGGCCAACATTAAAGCCACGAATGCATCTATCATCATTGCAAACAATGGGAGTAGAACTAACTACATTGTTTAGAACATCACTGAAATGCTCAGCCCACCTAGCCATGACAGAATCCTCCCCTTCTATAACCCTACCTTGTTTATCCTTCAATCCCTGTATATCTGTCCGTTTTATACCACACAAAACATTAACTATCTGGTACATCTCTCTGCTGTTGTGCTGTCTAACTGCTTCCTCGGCTTTGTCAGCCAAACCATCAAGCCAAAGATTCTTATCAGCAGCTAACTGATCCTTTACAAGTTCATTAAGGTCTCTGTAATGCTTTCTATTAGGACTAGTAGGGTATTGATTAAGGGCATTCCTGCAGTTCTTTCTTTCCGAAATAAGCTCAAGTGCCTTGTCACTCAGATAATTCTGCTCCTATTTTCCTAAAAGAGTATTGTTAGTGTCCAAAAAAGCCTGTTTAAAATGATCCCATTCTTCCTCAACTTCAGTAGTAAGCAAACCATGACTGTCATAATGACTAAGTAACCTATCATTGTAAGCTTTGGCTATAACTGGATCTTTCAGAGCTTCAGTATTAAAAGTAAATTTTTTAACCCTAGCACAACACTTTTTAAGTGTAAGTTGCAACACACTTTTAACAAGGTAATGGTCAGATCCAATTTCAGCTCCCCTATATGCCCTGGTATTCCTAACAGAACTAGCCCATTTGCTGTTAATTAATATGTAATCAATCATATTCTTATGCAGCCCATCAGGTGAAACCTATGTGTACTTATGTATGTCACGGTGTTTGTAATAAGTGTTAGTTATTCTGAATCCATTGAGTTTACTTACCTGTAGGAGATGTTGCCCATTGCAGCTACCAATACCAAAAGGGTCTATTACTCCTCCCCAAAGGTCAGCGTCAGTACCAACTTTGGCATTGAAGTCACCAAGAACAAGGGTAATATCTCCTTTCTTGACAGAATTCAAAATATCCTGAAGTTGTCCATAAAACCTATCCTTCTGATCCTCATCGGCATCCTCAGTGGGGGCATAACAGCAGATAACATTTAGGTCTTTAATGCTTGTCTGAAATTTTGCTGTAAGAAACCTTTCATTAATGCACTCATATCCTAGAAGAGCATCACTAGCGTGTCTGCTGAGAAGCAGACCCACGCCTTGGTGATGCTTATTGTCGTCCCTCCCTGAAAAGAGAAATTTAAGATTATTTTTAAGAATCTGACCTTTATCTGTCCATCTGGTCTCTTGCAAGCCGAGAATATCTAAATTATAATGGTGGAATTCTTGTGTGAGGACATCAAGAGAAAAAGCTCTGTGCAGAGTCCTCACATTCCAACTACCTATGGAGAGAAAATGGTTAGTAGGATGTTTAAAGAAACTATGTTTATTGAGAGAGGGAATGCCGACAATATCAAACAGCCCCCTTAATCGCAGACATGGGGCAAAGACCCGTTCCCCCACTACTAAAGGCTGAAGCCATCTACACTGGTAGAATTCCTCCAATGTAGAATTTGACGATGCCAATAGAAGCAAAGAGTTCAGGTGCCTGCGATGACTTCTGCTCAGGATTATCCACCAGCTGATAAACATATCCTGTGAATCTATTCACTTGGGGCTGTCAACCCACAAACAAACAGAAAACACAGCGGAAGATTTTCCCTCCACAGAAGCCCACCAGTGCAGCAAAATCAGGATCCATAATCAAGCTCAAAGCCATATATCTGTCCAGTCCAGTAGGTTTATATGGTCAGCACCAGGACCCTGTGTGGTTGACCACTCCTCAGCAGGGTAGAAAAAAAGAAAAGTAGCCATAGTTGTCCAGATCAGTAGGCCACACTAATCTGGCAGCCCTCCCCTTCCATTCACTTCCACAAGAGAGTTTCTCTTTTGAAAGTTACTAACGGTCCGCACCACGAGAAGGCGGGGTCGGACATTAGGTGCTAGTGACTCTTCTAAATATAAACTTCAATCTGATAATGGATATAAATATATCTGAAATCACAATTATTGATCAAATGTTATGAATATTTGTGGCGAGTTGTGTTCTAATTAGTTTATGCTATTCTTTTGTATGTTCAGGAAGTGGTGTTTTCTTCTGTAACCTTTGTTGTAACATTATGAAATAAATTCATCTTATGCTCTTAGGGGTGGACATTAGGTGCTAAGCCTGGCCGGTTCTATGCATCATCACAGGGGATTGGTGCATAGCTCTCCTTCCAGTGACTACCTAGCTACCATTTACAGACCGGGCTAAATCATCAGCATAATCAAAATCAGAGATTTTCATATCTTCAGACCACTTAAGGCCAAAATTTTTCCCTTGCAGTGAATTTCGCATGACATAATCAATAACCAAACTAAAGAGAAAAGGAGACAAAATGCACCCTTGTTGAACACTAGAAGTAATGCTAAACCAATTACGACTAGCCTTACGAACTCTCACACATGACTCAAGTGTTATTATAAAGAGCTTTCATTATGTTAACTAACTATTATGTCTGGTATACCATATGATCTCATAATCAACCACAAATTATAACGATCAACAGAGTCGAAAGCCTTTTTTGAAATCAACAAAGATAGCAACCAAAGGTTTCTGAAACATTTCTCAAGAATCTGCCTAAGTGAAAATATCTGATCTACACATCCCCTACCACTTCTGAATCCACATTGCTCATCACGCAATTGACTGTCAACCAGATTCTTAATTCTATTTCGCAATCATTCTGATACCCCTATAGTTATCACAAGAACTGCGATCACCTTTTATGAAAATAGGGATAACAATAGCTCTGGTAAAATTTTAGAAATTTTTTTCAACCACACTTGATTATGGATCCTGATTTTGCTGCACTGGTGGGCTTCTGTGGAGGGAAAATCTTCCGCTGTGTTTTCTGTTTGTTTGTGGGTTGACAGCCCCAAGTGAATAGATTCACAGGATATGTTTATCAGCTGGTGGATAATCCTGAGCAGAAGTCATCGCAGGCACCTGAACTCTTTGCTTCTATTGGCATCGTCAAATTCTACATTGGAGGAAGTCTTCCAGTGTAGATGGCTTCAGCCTTTAGTAGTGGGGGAACGGGTCTTTGCCCCATGTCTGCGATTAGGGGGCTGTTTGATATTGTCGCCATTCCTTCTCTCAATAAACATAGTTTCTTTAAACATCCCACTAACCATTTTCTCTCCATAGGTAGTTGGAATGTGAGGACTCTGCACAGAGCTTTTTCTCTTGATGTCCTCACACAAGAATTCCACCATTATAATTTAGATATTCTCGGCTTGCAAGAGACCAGATGGACAGATAAAGGTCAGATTCTTAAAAATAATCTTAAATTTCTCTTTTCAGGGAGGGACGACAATAAACATCACCAAGGTGTGGGTCTGCTTCTCAGCAGACACGCTAGCGATGCTCTTCTAGGATACGAGTGCATTAATGAAAGGTTTCTTACAGCAAAATTTCAGACAAGAGTTAAAGACTTGAATGTTATCTGCTGTTATGCCCCCACTGAGGATGCCGATGAGGATGAGAAGGATAGGTTTTATGAACAACTTCAGGATATTTTGAATTCTGTCAAGAAAGGAGATATTACCCTTGTTCTTGGTGACTTCAATGCCAAAGTTGGTACTGATTCTGACCTTTGGGGAGGAGTAATAGGCCCTTTCGGTATCGGGGAAATGGATTCAGAATAACTAACACTTATTACAAACACCGCGACATACATAAGTACACATGGGTTTCACCTGATGGGCTGCATAAGAATATGATTGATTATATATTAATTAACAGCAAATGGGTTAGTTCTGTTAGGAATACCAGGTCATATAGGGGAGCTGAAATTGGATATGACCATTATCTTCTTAAAAGTGTCTTGCAACTTAAACTTAAAAAGTGTTGTGTTAAGGTTAAAAAATATACCTTTAATACTGAAGCTCTGAAAGACCCAGTTATAGCCAAAGCTTACCATGATAGATTACTTAGTCATTATGACAGTCATGGTTTGTTTAATACTGAAGTTGAGGAAGAATGGGACCATTTTAAACAGATTTTTTGGAAACTAATAGTACTCTTTTAGGAAAAAAGGAGCACTGGAGGCATAAATATATGACTGATAAGGCACTTCAGCTTATTTCAGAAAGAAGGAACTGCAGGAATGTCCTTAATCAATACCCTACTACATAGTCCTAATAGAAAGTATTACAGAGACCTTAATAAATGTGTATAGGATCAGTTAGCTTCTGATAAGAATCTTTGGCTTGATGGCTTGGCTGACAAAGCCAAAGAAGCAGTTAGACAACACAACAGCAGAGAGCTGTACCAGATAGTTAATGTTTTGTGTAGTAGAAAACAGACAGGTATACAGGGATTGAAGGATAAACAAGGTAAGGTTGTAGAAGGTGAGGATTCTGTCATGGCTAGTGGGCTGAGCATTTCAGTGAGTTAAAAGTGGCCATAGATGACCAGTTCAGTAGGGCACACTGAACTGGCAGCCCTCCCCTTCCATTCCCTTCCAAAAGAGAATATCTCTTTTGAAAGGAAGTAACAGTCTGCACCATGAGAAGGTGGGGTCACACATTAGGTGCTGGCCTGGACGGTTCTATATATCATCACTGGGGATTGGTACACAGCTCTCCTTCTAGTTTATACCTAGCTACCATTTACAAGTCAAGAAGTATATATGAAAATAATATAAAAATTAACTTGGTATAAAAGATCCAGGTCAAACAATATAAATACAATAAGGTCATAAAATTGTAATAAGTTAAAATATCCTGTATAACATAAAAGGACAAATGAGTTAAAAAAAAAAAAAAAAGAGGGGGGGGGGGGGGTCCCTAACATCATATAAAAACTCAGTGCTTGGATGAAAAATCATTGTAGACAGGTGTCTTCTCACCTGTCTGGGTTGTTTTTCTACTGATCGTGTGTAAGAGAGTATGCAGAAGAGTACCTATCACTATCTTATCAGGATGTTGAACTACCTAGGTAGCAGATGAATACAAATGTCAGGTGTACTATGGATATGTACACTTTATTTATACAATTTTACACTTTATGATATATATATATAAACAGTGATTTCCCACCTGGTACAGTCACTCGCTAAGCACAGCACAGGCTACAAGGAGCCTCAGTGGTCCCACCACTAGGTGACAGAACAAAAGGCTTAATTAAGCCACAGGCAATTCGCCTGATATATGGAAGGTCTCGTTATCTGCACACAAGTTCTTGTTTTTTCCAACTGTGCTCCAATTTGAATGAACCACCAGATGAGGTCACGTGATGTTTCTTCGGGGGACATTAGGATGTCTTGGCCAATGGGACATGCACATGATCCCCCATACCATGTCGACTCTTACAACCATGTAAAGAGGCCTCAGGCTTTAACCAAGTGCACATGTTGCCTTTCTTCACCCAGCTGCCCAAACTGGGTCCACTACTGGTGCTCTGTTGCTAGGCAGAAAGGGCCCTGCCACCAAAATGGTGATTCTAGCTCTCAAATAGTCCCTACAATCATAGAAGGTAAAATGAAATCCATATTCTATGCCAAAAGCAGGACATACAATTAAAATGCATTTAATAGTTAAAATGGTGTCACAAAACTCGCACTTAGGTTCATATCATCTGCCCTTCGAGGAAAGGAATATATGATAAACAATGACCTAAGCTGAGCAAAAACAGCTTCCTCCTTGCGATTCCTGTGAAAACATGGCTGCCATGGTTGATCTCGAATAATTTGTTTTTAATCTGTTCTGACCAAGATCTCTACCACTGTGCCTGGAGCTCGATGAAGAAATACTTACAGGAGTACAAGTATATGGAACCAGTAGTGGAGAGTCGAGGGGCATGGCCGAATAGCAGCATCTGTCAAGTCATTGCCCCTGATGCAAACATGACTGGGCACACAAGAGAAAAGAATGGTGGTTGTGGCTGCTAGATGATGGAGCTGCTGGCAGATCATGGTGAACAGGGTGAGGCTGTTCACCAAGGCCTCACCCTCACCAAGGTTCACCAAGGCCTCACCAAGGGTGAACAGGGTGAGGCCAATGCCTCACCGAGATCTAAATCCTGTAGCAGGCTAAGCAAGTCAGTGCGGAGAACACACCAACGACAATGCTTAGCCATTATGTGATCCAAGGCGAGACAGATAGCATACAACTCAGCAATGAAGAACACTGCTGTGGGATCTGGTCTGCAATAATTACATCACAGCAGACCATGGCTGATCCTACTGATGTGTGATTTCGAAGCCATCTGTGAAGACAGGCAAAAGTCCAAGTGCTCAGCACTGTAGTTGACATAGAGTTGCTGGTAAACGCAGTCGGGTGTAAATACCTTCCCTAAACTGCGAAGAGAAAAGTCACAGGAAAAGAAAAGAGCGAACCACAGTGGAAGTAGCTTGGCTGTCCACTAGGCAACACTATAGACACTGGTGTTAAGGTCTCACAGGCAGCCTTGGACATGTAAACCGAAAGAATGAATGTAGTTGGGTGATTCTTGTAAAGCATTTCCCCACTGAGGACTGAAAATGCAGTCCCAAGTGAGATAGCCTGGCAGGAACCACAATTTTGCTGCATACTGTAGGAACTGCTGACAGCATATAGATAACCATGGTTATCAGTCTCAACAACTCTGGACCAGTGAGTTGTGGAAGGCCCCTGTGCAAACACAGAAAACCTGATGGTGAAGAAGGTGCAGCACCTTCACCACTGAATCCCGTGCTGAATCAAACAACCGGGATCCATAGTCCAGTTTCAACCGGACAATGAACAGTCCATCATTCCAGTCAAAGACAACAATGAGAAACTTGGTCTCCACCAGAACTGAAATGATGGTACCCTCGAACAGCAGCTTGAGGTCCAGATGAAGATTACACTGGGGCAAAAGTGAATACAAGAAGTCTTCTGTGGAAAGAACCAAAAACCATTGGCCACTGCCCAAACAGAGATTGTTCAGGGCAATTTTAAGTTGTCATTCAATGATCCTTGTGTTGGAAGATGAGCATAAGATGCTAAAATTGGCAAGATACAGGGCATTGCCTACAGTTGGAGGAAGTTATAATGAAATTGATCTTGAGAGTGAAATGTATAATACTCAGGATGCAGCCTTGTGGTACCTTTTGTTCTTGGAGGAATGGCCGCAATAGTGTGTTTCCAACACAGACATGAAAAGTACAAGATAAAATGTTTGAAATGAAGATTGGCATGTGACCTCTCTCAAGCCAAAGGCATGCAGCTCATGAAGAATGCTGAATTTCCATGCCGTATTGTATGCTTTTTGATGTACACATTGCCTGTGAAAGTCACACTTGGTGTTGGAAAGGCTATGTTGTTCTAAATACCACACGAGTTTGCCATTTACCATTCTTCCCAACACCTTGCATATTCAACTTGTCAAAGTGATGGTATGATAATTGGAAAGTATCTTGGGATCCTTTCTTGGCTTGAAGAAGCATGGAAAGAGTACAGACCACAGCAAAGTTTCTCTACTGTGAATGGCATGTTATGACACTCCAAGTGATTCGAGTGGAAAGACAGTAGAGAGCATAGGCTTGCTCTTCAGCGCAGAAACTTTGGGGAGTATGAAGATCAAGAGATGGAGGAAAAAAATTCCCTCATGTGTCGGAGGTAATTGCTTGGGGATCAGCAATTGTTTGTCTTCTTGTATTCCGAGATAAATGAGTGGAATGTGCAGTTCCCAGCCATTTGCAGACTTTATCTCACAAGACCTTAGAACTGGTCATGTGAATAATAGAAGATATATATTTGATCCAAGATTCCTTCTGGTACTGGTGTCAGACAAAACAGGCTTTCACACTAGCATGCTTGAATGCTTCAAGGTTGGAGGATGTCCAATATATCTGAAACAACCCCCAAGCCTTATTCTAAACCTTATGAGGTGCAGTGCAGTCAGGATTCCACCATGGTTTTGGAACTTGTTTAAACCAGTTAAAGGTCTGAGGAATAGTCAAATGCATGGATGATAATGACCATCACCTCTGCCGCTGCAATATTGACTGGCTCCTGGCTGACTGAATGTTTATCAAACTCACAAAGAAGTTCGAAGCCACTACACTCAGCCCAATCAAGCCTCCACCATGAGACCCATGGTGGGTTGCAAGATTCCCTATGAGAGATCATACAGAGTTATAACTTCCATATGGACTGTTGTTGCCTCCCATGTAAAGAACAGAAAATAAAGGAGGAACAAATGGTAAAATCAGTGGCAGTGAATGTGTGGTTTGGGGAATGAAAGTATGTAATAACACCAGTGTTCAACAACAAGAGTGAAATATCCAAGAACCATTTCTCAAGGACCCTACCCCTGCTGTTTGTGTCAGTACTTCCCCAAAGATGGCCGTGTCCATTGAAGTCCCCCATGATGAAAAAGGGGAATGGCAGCTGCAGTAGGTTTTCCCCAGCAAGCTGTGTGAGCATGGCACTACCTATGGCAATGAAAACATTGCAGAGGGTCTGGGATGTACGGCCATATCTCACAGTGAAAGTAACCTTCCTTGATGGATGTAGGCAGGTGTGAAAAGTAAGGATTAGTACCTGGGTGGGTACTAACTTTCCATCACGATGTTGTGAAACCCAGTGGACTGTTTTACTCCTTGGGATGAGAGCTCTCAGAGGATTTCCTCCTCAGAAAACTTGAGGCCACACTGGATCACACAAAGAGAGAAATTAAGTGACTTGTGGGTTGTCAAAGGGATGGGCATCCCACCAATCATTGTAACCTTAGTATGAGCTCAGAATGTTTCAAGCAAGTAGTTTCCATTAGCAAGTTGCTGGATCTTAGGCACTTGACTGATTGCAGAACTCCCATAAGACTCTCCCTCCAAATCTTTGCTTATAAAAATGGGGTCATGTCCCCAATCACCTGATTACCCTTTGAAAGAACGATCAGCAAACTAGATATGGCAAGGAGAATGAAGAAGACTACTCTCGAAATCAATGGCATTAATTTAACTCGTGTTTTTTGATTGATGGTTCAGTGCTTATGGTCTCCACCCACACAGAGCCTAATCACTGTACACAGCAAACACACAGGTCACTGTACACAGAAAACACCCAGGTGAGCCACGGATCATTCAAGCCACGAATCACTGTACACAGCAAACACACAGGTGAGCCATGCCCTGTGAAAGTACCCAAACCAACAGAACCTATACATGGTGGTTCCATCACACTGACAAGAACTTGCACAGAGGGTAGCAACTGAAAGGTGTGCGAGTGAAAGCAGTCATAGTTGATATCAGCTGAATGACCATTCAACTCTACCATATTGAAACATGTTACACAGAGGCCTATTTTCTACCATCAGATATAAGCTTCTTTTTTTTAATTTGAAACAACTGAAATGAGTATAATAACATGTACGCAATATTTATTTGTTTTCATAGCCAACTCATTACTACATATCTTGAGTTTTGTAACTTCAACAACAGTATCCAGTTCCAATTTGAGTTGCCAAGGTAAAAAAAAATCCCCCCCCCTTACACATTATATATAGTTAACAATGAAATTTTCAATTTCTTAATAAGCTAAACTGAAATATGTGGTGAAATCTCTATTTAGACATTTATAAGCCCTCTGCAATTCGTTTTGCTCAAATTCTAGTATTTTTTTTTGCTTCAATATGAAAACAAATTAAGATATTATATATAATTTATATATTATATATAGTTATCAATATTGCAAAAATTACTTTTTTTTAATATTAATAAAAATAGATTTGTGAAAATTTCAGTTTCTTTTCATCCTAAGAAAACCCTGTTTTCCAAATAAAATAGCTTTTCTAGTGTTGTTGTTTTTTTTTTAATCAAGGTAGGGATGAAAATTCCTTGATTTGCAATGAAAAATAAAATATAAAACCTAAAGTTTGCCTAAAATTAGGCTTGAAAACTATTAACAGAATATTTCTATTTCCATCATTTATTAGTTCCATACAGTGGGGTAGTCAAGGAGGGTGGATTGGGGGATTAAAACAGCCTCCTCTTTCGGAATATTTCTTGATAAAATTAAATTAGATTACCACCCTCCCTCCAAAAAACCTTTGCTTTGCTTCTGATTCCTTACGTTTTTTTTTTTTACATTTTTTTCTCAAAAGTAAAAATTTTAAAAAGAAATCCAAGCATTTTCAAAATTCTGTTTCAATATTTAATTTTTAAAAACTATAAAATATCATTTAGTATTTAGAGTTACAGAAGATGCAATATTCAAGTGTCACTCTATAAAAAGGTCTGTCAAATTGACAAAAATTAAAATATTATACAAACTTCTTAATACACAATTATTTTAATAAAGAGTTTCATATAATAATTATTATATTTCATTAGATTTTGAGATAAATTCTCACAACTGGTAATTTTGATGTTAAATATTCATTTCTATAACTATTTAAATACCGATGAAACGCAAGAATTTGATTCACTAAATTCAGATAGTTTAAGATTATACTTGATATATTAATACAATTAAGATAGATTTATTAAAAGAACCATAAAAGCATGAAAAAAGTCTGGTGCTTCAATCTGTACTTTTATGGAAGAAAACCCCCATCAAAAATAGGTTGTTGAGAATGCCCATTTGAAAATATATCAAATGGTGTCCCATCTAGTATATTTACATAACGTTTTCAATCACATATTGACAAAAAAATTTCACACCCTGAAGCTAATTACTACAACATGGCCTTATAACCATATTCTCTGTACAGAAAAGGAAAAAATACAGTTATGTAAAAATTGCTCCTTACCAGTTGTTGGCAATCACATTCACAAACATAAGAGGCCAGGTAAGAAAGCTAACTATATTAGACTTGATTGGTAGTTAAGGGTACCTTGACTGGTAGTTTAGGGATGGCATTACCATGTATGAGCCTACAAGGCCCCCCACAGAAATCTGTTAATACAAATATATTTTTTCAAAGTACGTAAGCGCAATTGTTAAAAAGTTATCCATAATATACCAAAGAGTAAAATGACTGTATTACAAAAGTGTTGCCATATTAGTGGTTTTAGATATAAAGCTGTAATTTTGTCTCTTTTTTTCCCTCTTGGGGAAACTAAACATTTTATTTATGGAGTGTTTTATACAATTCTTGCAGCAGAGTAAATTAAGTCTAATTAAGTGGCACCTAAATTAGTGAACAACTGGACTAAGGACCAACTGTGATTCTAAAAAGCTGCCATATTGCAACTGCCTTTCAATTAGATCAGATCAAAGCCAAAACAATAATCAGATAATTGGATACCATCTTGTGCCAGTGATATTCAGGAATCAGACATACTGCTGAAATTGTTTGAGATTAAGGTCTCCTCAGATATGAAAAATAATAGAACATACACTTTCCTGTCTTACATTCATTTCAAGCCCATCTGATACTTATTGATTCTGCCAACAAAGCCAGTGAAAATATTTTTGGAGACCACGAAATGAATTTACAAAAATTTGGGTTGGTTTTACCTCTGAAAGGCACTTTTTTGCACATAATGAACTAAATGAACAGGTCACAAGTACCCCAAGGACTCAGAGAAGGTTGGGGAATGGGACCCACTATGTAGCTGTTAGATGGTAGCCTTCCCATCAACACCATCTAATGTGTTCTTTAACGTGCACAGAGTATGGAACAACACACACAGAGCCACAGCTTAACATTCCATACAAAAGACGGCAGCCTTTCCAAGCCAATCACTATTATAGTTGCATTAAACACACAAAAATAATATATTTATTCAAAGTTCTCAAGACACTGATGCTATTGTGAATGCAGAATATTGAATTGCAAATTATTTTCAAAATTATTCTGATGGCAAATTTGTAAAAGAGTGCCTGCAAACAGTTTTTGGTATGTCAGAGAGAAAACATGCTGAGACATTTATCCCACAGAATCATAATCAGGTGTATCGATGAATTTGTTACCAATATAGAAAATATCTTCAGAGAGCTTGCAACAAAATTTAAATATCTGTCTTTGATTCTTGATGAAAATGCCAATGCTTCTAACACATCTTTTACTGGTGTTATTTGTATGTGGAGTTGACGTTAATTTCCATTAAAATGCATTTCGTTTTTTGTTTAATTATGTTATTTACCTTTAATTTCTTGCACATTTAATACTAATTTTAATTAAAAATAATAGTTTGTTTTTGTTTTGTTTTTTTCATTAAAATGCAGGGCCTTGCAAATTCCAACCACAGAGTGATGCAACTAAAATCTGAATGGTTGAAAGTCACCAGGCCCATGACCCCAGGGTACTTTAAAGTGCATGAGGCCCTGGACCTGGTAACAAACTTTATTTGGTTTGTGAATAATGGGAACAGAGGAAGGTGTATGCATGGGCTCCCCTCTCTCTGGCCTCGGGGTGGATGTTTTCATGAAACATGTTGAAAGTAAAGTTTTGAAAAAAACAAAACTAAAACCAGCAGTATATTTTTGGTATATCGATGATATACTAATATTTGGGAATTATAGAGAAAATGAATTAAAAGATGTACTCTCTACTTTTAATAGTATACTCCCTTCCATAAGGTTTACTTATGAATCGGAAAATTATCATATTAAAAAAAGGCCGGACAATTACCATATATATATATATGAATAACTCAACAAAGAATGCTTTGTGAAACTCCTGTTATTGAAAACTTAATTTTATCCCATATATCATAAGTGGGAATTCTAATCATCCATTAAGTTATAAAAAATCAGATATATCGGCTTATATGCTAAGAGTATATATATATATACTGTTTGACCCCCTCCTTACTTAAATAAAATAAATAAATAAATACCCCCTCAAGCAGCTGCTTGCCACAGAGGTCTGACAGGAGACTGTCAGTTTATATGCCATAGTAGAAGGGTCTGAGAGGATGGCAGGACCTCAGCAGTATTCCAAAAATATGTTAAATAGCCTTTCACAGAAAGTGAAGTTCCAAATTCAGAAAGATACTCAGCTCCAGGAAGCCCAACAAGTAAAGTAATAAACCACAATATATAATCATCATCATCATCATCCTCAAGCAGCATTGGGCAACAGAGGTCCAACCAGATCATGCAGTTTAATTCTCCAAGCACATCTATCCTGAGCTACATCTGCTGCATCCAGCTACTGCACACCAATTCTAACAAGGTCCTGTTTGACATTGTCTACCCACCACATCCTAGGTCTCCCCTTCCTTCTGAGGCCTCTAGGCACACTGTTCATAACCCTATTCACCAATCTATAATTATCCATACAGGCAACATGGCCAAACCAGCAGAGTCTCTCTTTGCACAATATGCTGCTTAAAGGAGGTTGCAAACTCCTTTGCCTAACCTCATCATTAGTTACAAAGTTGAATCACCTAATGCCCAAGATACTGCATAAGCATCTAGTTTCTTATTATCATCTTTATAAAGTGTGTAAAGTGTGTAACTAACCCTAGAAAGAATCAAATTATTATACAGTCTAATTTTAGTCTTTAGGTGTATACACCTATTTCACCACACTCTCCATAGATTATTAAAAGTCCTAGCAGCAATCCCCATTCGTCTGTTAATCTCATGCTCCACCAGTATCTGTTATGTAGCTCCCAAGATAATTAAACTGTGACACCTGCTCAAGACTGCAACCATTCAGATCAACTGAATCACAGCCTGCCTGACCAATTTTCATCACTTTAGTATTCTCCCTGTTTATAACCAAACCTACTCTACTAGCTGTCTCATCAAAAGATCATCACTTTATGATATGAGTATCTCCAGCCCATCTCATCAACATCATTTGCCAAAAGGGCTAAATCATCATCATCATCAAGCAGCCATGGGCTACAGAGGTCCAACCAGACCGTGCAATTTAGTTCTCCAAGCAAGTCTATCCTGAGCTACATCTACTGCATCTGGCCACTGCACACCAATTCTAACAAGGTCCTGTTTGACATTGTCTGCCCACCGCATCCTAGGTCTCCCCTTCTATCTGAGGCCTTTAGGCACACTGTTCATAACTATAATTATATATTCGCCAATCTATAATTATTCATACGGGCAACATGGCCAAACCAATGGAGTCTCTCTCTGCACAATATGCTGCTTAAAGGAGGTTGCAAACTCCTTTGCCTAACCTCATCATTAGTTACAAAGTTGAACCACCTAATGCCCAAGATACTGCCTAAGCATCTGGAATCAAAAGCATCTAGTTTCCTGTTATCTTGTTTACAAAGTGTCCAAGTTAAAAAAAAAAGCTCTCTATAATAACACTGAGTCGTGTGTGAGAGTTAAAAAAAAAGCTCTCTATAATAACACTGAGTCGTGTACAAGTGGTACCATAACTAACCCTAGAAAGAACTAAACTATTATACAGTCTAATTTTAGTCTTTAGGTGTATACGCCTATTTCTCCACACTCTCCATAGATTCTTAAAAGTCCCGGCAGCAATCCCTATTCGCCTGTTAATCTCATTCCGCACATCACCATTATCAGTTACATAGCTCCCAAGATAATTAAACTGTGACACCTGCTCAAGCCTGCAACCATTCAGATTAACTGAATCACAGCCTGCCTGACCAATTTTCATCACTTTAGTTTTCTCTCTGTTTATAACCAAACCTACTCTACTACCAGTTTCATCAACAGCTCGAATGAAAGAGTTCATCTCATCAACATCATTTGCCAAAAGGGCTAAATCATCAGCATAATCTAAATCAGAAATTTTAGTATCTCCAGCCCATTTAAGGCCAAAATCTTTCCCTTATAGTGAATTTCGCATAACATAATCAATAACCAAGCTAAAGAGAAAAGGAGACAAAATGCACCCTTGTCGAACACCAGAAGTAATGCTAAACCAATTGCTACAAGCCTTACCAACTCTCACACACGACTCAGTGTTATTATAGAGAGCTTTCATTATGTTAACTAACTTGTCTGGTATACCATATGATCTCACAATCAACCACAAATTATGACGATCAACAGAGTCGAAAGCTTTTTTGAAATCAACAAAGCTAGCAACCAAAGGTTTCTGAAACTCTAAACATTTCTCAAGAATCTGCCTAAGTGAAAATATCTGATCCATACATCCCCTACCATTTCTGAATCCACATTGCTCATCACGCAATTGACTGTCAACCAGATTCTTAATTCTATTAAGCACAATCATGGAAAGAACTTTACCTGGAACAGAGAGTAGGCTGATACCCCTATAGTTATCACAAGAACTGCGATCACCTTTTTTGAAAATAGGGATAACAATAGCTCTGGTAAAATCCTTAGGAACCATGCCTTTATCATAAAAGATATTCAGAATTTCAGTCATTTTTTTTTTTTCAGTCATCACCTTTTTTGAAAATAGGGATAACAATAGCTCTGGTAAAATCCTTAGGAACCATGCCTTTATCATAAAAGATATTCAGAATTTCAGTCATCCAAGTGGTAACCGAAACATTCCCAGCTCTAAGCATTTCGGTAGTAATTTCATCTACCCCTGGGGATTTATGTAGTTTAAGTTTAGAAACAGCCACAATAACTTCAGATTGTGTTATAGGGCCAACATTAAAGCCACCAATGCATCTATTATCATTGCAAACAATGGGAGTAGAACTAACTACAGTGTTTAGAACATCACTGAAATGCTCAGCCCACCTAGCCATGACAGAATCCTCACCTTCTATAACCTTACCTTGTTTATCCTTCAATCCTTGTATGCCAGTCCGTTTTCTACCTCACAAAACCTTAACTATCTGGTACAGCTCTCTGCTGTTGTGCTGTCTAACTGCTACCTCGGCTTTGTCAGCCAAACTATCAAGCCAAAGATTCTTCTCAGCAGCTAACTGATCTTTTACATATTTATTAAGTTCTCTATAATGCTTTCTATTAGGACTAGTAGGGTATTGATTAAAGACATTCCTGCAGTTCTTTCTTTCCGAAATAAGCTCAAGTGCCTTATCACTCAGATAATTCTGTCTCTTCTGCTCCTATTTTCCTAAAAGAGTACTGTTAGTGTCCATAAAAGCCTGTTTAAAATGATCCCATTCTTCCTCAACTTCAGTAGTAAGCAATCCATGACTGTCATAATGACTAAGTAACATATCATGGTACGCTTTGGCTATAACTGGATCTTTCAGAGCTTCAGTATTAAAAGTAAATTTTTTAACCCTAGCACAACACTTTTTAAGTTTAAGTTGCAACACACTTTTTACGAGGTAATGGTCAGATCCAATTTCAGCTCCCCTATATGCCCTGGTGTTCCTAACAGAACTAGCCCATTTGCTGTTAATTAATATGTAATCAATCATATTCTTATGCAGCCCATCAGGTGAAACCCATATGTACTTATGTATGTTGCGGTGTTTGTAATAAGTGTTAGTTATTCTGAATCCATTGAGTTTACTTACCTGTAGGAAACGTTGGCCATTGCCATTGCAGCTACCAATGCCAAAAGGGCCTATTACTCCTCCCCAAAGGTCAGAGTCAGTACCAACTTTGGCATTGAAGTCACCAAGAACAAGGGTAATATCTCCTTTCTTGACAGAATTCAAAATATCCTGAAGTTGTTCATAAAACCTATCCTTCTCATCCTCATCGGCATCCTCAGTGGGGGCATAACAGCAGATAACATTCAAGTCTTTAACTCTTGTCTGAAATTTTGCTGTAAGAAACCTTTCATTAATGCACTCATATCCTAGAAGAGCATCGCTAGCGTGTCTGCTGAGAAGCAGACCCACACCTTGGTGATGTTTATTGTCGTCCCTCCCTGAAAAGAGAAATTTAAGATTATTTTTAAGAATCTGACCTTTATCTGTCCATCTGGTCTCTTGCAAGCCGAGAATATCTAAATTATAATGGTGGAATTCTTGTGTGAGGACATCAAGAGAAAAAGCTCTGTGCAGAGTCCTCACATTCCAACTACCTATGGAGAGAAAATGGTTAGTGGGATGTTTAAAGAAACTATGTTTATTGAGAGAAGGAATGGCGACAATATCAAACAGCCCCCTAATCGCAGACATGGGGCAAAGACCCGTTCCCCCACTACTAAAGGCTGAAGCCATCTACACTGGAAGACTTCCTCCAATGTAGAATTTGACGATGCCAATAGAAGCAAAGAGTTCAGGTGCCTGCGATGACTTCTGCTCAGGATTATCCACCAGCTGATAAACATATCCTGTGAATCTATTCACTTGGGGCTGTCAACCCACAAACAAACAGAAAACACAGCGGAAGATTTTCCCTCCACAGAAGCCCACCAGTGCAGCAAAATCAGGATCCATAATCAAGCTCAAAGCCATATATCTGTCCAGTCCAGTAGGTTTATATGGTCAGCACCAGGACCCTGTGTGGTTGACCACTCCTCAGCAGGGTAGAAAAAAAGAAAAGTAGCCATAGTTGTCCAGATCAGTAGGCCACACTAATCTGGCAGCCCTCCCCTTCCATTCACTTCCACAAGAGAGTTTCTCTTTTGAAAGTTACTAACGGTCCGCACCACGAGAAGGCGGGGTCGGACATTAGGTGCTAGTGACTCTTCTAAATATAAACTTCAATCTGATAATGGATATAAATATATCTGAAATCACAATTATTGATCAAATGTTATGAATATTTGTGGCGAGTTGTGTTCTAATTAGTTTATGCTATTCTTTTGTATGTTCAGGAAGTGGTGTTTTCTTCTGTAACCTTTGTTGTAACATTATGAAATAAATTCATCTTATGCTCTTAGGGGTGGACATTAGGTGCTAAGCCTGGCCGGTTCTATGCATCATCACAGGGGATTGGTGCATAGCTCTCCTTCCAGTGACTACCTAGCTACCATTTACAGACCGGGCTAAATCATCAGCATAATCAAAATCAGAGATTTTCATATCTTCAGACCACTTAAGGCCAAAATTTTTCCCTTGCAGTGAATTTCGCATGACATAATCAATAACCAAACTAAAGATAAAAGGAGACAAAATGCACCCTTGTTGAACACTAGAAGTAATGCTAAACCAATTGCGACTAGCCTTACGAACTCTCACACATGACTCAAGTGTTATTATAAAGAGCTTTCATTATGTTAACTAACTATTATGTCTGGTATACCATATGATCTCATAATCAACCACAAATTATAACGATCAACAGAGTCGAAAGCCTTTTTGAAATCAACAAAGATAGCAACCAAAGGTTTCTGAAACATTTCTCAAGAATCTGCCTAAGTGAAAATATCTGATCTACACATCCCCTACCACTTCTGAATCCACATTGCTCATCACGCAATTGACTGTCAACCAGATTCTTAATTCTATTTCGCAATCATTCTGATACCCCTATAGTTATCACAAGAACTGCGATCACCTTTTATGAAAATAGGGATAACAATAGCTCTGGTAAAATCCTTAGGAACCATGCCTTTATCATAAAATATATTCAAAATTTTAGTCATCCAAGTGGTAACAGAAACATTCCCAGCTCTAAGCATTTCCATAGTAATTTCATCTAAACCTGGGAATTTATGAAGTTTAAGTTTAGAAACAGCCAAAATAACTTCACACTGTGTTATAGGGCCAATATTAAAGCCACCAATGCATCTATCACCATTGCAAACAATGGGAGTAGAACTAACCACATTGTTTAGAACATCACTGAAATGCTCAGAACATCACTTAGCCATGACAGAATCCTCACCTTCTATAACCTTACCTTGTTTATCCTTCAATCCCTGTATACCTGCCCATTTTCTACCACACAAAAAAAACTATCTGGTACAGCTCTCTGCTGTTGTGCTGTCTAACTGCTTCCTTGGCTTTGTCAGCCAAACCATCAAGCCAAAGATTCTTATCAGCAGCTAACTGATCTTTCACACGTTTATTAAGTTCTCTGTAATGCTTTCTATTAGGACTAGTAGGGTATTGATTAAGGACATTCCTGCAGTTCTTTCTTTCCAAAATAAGCTCAAGTGCCTTATCACTCAGATAATTCTGCCTCTTTGCCTCTCTTTTCCTAAAAGGGTACTGTTAGTATCCAAAAAAGCCTGCTTAAAATGATCCCATTCTTCCTCAACTTCAGTAGTAAGCATACCATGACTGTCATAATGACTAAGTAACCTATCATGGTAAGCTTTGGCTATAACTGGGTCATTCAGAGCTTCAGTATTAAAAGTAAATTTTTTAATGCACAACACTTTTTAAGTTTAAGTTGCAAGACACTTTTAACAAGGTAATGGTCAGATCCAATTTCAGCTCCCCTATATGCCCTGTTATTCCTAACAGAACTAGCCCATTTGCTGTTAATTAATATAAAATCAATCATATTCTTGTGCAGCCCATCAGGTGAAACCCATGGGCACTTATGTATATCGCGGTGTTTGTAATAAGTGTTAGTTCTTCTGAATCCATTGAGTTTAATTACCCTCATTTAGTTTTCCTACGTAGGAGACGTTGCCCATTGCTATTGCAGCTACCAATACCAAAAGGGGCTATCTCTCCTTCCCAAAGGTCAGAGTCAGTACCAAATTTGGCATTGAAGTCACCTAGTACAAGGGTAATATCTCCCGTCGTGACAGTATTCAAAATATCCTGAAGTTGTTTGTAAAACCTATCCTTCTCATCCTCATCGGCATCCTCAGTGGGGGCATAACAGCAGATAACATTCAAGTCTTTAATGCTTGTCTAAAATTTTGCCGTAAGAAACCTTTCATTAATGCACTCATATCCTAGAAGAGCATCATTAGCATGTCTGCTGAGCAGCAGACCCATGCCTTGGTGATGCTTTCCATCCTCCCTCCCTGTAAAGAGAAATTTAAAGTTATTTTTAAGTATCTCACCTTTACCTGTCCATCTGGTCTTTTGCAAGCCTAGAATATCTAGGTTACAGCACTGGAATTCCTGTGTGAGGACATCAAGAGAATAATCTCTACGTAATGTCCTCACATTCCACGTTCCTGCAGAGAGAAAATGATTAGTAGGATTTTTAAAGAAATTAGGTTTATTGAAATTGGTAGGGCCAACAATATCAAACAGCCCCCTGATCGCAGGCATGGGGCAAAGACCTGTTCCTCCTCTGCTAAAGGCACCGATGCTGGTAGGAACTTCAGGCACCACCTTTTCAAGTTGACGATGCCCAACTAGCTAAGTAAGGTTCAGGTACCTGCGATGGCCTCTGATTAGGATTATCCACCAGCTGATATAAGGTATCCCATGTCTCTGTGCACTTAGGGCTGGCAACCCAGAAGGAAACAGGAAACACAGTGGCATATTCTCCCTCAACAGAGGCCCACCAGTGCAGCAAGTCCAGGATCCATAATCAAGCTCAGGGCCATAATTCCATTCAGGTTGGTATATATGATCAGCACCAAGACACTGTGTGGTTTACCACTCCTCAGCAGGGTTGAAAAAAAAGAAAAAAGTGGCCATAGATGACCAGATCAGTAGTCCATACTGAACTGGCAGCCCAGCCCTCTCCTTCCGTTCCCTTCCAAAAGAGAATATCTCTTTTGAAAGGTACTAACAGCCTGCACCATGAGAAGGCGGGGTCGGACATTAAGTGGTAGACCTGGTCAGTTCTGTGCATCATCACTAGGGATTGGTACACAGCTCTCCTTCCAGTTTATGCCTAGCTACCATTTACAGGCCCAATATATAATAAGTGTCTTTACTAAATGTGAAAAAATTCTCCACATAAGGTATACTTATCAATATATAATAAGTATACCTTATGTGGAGAATTTTTCACATTTAGTAAAGACAACTTTAGCAAAATTTAATATAATGGTTCTTTATAATATAACTAATAATATAAAAAATCTAGTAATTAATGATAGAGATAAATTACTAGCAGCAGAGGAAATACACCAAATACAAATAGAGTACCTAGACAGCAAACTACTGAGACAACAGCTACTGAAATAGTGAAACAGCAAAAAGACTAATAATAATATCCAGTTACAGCTTTAGCACAAGCCATAATAGGGAATAAATTAGAAATATCAAATTTACCCTTTAAAATATTAGTAACACCTGAAAGAAAATACCAATTAAATTACCTTTAAAATATATTAATTTGAATAAAAATAATGTATGTTAACACTGACATGGTCCCCTTTCAGGAGCTTGGAATCTCTTATTAAGTAAGCAAGCCAGACCAGTGACAATACAGCTAGAGTGCTCGGAGTATATAAACCTAGGCATTAACTTCAACTTTGCCTGTGAAGCTCCATAAGTGTTGGGGTGAAAAGCATTGCTTTAAACTTTTAAGTTACGTGATGTTAAAATTACGTGATGTTAAAAGTTTATTTTAAATTATAAGTTAATTATAAGTAATGTAAGACTGACTGACCCATAATAAAGAAAATCTGCAAAAGAAGCCCAAAAGTGCAAGAATACGAAGCACTTGGGACCCAGATAACAAGATGAAGGTGACATCATCTCAGCAAAGAAGGAACTTGAATGCTAAGAGCCCATGGGAGAGTGACTACAAGCCTCAGCCAGCATGCAGTTGTGATTTAAGAACAACCTTGTTTATGGGTATATATGATCAGCACCAGGACACTGTTGCACGCACCAATGCACGTACTGCAGTGATGCTTATCCAAGGATAGCATCACTGCAGTACGTGCATTGACCAGGATTGGCATCCATTGAAAAATTAATATCTACAGCAATGATGTGTGACCCAGGGGTAATTAATAACTGAAAATTATTGTTCATCTTCATGAGTGTGAAAGGTAAAGAATCAAGTCACCCAGTATGAAAAGAACATAGCATTTAAATGATATTGTGACATAGTATCCTAAAATGTAATATAAACAGATTTAAGTAAGTTCACAAAAGACATAATGGCACACTCAGGCATTACAGCATAATCATGAAATTAAATTTTATAACAAGTCACGAATAATCAGCTTTGTTTTCCCTATTAGAAATTCATCTCCTTGCTTCTTGTGGAACAGAATTCATTGTTTCAAAGCCTAAGCTTGGGTGTATTAACATAAGGCCATGACAGCTGCAGGTGTCATTCTTTCTGTCTAAACTGCAAATGCTCTCAATAAGTTCAACCTATTTAATTCTTAAGATTAAACACATTTCGAATATTATCACATTTTTTTTTAATTTTCAGTATTCCTTTGCTGCTCTCAGGTGTGTATTTGGGGGAGAGGTGGCTTGGGGGGCCAAAGGACCCCTTTAAATCTTTGAAAGCTCAAAATTGAAAAATGAAAAAGTATTAACAAGTACAGTTCATTGTTTTTTGGAAAATACTGTGATAACTGAAAGTGAGCAAAAGTGAGACTAAAATTTTAGCATGTCAGATTATAAGAAATGGGCATGCCCTATCCTTTATTTTTAAACTGCATTCAAGAAAGAGTAAATATGAAATAAGATACTACTAATGAAGTGACAAAATTATTGGCCCATTTATGGTCAGAAATTTTCTTTTGCGTTTCTGAGCCATCAGAATCGGTAAGTGTTGTTTTCAACAAGGCAACCACCTTTTGTGGTTAAAAGATAAAAGTTTCTTCTATGATAAAGTATCATACAAAAACGTCCTGTAGACAAGAAAACACTTGAAATAATTAAATGAAAAAACTAGCTGTCCTTAGTGGTTCTGGGAAACGTAGATCCCACTCAGATCAACCAATTTTTTCAACTAATTATTTCAAGTTTCTTCTACATATTCTGCTTCGGATGCATATATACAAGCCCCACCCAACACAAAATTTTGACCACGAAAAATTTTTTTGAAAGAGAAAATTTGAAAGAGAATTTTTGAAAGAGAAAAATTTTTTATTCAGCACACCCCTAAAACAAGTCCTGGAGCACCTGGCTGCTCTTGTATCATTTTTTATAATAGAGGGAGAAATTAATCATATTCAAAAATATTATTTAAACTATGTAAGTATACTAATGCAACTTTTGTTTAGGCCAGTCTGAAAACATCTGAAGCAATATTTTATGAAAAAAGTGGCAAAAATAATTCATTCCAAAATGTCGAATTATGCATTACAAAATCCAAAATATATGTCAGATATTTATTATGTACAAAAGGGACCCATCAAGATTTTCCAGTAGATCATTGTGCACAGGTATGGATCTCCAGTACATGGGATCCAAGAGCTCTACATTCCATCAAACAATGGCCTTTACAAGTCCATCAGTTTCCTCTTTCTGACTGAGGACAGGGAGGGGAATGAATGTGTGTGGAGATTATCTGAAAAATGACACAAATCAGACTCAAATTTAGGAATTGCAGATTATAATCTTGGTGCACTATTGACTGAAGCAATCCTTACTTATACAGGGCCATAGTTATTTAAACGGTTATACCCACAGGTGTACATAGTACATAGCATAAAAGTGTGGATCCAGAGATATACCAATGATACTGTGACATGGAGCAGTAGTAATGGGGATGCACGCTGTATGTGAGTACAGGCTTTCTATTCATTTCTACAACATTCTGTATTATGCAATTTGACACATTGCATAATACATCCATACTGTAAAACTAAATGAATGTATCATGAAATATTAAAACGCAGAGCCATTTTTTTTTAGACATTAGGGTAATGCTTAGGCACAAACCTTACACATGGCCGACCTACTTTAGCTGTAAAATGTTACATAATCAAAAGTTTCATCTGAAAATGTGGTTTTGGTAGCCACGACTCACAAACTAAAGTTTAAAATACACTGCACACCAAAATAAAGTAAGATTTCATATGATAAAATTCTATAGTGGAAACAATTTCAATATTTAAACATTTTCTCTTTGACATGAATTATAACAAATTAAGATTATAATTCATGACTGTAACCAAATAGTAATAAAGTATCATCAAAATTTTTTACACTGAAATCACAATTTACTATACACACCATACCCATCCACTGCCCTACTCTGCCTCAATAATATGGACAGCTGAAGTCCATATTATTAAGGACCTTTACGGGCTACATATAGGTCAGATACCTAACTGCCACATAGAACACCTGTGATTCTTATGAAGGGTAAACATAGTGAGTTCAAATTGAGCATGGTTCAATTACACATGGCGAGTTCAATTGTGGGCAGATGGTGTGAGAAAGATGGGAAGATCTACATCTGCAACTGTAGAATGTCAGGAATTTCCACATGCTACCATCACGTGTGTGTTCCAGGACATCAAAACTGGCAGCCAGCACAAAAACCATGGCCATAATCAGGCCACTAATGTTCAAGGTGAGTGTCACCTCTCCTGTATCATAACTTTGGCCAACAATGCAAATGATAATGTCAGCATTCAGCGATGGGGCAGCTACAAAAGTTTGTGCAAAAACCATTCGATGTACAATGGCATGATTGGACTCTGGCAGCTGATTCCCATATAAAGTACCCTTGTTAACAGCATGTCACCAGGCTAAAAAATATTGCAGTATGTCAAGGAACATCACCAATGGACCATGGAAGACTGAAACAGGTAGCCTGGTTCAACAGAATGAAGTTCCAACTACAACAAGCTGATGGGAGGTTGCATATGTTGTGTAGACCACAAGGCTATGGACCCCAACTTGGGGTGTTACAGGACAGTGAAGGCAGCGTAATATTCTATGGCGTGTGTGGGCTACCTTGGGGTCCCCTTGTACAGACTGAGACTACCATCATTGCACAAGGCCATTACCAGTTCTAGTGCTTATTAACAGCTGGTGCAGTTGGCAGCTGCTGTCTGATGTAAGTTCTTCATTACATCACTACAGCTTTTCCATTGTCAGGTTGATAATGTTTTCAATGTCACTAAAGCTATATTTACCAGTCTAAGTTTCTTTACACTTTGAAGCTGTTGTCCGCTTCTTTCCATTTCATCTTCCACCGGCAGTGAAGACCATACTATCAGAGATCTTGTATTATCAAAGGTTACGATTTTTTGAAGATAAGCTCCAGAACTTCGAACAAGTTGTCATTTTGGCACACACTGAAGAATTTTTAAAACTTCCAAGCATACTTTTAACTGAACTCAATGTTAAAAAGCTTTTAAAATAATGTTGAGTTCAGTTAAAAGTATGTTTCAAAGTTTTAAAAGTTCTTGAGTGTGTGACCAAGTGACACCTTGCTCAAAGTTCTGGAGCATATCTTCAAAAAAAATCACACCCTTGGATGTTAATAAATAAGAGATCTTTGATAGTATGGTCTTCACTGCCAGCAGAGCAGAAAGAAGCAGACAACAGCTTCAAAGTGTAAAGAAACTTGGACTGGTAAACACCTTTAGTGACACCTGAAATTTGTATGCACTTGTGCGATCAATTGCACTATATTACTCTCTAGTACAACATATGAAACTTCCAACTCTTTTTCAAAAAATTTGCCATTTGAAAATTTTCTTCCATATATCTTATAAAAATACATTACCTATGCTTGAAAAATAATACATTTTTCATCTGATGGATATTTTATTACGCCATGATATAAATAATTCATTAAAGCCATCTGATCGCCATTCCTTAGACCAGATATATGGTATTACAATTTGTTTGTAAATATTACTTAAGCTGATTTAATCTCACAAGTCTGATTTGAGCAATTAAAAAACAAATTTTTTTTAACCCTTCCAAGGTTTCTGACGAACATAGACAATGACAGAATCTGAAATGAGGCCTAAAGCATAAAATATAGCGGCCTTTTGCACAACAAAAAAAGTATTAATTTTTTATCTTCTTTCCTTTCAAAACGAGATAATAGTTTCACTTTGTCATCTGTCTTTTGGTGGTGGAATGTGAAAGTCACAAATTTTCCATTGCCAGCAATTAGTTGACCCCTTAGACCAGAAGGGATGGGAAAAGGCACCTTTTTAATTTTAGAAGATAATTGTTTTTAGAGAGAAATGAAAAATTCTTTTTGGATTATGTAGGAATTGATAAAATATTATGATTCATGCTTTTTAAATCTTCCGAAAACTATAACTGCACCCTCTAATGGTGGAAAAAATTTTCAAATTCCAAAATTTCAAACAAATATTTCCAATGACGTATTTAGGATAAAAATTTTAAATTTTGGTGGTGGAATGTGAATGCTATGATGTTTCTATTGGCAATAATGAATTGACTTCTTAGACTGAGGGGAGGGGAAAGTCAGTGTTTTGTTTTAGCAGATAATTGTTTGTATTTAGGGAGAAAACAAAAAATCTTTTTAGGGTTAGATAGGAATTGAAAACAAATGATAGGAATTGATAACAAATTATGATTGCAGTTTCAGAATCTTTTGAACACTATAATTGTGCCCTCTAATGGTGAAAAAGATTGAAATTTCCAAAATTTCAAATGAATATAGCAACGATGTATTAATAATAGAAATAAGAAATTTTGGTGGTGGAATCTGAACATCATGAAGTTTACATTGAAAACAATGAAAATGATAATCAGAAAACTCTTTTTTAATTTGATTAGAACTAATGAAATATTATAATTTGCATTTTACAAATACTTAGTAGTTTTAATATATATATATCTTTACAAATCACTGAAATGATGAAACGGCAGAGCTGTTATAAAGTTTTACAAATAATATGCATAGAATACGAATATGAAAAATTAGTGGTAGTTTTTAAGTGATATTCTACTGAGAGCAATAATGAACCCACTTTTATGAGAGAAGTGTGAAATTTCCAAGATTTTAGATTTAAGAATTAAAAGACTTATACTTTTATGTTGTATAATTACTAATAAAATACTATTTGCATTTTTCCCATCATCTGATTCCTCAAATTAAAACTTTTAAGGAATGAAACAGTAGGTAAAGGAAAAACTTCTTTCACTTTGAAAATGAGATTCTCATATGAATCATAAGCAATATGTGTCCTTCTAGTTAAAAATAGAAATTGCCACTTGGAAACTTTTTACATATATCTTTCAAAATATGTAATTCAAGTTTGAAAAATATTTCCTTTCTTCAATTGATGCATATTTTTTTAAACTAAAACATAAATAATTTTTTAAAGCCATCTGATTGCCATTTCTTATACAGTATTGGAGATTTTTATGCTAAGATTACTCTATGCTAAAGCAAGCACCTGATTTAAGCTTACAAGTTTGATTTGAACTATTATCAAGAAATTTTTCCTTAAATTTTCGAAAATCTCCTAAAAATTAACAAAAAAACTGCTATTTTTAAAAAGTGGAAGATTTTGGAAGCAATAGCAAAGTATGTACATCTGCTCCCCCCACACACACACACATTACACTCTATTCTGCCTTAAACCTATATCAGTATTCCTAGAATTATCTTTATCATTTATATTTGTTGTTGTTGTTTTACCTCTGAGCAGCACTTTTTTGCACACTATGGACTAAATGGCCAGGTCACATGGACCCCGAAGGCTCAGAGAAGGTTGGGGGAGGGGACCCACTGGAACAGCTGTTGGGAGACAGATGGCAGCCTCCCGTCAAGGACTTTCAGCGTATTCTTTAACGTGCACAGGGTATGGCTCTCCCGCACACAGGACCACGGCTTAACGTCCCATCCGACGGACGATGGCCTTTCCAAGCCCATTGGTGTCCCCTACTGACCGTAGGCAGGGTGGGGAATTTTTGCGGAGATAAATCTCAACGCTGACCCAGCTGGGACTCGAACCTGGGAACTACAGATTACGAGCCTGGCGCGCTACAGACTGAGCCACCCCCGCCCCATTTATCATTTATATCATTTATCTCAGAATTCTATAAATTTTTTCTGCTCTTCAGAACAAAACTATAACAAAAACAAGTTTTCATAGCAAGTTTCTTGAAGACTGGCTTCAATGCACAGTAGATGTATCAGGTAGAAGGAGGAATACATAATCAGGTAGAAGGAATCAGGTAGAATCAGGTAGAAGGAGGAAGTTGGGGGTGGGTTAATTGCTTGTTAATACATATCTATAAATGGCAGCTAGGTAGCCACTGGAAGGAGAGCTATGCACCAATTCCCTGTGATGATGCATAGAACCTGCCAGGCCTAGCACCTAATGTCCGACCCCGCCTTCTCATGGTGTAGACCGTTAGTAACTTTCAAAAGAGATACTCTCTTGTGGAAGTGAACAGAAGAGGAGGGCTGCCAGATTAGTGTGGCCTACTGATCTGGACATCTATGGCTACCTTTCTTTTTTTCTACCCTGCTGAGGAGTGGTCAACCACACAGGGTCCTGGTGCTGATCATATATACCAACCTGAATGGAATTATGGCTGTGAGTTTGATTATGGATCCTGATTTTGCTGCACTGGTGGGATTCTGTGGAGGGAAAATCTTCCACTGTGTTTTCTGTTTGTTTGTGGGTTGACAGCCCCAAGTGAATAGATTCACAGGATATGTTTATCAGCTGGTGGATAATCCTGAGCAGAGGTCATCGCAGGCACTTAACTCTTTGCTTCTATTGGCATCGTCAAATTCTACGTTGGAAGAAGTCTTCCAGAGTAGATGGCTTCAGCCTTTAGTGGTGGGGGAACGGGTCTTTGCCCCATGTCTGCAATTAGGGGGCTGTTTGATATTGTCGGCATTCCCTCTCTCAATAAATATAGTTTCTTTAAACATCCCACTAACCATTTTCTCTCCATAGGTAGTTGAAATGTGAGAACTCTGCAGAGAGCCTTTTCTCTTGATGTTCTAACACAAGAATTCCACCATTATAATTTAGATATCCTCGGCCTGCAAGATATCAGATGGACAGATAAAGGTCAGACTCTTAAAAATAATCTTAAATTTCTCTTTTCAGGGAGGAATGATAATAAACATCACCAAGGCATGGGTCTGCTTCTCAGCAGACACGCTAGTGATGCTCTTCTAGGATATGAGTGCATTAATGAAAGGTTTTACAGCAAAATTTCAGACAAGCGTTAAAGACTTGAATGTTATCTGCTGTTATGCCCCCACTGAGGATGCCGATGAGGATGAGAAGGATAGGTTTTACAGACAACTTCAGGATATTTTGAATACTGTCACGACGGGAGATATTACCCTTGTACTAGGTGACTTCAATGCCAAATTTGGTACTGACTCTGACCTTTGGGAAGGAGAGATAGCCCCTTTTGGTATTGGTCGCTGCAATAGCAATGGGCAACGTCTCCTACGTAGCAAAACTAAATGAGGGTAAGTAAACTCAATGGATTCAGAATAACTAACACTTATTACAAACACCGCGATATACATAAGTACCCATGGGTTTCACCTGATGGGCTGCACAAGAATATGATTGATTTTATATTAATTAACAGCAAATGGGCTAGTTCTGTTAGGAATAACAGGGCATATAGGGGAGCTGAAATTGGATCTGACCATTACCTTGTTAAAAGTGTCTTGCAACTTAAACATAAAAAGTGTTGTGCGTTAAAAAATTTACTTTTAATACTGAAGCTCTGAATGACCCAGTTATAGCTAAAGCTTACCATGATAGGTTACTTAGTCATTATGACAGTCATGGTATGCTTACTACTGAAGTTGAGGAAGAATGGGATCATTTTAAACAGGCTTTATTTGGACACTAACAGTACTCTTTTAGAAAAAAAGGAGCAGAGGAGGCAGGATTATCTGAGTGATAAGGCAGTTGAGCTTATTTCAGAAAGAAAGAACTGCAGGAATGTCCTTAATCAATACCCTACTAGTCCTAATAGAAAGCATTACAGAGAACTTAATAAACGTGTAAAGGATCAGTTAGCTGCTGATAAGATTCTTTGGCTTGATGGCTTGGCTGACAAAGCCGAGGAAGCAGTTAGGACAGCACAACAGCAGAGAGCTGTACCAGATTGTTAATGTTTTGTGTGGTAGAAAACGAACAGGTATACAGGGATTGAAGGATAAACAAGGTAAGGTTATACAAGGTGAGGATTCTGTCATGGACAGGTGGGCTGAGCATTTCAGTGATTGTTCTAAACCATTTGGTTAGTTCTACACCCATTGTTTGCAATGATGATAGATGCATTGGTGGCTTTAATGTTGGCCCTATAACACAATCTGAAGTTATTATGGCTATTCGTAAACTTAAACTTCATAAATCCTCAGTGGTAGATGAAATTACTACGGAAATGCTTAGAGCTGGGAATGTTTCGATTACCACTTGAATGACTGAAATTCTGAATATCTTTTATGATAAAGGCATGGTTCCTAAGGAACCATGCCTCTCACTGCACAATATGCTGCTTACTGCACAATATCTCACTGCACAATATGCTGCTTAAAGGAGGTTGCAAAATCCTTTGCCTAACCTCATCATTAGTTACAAAGTTGAATCACCTAATGCCCAAGATACTGCATAAGCATCTAGTTTCTTGTTATCATCTTTATAAAGTGTGTAACTAGAATGAATCAAATTATTATAAGTCTAATTTTAGTCTTTAGGTGTATATGCGTGTTTCTCCATAGATTCTTAAAAATCCTAGCAGCAATCTCTATTCGTCTGTTAATCGCATGCTCCACCAGTATCTGTTACATAGCTCCCAAGATAATTAAACTGTGACACCTGCTCAAGACTGCAACCATTCAGATCAACTGAATCACAGCCTGCCTGACCAATTTTCATCACTTTAGTATTCTCCCTGTTTATAACCAAACCTACTCTACTAGCTGTCTCATCAAAAGATCGAACGAAAGAGTTCATCTCATCAACATCATTTGCCAAAAGGGCTAAATCATCAGCATAATCGAAATCAGAGATTTTCGTATCTTCAGACCACTTAAGGCCAAAATTTTTCCCTTGCAGTGAATGTCGCATAACATAATCAATAACCAAACTAAAGAGAAAAGGAGACAAAATGCACCCTTGTCGAACACCAGAAGTAATGCTAAACCAATTGCTACAAGCCTTACCAACTCTCACACACGACTCAGTGTTATTATAGAGAGCTTTCATTATGTTAACTAACTTGTCTGGTATACCATATGATTTCACAATCAACCACAAATTATAATGATCAACAGAGTCAAAAGCCTTTTTGAAATCAACAAAGCTAGCAACCAAAGGTTTCTGAAACATTTCCCAAGATTCTGCCTAAGTGAAAATATCAGATTGCAATTGCCTGTCAACCAGATTCTTAATTCAATTAAGCACAATCATGCAAAGAATTTTCTCTGGAACAGAGAGTAGGCTGATACCCCTATCGTTATCACAAGAACTGCGATCACCTTTTTTGAAAATAGGGATAATAATACCTCTGGTAAAATTCTCAGGAACCATGCCTCTATCATAAAAGATATTCAAAATTTCAGTCATCAAATGGTAACCGAAAATTCCCAGCTCTAAGCATTTCCATAGTAGTTTCATCTACCCTTGAGGATTTATGAAGTTTAAGTTTAGAAATAGCCAAAATCACTTCAGATTGTGTCATAGGGCCAAAATTAAAGCTACCAATGCATCTATCATCATTGCAAACAATGTGTATAGAACTAACCACATGGTTTAAAACATCACTGAAATGATCAGCCCACCTAGCCATGACAGAATCCTCACCTTCTATAACCTTGTTTATCCTTCAATCCCGTATACCTGTCTGTTTTCTACTACACAAAACATTAACCATCTGGTACAGCTCTCTGCTGTTGTGTTGTGTAACTGCTTCTTCGGCTTTGTCAGTCAAGCCATCAAGCCAAAGATTCTTATCAGAAGCTAACTGATCCTATACACATTTATTAAGCTCTCTGTAATACTTTCTATTAGGACTATGTAGTAGTGTATTGATTAAGAACATTCCTGCAGTTCTTTCTTTCCGAAATAAGCTCAAGTGGCTTATCACTCAGATAATTCTGTCTCTTCTGCTCCTTTTTTCCTAAAAAAGTACTGTTAGTGTCCAAAAAAGCCTGTTTAAAATGATCCCATTCTTCCTCAACTTCAGTAGTAAACAAACCATGACTGTCATAATGACTAAGTAATCTATCATGGTAAGCTTTAGCTATAACTGGGTCTTTCAGAGCTTCATTATTAAAAGTAAATTTTTTAACCTTAGCACAACACTTTTTAAGTTTAAGTTGCAAGGCACTTTTAAGAAGATAATGGTCAGATCCAATTTCAGCTCCCCTATATGACCTGGTATCCCTAACAGAGCTAGCCAATTTGCTTTTAATTAATGTATAATCAATCACATTCTTATGCAGCCCATGAGGGGAAACCCATGTGTACTTATGTATGTTGCAGTGTTTGTAATAAGTGTTAGTTATTCTGAATCCATTGAGTTTACTTACCTGTAGGAGATGTTGCCCATTGCTATTGCAGCTACCAACACCAAAAGGGCCTATCACCCCTCCCTAAAGGTCAGAGTCAGTACCAACTTTGTCATTGAAGTCACCTAAAACAAGGGTAATATCTCCTTTCTTGGCAGAATTCAAAATATCCTGAAGTTGTCCGTAAAACCTTCCTTCTCATTCTCATCGGCATCCTCAGTGGGGACATAACAACAGATAACATTCAAGTCTTTAACGCTTGTCTGAAATTTTGCTGTAAGAAACCTTTCATTAATGCACTCATATCCTAGAAGAGCATCACTAGCGTGTCTGCTGAGAAGCAGACCCACGCCTTGGTGATGTTTATTATCATTCCTCCCTGAAAAGAGAAATTTAAGATTATTTTTAAGAATCTGACCTTTATCTGTCCATCTGATCTCTTGCAGGCCAAGAATATCTAAATTATAATGGTGGAATTCTTGTGTTAGAATATCAAGAGAAAAAGCTCTGTGCAGAGTTCTCACATTTCAACTACCTATGGAGAGAAAATGGTTAGTGGGATGTTTAAAGAAACTATATTTATTGAGAGAGGGAATGCCGACAATATCAAACAGCCACCTAATCACAGGAATGGGGCAAAAACCTGTTCCCCCACCACTAAAGGCTGAAGTCATCTACGCTGGAAAACTTCCTCCAATGCAGAATTTGATGATGCCAGTAGAAGCAAAGAGCTCAGGTGTCTGTGATTACCTCTGCTCAGGATTATCCACCAGCTGATAGACATATCCTGTGAATCTATTCACTTGGGCTGTCAACCCACAAACAAACAGAAAACACAGCGGAAGATTTTCCCTCCACAGAAGCCCACCAGTGCAGCAAATTCAGGATCCATAATCAAGTTCATAGCCTTATTTCAGTCCAGTCCAGTAGGTTTATATGGTCAGCACCAGGACCCCGTGTGGTTGACCACTCCTTAGCAGGGTAGAAAAAAAAAAGAATAGTAGCCATAGTTGTTCAAGATCAGTAGGCCACACTAATCTGGCAACCTCACCTTCTGTTCACTTCCACAAGAGAGTATCTCTTTCGAAAGGTACTAATGGCCTGCATCACGAGAAGGCGAGGCAGACATTAGGTGCTAGGCCTTGCCAGTTCTATGCATCTTCACAGGGGATAATAATATATTAATTTCTTCATTTGACTGAAATATTTTATTATAAATTCCTTCAATGTTTGTTTTAATCTAGGACCTATGATAAAGCCAAGGAAGCTTTGTGCTGCAGACGGATTTTGTTAATTTATATTTTTCCACTTCTGAGTACATTTTATGTTCTCTGATAATTCTTGTCACTAAGGAAAGAGTTCTTTATTTTTAATTTTATGTAGTAGTAGATTTTTTGTGTAAGATTCCACCTGGTATACATTTCAATCATTTGGTCCTGTTTTCTATGTTAAAGCTGGGACAGATACAAAATGCTGAAATCTATCAATAGTCAAAACATATATTACATAATGACAGAGATTTCAAGAAATAATTTTGCTGAAAAAAAATAGGTTCACTGTCATTCGGACTTGAACATACATCTTCCAATCATTATATCCACTAAACTATTAACAATATTCTCACCATTAAACTATCAACAGTATTCTCACCACTAAACTATGAACAGTATTCTCACCACTAAACTATCAACAGTATTCTCACCACTAAACTATCAACAGCTAGTAGTTCATTCTATCAAGTAATATAAATAGGAAATATGGGTTTGAGTACCACTCACAATGAAACTTATTTCTTTCAACAAAATTATTTCTTGACCATAATCATATATCGCAAAGTCAGTCATACTCTATAAAAAGGGTTATTCTTGCCTGGGAACCAATATAGAATCAGCCTTGGCTATGCGGCTCTCTCAGTATTTGCTCAGGCAGTTTTTTCATGCTATGCCCCTATGTATTAGTCTTTCATAAGTAGCCAGATAGACTAAAATACAGTATTTTCAGAATAAACCATTTAACTATTGTTTTATCAATAAGTCAGAAAAATATTTTCTATAACAATGCTGCTAAGTATTAATCTTACCTGATTGATTGGATGAATTTTTTCATGGATTCCTGTCTCAGCTGTTGCTGGAGAGGGTGGTGGAATATCAGGTGTAGGAGGCTGCTGGTAATTTGTAGGACTGAGTGGAATTTGAATTGTTGCTCTTTTCTGTTTAAGGTCTAAACAGTTTGGTTTGGATGTATGGATTTCTTTACCTATCGGTGGTATCACGTGATCTAGTGTATGCCTAGCTGCATGAAGTGCAGGAGTACTTTTCGAAGGCATGAGGCTGTTGAAGAAACCTATTTTCCTGGACATCTCCTCATATAATACTGAAAATGGTAGTATTTCAGTAAATCTATGGTTTGAACATGTCACGTGAGAACTTTTATTCTCATCTATTTTTTTTTGCACCTGGTTTTCCAAATTCACACCATTAGCAATAACTGTCTGGTTTTCATATGTACCTATCATACTATTTCGTAACTTCATATCAACATATTCAGATCCACAATTAGAATCAGAGTAACTTATTTGTTCACTATTCATATCATTTTCATCCATGAAATGTGATGTTGAGTGATGAATGCCACTGCTTGCAAGACAAAGGAACTCATAGCTACTCTCTTTTGCTTTCATAGGCACCTGATTCCTTGTATCAAAAGAACTGGAAGTTACTGACTTGCGAGGTGGCTTAATTGGTGCCTAAAAAAAGAGGGACATGGAAATAAGTATGTTATATGGATAACAAAATTCGAAAGACAAATCTTTAAAATTAAAATATTTACAATTAACATATATACTATCTCATATTATTAGAAATTTTCAAAAAACACTTTAAAACCAAATCTCTATGACAGTTGTTGTTGTTGTTATTGTTGTTGTTGTTGTTGTTATTATTATTATTATTATTATTATTATTATTATTATTATTATTATTATTATTATTATTATTATTTAATTATATAGTAAATAAAATCAATTACCAGTACTCAAAATTTAGCCTAAAGTTATGACTTAGCTGAAACAATATTAAAAGTATAAAATAGCAAGGTGATCTCTTCTCAGCAATCACTTGCATGAATGTCTGACAAAGGCATTCGAAATTGCCCATAAATAATACTCTGTAATAAGTATGTATATCTTACCCATCAAGCACCAATAGGTCTGACAGCCATACTGAATCTCTATAGCACTGAATCAGTCTCACAGACAGTCTGGTAGCTCTAGTGTATGAGAATGTATAACTGACATAATTTATTACTAATTTACAGAAAGGAAAAACCTTTTAAACCTCAAAACACTAAGCTTTACAATAGTACATAAATTCTTCAAAATTCAAATCAACAATGGACACAATTATTGCTAAGGTAACTATACAATAGAAAATCTTGTAATATGTACACATGGGCTCCCACATGACCTGAAGTTCATCATTGCAAGCAATTTGCAACAAATTTGCCTATAAGACAATGAAACAAGCAGAGTTTTTGTCCCACAACAAACTTCAAATGATAAAACTAGGACAAAAGAGTTTCACAACCAAAGAACCTTTAAGATGGTTCCCTTGCACATGGAGTCATGACTTAACTTCTTATCTGATGGGCAACAGCCTTTCCAAGCCCATCAGTATCCCCTACTGAATGGGAGGGGGGGGGGGCATGACGGGGAGTACTGGGAAAATATATCTTAACACTGGCCCAGGTGGGATGGAAAAACTGGAAACTGCAGATTATGAACTTGGCACACTACCGACTGAGCCATGCTCCTCGAGGAGAAAGAAATGTCACTAAAAGCAAAATGCTGTGTTCTTTGATATGCTATATTCTAACAACTAATACTTTTCACACTAATCGGTCTAAAAACTTCTTTGTTTATTCTTTATTTTACTTTTAGGGAAAAGGTTCAATCTAGGCTGATAAGGACCTCTAGATAATCGAGACTGGCATATTAATCTATTTTTTGGAATAGCACAGACTAGCTCATCAGATGGAATGTTTGATAACTCTGAATAGGAACTACACTGATCTGAACTAAGATTCAGAGCCTGTTGGTCATTACTCAGTTTACTGTATGCAGTGAAACTGGTACAGCACTATCATCATATAAGTTCTTAGGAGTCCAAGATATTTTCACTATTATTGGTGTATTCATTATAATTTAGTTTGTCTGCTCCTTTTCTTACCTTAATTAAAAATTTAAATAAATAAAATGCAACAAAGATTACAAACACTGTGCTGGACAGCACAGTTACAAACACTGTACTGAAGCGGCCACTTATATAGGCCAAAGAAGCTGGAATAGGGCATCAACAAGTCCCTAACTTTCAATTGGATAGTTTTAATTCTCATTATAATAAAAAAATAGGGCCTTTCGAAGCTCTATACCAAGGCTACTACTATATGAAAGAGACAAAGCTTTTCAATATCAACAAATTTCCTGGAAGTTTGATAGAATTGTCTATTTGATAAGTAGTTTGATCAGAAGTCCATGATAGAATTTTCTAATACTCTGAGGGAGAGGACCAATGATAATGCTGCATGGAGAGGCAGTAGTGAGGATGCATGCTGCAAGTGGCAGCAGGCTCTCTATGTATTCCTACAACATTCTATATGATGCAATTTAGCACACTTCATAATACAAGAATCCATAGAAAAAAACTAAACAAGGATATCATGAAATATTAAAATGCAAAGCCACTTTTTTTTAGACATTAGGCTCTGCCTGGGTACCCCATACACATGCCTAAGATCCCAATGTTTGAGGTAAGTATGTTTTTCTCAAATCATTATCTACCTTCAGAAGACATTCCACACTACCATTGCAATTACCAATATCAAAGGGACTTATCATCTCTCCCCAAAGGTCAGAATCAGTATAAACTTTATCATTAAATAACTTAGAACAAAGTTAATATCTCCTTTCTTGACAGAATCTAAAATATTCTAAAGCAGTCCATAAATCTATCTTTCTCAATCTGATCATAGTCCTCTGTAGGGGCCACTGGCATGTCTACTAAAAAGCAAACCTACACTTTGGAGATGCTTTTCATCCTCTCTACCTGAAAAGAGAAATTCAAAATTATTTTTAAGTATCTGATCTTTACCTGTCCAACTGGTGTCTTGCAAGTCCAAAATATCTAGGTTATAATGCTGAAATTCCTGCATGGGATATCAAGAAAATAATCACTATGCAACTTCCTCACATTCCATGTACTTGTGGAAAGAAAATGATTAGTACAATTGTTAAAGAAACTAGGGTTATTGAAAGTGGTAGAGCCTACAATATAAAACAGCTCTGTTATTGCAGGCATGGGGTAAAGACCCATTCCTCCATTGTTAGAAGCATAAAGCTGGTAAGAACTTCAAGCACCACCTTTACAAGTGGACCTTTTCAAAAATCAGAATCAAGACAGAAACTGACCTACATGAGACACATTACTGCAAGATAGGATGATGATACTTGTAGAAGTAACCACTAGCTGATATAAGGTATCCTGTGTATTTTCTCACAGGCTGACAACCCATAGGCAAGCAGGAAACACAGTGGTAGATTTTCCCTCAACAGAGGTCTACCAGTACAGCAAGTTCAAGATCTGTAATCAAACTCAAAGGCACAGGCCAGTCCTGTAGGTTGATACGGTTAGCACCAGGACCCTGTGAAATTACCACTCATCAGCAGTGCAGGAAAGAAAATAGTGAAAACATGACAATAGCAGTCCAGATCAATAGGCCACACTGAGCTGGAAGCCCTCCCCCTTCTGTTTCTTTCCATAAGAGAGTATCTCTTTTGAAAGGTATTAATTGCCTGCACCATGAGAAAGCAGAGTTGGATTTTAGATTCTGATCCTGGAAGTTCTGTGGATCATCACAGGGGATTGGTAAACAGCTCTCTCTACAATGCATACCTAGATACCATTTACAGACCAATATGTCCAAGAGTACCTGCCATGTCCTGGCTTTTCAAGAACTGTCCTAGTCCTGAAACAAAATTTGGGTTCTCTAAACAACCTGTTTTTTTGTAATAATATAGTTAATTCTTGTAATATGTGGATTTAATTAACATGGTCACAATAGTGGATTTAGAAGTCAAGGTGTCCTAAGTGGAAAAACATTTAGGAGCCCTATGGTGTATAGTTGAAATGACCTCTACAATTATGAAAACAATTCACACAACAATTTGGAGGCACTCAGTAGCTAGGCCCTAAGCGGCAGCTTAGTTTGCCTATCAGTAAATCTGCCCCTGCATGGTCACTGTATTTACCTTTTTTTTATCTAATTTAGTTGATATTTTTTGGAATAACATGGTTTGCCCTGAGTGCCAAACAGTTGGAAGGCATTAGCAGTGTAGTTTAGTGTTGTCAGCAAAGTACAAACTTTGGGGAAATCAAATTGCATATGCAATCAACTTGGTTTCAATTTGCATATGGTTTGCATTGGTAATCAATTTGCATACACAGGCTACAAATTATCTGTGCCAGAAAAAAATTCACACCTCTTTGACCTTTGACAGCAACAGTGAAAATCACACCACTGTGAAACATAAGCTTATTGTCAATCTATTCAACACTACCATGCTATATACACAGTCGTATCAGAATAATAAGACTACCTACCTAACAATGGGAATAACCACCCTTTTCTCGCATGACAGTGGTGAAACGACACAGCATGGATGCAATGAGGCCCTGGAAAGTTGCCAGAGGCACACATGCCCATTCGGACTCCAGCAGAGCACGAAGGTTCCAGAGATGACATGGTTGTGGGTTCACACGCCAAACCTGTCGATCCAAATGGTCCCACAAGTGCTGTATGGGATTGAGGTCGGGTGATTTCGCCAGCCAAGGGAGAACAAAGACATCGTTGTCGTGTTCCTGGAACCAGTCATACACCATCTTAGCGACATGGCAGGGCCCATTGTCCTGTTGGTAGACACCATCACCACCAGGGTAAAAGTTTAACATAAAGGGATGCATGTGGTCAGCGAGGATGGACATGTAATAATAAGTGTGTGGCAATCCCGGTGTTTCGCAATTCAAGACTGCACTACACCTTGAGGGAATTACCACAAAACCACATCAACTAGCTAGAGAACCTTTCCTATCTCTGCCTTCAATTAAACATTCCTAACTGCGGGAGGAGACCTGTAGAAGAGAGAGACCTTACTTTTGAAAACGAGTCTGTCTGATGAACTAATCATTGAGGTGCAGTGAGTGGGCTTTTTGAATTTTGAAAATCTTTTCATTGCCTAATATAGCCAAAAATATAACTCACTGGATTTAGACCACATCAATTGCCAATACAGATAAGATGTTATTTTTGAATTTAGATGCCTAAATATCATAAGTCCTAACTTTTTGCATGGGGAAGCTATCATGACGGAGAGTCCTCAGGCTCTCCCATCGACAAGTCACACTTAATAGGGTCACGCTCCTGTTCGGCATGTCCTTCGACTTCGTCCTCTCCGCCAGGACCTCGAGCCAGACTTCGCTGCAGCCGAGCAGATGAACCCACATGACTGGGGACTCCAATCCCGGTCTGCAAGCTCCCACAAGGCCACTCCATCCCAACTCCATGACACCCCAGACTTCGCTGGGGCAATAAAGGAGCCCACTTGACTGGGGATCCGTTCCAGTCAGCAGGCCCTCAGTAAAGCATCTCCATCCAAGATGACCTAGGACTTCGCAGGGGTCGACTGATAAGTCCACTCGACTCGGGACTTCAGTCCCAGTCGGCAGACCCCCAGCCAGCTCCTCCATCGAGGCCGCAAGGCACGCCAGAAACACCGACGAGCCAGCACCCAGTTTCACAGAGGCACCTTCAGATAGTCCACCATGTCTTATAAGTAACCTAATCTTGGCTTCCAAAAGAGTTACTGGTGACTCTTAGTTTGGCTTTTCCATCGATAAGCCTGTCAACCGGAGATCCCACTCCCAGTCGCGAGCCTTCAACTTCGTCCTCTCCATTGTGAACGGGCTGAAGTCCCCCAGTAAACAGTATTCCGACCCACGATATCACTGAGACCGCATTGGAGCCCACTGAACCGGGGCACCACTCCCAGTCTGCAGACCCTCAATACGGCCCCTCAATCGGGGCTGCAGCTCGAAGTTTCTCAGGGGCACCCCGCAAGCGGAGGCTCTCTTACCAGTCACGGGTTGGCTTCATGCCCCTCCACCAGAGACTACAAGACTTCATGAACCCCAGAGAACCAGCGATTCAAACCCAACTTCTCAGAGGCACCGTAGGCCCCCACCACCACCACCACCACAGCAAAGTGGTCCCCCTCGGGGAGGGGGGGTAGTGAGGATGGACTTGCCATTGATGTTCAGGGACCTATCCAGTGGTACCAGTGGTCCCAGGTCATACCAGGAAAATATCCCCCAGATATGCACATTGCCACCACTGGCTTGTACTTGACCAACAAGAGTGTCTGGGTGTTGGTTCTCGTGTGTCTGATGCCATATCCATCACTGCTCATCACTTCTGTGGAGTAGAGCCATCGGTTCATTGGAGAAGGCAACCTTTTTCCACTCTTCCACTGTCCAATGATGATAGTCTCATGCGAACTGCAGGCGTCGTTGCTGATGGACCTTGGTTAACATGGACGCTTTTACGCAGCGTCGACTCCGGAGACCCATGTGTAACAGGGTTCGCTCTACTGTTATCGAGGAAATGTACCTGGTACCCCAGCATTCATTTGAGTGGTCGATTGCTGCATTGTTGCATGTCGATTGCCCTTTACCAGTCGACGGAGGTGACGTTCTCCTCTGGGGTCGATGGCTTTTGGGGCCCATCCCGGGGTCGATGGCCTTTGGGGCTCCACAGTTATGGCATCTGGAGGTACTCGGTGTGCCAGCAGTCCATTCTTGGTACACCCTTACTGCAGCACCTCGCAAACAGCCCACAAAGTCTGCTGTTTCCAAGATGCTTTCCACTCTTGGTACGGTAGCTGATGATCATTCCTTTTCGAACGTCCATCAAATCAATACCTCTGCTCATTGTGCTCATGTTACGCAATATGGCTCATCTGTCCTGGCCGGCTGCCATATATCTATGTGTGGTCAACCTTGTCATGTGCACTCTGTGATGTGCCTGGGTGGGTACACTGTGATTCCGTGGGTGGTCATATTATTCTGATACAACTGTGAATATTGGGCATGCTTCAAGTGGGTAAATCATTGCTTCTCCCACCTATTGCGAATTGTTGATCATGTCTTTTTCACTATTGTACAACTGCCTTAGTTAAATTTTCTGTAGGATTACATTTCTAAGAAGAAATGTACCATTTTTCAGTGAACCGAATTTAGGACGTTCACTACACTTTCTCAGTTTTAGAAAGCTGAAACCAAGACACTTAATGAAACATCTGTTTTTACCAGTTGAAATCTGGCTATACTTCAAAATATCAATGAGAACTAGAAAATAAAAAAGAAAAATTGGAAAAAGGGAAATAAGGGGGAAAATCCAGTAGTTTTTCCTGATTAACTAGATTATATAAAGGTGCAAATATAAAAACAAAGCATAAATTTATCAAAGTGATTTTTAATATGAAAAAGTACAATCTAATCATTAATGACAAGAATGAAAAGAAAAAACAAGAAATATTACACAGGTGTGAACTTATAAGGGGATAAAATTAGCTATAAATTTTTAAGATCATATTATTGTCAGCAGCATATCTAATATATATGTAGAAAAAAATTATGTAATTAATTTCACATTAGGAATCTGTTAAACTCAACCTTTACTTAATGTATTATTATGAATATGTATATGATCATTTTATCAAAAACAGATGTTTTATTCAGATTCATTTTGTAAAACCCCTTTCATGTTGTCAATCCCAACACTTAGTCATAAAACCATGAAGCAGCATTAATAAAATCTGCCAGCCAAGTAGTATGCCTCAAAATGAAAGGCCTAAATGCTATAGTCTTTTTATGCACTATAGGCAATATAATATTTTTACCACCTTAATTATGGTTCTGTGTATACTGTAATAGTTTTAAATAAAATATATAAGCTTCTCCCCATGACACTATATAGCAAGTAGCATTTTTGTGTTAGTAATGTGTATAAAAGTTTTCTTTATCAAAGCAACTTAACAATTAATAGCATAATACCTGTGGTCGTTTATTAGATGACATGGAATGCAATGGCAGCATCGGAATGTAGTTGTTTGGCAATGTCCATGAGGCAGGCAGTGTATATTGTTCAAAAGGTTGATCTAAGAGAAGACAATAATTCAAAAACCTTTTTTAAAACATGCATTTGATCTTAAAATTATTATTGTCTCTTAAAACATATTAATAAAACCATTAGTTATAAAAATCTTTTTTTTCCAGATCCTATATACATTACTTAAAAATTTATAATTATACCATTAAAAAATTGTGGTGCAATGCTTTCAAAGCAATTTTTTAAATTATTTCCATCCCACTTGGGACTGAAAATGCAGTCCCAAGTGGGATGGCTGACAGGGATTGCAATTTAGATGCATATTGTAAGGACAACTGATGACAGAGAAGAGATAAAGATGGTTGTCAGTCTCAACCTACTGACTCTGGAGTGGTGAAGTGCAGAAGTGCAAATACGGAGAGCCTGATGGTGGAGAGGGATCAGCATCTTCCCTACTGAATCCCAAGCGGAATTATACGCCTGGGATCTGCAGTCCAGTTTCAACTGGACAAGTGCACAGTACAGGCAGATCAAGGGAATGCTACCCAGGAGAGAGAAGAGAGGATCTTAATGATGTTCAGTGCCTACTTACACTTGGACCAGAGATGACATATATGTGGTAAGGTCAATTTCTAGTCGAAAATGAGACCACAAACTTGGTCTCTGCCACAACTGGAATGATATTACCTCCAAGCCATAGCTCAGGGTCCAGATGAAGATTATGCTTGTGGCAAAAGTGCTCAAAAGCGGTCTTTTGTGGGGAGAACCAAACCCATTGTCCATCACCCAAATTGAAAGATTGTTATGGGCAATTTGAAGTTGTCTTTTAATGACACTCATGCTGGGTGATGAGCAAAAGATGCTTATATCATCAACACAGAGGGAATTGCCTATGGACAGAGGAAGTCATCTAGTAAAAGAATTAATCTTTACAGTGAAAATCATAACAGTTTTGTGGTACCCTCTGCTCTTGGGGGTAAGACTGTGACAGTGTTGGCAGTGTTGCCAACATGGACATGAAAAGAACACGATGATATGTGAATGCATATGACTTCTCAAGCCGATGGCATAGTCACAAAGAATGCTGAATCTCCATGATGTATCCTACACTTATTCGATGCTGAAGGACAAATTTTTGCTCAACTAACTCTGTAAAGAAATTTTTCATAAGCAAATTTTGTTATTTAATTAATTTATTATTAAATATTTTGTGGAAAAACTTTTGCCAACATATGGGACTCGAACTCACATCTCTCCAGAAACATGCCAGAGTATTCTACATTGAACTATTGCCAGCACTGTCTTTTTTCCACTTAGTATGACTTTTCACTCTTCCTATGATTTTCAGCACCAACATTTGGTGCCATCTATGATCTCAGGTGGCAACTATTTCTTTTTTACTGTACTGAATAAGATGGAAATAAACAATGAAGTCACTTCATGCTATTTAGCATTATTAATGATTTAAACAATAAATGACAATCACAAAATTACCTGTTGACTTTTTAATGAAACAGTTAGGTTTGTTTGCAATGACAACTGATGAGTACAGGTCTAAGTGTATATTGTTATTGTCTAGTTGATGTTTTTTGTCCATTTATGTATTAACACTGATTTTGGAAATGTTATTGGTTAATTAAAAATTTTATTGTATTATTATGAATTTGTATGTGACAACTGTACCTTTTTTTGTACATTTTTTTATTTCATTATTATGTAACATTTTGTGCAAAATTATTGTTTTATATGTATATATGTACACAGTGACTACTGTAATTGGATCCTAGATCCATTGTAGTCAAACAAACAAACAAACAAACAAACAAACAAACAAACAAACAAACAAACAAACAAACAAACAAACAAACAAACAAACAAACAAACAAACAAACAAATAAATACACAAATAAATAAATAAAATACTAACACAAGGTGCTCTTTACATAAAAATGAATTCCTGATTGCAGATTTGAGGCATATCAAATGGTCTAGAGGGTTGCCTGCAAAAGCCACACTGGGTGTTGGAAAGATGTTCTTAATACCAGACCAGTCTGGTATTAAGAACATCTTTCCAACACCCAGAGTGGCTTTTGCACACCAATGGAGGAGCAGATAGTGAGTCTGGCAGTTAGAATTTTTCCAATACCTTGCACACACATCTTGTCAACATGATGGGACGGTAATTGAAAGAATCTTGGAATCCTTTCCTGGCTTGGGGAATGCTAAGAAAATAGCATCCTGCCAGGAGTCCAGAAACTGCTTCTCCAGAAAAATATGGTTGAAAAGACAGAACAGCTAATCCTTACTTGATGGTGACAGATGTTGGAGCATGGCATAATGAATGTTGTCTTGCCCCATAAGAAGAGTACAGAACATGACAAAGCTGCTGTTCTCTGCTGTGAATGGCCTGTTGTAAGGCTCTAGGCCATTAGAGTGGAAGGAAAGCAGAGAGCATTTAGTCTTACTCTTCTGGGCCAGAAACTTGGGGAGAATAAGATGATCATGAAAAGATGGAGAAAAATGATTTCTCATGTGTCCGCAATTGCTTGGAGATTAGCAATTGCCTGTTCATTTTGCTCCAGGATCGATAATGAGTGGGATGCATAATTCCCACCCATCTTCCGGACTTTATCCCACATAACTTTAGCACTGGTTGTGCAGGTGATCAAAGATTCCTTCTGGCTCTGGTGCCGGATGATGAAATAGGCTTTTGCTCTGGTGCATTTGAATGCTTCAAGGTTGAGGAGTTGTCAGATATCTCAAAAACATCCCACAGGTGTTGTTCTGATCCTTATGAACTGCAGTGCCATTGGGACTTCACCATAGTTTCGGAAAACGAGGAAACCATGTCGAAGTTTGAGAATTGGTCGAGGCAGCTGCATGAACGATACAGTTTGTCATCTCTGCTACAGCCACAATGATTGGTTCCTGGCTGACAGAGTGGTGGTCAAACTTGGAGAGGAGTTCAAACCCATTCCAGTCGGACCGATCAAAAAGTGTGATACTTATGAAGGGTCAAAAGGTCCTCCATGGGAGATGGTACATACTATGGAGAGGTGATCACTTCTGTAAGGGTTGTCCTCAACCTTCCATGTAAAGAGTGGAAGATTCAAGGAGGAGCAGATGGTGAGGTCAATGGCAGTAAATGTGCAGGTTATGTAATGAAAGTATGTACTGACACTGGTATTCAGTGGGAAGAGTGAAAGATCTAGCAACCACTACTCGAGGAACCCATCTCTCCCATTTGTCAGTGCTACCCCAAAGAGGGCTGTGTCCATTGAAATCCCCCATAAGAAGAAAGGGGATAGCAGCTGTGAGATAACGTCATCAAGGTGTTCCCAGAAGACAATGCTTCTGGGTGGAAGATATACATAACAGAGAGTCAGAAAATACCCATGAAGAGGCCAATGGCCACCGTCTATAGAGTGGTGGTAAGGAGTACAACCTAGACTGGATAATGGTTACTCACAAGGATGGTGACACCTTTGCGAGCTAGACCAACTCCATCCCGGTCCTGGGGAACTAGTGAAAAGTACCAGATCATGGGATCTGTGAATGGTTGCAAGTATGTCTCCTGTAGGCACACACAGATGGGCTAGTGTATCTGAAGGAAAATCCTGATGTCACTGATTCCTCTGGAATCAATGAAAATTCCATTATAGGTTGTTGCTACCTCAGGACTTAGGTGATTGGACAGACAACATTTTTCTGTTTAGTCCAACTGTTATAGACAAAGGTTTATTAAAATAGGGGAGATCTGTATCCATATCTGAGGGACATGAACCACTGACTCTTTTGTGAAGGGGGATGAATTATCTTTTTTTGGGCCTAGGGGCTTCCCTTCAGCTTGGAAGTTCTAGTTGTCTGAGGATGGGAAGGAGGAAGCTTTCCAGGGGTGGAAGGCTATGTAGCAGGTATGGAAACTGAGGCCCATACCTTCTACATAACCTTCCACTTCCACCTCTAATAATTCTGATGTTGATGATGACAACAACCTCAGTTTCACCTGCATAGCTACTTTGCCACAGGCATGAAAGATTCACTAGGTGGTATACTGATATCAGTCAGCACTGACTGTCAATGACTGTACTGTCAAGAAAGGAGATACTACCCTTATTCTAGGGAACTTCAATGCCAAAATTGGTACTGACTCTGAGGAGGAGTGATAGGTCCTTCTGGTAATGGTAGCTGCAATGGCAATGTCTCATACAGGTAAGTAAATTTAATGGTTTGTGAATAATTAACACTTATTACAAACACTGCAACCTACATGAGTACATGTGTTTCACCAGATGGATTGCATAAGAATATGATTGATTATATATTAACAGCAAATGGGATAGTTCTTTTAGGAATACAAAGTCATATAGGGGGACCTGAAATTGGATCTGACCATTACCTTGTTAAAAGTGTCTTGCAACCTTAAGAAGTGTTGTGCTAAGGCTAAAAAATTTACCTTTAATTCTGAAGCTCTGAAAGACCCAGTTATAGCTAAAGCTCACCATGATAGATTACTTAATCATTATGACAGTCATGGTTTGCTTACTAGTGAAGTTGAGGATAAATGGGACCATTTTAATAGGCTTTTCTTGAAACAAACAGTACTCTTTTAGGAAAAAAAGGAGTAGAGGAGGCAAAATTATTTGAGTGATAAGGCACTTGACCTTGTTTAGGAAAAAACTGCAGGAATGTCCTTAATCAATACCCTACTAGTCCTAATAGAAAGCATTATAAAGAACTTAATAAACATGTAAAGGATCAGTTAGCTTCTGATAAGAATCTTTGGCTAGATGGCTTGGCTGGCAAAGCCAAGGAAGCAGCATAACAGCAGAGAGTTGCACCAGATAACTAATGTTTTGTGTGGGAAAAAATGGGCAGGTATACAGGGATTGAAGGATAAACAAGGTAAGGTTATCAAAGGTGAGGATTCTGTCATCACTAGGTGGGCTTAGCATTTCAGAGATGTTCTAAACAGTGTGGTTATTTTTTCTCCCATTGTTTGTAATAAGGATAACTGCATTACTGGCTTTAATGTTGACCCTATATCACATTATGAAGTTATTATGGCTATTTCTAAACTTAAACTACATAAATCCCCAGAGGTAGATGGAATTACTACTGTAATGATTAGAGCTGGAAATGTTTTGGTTACCACATTGCTGACTGAAAATTTGAATATCTTTTACAATAAAGGCATTATCTCTATAGATTTTACCAGAGCTATTATTATCCCAATTTTTAAAAATGGTGGTCATGGTTCTTACGATAAGTATAGTGGTATCAACAGACAAGAAAGAAATCACTCTATCGTTGATTACATTTTAGTGGAATAACAGTAATTATTATAAGATTATTTTCTTAATTTTGAAGAAAAATATTCAAGTGTAATGACTCTTTTCATTTTATCTTGAAGAGAAATGTTTAGGTGTAAAACTTTTTTCATATTTTCTTTAATTCTGAGGAAGAATAAAATATTTAAGACAAGTATAAAAATAGCTTCTGCTGTTAAACATTTTCAGCTTCAGTTACTCTTTAAATATTAAGTACTGTGGCCGAGTAGTTAGCATGCTTGGCTACTGATCAAAGCAACCTGGGTTCAAGCCATGGGTATGGCATGGATATTTGTGCTATTTTTCTGCCTAGGTCCTGCCATCCTCAGACTTTCTACTAAACATATAAACTGACAGGCTCCTGTCAGATCCCTATCACAAGCAGCCTTGAAGGGATATTTATTTTATTGTTGAAAATTGTGATTTAGAAATATTTGACTGAAATCTCAGATTTCTTTCTTTTGAACAATTTTGGTTTTGTATGGCAAAAAAAAACAGTTGTTAAAGAATTAAGCTCTCTCTAATGCTTTCTATCAAGATTACTGAGAGTGTTGATTCAGTTTGCTCTTGCACTCCTTTCTATCAAAAATAAGCTGCATTGCTTTATCACTCAAGTTAATCTGTCTCCACAAATTTTTACTCAAAGCAGTAATGTTAGTTTCGCACATAGCCTGCTTAAGAGGTAGTAACATTATTCCTATTCTTCAGTTCTAAGCAAACTATGTTTGCTAAAATGAATAGGTATGTTAAACTTTGTATATTTCAAGCTTCTTTAAGAAGTATAGTTCAGGACATTAGTATTATGCCCTGAAGTATAAGGGCATTAGTATTATTTTTATTCTTTTAGGCTCTTTTTCACCATTTATAGACTTTGGCAGTAAAACATTTTTTAACAAGGATCAGATTCAATCTCAGTTCCCTTACTGGTGATACTAACAGAGCCAGCCCATTTATTCTTAATACATTATCAATCATATTCCAAAGCAATCCATTAGATCATTGCCACATATAAGTAAATATCTCTGTAGTTTTTTTTTAAGTATTAGTTATTGTCAAACAAATAAGTTTATTTACCTCTAGGAGTTGCACCTTCACGAAATACTGACTTTTGAATAGCAAACCTAACTCATACAGTAGCCATGCAGATGTAAAATGAAGCTCAGGCTAAGCAAAAGTAAAAATCACACTATTTTTAACCCTTCCAGTGTCCATGTGGTCTGTATACATTGGGAGAAACTGAATCGAGAGGCCAAGGACGTATGTATACGTTTTTAGTACAACAAAAATATATCAATTTTTTAAAAATAAAAATTGCCGTTGTAATTTTTATATATATATATAACTTATAAAAATATATAATTCGGGCTTCAAAAATAATATTTTGTTTTTTAATTTCATGCATATTTTATTAAATTACAATATAAATAATTTCATAAAGCCATTTGATTGCCATTTCTTAGAAGCACTAAATGGTAGATTTGCTTGTTAACATTCCTATTTGCTGAAGCAACCTTCTGATTTAAGCTCACAAGGTTGATTTAAACTATTATCAACAAATTTTTTCTTAAATTTTCGAAAAACTCCTAAAACTTAACAAAAAATCTGCTATTTTTAAAAAAAAAATTTCCCATTTTTTTTCTGTTTCACACTCTTTTCTGTCATAAACCTATTTCAGTATTCCCAAGTTATTTTTATCATTTTCCCCAGCATCCTTCAAATTGAAACTGAAAGTAAACACATCCTTCTTAGAAATTCTGGTTGCACCTGCATTTAATTAGTTATGCTTCACCAAGTCGAACAAGATGCAGATGGCTCACACATCTCCGTTCTGTGTGCTATTGGTGTTTTTTTACAGTTTTGGTCCAGCATATTGGATACTCTTTGTAAAGTTAGTATTTTTTTTTATATTTAAACCTTAGTTACTTTTCATTTCAGTAGATTTATTTTCAGAAATTAGCAATCTTTTGGCCTATCGATAAGTATTGATTTTTTCATAGCTATGTTATATCGTATGCCGGCCTACAACTTGTTGCTGTGGATATTTTAACATCACATTAGGCTATATGTTAATTTTTATTTTATTATTTATTACTTTTCCAGTAAAACTTTCATATAGTATCATTTTCTGAGAATAAATGAGGTCTTGGACAAGAAAACAAATTTATTTCTGTATATTTACTTCTGTTAGTTAGCGATCTTCAATCAGCTGATTTATCGATCTTTCCAAATTATGCTAGATCGGAGGCCAGCTTAAAAGTTATTGCAGATATTTTATTTAACATCTCATTAGGTTATATGTAATTTTTCTTTTATTATTTCTTGCTTTTTTTTAATAAAAAAACTTTGAGCTTGTACTGTTTTCTGAAATTGAATGTCTTGGATACAGAAGCAAAATAGCCTTCTTTGCTACAAAAATTGGCCATCATTTGGGTCTTTGGTGCAGAAACCTTTCTGTACTTAGCCAAGATTGCCAAACTTCAACACCCAAAGAAAAAATTCGTAATGTTTAGTAAAAAAAAAGCAGTGAAGAAAGTTTTTTTTTCTATTTCATAACCAGTTCAGAAAATCCCATACATGTGAGGCCAAGTCATGTTGTATAACACTGGCCGTGTTTAAAATATACAATACTGAAAAGAATCATTAAAAGAAATGAAAATCATATTTCAGGTTGAATATTATATTATTCGGGAATAAATTTCTTTTCGATAAATATATAATGTAACTATTTTTATTCAGCAGGTTTTCCAAAATGAAGCCTTAATTTTATAGTACGATCTTTTTTTTTTTCAATATATCACATTGAAAAAGACATTAAAATCAATATGCTTGGAAATTTGTGTATACAGGGTAATTCAAAACTCTTGGGCCAAACATTAAGAGGTGATGTAAAACACTTAAACAAACACTTTTCATCATACAATGTATGGTCGGAACTCAAGCGGTGAAGCACTAGAGGCCGCTTTCCAATGAACACTTATAAGCACTGGTTTTCACACTCATCGTCATTTCTACCGTGGATTGCAGAATAGATGGATTGTTTCACGAATCAGGAGAAGGCGGACATGCATTTCACGTACGGAGCTGCGGATGGGAATGCGAGGGAAGCCCAAAGACTGTACTGGGAGCGCTTTCCGACTAGACGTGTGCCTGATCATAAAACCTTTCAGCGATTGCACCAGTATCTGTGCAAAATTGGCTCCTTTGTCAGCGGCTTTCAGGATACAGGGCGTGCAAGGAGTGTGAGGATGCCACATGAAATTCTACATAGAAGAAATTCTACATAGGGTTGGAGATCATCCCGAATGTAGCACACAATCAATTTCCCATACCGTATGTGCCCCAATCGACGGTGTGGCGAGTTCTATGAGACAAATGATTACACCCCTACCATGCACAGAGGGTACCTGCAGATTATTGGCCTTGTGTGTATTTTGCACAGTGATTCCTGCAGCAGACTGCAGTGCAACCAGACTTTGATGCACATGTCTTATTCACTGACAAATGCACCTTTACACATGAGAGCATTTTTAATACCCACAATTCACATGTGTGGGCCACCAGTAATCCGCCTGCCATATGTCCACATTTGTACCAGCAGCATTTCTCCATAAATGTTTGGGCTGGAATCCTCCATGACCATTTGATTGGCCCATACCTTCTGCCAGCCCGACTGAATGGGAGAATGTACCTCGTATTTTTACAAGAAGTCTTGCCAGAATTATTAAACCCTGTTCCAGAAAACATTCAAACACATATGTGGTTCCAACACAACAGAGCCCCAACCCATTTCAGCGTGGATGTGCAGAACGCCTTGGATGCAACATTTCCAGGACGATGGATTGGTCGGTGATCCCATCGCTTGGCTGTCACGATCGCCCAATCTCTCATGTCTGGGCTTTTTCCTATGGGGCCATATGAAAAGCATCATCTATGATAGCCCCATCGATACCAATGAAGACCTTGTTGACAGGATTTCTATTGCTGCTGCCGCTGTACGAGAAATGCCTAGGGTTTTTGTATGTCGATCACTACGTCGAAGGTGTGAAGCCTGCATTAATGTTGACAGTCGCCCTTTTGAGCAGTTTCTGTAATTTGTTCAATAAAATTCTGTACTTTCTGTTCTATAATTTCTGCAAATGTTTCAAATCTCTGCTCTCATTCTTGTGTTTCTTCATTTCCTGACACAGTAACTGCCAACCCCTAAGTACTTCACCACTTGAGTTCCGACCATGCATTGTATGACAAAAAGTGCTTGTTTAGGTGTGTTCTATCACTCCTTAAAGTTTGGCCCAAGAGTTTTGAATCACTCTGTATTATTTATTTTCATAAAATTCGTAATTAAATTCTGTTTAATTTGGTATATAACATGACCTATTTCCATTGATTGTTTTTTTTTTCAATTCTAAAATTGACTTGTTTATCTGACTCAGTACAGTTGGCTAAAAGCCTAGAATTTTCTCAAAGTATGGTACCGAGAAAAAAATTACAAAACAAGAAAAATATTTACTCAAAACCAAAGAAGTAATTTTTTTGCTATTTAGAAATATATAGTCATTGTATTGATGTGCATTGTAATCATTTATGTCTATTAGTTTTTTTCAATAAATTTTTATTTGTGTTTCCAGATGCATTTTTTTACTACATGACTCTAAAAAAGTCCAATTAAAATAAAACATATCTTTTTTTTGTTAAATACTTGATTTTCAGAAAATCCAGAATTAAATGCTGATTAATTTGGTATGCAACATGCCATAATTCCTTTCATTAGTTATTTGGCAAAAAAAAGTTCTAAAGTTAAAGTTTTTTTTTTTTGGCAGAGCATAGTGAGAAAATAGCTTGGAGAAAACAGTGGATGGAAACCTGTTTTTCAGCCTGGACACTGGAAGGGTTAAAAAAGTTCATTATTTTATATCTCTATATTATCCAATTCAGTATTATTTTTTATGTCAAAAAGCAACAAAAAAAAACTACATTTGAACCTCGTACACATAAAAAAAGGCTGGATTCGCCAATTACAAAAAATAATTCACTTTACCAGTTATGAGAGATCAACTAAAAACTTATTTGTGGTCTGCAAATGGCTCTTGAAAGTTCATAAGGATAAATAATTTGATCTTCACAAAGCAATAAAAGAATCTGCAAAAATGAAACTAAATGATTGTCAAAGGATTGAGCAATATTGATTCTTTTATTTTTCACTGTGGTTGTCATATTTAATAACTGCTAGAAAGTGAGTTAACAATTTTGTGAAGATGCATGAATGATTTTCTTTTTTCTTTTGAAATTCTATTGATATATTTTGCATTTGGATTTTAAATTTCTTTCTATTTATTAATCAATCATTATTTCTTTATTTTGCCAAAAAAATTCCTCCTGATGTTATTTTATTTAAAGTAGTAATACACTTTTTATTACTTCAATACACATTGCAAAAAAAAAATTATAGCACACCCTCCCCCCAACAAACAGATTTCGGATTAGAATCCTTGATGCATCACTGGTTGTATATTTCACATTACACTGACAATAAAAAAAATATTATAAATTAAGAATATAAATATGTTACTAATGTTAAGAATATAAATATGTTAACTGTTAAGAATATAAATATGTCATTTTCCTGCAATAACAATTTACACCCTTGTTTTTACAACAACCATTTCACTAATCAGCTTGCTGTGGGAGGTTTACATAGCTGGTGTGATGCCCCAGCGTTCACTTTTGCTTTACCTTAACCAGTTTTGTTTAATTTACGTTATATTTATCATTTTGGGGATTTTTATTTCCTTTTTGGCATCACAGCGCTCGTTTCCAAGATGCTAGGAGTTGCACATGCGCAACTCCGATCTTCCGACTTCAGCCGTTAAAGCGCGTGCAAAGGACACGCCCCCTCTTGCGTCATAGCTTGCTTCGTATGTAAATGTCTTTCCCGGCAAGCATTGCCGGCTATTGTCTTTTAAACCGGTGACCTGCGAGTCACAGTAGCGCAAGCACAAGGTGCGTAGCACCAAGCACAGTGTGTGTAGCACAGGAGTTGTATCTTCATTGATGTCTTGGTGAGTTGAATTATTTTGGAAATAAATCTATTTGTTATTTTAAACCTTTTGAGTCTATACAGTTTTTTCTCTTGAACAACGCGAATTAAGGATTTTTGAATTGTATTTAAATTTACTTGACAATCATTTTGATTCTTACTCATGAATGCTCGCTGGTATTTGAACCCTAAATCAACTTATTATCAACTTATTCTACTTTTGGCAATTTGTTAATTATTGCCTGGAGCCCGTCTAAGCTATCCGGAGCATAAAACTTCAATTATTATTTCATTTATTTGGAGCGTTACACTGGGATCCATGTTACAAATATCCCTACATTTTCCAGTAAATGGACCACAAGTTATGCATACCTGCAATAGAAAATTCATAGTGATTTGTTTTTTTCTTCAATCAACACAAATAGAAACAAATGTTAGGCCTTTTTGAGGCTCTCCACTTTGTAAACTATTTATACTTGCACATGAACTGATATTGCAGAATAGGGCACTGTGCATAACTACAGGGTAGATAACCTATAAATTACCACTTTAAAGTCGATTTAAATTTTTAGAGAAAAATTGTCTTGAGCCGGTGGGATACGAACCCACAAACTCCTGATAACATGTCAGGTGCTCTGGACCACTGAGCTTCTGTCATGAGCACCTGACATGTTATCAGGAGGTAGTGGGTTCATATTCCACCCAGTTCAAGACAATTTTTCCTCTAAAATTTAAATCTACTTCAAAGTGGTAATTTATAGGTTAATACCAAATATGTCAAATTTATTTATTACTTATCACCTGCATTACTTGTAAGGAAATACTTCCATCTATATGGCATGTGTCAGCCACTTGTGGCAAAAATAGCTACCCTACATATGATATAATGTAGGTTGAAAAGGTTCATATCATCAGTTATAGGAGATCTTGATCGGCAACTGGTAGCTCAGTGGTCCAGAGCACCTGGCATGTTATCAGGAGATCGTGGGTTTGTATCCCACCCGGCTCAAGACAATTTTTCCTCTAAAATTTAAAGAGACTTCAAAGTGGTAATTTATAGGTAATACCAAATATGTCGAGTTTATTTATTACTTAACAATGTAGATAATGTTTCCAATTATCAAATAAGAATACAAATACAATATACAAATAATACTTTACCTTTTTTAATGGAATCTGTCAATACGACATTCTGATATATAGAATTCTGTTGAAGTGGATCAGAAAAACGTTTACTGGAAAAAAAGGATGGTGGTGGTGGAATTTCATACAAAAGATCATCTGGTTCTACATCATGAGATAAACTACTATCATATGAAGCAGCTTGTAGAGACTCATTGTTAGAAGGACTACTACTGCTACGTGAAATATGATCAAAACTTGACTCTTGAGAATGTGATGGTGTCAGTGAATATAAGCTCTCTTTTGTCCTGTAAAGCAAATTCATAAACTCTTTGAAACATATCTGTGATATTTTCTTTTCACTACAAACTTTCAACACTGTCAAATTTAAGTATAATTATAAATACACTGATCAGGCTTTTAAAAAAAACATCTCATATTCAATAATCTGAAACTTTTGCTAATGAAAGCAAAGACCTGAAAAAAATGCCTAAAGAAAGAAATTAAGATGTATTCCACCTTAACAATTTTTTTCTTTGAATATTTCATTAGTTTTACTATCATTAAAATAACTGAAATTCTCTATCATTGAGCAATAAAATTTAAAAGTTTTATCCTTCAAACTATTTGCATATTAACAAATTTTCAAGAAAATTAATTTAATAAACAGCTTTAAAAAGTTTTTGATCCTAAAAACTTATTAAATGCAAATAGTTTGAAGGACAAAACTTCTAAATTTTATTATTCAATGATAGACAATTTTCAGTTATTTTAATTATTTTCTTAGCAAGGTCTTTTTAATTAAGTTTTATGGTCATTAATAACCATAAAACTGTTAGGCAGGAATTTCTTTTGTATCTGGGTGATGAGCATATAATGGACACGTTTGATAGTGAACATTTGTGATAACATTATGTTATTAATTATTTCAACTGTACTGAATTTTAACAAAATGCTACCCTAAATCATTTTAATTACACTTGCTATTTGCACTTTTTTGCAGAAATAATAGGCTATCATGTAAATTTTGTTCAATTACATTGTATTCATTATATTGTAATTCAATATCTGACCAAATGTTGCTGTAAGAGCAATGAAAGTCCATTCATATTTCTTTCAGCAGAGATGTTGGTAGAATTCTAGATTTAAAATATCACAGAAGATATAAATATGATTCACTTGATCCAGTAGATAAATACAATGCAACTGCACACACAGTTTAATTAGCACATGCTCTGATTATTTTCACTTTATCTTTAGAATACTGTTAGGCAGGAATTTCTTTTGTATCTGGGTGATGAGCATATAACGGACACGTTTGATAGTGAACATTTGTGATAACAGATGTCTGTAGTACGGTGCATATACAATGTGTCAGAATTTGTTTCTGTTTGGTAAAGAGAGTGCTTTGTTGTGGCAGTTATTTCCAGTTTGATAATCAAAACTTTTCCTTATAATATTTCACTTATGAAGCACATCATCACTTCAGTAAAGATCATCTATCCAGTTTATGAAAACAAATATAAAAAATTAATTTATGAAAGTTTGAGCAATATGTTTCTAAGAACTGCACAGAGAATAGGAAATAAACTATAAAAACTAACATTCAATTTAAAGTGATGACAAAATTTGTACCAATTGTTTACAGGCATTATGAAAAACTAACTGAAAGACAAACTACTCCAATACTGACTAAAAGAAGACAATATTCTTATCTCTCCAACAAAAAGAGATGAGTGAAATTAAATTTCATAGTATGTGGATGCAGGTGCTAGCAGTGTGGCATGCTCCCAGTCTATGGTAGCTGCATGTTGTATTGACAGCTCGGCAGCAGAAGTCGTTTAGCTTGTTTTTGGCTGACATCTGGCTGATGCTCTGTGAACCTCTCCTGTAGAGAACGTAAGGTATTCCTGATATAATAAACAACAGAATTATCCGGCCATATTTGTTCTTCATTGTTTATCATGTCCCCTCCAATTATGTTTGTTTTCCCCCCATTGTAGCTCCTTTATGGCCATTATGTCTCCATAGTGCTGAACCTGAATTACTAAGAAGGTGACTTCTGAATCCATTCAGTGGCAAACTCTGTGTTGCATTGCTTGTTGTTGAAAGAAAACTTAAATGTGCATACATTTTATCAGGATGAAAATAAAAAAAGGAAGTAGATATCAATAGACAAAAAACTTACAAGAATTTTTTATAAGCCAGAAAATGTGTTGCGTCATGACTGACCCATTGAGATATTGCCTGATGTCTGGCCCAATCAGCCCCTGCCAGTTGCCAGCAGCACCCCCATATTAAATGCAATAAAAATGGACAGGGACAAAAAACAAAAGCCTGATGGTGTGTACAATATACCAATAAAACTTGACAACAATAGAGCAGGAAAGCCAGGCTTAGGGGAAACAAAAAAGTCAACTAAAGTATGTGTGAAGGAACAGAGAATGGATGTAAGATTGAAATGGCAAACCACCTCCCTTGCTAGAGCAGCAGAACAAGCAAGACATCATCATCATCCTCAAGCAGACGTGGGTTACGGAGGTCCAACCAGACCGTGCAATTTAGTTCTCCAAGCAAGTCTATCCTGAGCTACATCTACTGCATCTGGCCACTGCACACCAATTCTAACAAGGTCCTGTTTGACATTGTCTGCCCACCGAATCCTAGGTCTCCCTTTCTTTCTGAGGCCTTTAGGCACACTGTTAATAACCCTATTCACCAATCTATAATTATCCATACGGCCAACATGGCCAAACCAGCGGAGTCGCTCTCTGCACAAAATGCTTCTTAAAGGAGGTTGCAAACTCCTTTGCCTAACCTCATCATTAGTTACAAAGTTGAACCACCTAATGCCCAAGATACTGCTTAAGCATCTGAAATCAAAAGCATCTAGTTTCCTGTTATCTTGTTTACAAAGTGTCCTAGTTTCACTACCATAACTAACCCTAGAAAGAACCAAACTATTATACAGTCTAATTTTAGTCTTTAGGTGTATATGCCTATTTCTCCACACTCTCCCTAGATTCTTAAAAGTCCCTGCAGCAATCCTTATTCGTCTGTTAATCTCATGCCGCACATCACCATTATCTGTTGCATAGCTCCCAAGATGATTAAACTGTGACACCTGCTCAAGACTGCAACCATTCATTTTCAACTGGATACTGCTGAGCAAATGATCATAAATCAAAATAGAGAACATTGTTGGAATAATGAAATATATCACCCCCCTCCCCAATACCATGGAAATTATTACTAGACCAGCAAAGAGAAATTTTTATGAAAGATAGAACTAACTGTCCAAACCTTTCCTATTCCAAAACATCAACAAGCTGTGAGCAACAGGATTGCAGACCCACTCTTCTGCCACCATCCCCACCTGCCACAGTGACACTAACATGAAGCAGAGTGAAACAGAACCAGTGCCTGCACAGTTACAAGCACATGGGTATAACCTACACAAAACTCAAAAGAAACAGCACTCCTGAAGAAGGCTGCCCATCAGCCAAAATGTGTTGAGTAGTAACTATATTTTGTTTGTTTTTTATTAGCTATATGCACATACCAAGACTGTGCAAATACCTACAGTATACCATCACCTAGTGCAGTGTCATACCATCTGAAAATGGCAATGCAAATTCCCACTGCAGGAAAGATGAAACCCAAACTATGAACATATTTATGGACATAACATCAATGCAAAATTCTAAGGACTTTCATTGTGGGATAAAGACTTTAGGAAATTGCTTTTAAAAAACTTTCAGAAAACTATGCAAGTGCCAAAAGATGTGTTGGTAACCACATCTTTATGATCTTATATCTAAATACAGTGCAATAGCGATAATATACTGAATATACATAGCAGCTGTGATTATCTTGGAAAATGTACAATTATTTGTTTTCACAAAAGAAATGTGATAAACAAGCAATTGGGTTAAAATTTTAAATATACTATCCCACTACATATAATATCATACTTATAAATTTTTATTATAACAGGTATTAAAAAAGGTAAAATCCAAATGGAAAACATGGATATATACACTGAAGTGCCATTGAATTAGAAATAGGAGATGTTATCCAATTCAGTACCGCAAGTCCCGCATTTGCACACATGCGTGGCGGAAACTCTGGTCATATATAGCTGTCAGCTTTAGCTTACCCAAGTATTTGTCGTGAGAAGCATAATGGGAAAGGCATGGGATTTAGATGCATTTGACAGAGGGCAGATTGTAGGTGCCCGACAGATGGGACATTCGATCTCCAAAATTGTCAACGAACTTGGATTTTCTCGTACGACAGTTTCAAGAGTGTTCCGGGAATATGAAAATTCTGGCCAAAAAACAAGCACCCGGACAAACTGTGAAGGACAACCAGCCTTGAATGATCGTGGTCTTTGCCATCTGACCTGCATCATACGGACCAATAGGGGCCAGACATTATGTGAATTCACCTCCCATCAGAATGCGGGTTCCAGCAGGGAAGTCAGTGCATGGACCATGCAAAGCTCACTTCATCATCTTGGCTTCAGGAGCTCTGTCAAATTATCTCTGTCAGATTATCTTGGAAAATGTACAATTATTTGTTTTCACAAAAGATATGTGATAAACAAGCAATTTCCCTCGCTAGAGCAGAGCAAAAATTTGTGGTTGGGATTCTTACAATTATATTTCAATATTTCTTGTTTTTACTGACTTATGAGAGTCCCACTTCTAATGGCATGACACTGGGTTCAATGCCTTGCCTGGTATAAAGAACATCGAAACTGGACCATCAAAAATTGGCAACAGATAGCCTGGAGTGATGAATCCTGACTTAAATTTCATCACACAGATGGGAGACTGAGGGTATGGTGCCAACCTCATGAAGCCATGGATCCTGCATGTCAGGTCAGAACAGTACAAGCTGGTGGTGGCTCAGCCTCAGTTGGATGTCTGTGGGACCTTTGGTATGTGGACTGACAACTCTCAATTCATCCTGGTATGTAGAACTCATGGCTGACCATTTATACCCATTTATGGCCATCATGCATCCCAATGGAAATGGTGTCTACCAGCAAGACAACTGTTCATCTAACAGGTCCAGGTTGGCTACTGCATAGTTGCAGGAGCATTCTGCTGACTTTGAATTAATGAGTTGGCCACCTATAAGCCCAGATTTAAATCCCATCGAAAAACTTTGGGATACTGTCGAGCAGTGTTCGGGCCCATTTCCTATCAGTGACAACCTTGAGAATTGTGGACAGCTCTAGAGGATGAATGAATTGCCATACCTATGGAACATTTACGAAAGCTTGTGGAGTCTTTGCCTCATCGTGTGGCAGCCATTATCAGGGCCAGAGGTGATCCAACACATTACTAGGTTGCTATCCCTAATTCAATGGCACTTCAGTGTAATATCTCTATATGATGTTATTCATGCAAAGACTCATGATTATTAAACAAAACAGTAACCAAGAAAAAATATAAATGAACAATAATAACTATATTAAAATTAAACTTACAATGATGCTGTGTGATTTATGATCTTTGGAGGTGGTGGGATTTCATAAAAACTTGCATCAGGGTCAGAGGAGCAAAATTGTCTAGGTGGTGAGATGTCAGGGAGGCTACATCTCTCAGGTACTAGAGTATTAGCATATGGGCCAAGATCAAATCCATGGGGTGGAGAAATAGGAGATGATGATTCACTGATATCAGTATCCAGGTTTATTAATGTCATATGGCCTGAACAAAATATGCAAAATAAATATTTATTACCAATTGATAAATTAACAATTAGCACTTTAAACCAGAATCTGCAGTCTTTCATTCTCCTCATTCAACTTTATGCTTAACCCTTCCAGTGTCCATGTCGTCTGCATACGTTCGGAGAATCTGAACTGAGAGGCCAAGAACGTATGTATACATTTTTAGTACAACAAAAAAAAAATCGATTTTGCTTAACCCTTCCAGTGTCCATGTCGTCTGCATACGTTCGGAGAATCTGAACTGAGAGGCCAAGAACGTATGTATACATTTTTAGTACAACAAAAAAAAATCGATTTTTTTAAAATAAAAATTGCCGTTGTAATTTTATTATATATATATCTTATAAAAATATATAATTCAGGCTTCAAAAATAATATTTTGTTTTTCAACTTCATGCTTATTTTATTAAACTACAATATAAATAATTTTATAAAGCCATCTGATTGCTATTTCTTAGAAGCACTAAATGGTATTGCCGATTTGCTATTTGCTGTATTATATTGCTGATTGCTGTTAATGTTCCTATTTGCTGAAGCAACCTTCTGATTTAAGATCACAAGTTTGATTTGAACTATTATCAACAAATTTTTCCTTAAATTTTCGAAAATCTCCTAAAAATAACAAAAAAACTGATATTTTTAAAAACGATAGATTTTGGAACTAATAATACAAAATATGTACCGCAATTTTTTTTTCCCCCGTTTCACACTCTTTTCTGTCATAAACCTATTTCAGTATTCCCAAGTTATTTTTATCATTTTCCCCAGCATCCTTCAAATTGAAACTGAAAGTAAACACATCCTTCTTAGAAATTCTGGTTGCACCTGCATTTAATTAGTTATGCTTCACCGAGTCTAACAAGATGCAGATGGCTCACACATATCTATTTCCATTCTGTGTGCTATAGGTGCTTTTTACAGTTTTGGTCCAGCATATTGGATACTCTTTGTGAAGTTAGTATTTTTTTTTATATTTAAACCTTAGTTACTTTTCATTTTAGTAGATTTATTTTCAGAAATTAGCAATCTTTTGGCCAATCGATAAGTATTGATTTTTTCATAGTTATGTTATATCGTATGGCTGGTCTACAACTTGTTGCTGGGGATATTTTAACATCACATTAGGCTATATGTTAATTTTTATTTTATTATTTATTACTTTTCCAGTAAAACTTTGATATAGTATCATTTTCTGAGAATAAATGAGGTCTTGGATAAGAAAACAATTTAATTTCTGTATATTTACTTCTGTAGTTAGCGATCTTCAATCGGCTGATTTATCGATCTTTCCGAATTATGCTAGATCGGAGACAGGCTTAAAAGTTATTGCAGATATTTTATTTAACATCCCATTAGGTTATATGTAATTTTTCTTTTATTATTTCTTGTTTTTTTAATAAAAAAACTTTGAGCTTGTACCATATTCTGAAATTGAATGTCTTGGATACAAAAGCAAAATAGCCTTCTTTGCTACAAAAATTGGCCATCATTTGGGAGGGTCTTTGGTGCAGAAACCTTTCTGCACTTTGCCAAGATTGCCAAACTTCAACACCCAAAGAAAAAATTCATTATGTTTAGTAAAAAAAAGCAGCCAAGGAATTTTTTTCTTCTATTTCATAACCAGTTCAGAAAATCCCATGAATGTGAGAAGGCCAAGACACAGTGTATAACACTGGCCGTGTTTAAAATATGATACTGAAAAGAATCATTAAAAGAAATGAAAATCATATTTCAGGTTGAATATTATATTATTTGGGAGGAAATTTCCTTTTGATAAATTATAATGTAACTATTTTTATTCAGCAGGTTTTCCAAAATGAAGCCTTAATTGTAAAGTGATCTTTTTTTTTCACCATATCACATTGAAAAAGGCTTATTAAAATCAATATGCTTGCAAATTTGTTTATATTATTTATTTTCATAAAATTCGTAATTAAATTCCGTTTAATATGGTATAAAACATGACCTATTTCCGTTGATTGGTTATTTTTTTTTAAATTCTAAAGTTGACTTGTTTATCTGACTCAGTACAGTTGGCTAAAAGCCTGGAATTTTCTCAAAGTATGGTACCGAGAAAAAATTACAAAACAAGAAAAATATTTACTTAAAACCAAAAAGGTAATTTTTTTTTGTTATTCATAAATATGTAGTCATTCTATTCATGTGCACTGTAATCGTTTCTGTCTATTAGGTTTTTTTTTTAAATAAATTTTTATATGTTGCTAGATACATTTTTTTACCATATGACTAAAAAAGTCCTATTAAAATAAAACATATTGTCTTTTTTGTTAAATACTTGATTTTCAGAAAATCCAGAATTAAATGCTGATTAATTTGGTATACAACATGCCATAATTCCTTTCATTAGTTATTTTGCAAAAAGTTCTAAAGTTAAAGTTTTTTTTTTTTTGGCTGAGCATAGCATAGTAAGAAAATAGCTTGGCCCCTGGATGGAAACCTGTTTTTCAGCCTGGACACTGGAAGGGTTAAACCAGATAGCAGACTTAAAAATATGAAATGCATAAGTAACACAGCATGCATTAAGAGGTATGTTTCTAAAACTAGGATGCATATCGCCTCTGGCACATATGAGAATCTCATTTTCAAAGAAAAAGAAGTTTTTCCTTTACCTACTGTTTCATTCCTTAAAAGTTTTAATTTGAGAAAATTGCATTTGGGAAAAATGCAAATAGTGTTTCATTAGTAATTATACAACATAAAAGTATTCATCTTTTAATTCTTAAATCGAAAAAGTTGCATTTTCCACACCTCTCTCAGAATAGTGGGTAAATTATTGCTATCAGTTGAATATCTCAAAAAATACCACTAATGTTTCAAATTTCTATCCTATACATATTATTTGTAAAACTCAATAACAGCTCTGCCATTTCATCATTTCAATGATCTGTAACGATATATAATAAAACTACTAAGTATTTGAAAAATGCAAATTATATTTCATTCATCATCCTCAAGCAGCCATGGGCTACGGAGGTCCAACCAGACCGTGCAATTTAGTTCTCCAAGCATATCTATCCTGAGCTACATCTACTGCATCTGGTCACTGCACACCAATTCTAACAAGGTCCTGTTTGACATTGTCTGTCCACCGCATCCTAGGTCTCCCCTTCTTTCTGAGGCCTTTACGCACACTGTTCATAACCCTATTCGCCAATCTATAATTATTCATACGGGCAACATGGCCAAACCAACGGAGTCTCTCTCTGCACAATATGCTGCTTAAAGGAGGTTGCAAACTCCTTTGCCTAACCTCATCATTAGTTACAAAGTTGAACCACCTAATGCCCAAGATACTATGTAAGCATCTGGAATCAAAAGCATCTAGTTTCCTGTTATCTTGTTTACAAAGTGTCCAAGTTTCACTACCATAACTAACCCTAGAAAGAACCAAACTATTATACAGCCTAATTTTAGTCTTTAGGTGTATACGCCTATTTCTCCACACTCTCCATAGATTCTTAAAAGTCCCAGCAGCAATCCCTATTCGTCTGTTAATCTCATGCCACACATCACCATTATCTGTTATATAGCTCCCAAGATAATTAAACTGTGATACCTGCTCAAGCCTGCAACCATTCAGATTAACTGAATCACAGCCTGCCTGACCAATTTTCATCACTTTAGTTTTCTCTCTGTTTATAACCAAACCTACTCTACTACCAGTCTCATCAACAGCTCGAATGAAAGAGTTCATCTCATCAACATCATTTGCCAAAAGGGCTAAATCATCAGCATAATCTAAATCAGAAACTTTTGTATCTCCAGCCCATTTAAGGCCAAAATCTTTCCCTTGAGGTGAATTTCGCATAACATAATCAATAACCAAACTAAAGAGAAAAGGAGACAAAATGCACCCTTGTCGAACACCAGAAGTAATGCTAAACCAATTGCTACAAGCCTTAGCAACTCTCACACACGACTCAGTGTTATTATAGAGAGCTTTCATTATGTTAACTAACTTGTCTGGTATACCATATGATTTCACAATCAACCACAAATTATGGTGATCAACAGAGTCGAAAGCCTTTTTGAAATCAACAAAGCTAGCAACCAAAGGTTTCTGAAACTCTTAGAGTTTCAGAAATATATACATTTCTCAAGAATCTGCCTAAGTGAAAATATCTGATCCACACATCCCCTACCACTTCTGAATCCACATTGCTCATCACGCAATTGACTGTCAACCAGATCCTTAATTCTATTAAGCACAATCATGGAAAGAACTTTACCTGGAACAGAGAGTAGGCTAATACCCCTATAGTTATCACAAGAACTGCGATCACCTTTTTTGAAAATAGGGATAACAATAGCTCTGGTAAAATCCTTAGGAACCATGCCTTTATCATAAAAGATATTCAGAATTTCAGTCATCCAAGTGGTAACCAAAACATTTCCAGCTCTAAGCATTTCTGTAGTAATTTCATCTACCCCTGGGGATTTATGAAGTTTAAGTTTAGAAACAGCCAAAATAACTTCAGATTGTGTTATAGGGCCAACATTAAAGCTACCAATGCATCTATCATCATTGCAAACAATGGGAATAGAACTAACCGCATTGTTTAGAATATCACTGAAATGCTCAGCCCACTAGCCATGACAGAATCCTCACCTTCTATAACCTTACCTTGTTTATCCTTCAATCCCTGTATACCTGTCCGTTTTCTACCACACAAAACATTAACTATCTGGTACAGCTCTCTGCTGTTGTGCTGTCTAACTGCTTCCTCAGCCAAACCATCAAGCCAAAGATTCTTATCAGCAGCTAACTGATCTTTTACACATTTATTAAGTTCTCTGTAATGCTTTCTATTAGGACTAGTAGGGTATTGATTAAGGACATTCCTGCAGTTCTTTCATTCCGAAATAAGCTCAAGTGGCTTATCACTCAGATAATTCTGTCTCTTCTGCTCCTTTTTTCCTAAAAAAGTACTGTTAGTGTCCAAAAAAGCCTGTTTAAAATGATCCCATTCTTCCTCAACTTCAGTAGTAAGCATACCATGACTGTCATAATGACTAAGTAACCTATCATGGTAAGCTTTGGCTATAACTGGGTCTTTCAGAGCTTCAGTATTAAAAACAAATTTTTTAACCATAGCACAACACTTTTTCAGTTTAAATTGCAAGACATTTTTAACAAGGTAATGGTCAGATCCAATTTCAGCTCCCCTATATGCCCTGGTATTTCTAACAGAACTAGCCCATTTGCTGTTAATTAATATATAATCAATCATATTCCTATGCAGCCCATCAGGTGAAATCCATGTGTACTTATGTATGTCGCGGTGTTTGTAATATGTGTTAGTTATTCTGAAACCATTGAGTTTACTTACCTGTAGGAGACGTTTCCCATTGCCATTGCAGCTACCAATACCAAAAGGGCCAATCACCCCTCCCCAAAGGTCAGAGTCGGTACCAACTTTGGCATTGAAGTCACCAAGAACAAGGGTAATATCTCCTTTCTTGACAGAATTCAAAATATCCTGAAGTTGTTCATAAAACCTATCCTTCTCATCCTCATCAGCATCCTCAGTGGGGGCATAACAGCAGATAACATTCAGGTCTTTAACGCTTGTCTGAAATTTTGCTGTAAGAAACCTTTCATTAATGCACTCGTATCCTAGAAGAGCATCACTAGCTCTTCTAGGAATCTCTCTGCTGAGAAGCAGACCCACGCCTTGGTGATGCTTATTGTCGTCCCTCCCTGAAAAGAGAAATTTAAGATTATTTTTAAGAATCTGACCTTTATCTGACCATCTGGTCTCTTGCAAGCCAAGAATATCTAAATTATAATGGTGGAATTCTTGTGTGAGGACATCAAGAGAAAAAGCACTGTGCAGAGTCCTCACATTCCAACTACCTATGGAGAGAAAATGGTTAGTAGGATGTTTAAAGAAACTATGTTTATTGAGAGAGGGAATGCCGACAATATCAAACAGCCCCCTAATCACAGACATGGGGCAAAGACCCGTTCTCCCACCACTAAAGGCTGAAGCCATCCACACTGGAAGACTTCCTCCAATGTAGAATTTGACGATGCCAATAGAAGCAAAGAGTTCAGGTGCCTGCGATGACTTCTGCTCAGGATTATCCACCAGCTGATAAACATATCCTGCGAATCTATTCACTAGGGGCTGTCAACCCACAAACAAACAGAAAACACAGCGGAAGATTTTCCCTCCACAGAAGCCCACCAGTGCAGCAAAATCAGGATCCATAATCAAGCTCAGAGCTATATATCTGTCCAGTCCAGTGGGTTTATATGGTCAGCACCAGGACCCTGTGTGGTTGACCACTCCTCAGCAGGGTAGAAAAAAAAAGAAAAGTAGCCATAGTTGTCCAGATCAGTAGGCCACACTAATCTGGCAGCCCTCCCCTTCCGTTCACTTCCACAAGAGTATCTCTTTTGAAAGGTACTAACGGTCTGCACCACGAGAAGGCGGGGTCGGACATTAGGTGCTAGGCCTGGCCGGTTCTATGCATCATCACAGGGGATTGGTGCATAGTTAGCACTAATCAAAATAAAAGAGTTTTCTAATTATCATTTTCATTGCTTCCAATGGAAACTTTATGATGTTCACATTCCACAACCAAAATTTCACATTTCTATCATTAATACATTGTTGCAATATTCTTTTGAAATTTTGGAATTTTCAATCTTTTTCACCATTACAGGGCGCAATTATAGTGTTCAAAAGATTCTGAAAGTGCGAATCATATTTTATCAATTCCTATCTAACCCTAAAAAGATTTTTTTCATTTATCCCTAAATACAAACAATTATCTGCTAAAACAAAACATTGTCAATAGAAACATCATAGCATTCACATTCCACCACCAAAATTTAAAATTTCTAGCCTAAATACGTTATTTGAAATATTTGTTTGAAATTTTGGAATTTGAAAATTTATCTACTGTTAGAGGGAGCAATTATAGTTCTTGGAAGATTTAAAAAAGCATGAATCATATTTTATCAATCCCTATATAACCCAAAAAAATTTTTTCATTTATCTCTAAAAACAAACAATTATCTTCTAAAACTAAAAAGGTGTGTTTTCTCACCTCCTCTGGGTCTAAGGGGTCAAGTCATTGTTGGTAATGGAAACTTTGTGACCTTCACCACCAAAATTTCAAATTTCTAGCATAAATACATTGTTTGCAATATTCGTTTGAAATTTCGGAATTTTCAACTTTTTCCACCGCAAGAAGGTGTAATTATAGCTTTAAAAAGATTTGGAAAGTGCATATCGTAATATTTCATCAATACCTATCCAACACAAAGAATTTTTAATTCATCTCTATAAACAAAAAAGTTTTATGTCTACAGACCGACCGACCGACAAACAGACAACAAAGCGAAAATACACTGGCGGAAATTAAAAAAAGAACACCCAGAAGGAATTCCTTTAGGAATGTCATATTATAATATGTTAATAGTTAAGGGAGCAGAAACTGTGATCCAAGATTGAAAGTCATTGGGTGAAATAATGATGTCACTTGAGATGACAACATGCAAATGTATGCAGCACGTATTTAAGGACTAGGGCGTGAAGAAAGAAGTTATACATCTTGTGTCGTGTTGTTCAGTGTTCTTTGAAGAAGCTATCATGATGCAGGCATGCAACATTTGTTCAGTTAGCGGAATTTGAGCGAGGTTGTATAGTGGGTCTTCGGGAAGCAGTTGGTCTTTTCATCAAATTGCACACCACGTTAGACAAGAGGTATCAGCAGTGGTATGACAGTGGCATCAATGGTCAGAAGAGCATTTGCACACTAGCAGACATAGTTTGGGACAACACAGTTACAGATGCACAAGAAGATTGGCATATCAGGAGGTGGCAGTGGCAGAGTGGACGGCTACAGCATCACAAATTCAATCCTCTGTCATACCAAGGATGTCTACAAGAACGATACACAATCATCTTTTGGAAGCAGGACTACGGACACGGTTACCACTGTCACCTCATCACTGTCGAGCACATTTGTAATGGTGTCAAGAATGGGTTCATTGGACGGAAGAATAGCAGTCTGTGGTCCTCAGTGATGAAAGCCGATTCTGCTTAGGAGAGTCTGATGGTTGTTTACATGTCTGAAGGCGACAAGATGAGTGGCTTCTTCCATCGTACATCTGCCAGCCACACACAGGGCCCACGCCAGACATCATACAGTCGGTCATCCTGTTCAATGGCATCATACAGTTGGTCATCCTGCCATATTTGAGTGCAATCGCAAATGCGATATTCCAGCAGGATAACAGACACCCACACTCCACCCGGGCAACTCAACATGCTCTTCAGGCAATGCACCAACTCCCTTGGCCAGCACGCTCTCCGAACTAGTCTCCAATCGAGCATGTCTGGGGCTGGATCACACAAAGACTCTTCTGCAGACTGTGGTAGGCAAAGACCATCACTGAGTTACACATCCAAGTTGAAAGAGCATGGAATGGTATCCCCCAGCATGATATCCAACAATTGTACAACCAATTGCATGCCAGATTGGAAGCTTGTATTGCTGCTCGAGGAGGTCAACATCTTATTAAAATGTGCCTTCTGTAAAATGTAATACTCATTAACAGGTAAAATAAACATTGATTCACTTCACAAGTGTGATCATTGTCCTTTCTCAACAAGTTGTTTCTACTAAATAAATCTCACAATTACACTTCAATTGTTAATTGTGTTCTTTTTTCAATTTCCACCAGTGTATATAGGATTATTTGCATTCTCAACAATCCAACTTTCAATAAAACAAATATTCTAAAGTTCCTTATCTTCTGAATGAATGAATGAACATAAAAAATTCATATGATGCATTACAGGAAACAGAAACAGTCAATAATCAGATGCATTGTCTTTAATCCGACTATGGTTAAATCATCGCAAATCAGTATTCTACTCCCCCCCAGCCTTTTCTTTTTACATTTTTCTGGCTCACTTGCTCACTTATGTTCCCCCCACCCCCCATCTCATTTTTTTTCTAGATCTGGGTCTGCACAAGTTAAAAACTGAAGTTTTTGATTCTAGACGCTTACACAGTATCTTCGACATTAGGTGTTTCAACTTTGCAAGTAATGATGAGGTTAGGAAAAGGAGTTGGCAACCTCCTTTGAGCAGCATATTGTGCAGTGAGAGACTTCGTTAGTTTGGCCATGCTGCCCTTATGCATCACTATAGATAGTGAATAGGGTTATGAACAGTATGACTGAAGACTGCAGAAAAAGGGGAAGACCTAGGATGCACTGGGCAGATAACGTCAAACAGAATCTTGTTAGAATTGAACTACAGTGGCTAGATGCAGCAGAATCAGCAGACTGTACAATCTGTTTGGATATCCACAGTCCATGGCTGCTTGAGGATGATGATTACTCTTACTAGAATTGTCAGGGGGGAACCCCCTAGATCTTGCCCTGCCTAGGAACAACAAATTTTTTGCAGATTACAAAATTTACCATCTAACGATTAGCTTATGAAATTTAACTTGGGAATTGTGTGGAATATCACAAAATACATGCTCCCCCAAAAAAACTCTTCATATACAATTTTGTTTTATTTTTATGTCATTACAAAAAGAGAAGAAAAAATAGCTTTAAAATCTTTTTGAACAATTTAGCATAGTTGGAAATAGAGATATTAAATTTAATCTTGTAAAAATGCTGTTATAAGTTGGAAGCTGTCCCATGGCCGAATGGTTAGCGCACTTGGCTACTGATCTAAGGGACCTGGGTTCGAGCCCCGGCTAAGGCATGGCTGTTTATGCTGTTTTTCTGCTGAGGTCCTTCCATCCTCTCAGACCTTCTACTATGGCATATAAACTGACAGGCTCCTGTCAAACCTCTGTGGCAAGCAGCTGCTTGAGGGGGTATTTATTTTTTTTTATATAAGTTGGAAAAGCTGCATCTCAATATCCCAACATTAAGAGAAAAAAAAATAGCAATTGCAGATGCAGTGGAGAATTAGCCACAATGTGATATATAATTTTTATGATTCACAAAAAAGTCACTTTTCGAAAAAACATTTAATCTTTACACGATTATACTGTTAAAAGTAAAATGACATTCCTTAGGATTACAGATAAGACTTTGATGTTTTATTAATCGCTTCATATACAACCTTAACTTTAAATAGAAGTAATTAACAAGTTGCAAAGGTTGCAAATGAAGCAACTAGTACAGGAGTGGAGAATTTTTTCATGTTCGAAGGCCACATTAAGTTAGCTTTAATCTAACAAGGCTGCATTCAAGAAACTTCAATTAGATACACTTCAAAATGTACATTATTTCATAAAAATCTAACTACTATGTACTAACTTCAAAAAATGGAAAAATTTTGTTAATTCTAAAGTTAACTAACCTTTTAATGACTTTAATGTGCTTTAGGTTGCACAACATTTTGTTGTGCATAGAAGGTGTCAAAATAGACCTTATGACTTACTGTTTTATTTGTGGCTGTCAGTTGGGGAGGATTATTTCATTGAATCTTCTTTTACTATTTGGTATTTTAAATATGTTCTTTTTAAGATTAAAATAAAAATAATAAAAGACAAACAAAAGCATATTAGTAAAAATAAAAGGATTTGTTATGCAAAATTTGGATTCATTTAATGGCCTACAAGGCAGCAGGTTCCCACCCCTGAACTAATATCTCTTAATTGTAATCCTAAGGAATGCTACTCGACTTACTTTTAACAGTATAATTATGTAAAGATCAAATGTTTTTTAAACAACTGCTGGTTAATATAATAATTTTATAGTCAATTTTTGACTTTTGTCCAAATATTTTTCCATTTTGCATTACTGTGAAACGATGGCTTCTTCCTTTATGTTGCCTAATATTTGTTTTGCAACCCCAGCTCAAAGGCCTTAAAATTTCATTTCTATTTAATTATATTTTCCACTAACCAGTTCACCGCATTTGACCATGGTCCTTAGCCATTAATTTTTCATTAATTAAGAATCAACTACCAACCAGACTCGAAATAAGATTTTGTGACCAACCTACTAGGAAATCTCCCAGTGCCCCAGTCCACCACTATCCCAAGCACAAAACAGCTGTCAATAACAAACAACAAAGTGAAAACAATAGCTCATTTTTTTTTAATGAACTAAAAATACTATTGAGTTTTGCTTTCATTACAGATAAAAGATTATGCATACCTTAGAATTTTCTTCATTATAATTAAATGCTCTTTTAGCATACAACATGACCTATTTCTGGATGCTATTTCAGGTTGTTTCAAACTAATTTTTTTCTGCTGAAAATAACTAAAATTCATAAACAGTTCACTTTACTATTGGTTAAGGATTAACGAAATATGTTTGGCAGTCATCAGAAATTTATTTTTTTTTTTTTCAATATTTCGTGTTCCTTGGATAAATAAGGCAAAAGAATGGCATTAATGTCCAAAAGAACACTATAAATGAAAAATTATTCAAACCAACTTCAAATGTAAAAAAAGAGCAATTACCTCTAATGATGTCTTCTATTTGCTTGGAAATGTTTGTATTTAGATCCTGCAAAATATTAAACACTGTTCTTTTTCTTGAGTTTTCTAAGTTAAAATCAATACCTGAATGTCAAAACAAAATATGAACTATGAGCAATAAAATATTTAAAAAGCAACAGAATTTGTATATTAGTTCTATTTACACTTTTTTTATCCCTATTTACATTGAAACAGTTTCATGAAAACAGATATATATATATGAGATTATTTCTAACTATGAAAGTACACCAATGCCTTGATTAATGCAAAGGAGATGCTCCTCAAGAATGATGTGCAATTCGAAATTATCATAAAGTTTATATACACTGGTGTTTTGGCCAGATTTATATCTCACATATCCAATGAACGTGAGCAGTCCAAGTCACAATGTATAACACTGGCCATTTGTTTAAAAATATACCATACTGAAAAGAATTATTAAAAAAAAACATGTTCCAAGTAAATATTATATTATTCATGAAAAAATTTCCTTTTAATTAATATATATATATAATTTAACTGTTTTATTTGATCAGGTTTTCCAAAATTAAGCCTTAATTGCATTGTTAATATGCTTGCAAATTTGCTACAAATTTTTTTCATAAAATTCAGAATTAAATCCTGCTTAATTTAGTATTTAACAGGCCTACTTTGTTGGGTTTTTTTTTTAATTCTAGAGTTGATTTGTTTATATGACAGCCCAGTTGGTAAAACGCCTGGACTCTTATCATAGTACTGAAAAAAAAAAAAATTCTTGTTCCAAGTAAAAAGTTAATTTTATTGTCATATAAATAGCCTTTATATTCATATGCATTAAAATTATTTCCATCTATTTTTTTAGGCATCCCATTATTGAATTGTTAGTGTGCTTGGCTATTGAGAAAAGGGACCTGGGTTCAAGCATCGGATAAAGCATGAATGTTTGTGTTGTCTTTCGGTTGAGGGCCTACCTTCACTTATTTACTTGTGAATAACTATAATATTTTGACCCAACTAGAGTCATCATTCGAGGAAGACTTTCCTCCTTTTACATTAGTGGATGCTAGACTTTAGGTAATAGGATTCCTTGCACATCATTCATGGAACCATCTGTTGACTTATTAGTAATCCTTCTTCTGCTTTTCTTATGAAGGAATATTTTTTTTTTCTTTTTCTTTATTGTTGTTGTATTCCAATCCATTTTTATGACGAATTTTTGTTCATCATAACATTTCATTTTGCTCTACATGTCTGTCCAGTCATGAATTTATAGTGGATGGGGATCATAACCCACAACATTGATATAACTTCTAAAATTAAGCCTTAATTGCCTGGTCTGATCTATTTTTTCATTGCATCAGTGTAAAAAGGTCATTAAAATTACTATGTTTGTAAATTTCTTTAATTTCTTTTACTTTCATAAAATTCAGAATTAAATTCAGTTTAATTTGGTATATAACATGACCTATTTCAGTTGGTTGGTTATTTTTAAAAATATTCTAAAGTTGACTTATTTTTTATATGACCCTGCACAGCTGGCAAAAAGTCTGGACTATTCTCAAAGTATGGTATCATGAAAAAAATTTCAAAATGAGTTTTCTTCTTCTTTCAAGTAAAAATTAATTTAATGTGATTCAGAAATAAATATCCTTTCTATTCATGTGCATTACATTAATTTTTCTCTTTAATAAAACATGAATAAATACTGTACAATAAGTCTCGATGCCCAATTCCACTACAATTCACTAGTGCATCGCATTGTGTGTTACATTTGATGTATATATATATATTACTCTGAGCATGATAATATGTCGCTCGCCAAATCTAGGGTGCGGACATTTTATATATTATCATAAATCTCAGATGTCATTATACCTTCATTATATAATACCATATACTTTGTACTATTAACTAAATACTTTCTTTAACCTATCTTAAAGAGTACTAGTTAGCAAATACAAAAGGCAATATTACCACAGACTTGCAAAAGGCTGGAACAACTGCATCATTTGATGTTAATCTGTTAGTCTCGACACTGCTGTCATGGTTTCTAACACATGCTACCAGTCCTGTTGCATCGGAGATATCAGCAATGATGGATAAACATACATCAGAGTTCCACTGTAGATTACTGTTGTCAGTTCTGTTATCTTAATAAGAGTGACAATAGCAGATTTCCACTAGCTCTTAATAGGGGATTCCTCGGACTTGAGTTGTTAATGTCCGTTGCAATAATGTTACAATCGTATTGCTATTATCTGCTTACTTGGTAGTGGATTACATTTAAACTGTTGTACATGCTGGTATCACACTTTTTCTCTTAATTTCGGTGCTCACTGCCCTGCACTGGCCGCTGCAGCACTATCATACGCAGACTTATAGCTTCCAACAACAGCCATTAAAACTTTAAAAACCATTAAAAACTACCATCCATTAAAAACTATCATATTTGGCTCAACTGAACTACACATCTAGGAGTTATACTCACAATTCCCATCATCTTATAGAGTGATGCATTTCTCACATCTCCCGTGTGGCGGCTTCCTCAGGCTCTGAGCACATAGTGTGGTATGTTACCTTATATGCGTGTCCTCCATTGCGTCATCATTTACATCTTTATGCACAAGCGTTTCTGCACTTTTCTTCTGCCGTAACAGAAGATTCCATGCAGATGATATTGGGGTGATGTCATTATTACATATTGTGTTACTATAATTATGAATGTATAATTTTTCTGCATAAGCTAATTGGAACTTATTTTGTGGGGCAGCTAATGTTTGGAGTTAATTTTTCCCATTTTAATGTTATTTTCTATTATCGTTTGTGCTAAAGCTGAATTAAGTTGCTCTTTTTGAAATTTGTGTTCATTCATTCTTACTTCATATTGCCTGTATGTCTTCCCAAAAAACTTGGTGGTCTTTTTCACTAAGTGGACCAAGGGGGCCCTGAGGTCGGTGTAGCGATCAATAAAATGCTGGTAGTAGCCCGTTAGGCATAGAAAGGCTCCAACATTCCGGATGCTACATGGTCGGGGGAATCTCTCGGTGGTTTGAACGTTCCATGAGTTAGGCTGGACCCCTTCTGTGGAAATTAGATGTTCTAGATAGGTGAGTGATTCCTGCATAAACTGACACTTGGCTGGTTTCAGCTTTAAGTTGAAGGTTCTTAAGCGGTTAAATACCTTCTGCAGGCGCTCAGTGTGTTGCTCAAATGTTTTGGAGGACACCATATTGTATACCTTGACATATTGTCAAGGTATACAAGTACTTGTTCCTGTCACATACTCATTAAGACATGATCCAAAAGGTGTTGAAACGTGGCGGGGCTGTTCCTCAGTCCAAATGGTAAGTAGTTGAATTTGAATAATCCCTTCCTACTAATGAAAGCAGTTTTCTCTGTTGTTGCGTGGATGAACTGGGACTTGCCAATATCCGGACACCAAGTCCAGTGAGCTAAAATATTTGGTGTGGGCTACTTGGTCGAAAATTTCGTTAATGAGAGGGAGGGGGTACGAATCTGGGACGGTTTTCGCATTTAGTGCTCTGTAGAAGAAGGAAAAGGAGGAGGGAAAAAATATAGTTGTTCTAGGAAAATAACAGCTATATTGGGAAGACATACAAGCAATATGAAGTAAGAATGAATGAACACAAAACAGATATTCAAAAAGAGCAACTTAATACAGCTTTAGCACAAACAATAATAGAAAATAACATTAAAATGGGAAAAATTAACTCCAAACATTAGCTGCCCCACAAAATAAGTTCCAATTAGCTTATGCAGGAAAATTATACATTCATAATTATAGTAACACAATATGTAATAATGACATCACCCCGATATCATCTGCATGGGATCTTCTGTTACGGCAGAAGAAAAGTGCAGAAACGCTTGTGCATAAGGATGTAAATGATGACGCAATGGAGGACACGCATATAAGGTAACATACCACACTATGTGCAGCTCCTCAATGAGAGGAAGCCGCCACATTGGAGGAGTGAAAAACATGTCGCTCTATAAGATGATGGGGATTGTGAGTATAACTCCTAGATGTGGAGTTCAGTTGAGCCAAATATGATAGTTTTTAATGGATGGTAGTTTTTAATGGTTTTAAAGTTTTAATGGTTTTAAAGTTTTAATGGCTGTTGTTGGAAGCTAAAAGTCTGCGTATGATAGTGCTGCGGCGGCCAGTGCAGGGCAGTGAGCACCGAAATTAAGAGAAAAAGTGTGATACCAGCATGTACAACAGTTTAAATGTAATCCACTACCAAATAAGCAGATAATAGCAATACGATTGTAACATTATTGCAACAGACGTTAACAACTCAAGTCCGAGGAATCCCCTATTAAGAGCTAGTGGAAATCTGCTATTGTCACCGTTATTAAGATAACAGGACTGACAACAGTAATCTACAGTGGAACTCTGATGTATGTTTATCCATCATTGCTGATATCTCCGACGCAACAGGCCTGGTAGCATGTTAGAAACCACGACAGCAGTGTCGAGACTAACAGATTAACATCAAATGATGCAGTTGTTCCAGCCTTTTGCAAGTCTGTGGTAATATTGCCTTTTGTATTTGCTAACTAGTACTCTTTAAGATAGGTTAAAGGAAGTATTTAGTTGATAATACTAAGTATATGGTATTATATAATGAAGGTATAGTGACATCTGAGATTTATGATAATACATAAAATGTCCGCACCCTAGATTTGGCGAGCGATATATTGTCATGCTCAGAGTAATATAATACATCAAATGTAATACTCAATGCGATGCACTGGTGAATCGTAGCGGAATTGGGCATCGAGACTTATTGTACAGTATTTATTCGTGTTAAAGAGTTTGATCCTACTGTGACTCGTAATATTTAGTATAATAATTTTTGTCTATTAATTTTTTTAAATACACTTTCATTTGCATTGCCAGATGCATTTTTTTTTACTATGTGACTCTAAAAAAGCATTATTCAGCCTGATCAAGCCTCCACTATGATACACATGAAGAGTTTCAAGTCCCCCCCCCCCCCCCATGGGAGAGGGGACACCCAACAGGGTGTACTTCCATAAGGGTTGCCCTCAACCTCTCGAGTAAGAGAAGATAGTGAAGTCAATGGCAGTGAAAGTGAGTTTTGGAGAATGAAAGTAAGTACTAACACCATTGTTCAACAGGGAGAGTGAAGAACCAGAAGATATTGCTCGAAGACCCCACCTCTCCAATTGGGGTCAGTACTGCCTCAAAGCAGACTGTATCCATTGAAATCCCCAATGAGAAGAAAGGGGGATAGCAGCTGCTAGATGAGGTAATCAAGGTGTTCCTGGAAGATGATTCTTCAGGGTGACAGATAGACGTATCAGTCAATGAAAATCCCACAAAGAGGCAAATGGCAACTGCCTCTAAGTTAGTGGTGAGGGGTATGACCTGGAATGGAAAATGGCTCATGAGGATGGTGACATCCCCACGAACTGGACCATCTCCATCCCGGTCCCAACAAATGAAAGAAAATTGCTAGATCATAGGATCAATGGCTGTCTGCAAGTCCTGCAGGCACATACAGATGAGCTTGTGTGCCCTCAAAAGGGCCTTGATGTCTTCAATAATCTTCTAGAATCCATGACATATCCATTGTAGGAGTGTGGCATCTCAGGTCTTAGGAGAATGGGTGGACAACGATTTTATTTTTACTGTGACCAGCGATGGTTTTGGAAAATTGAGGTGGTCTGTATCATGTCCTTGGAATCATCTGAGGGACATGATCTTTCGGATCTTTTTCTTAGGTCCTGGTGGGACCCCTTTGGTTTGGAAGGTACTGCGGTCAGGAAAGAGGAGGCCATCCAGTGATGGAAGATCACAGCAGGAATAGAAACCAGAGTTGATGACAAGATGGAAAGACTTGTTTTGCCTGATATAAGATGTACTTTGAAGCTGGATTGATGATGGATTCAGATGATGGGATGCTGTATGATGGTTCACCTATTCACTTTTTTACTTTTCCTTAACCAGTTTCATTTATTTATATTAAAATTATTATTTTGTGGTTTACTTTAATTTTAATTATCATTCTCCCTACCTGTCTGCTAGGAAAAGTAGTTATTGCATAACTCTACTTTTGATTGATGGCCGCTAAATGCATGTAGAACCCACTTACATCATCTAGAGTGTAATCATCGTATGAAAATGTGGTTTTCCTATGTGATGACACATGCCACAGTTTAGCAAGCCTGAAGTGTATGGCAAAGTGGCAGGAGATTATGGAGTTAGTTGTTCAGCTGTTAATGTGAGAAGCAGTATGAAGTTTCATTTGTGAAGAAGGAGATTGGTGTTAGTTTTAGCATTGCTTTTTGGTGCAATATATTTTTGGTGAGTCTAGACTATGAATAAACATTTATTTCTTTTATGAAATTTGTGTTTTGAATTACATTTTTTTCTCTTGTGCAGAATTTTGGTTTAGATTAATTTTATTAAACTTTTATTTGGAACAATCATTTCTTGAAGTTCTTTTTTTGTCTAATGCATCTAACAAAAGAACTATTGTTTAATTTCTTGGTAAGATTAATTGTTTGGCACTTGAGGTTTAAGCTATTCGGCAAAGTAAAGTTAACATACTTTGATTATTACAGCTGATATCAATCTGCACCACCAAGAAAGCCATCATAATGATGGGCTTTCCAATGACCCCATCACCAGAGGAAACCTTGCTAAGTGGGGCAGGTGGGGCAGCAAGTTTTCTCGTCTCAAGGTAAGTGATATTATTTACCATCTAAAGGCAATGCACCTCTTTCTTCTTCTTCCATTTAGGACAATCATATGAGAACACCTAATGGTCATTGCAATTGGAGAGGCAAGCATTTAGGAAGGTACTGAAACCAGCAGAATCTTCAGAGGGGGGGCCCCCCTCACAACATATTTTGAATTAATATATATATATATATTTTTTTTTTGAATGAATGAATCTTTCATAATCATCTTTAAATAGCCATGGGCTACGGAGGTCCAACCAGACTTGAAATTTAGTTCTCCAAGCATATTTCTCCTGAGTTAGATCTGCTGCATCTGGTCATTGTACACCAATTCTAACAAGGTCCTATATGACATTGTCTGCCCACTGCATCCTAGGTCTCCCCTTCTTTCTGAGGCCTTTAGGCACACTGTTCATGACCCTATTCACCAATCTATAATTATCCATACGGGCAACATGGCCAAACCAACGGAGTCTCTTTCTGCACAATATGTTGCTTAAAGGAGGTTGCCGACTCCTTTGCCTAACTTCATCATTAGTTACAAAGTTGAATTACCTAATGCCCAAGAATCTAGAATCTAGTAAGCATCTAGAATCCCTATTCATCTGTTAATCTTATGCCACACATCACTAATATCTGTTACATAGCTTCCAAGATAAAGTTGAGACACCTTCTCAAGAGTGCAGCCATTCAGATTAACAGAACCACAGCCTGACTGACCAATTTTCATCACTTTTGTTTTCTCTCTGTTAATAATCAAACCTACTCTACCAGTTTCATCAACAGCTTGAATGAAATAGTTCAATTTGCCAAAAGGACTAAATCATCGGCACAATCTAAATCAGAAATTTTCATATCTCCAGATCATTTAAGGCCAAAATCAGTGAATTTTGCTTCATTAAGACCAAAATCAGTGAATTAAGGCCTTTCAGTGAATTTTGCATAACATAATCAATAACCAAACTAAAGAGAAAAGGAGATAAAATGCACCTTTGTTGAACACCAGAAGCAATGCTAAATCAATTGCTACAAGCCTTACCAACTCTCACACAAGACTCAGTGTTATAGAGATCCTTCATTATGTTAGCTAACTTGTCTGGTATGCCGTACAATCTCTCAATCAACCACAAATTATGATGATCAACAGAGTCAAAAGCATTTTTGAAATCAACAAAGCTGGTAAACCAAAGGTTTCTGAAATTTTAAACAATTCTCAAGAATCTGTCTGGATGAAAATATCTGATCTACAAATTCATAATCCACATTGCTCATCATGCAATTGACTGCCAACCAGATTCTTAATTCTATTAAGCACAATCAAGCAAAGAACTTTACCTGGAACAGAAAGTAGACTAATCCTCTATAGTTATCACAAGAACTGCAATCACCTTTTTTAAAAATAGGGATAATAATAGATCTGGTAAAATCCTTAAGAACCATGCCTTTATCATAAAAGATATTCAAAATTTCAGTCATCCAAGTGGTAACTGAAACATTCCCAGCTCTAAGCATATCCGTAATAATTTCATCTGTCCTTGGGGATTTATGAAGTTTAAGTTTAGAAATACCCAAAATAACTTCAGATTGTGTTATAGGGCCAACATTAATTTATGCATTTTTGCAGATTTTTTCGTTTCAGCTGACTGAAAGCTGTATTGAGTGTTGTAAGTTTAAAAGTTTAGAAATCATAAAAATGTTTATGGATGTGAATGAAAGAGAATTTAGTATACAGTGACTAAATATTTTGCATTTTGAGGTGTATTTATCTATTTGAAGTACCTTTTCGCATTTAAATGAACTTATTGTAAAACGTGAATGGAATTATATTGGATGAAATGTTAGCATCGTATATGATAAATTATTGATATGGCTTTTCTTTACTCTTAGCTACAATGTATGTATATGTGTTTAAATCTGTTCAGTGTTATCAATGATGCATAATTATTGAGATGACATTGGCAGCATTTGTTTGCATATATATGAGCTGACCATGATGTCTTGAAGTTTTGTACCTTCTTTGAGCTGTCCCCAACAACAAAGTATGGTGCTGAGAAGGTCACTAGCAAAACTCCTTTGGGAAGGGGACATAAAGCTCGATGGATGAGGGGAGGTAACTAATGCATTTTTTATTTCAGCTAGCTCGTAATTATTGTGTATAGGTGAAGATTTAGCAGATGATTACACTCCCGCTTGTTTGCAAAATGTGGAATTTATTAGATTCGCATGTTTGATGTAGTTAGGAGGATTTAACATTGTTCCAATACCCATTTTTTATGTATGGTAGGCAGGAAGGAAACTAGATTTCATACATTTGAAATGTTGTTAGGGTAATAAGCAGAAGTTCTGTACCCTGCTTGATACATCTGTAATTATACTTAGTCAAAGAGTAGAATTTGATGTAATTGAATTTTTTCTTTACCTTTTTAGAAGTTAAGCAGAACAGGAGTAATGATGCATAATGTATGATTGTATATATATGTAATGATTGTATCAGAATATGATACTAGTCTAATAATGCTAATATGCAGTTAACTGCCACAGCCATTGGTATGTATTTACAATAGGTAGCTATACACCTTTTTAAAAGGAATGGGAGGAGGTACTTTGGTTGTGATAGAAGACTGTGTTGATGTGAGAGTAGATCATCTTATCAAAATTTGCATAAGCATACTTTTACCTTATGTTCCACGATGTGTAAATGATGTGAGAAGTGTCCTATTATTCTACATTTGCTCGTGAAAATCTGTTACATCAAATTTTGACCCCCTTTGGGAGGGAGAGTTGTGATGGTCCACCATTCACTTTTATTTAATCAGTTTTACTTTATGTTATATTTATCATTTTGGGGATTCATTTCATTTGGACTTATCACATTTCTCTGATCCATAGGAGGAGTTGCTAATGCCCATCTCCTTCTATAGATCAGACAGCCGCTAATGCGCATGTTTAGGACATGCCCCCTCTTGCATCACAGCAAGTGTGCAGTCGTCATATTATGCAAATGTTCTTCCCAGTGTGAAATACACGTGTCAGTTGTATGCCGCATATGTATCAAGTAATGTGAAGTCATGGAGTTGAATTAGAGTAGTTAGTATGGAGTTAGTAGTAGTTAGTTGGAATAGGAACATGGTGAAGGAGGACGACATTAGTAGTCAGGTTTTTGCGAGTCATATTCAGAGATGGAGTTTTTTTAGTTCCTCCGACTTTTATATTCATCAGCTGAATTGGTGTCTTTGAATTTTTTGGAAATAAACTTTGTTATAGGAATATGTGTCTTTTGCATTTTTTTTTCATCTTGAACAACGATTAGTGATTTTGATTAAGATACAACTGTAATTAAACTTGACAATCTTTTTTGAATTCTTGCTCGATAAGCAACACTATATACATAATGAACCCTATTTTAACTTTATTAGGTAAGTTAATATTGCCAGGTGCCTGATAAGCTATCCAGAGTTTGAATTTATTTTGGATCAGATAAAAGGTCCAACTTGCTCAAGTTGGACCTTTTATCCGATCCAAAATTATCCTTTAATCTGATATTTTTATCTTTGGTTACTACATTTGTTGATTTCAAAAAGGCTTTTGAGTCTGTTGATTGTCATAATTTGTGGTTGATCATGAGATCTTATGGCATACCAGGCAAGTTAGTTAACATAATGAAAGCTCTCTATAATAACAATGAGTTGGTAAGTTACCAACTCTATAATAAACTAGAGTTGGTAAGGCTTGTAGCGATTGGTTTAACATTGCTTCTAGTGTCGACAAAGGTGCATTTTGTCTCCTTTTCTCTTTAGTTTGGTTATTGATTATGTTATGCGAAATTCACTGCAAGGGAAAGGTTTTGGCCTTAAATGGTCTAGAGATCTGAAATTTTCTGATTGATTTGGTCCTTTTGGCAATGATGTTTATGGGATGAACTCTTTCATTAGAGCTGTTGATGAGACTGGTAGTAGGGTAGGTTTGGTTATAAACAGAGAGAAAACTAAAGTGATGAAAATTGGTCAGGCAGGCTGTGGTTCAGTTAATCTGAATAGTTCCACTCTTGACAGGTGTCTCAGTTTAATTATCCTGGGAGCTATGTAACAGATACTGGTAATGTGCAGCATGAGATTAACAGATGAATAGGGATTGGTGCTAGGATTTTAAGAATATATGGAGAGTGTGGAGAAATAGGCATATACACCTAGACTAAAATTAGACTGTATAATAGTTTGGTACTTTCCAGGGTTAGTTATGGTAGTGAAACTTGAAGCCTTTGTAAACTATTAAATATTGAATAAAATCGACTTTTTTGGTATACATTAAGTAATTACCACTTTTGAGTCGATTCAAATTTTAGAGGAAAAACTGTCTTGAGCCAGATGGTATATGAACCCCCGACCTCCTGATAACATGTCAGATGCTCTGGACCACTGAGCTACTGGCAGCCTATCAAGATCTGCTCTAATTGATGATATGAACATTTTCTACTTACAGTACATATTCCATTATGTCACATGTAGGCAACATTCAGGCAATCTAGCCACAAGCAGCAGATAAATGCGATATAGATGGAAAGTATATATTACAAGTATACAGCTGATTAAATATTGAATGAACTCGACTTTTTTGGTATACACTAAATAATTACCTCTTTTAAGTTGATTCAAATTTTAGTGGAAAAATTGTCTTGAACAGGGTGGGATACGAACCCACGACCTCCTGATAACATATCAGATGCTTTGGACCACAGAGAAAATGTTTATATTATCAATTAGAGGAGATCTTGATCGGCAGCCAGTAGCTCAGTGGTCCAGAGCACCTGACATGTTATCAGGAGGTCATGGGTTTGTATTCCAACCGGTTCAAGACAATTTTTTTCTCTAAAAAATTTTTATCGACTCAAAAGTGGTAATTAGTGTATGTCTTTGTAAGCAAGGAAACAGGAAACTTGATGCATTTAATAATAGATGCTTACTCTGTATCTTGGTCATTAAGTGGTTTTTACTTTGTATGTAATGATTTTAGGCATAGGAGTCAGCAACAACCTCTGAGTAGCATAGTGTACATAGGGAGACAGCATTGGTTTGGTCACATTGCCAGCATTCATAACTACAGATCAGTGATAACATTGTGCCTAAAGGCCTCAGAGAGTGGGAGGAGACATAGGATGTAGTGGGCAGATAATGTCAAACATGACCTCGTTTAGAGTTAATCTACAGTGATCACATGCAATAGTTGTAGCTCAGGACTGACATGTCAGAGAACATAGTACAATCTGGTAGGACCTCCTAGGAGAGGGAATGTATTTAATGAAATGCTTCAGAAAATAGAGCAAAAATAGTTTTAAAAATATTTTTACTCAAGTTAAAATGGAAAAAATATAGTATAACTTTGAAATTTAAAAAGAAAATCTTATCAAATTTTACCTACGTGTTTTTCTTTGAATTTTGGTCACTCTCTTAAGATAATTAAGTGCTTTTTTTTCCCCTAAAGACAATTAAATGTTCTTTCTTTTGGTATATAATATGAGCTATTTATGTTGATTGGTTATTTGGCAAAAAATATTCCAATGTTCATTCTTTTATTTGACTGAAATGAGTTGATAAAAGTCTTGACATTTATTGAAATATAACCACTGAGAAAATTAATTGGAAGAGAATAAATTTCTTGATGAAATAAAATATTTCTTTTTCTTATTTAGAAATAATTAGCCTTTTATTTAAATGTATTATTTTTGACTATTGGGTTTTTTAAATATATTTTATTTGCATTGCAAGATGTTTTAATACAACTCTAAAAAAGCCCTATTTAAATGTCATCATTTTTGTTAAGTATTTTATTTTCATAAAATCCAGAATATCATGCTGATTATTTGGCACATAATAAATAATAAATAAATAAATACCCCCTCAAGCAGCTGCTTGCCACAGAGGAGCAAAGTCACATGGCATACATCACAAGGTTTGTAAATATCTGGTGTACACATTATGTGCCTCAATTTCATGACGAGGTTCAACGAGTGCACAGGCTTCAGTCAAAGTGGACCATGGAGACAGGCTAGTTGCAACTAATTTTTCTGTATGAGCTCAAACTCGGACATTCTGCAGGTATAGCAGCCCGAAACATTAATCAACATTTGGGCAGTGTACTGTGAATGCCACTGAGGATGCCGATGAGGATGAGAAGGATAGGTTTTATGGAAAACTTCAGGATATTTCAGGAATTCTGTCAGGAAAGGAGATATTATCCTATTCAGGAATTCTGTCAAGAAAGGAGATATTATCCTTGTTCTTGGTGACTTCAATGCTAAAGTTGGTACTGATTCTGACCTTTTGGGAGGAGTAATAGGCCCTTTTGGTATTGGTAGCTGCAATGGGCAACGTCTCCTACAGGTAAGTAAACTCAATGGATTCAGAATAACTAACACTTATTACAAACACCGCGACATACATAAGTACACATGGGTTTCACCCAATGGGCTGCATAAGAATATGATTGATTATATATTAATTAACAGCAAATGGCCTAGTTCTGTTAGGAATACCAGGTCATATAGGGGAGCTGAAATTGGATCTGACCATTACCTTGATAAAAGTGTCTTGCAACTTAAACTTAAAAAGTGTTGTGCTAGGGTTAAAAAATTTACTTTTAATATTGAAGCTCTGAAAGAACCAGTTATAGCTAAAGCTTACCATGATAGGTTACTTAGTCATTATGACAGTCATGGTATGCTTACTACTGAAGTTGAGGAAGAATGGGATCATTTTAAACAGGCTTTATTGGACACTAACAGTACTCTTTTAGGAAAAAAGGTGCAGAGGAGGCAGAATTGTCTGAATGATAAGGCACTTGAGCTTATTTCAGAAAGAAAGAACTGCAGAAATGTCCTTATTCAATACCCTACTAGTCCTAATAGAAAGCATTACAGAGTTAATAAACGTGTAAAGGATCAGTTAGCTGCTAATAAGAATCTTTGGCTTGAAGGCTTGGCTGACAAAGCCGAGGAAGCAGTTAGACAGCACAACAGCAGAGAGCTGTACCAGATTGTTAATGTTTTGTGTGGTAGAAAACAAACAGGTATACAGGGATTGAAAGATAAACAAGGTAAGGTTATACAAGGTGAGGATTCTGTCATGGCCAGGTGGGCTGAGCATTTCAGTGATGTTCTAAATCATGTGGTTAGTTCTACACCCATTGTTTGCAATTATGATAGATGCATTGGTGGCTTTAATGTTGGCCCTATAACACAATCTGAAGTTATTATTGCTGTTCCTAAACTTAAACTACATAAATCCCCAGGGGTAGATGAAATTACTACAGAAATGCTTAGAGCTGGGAATGTTTCGTTACCACTTGGATGACTGAAATTCTGAATATCTTTTATGATAAAGGCATGGTTCCTAAGGATTTTACCAGAGCTATTGTTATCCCTATTTTCAAAAAAGGTGATCGCAGTTCTTGTGATAACTATAGGGGTATCAGCCTACTCTCTGTTCCAGGTAAAGTTCTTTCCATGATTGTGCTTAATAGAATTAAGAATCTGGTTGACAGTCAATTGCGTGATGAGCAATGTGGATTCAGAAGTGGTAGGGGATGTGTGGATCAGATATTTTCACTTAGGCAGATTCTTGAGAAATGTTTAGAGTTTCAGAAACCTTTGGTTGCTAGCTTTGTTGATTTCAAAAAGGCTCTCGACACTGTTGATTGTCATAATTTGGGGTTGATTGTGACATCATATGGTATATCAGACAAGTTAGTTAACATAATGAAAGCTCTCTATAATAACACTGAGTCGTGTGTTAGAGTTGGTAAGGCTTATAGTAATTGGTTTAGTATTACTTCTGGTGTTCGACAAGGGTGCATTTTGTCTCCTTTTCTCTTTAGCTTGGTTATTGATTATGTTATGCGAAATTCACTATAAGGGAAAGATTTTGGCCTTAAATGGACTGGAGATACTAAAATTTCTGATTTAGATTATGCTGATGATTTAGCCCTTTCGGCAAATGATTTAATCAGATGAAATGTTTCATTCGAGCTGTTGATGAGACTGGTAGTAGAGTAGGTTTGGTTATAAACAGAGAGAAAACTAAAGTGATGAAAATTGGTCAGGCAGTCTGTGATTCAGTTAATCTGAATGGTTGCAGTCTTGAGCAGGTATCACAGTTTAATTATCTTGGGAGCTATGTAATAGATACTGGTGATGTGCGGCATGAGATTAACAGACGAATAGGGATTGCTGCCAAGACTTTTAAGAATCTATGGAGAGCGTGGAGAAATAGGTGTATACACCTAAAGACTAATATTAGACTGTATAATAGTTTGGTTCTTTCTAGGGTTAGTTATGGTAGTGAAACTTGGACACTTTGTAAACAAGATAACAGGAAACTAGATGCTTTTGATTCCAGATGCTTACGCAGTATCTTGGGCATTAGGTGGTTCAACTTTGTAACTAATGATGAGGTTAGGCAAAGGAGTTTGCAATCTCCTTTAAGCAGCATATTGTGCAGAGAGAGACTCCACTGGTTTGGCCATGTTGCCCGTATGGATAATTATAGATTAGCGAATGGGGTTATGAACAGTGTGCCTAAAGGCCTCAGAAAGAAGCAGAGACCTAGGATTCAGTGGGCAGACAATGTCAAACAGGACCTTGTTAGAATTGGTGTGCAGTGGCCAGATGCAGTAGATGTAGCTCAGGATAGACTTGCTTGGAGAACTAAATTGCACAGTCTGGTTGGACCTCCGTAGCCCATGGCTGCTTGAGGATGATGATGATGATGATGACTGTGAATGAATGTACCATATGCTGATGGTTCACAAAATTCCAAGCAGGAAACACATCCCTTGCAAATAAGTCTCATGGTCGTCCACCAGTAGCTGTAACAGATGAGGAGGTGAAGAATATCATGGTACCACAAAGTGTCTGTGAGATCACTACGAAAATCCATGTGCATATTCGACGGTTGTCTGGCATCTAGCAGCCCTAGGATAGGTGAAAAAGATGGATGTCTGGGTGCCACACAACTTGACAGCAGCCAACAGGACATGCCTACTGGAGGTGTGCATTTCTCTCATTGCCCAGAACAAATAGGACAGAATCCTGCATCAGATCATAACCTGTAATGGAAAGTGGGTCCTGTACAACAATCATCATCGATCAGAGCAGTGGTTGGATACCACAGAGCCACCAAAACATTGTCTGAAGCCACCCCTACACCTGCATAAAGTGCTGGTTCTCATATGGTGGTCTGTTGCTGGTGTGATCCATTATTTTTTTCTCCGACTAGGTGAGACCATCAATTCAGACCACTACTGTGCTGAAATGCTGCTGGTGAATGGAAAGTGCGTATCAACAGCCAGTTTTGGTCAAGGCAGGGGTTCTCCTATTGCATGACAATGCTCATCCGCATGTCTAACAAAGTACTGTCCATAAATCTACTAGTTGGATTACGAAATACTACCACACTCTGCATATTCCCCTGACTTTGCTCCCACGGATTATCACCTCTTCCAGCATCTGGACCATTTGCTGGCAGAGAAGATCTTCCCAAATAACCAAGCTATATGTCAAGCCAGTGCCATCTTCTTTGCCTCACAGACTCCAGAGTTTTATCGCTGTGGGATTCACAGTCTTGTAACCCAATGGCATAAATATGTCAATACCAGGGGGAACTACTTTGACTAGACAGGTAACTGTTTCCTATTTTTATGAGGGTTTGCAAGTGGCACTCTCATTTTGGACATTTCATGTGCACCAACCCAATACAATTCAGTTTGAAATAATTTAAAATTCTCTGTCATTGAGAAATAAAATTTTAGAGTTTATCCTTCAAACCATTTGCATGTTGAAAGTTCTTAGGTAAGTTTGAAGGATAAACTCTAAAATTTTATTGCTCAATGACAGAGAATTTTAAATTATTTCAAATTAATTTTTGAGCAAGAAGGTCTTTTTAATTGTATACAATTCAGTTTTTCATGCCTGGCATGGTTTCATGTCTGCTACCATCTGATGAAAAAACATCTTTATGATTTAAAAAATTTCAATGTGGAAGTACTGAAATTTATATTTCAGCATAGAAAAATATTTTTAAATTACACCTTATATTAATACAGTTGTTAACAAATAGAAGTATTCCAGAGAGGAAAAGTATACTAACATACCATACTCGAGAAGCATCTTCACCACTTCTATTTTTCCATAAATAGCTGCTTCGTGAAGTCCTGTGCCAACATCAGTCTAAAAACACGGAATATTTAAAGAGTCTTAGTTTTGCTAAGATAATTTGATTCAACTAAGAATATTTGAAAAAATAGTATTTTAATGTTATTACATGAATTGCTAAGGTATTTATTATTTCTATTTACAAGAAAGGTGATAACACTTCTAGTGATAATTATAGGGGCATCAGTCTGCTCTCTGTATGAGCTACAGTTCTGTCTGTTATTATTCATAACAGAATTAAACATTTAGTTGATGGACAACTTTGGAATGAAGAGTGCAGTTTCAGATGTAGTAGAGACTAATGCTTAGAGTTTCAAAATCCTATGGTTACTTGCTTTGTTGCTTTCAAAAATGTTTTTGATTGTCCCGTGGCTGAGTGGTTAGCGCACTTGGCTAGTGATATAAGGGACATAGGTTCGAGCCCTGGATAAGGCATGGATGTTCGTGTTATTTTTCTGCTGAGGTCCTGCCATCCTCTCAGATCTACCATGGCATATAAGCTGACAGGCTCCTGTCAGACCTCTGTGGCAAGCAGCTGCTTGAGGTTTTTTTTTTAATTACTATAATTTGTGGTTGACAGTGAGATCATGTGATATTCCTGATAAGTTAGTTAATATAATGATGGCTCTCTATAATATGAGGGGCATTCAAAAAGTTCTTTGCATATATCTGTAGAACAAAAAACCATTGCACAAACCTCAAACAAAACTTTTACTACCCTTAAAAGTATTCCCTTCCAGCATCTATGCAAAGTTGCAGATGTCTATGCTAATTCTGGAGTGTTTGGTGGTACTCCTGTTGGGTAATACTCCACAATTCTGAATGAACGCATTTTGTAAGGTCTTGCCCCCTTGAAAAAGCAAGTTCCTTTTTAACTTTCATAAATCAGAAATAACATTGTGCAAGATCAGGTGAGTATGCAGGATGTAGCAGCCGTCTGATTTTTTCTGGCTGCAGATAGGACATAACTTGCCATTTGTGAATTCTGGCATTGTCATGAAGAAGAACTGCTGATATGCCTGTTGTTGGATGCCGCTCCTTCATCTTCCCTTAACCATTTTGGGCAGAACAACATTGGTATAGAGTATTGGTCATTTATAGTAATTTTTTTAGGTAAGGTGTCCATAACTATCACTCCTTGGAAATTGAAAAAAAAAAAAAGCAAACAGCCTCTTCCTCGAGCAAGCCTTGTCGGAGGATTTGGAGACACGGTTCATCTCCCACAACCCTAACATAGTTTTCGATCTTTCTGGGAGTTGTACAGTAATAAAATGGCATCTCATCACCTGTGACAATTACCTGTTAACTGTTTGGAGCCACTAGGTTCAAACATTGCCAGAATCTACTTGCATGAGTTGACTTTAGCCCATTTTTACTGCTCTGTCAGTTTGTGGGATAACCATTTGGCACAGATCTTTCAAAACTTTAAATGCTGATGAATAATTGTTTTCACACTGACATCTACAGTTATTACCTGAATAGTGATGTGTGGGTTTTCCTTAACCTTTTGATGGCAGCTCAGTTTCTCAGATCTCAATGCTGTAGTGGTCATTTTCTGCCAAATTCTTGCAGAGGGATATGAAGAGGTGAATAATCACTCCCAGTTTCCAATGACTTTCTCCATCCATTAGTTAATCATCTTAAGTGTTCCCACCCTCGTTGCTTCTGGGCATTTGGTCTCAATGAAGCAAAGAAAGCAATGTGCTGGGACAAGTGTTATCCCAGTCAATGTGAAAAAGTTCACGAATAGCAGCAGTGGTTCTCTCATTCATGGCCTTCTTCGGGCTTCCTGCACGAGGGAGGTTTTCAAAACTCTGCCATCCTTCTCTCAATTTGTGCATCCATCCTGTAACAGTGCAAGTCAACAGGCATGATCCCCATATACTTGTAATAAATCAGTATAAATTTTTTGTGTCATGCCCAAGTTGCATCTTGTAAAAATATAAAATCTTTCTCCATCTTTCATAGGCTCCACAGCAACAACACACAGACTTCACAGACCGAATTTTATGAACCACTGGTGAAGAGAGAAATGATGATATGGCCTTTGCTTTTAATACATAATGACAAATTTAAACAAGCTTTTAAACAAGTCATAGCTCGTTAACTTCGGAGGAATGAGTGCATATTTACAGATGTGAATGACCTTTGAAGCACTGAGTCACATATAAGATTTGGTAAAGCTTACACTAATTAGTTAGCATGCAATTTATCATCTTTTCTTTGATTTTAGCTACTGGTCATGCTGTGAGGAATACACTGCAAAGGAAAGACTGAGATCTTAGATGACCTAAAGATATGAAAATATATTTATATTTTGTTTTGTTGATCTTTTGCTGTTATTTGGCCCTTTTGGCAAATGATGTTGGTAAGATGAACTCTTTCATTAAAGTTCGGTTGTTTTTACCTGGCCAACGACCCTGCCTTCTCGTGATGCAGAACATTAGTACCTTTCAAAAGAGATACTATCTTGTGGAAGTGAATGGAAGGGGAGGGCTGCCAGATTAGTGTGGCCTACTGATCTGGACAACTATGGCTACTTTTTTTTTCTACCCTGCTGAGGAGTGGTCAACCACACAGGGTCCTGGTGCTGACTATATATACCAACCTGAATGGAATTATGGCTCTGAGCTTGATTATGGATCCTGATTTTGCTGCACTGCTGGGCTTCTATGGAGGGAAAATCTTCCGCTGTGTTTTCTGTTTGTTTGTGGGTTGACAGCCCCAAGTGAATAGATTTACAGGATATGTTTATGGTGGATAATTCTGAGCAAAGATCATCGCAGGCACCTGAACTCTTTGTTTCTATTGGCATCATCAAATTCTACATTGGAGGAAGTCTTCCAGTGTAGATGGCTTCACCCTTTAGTGGTGGGGGAACAGGTCTTTGCCCCATTTCTGCGATTAGGGGGCTGTTTGATCTTGTCGGCATTCCCTCTCTCAATAAACATAGTTTCTTTAAACATCCCACTAACCATTTTCTCTCCATAGGAAGTTGGAACGTGAGGACTCTGCAGAGAGCTATTTCTCTTGACGTCCTCACACAAGAATTCCACCATTATAATTTAGATATTCTTGGCCTGCAAGAGACCAGATGGTCAGATAAAGGTCAGATTCTTAAAAATAATCTTAAATTTCTCTTTTCAGGGAGGAACGATAATAAACATCACCAAGGCGTGGGTCTGCTTCTCAGCAGACACGCTAGTGATGCACTTCTAGGATATGAGAGCATTAATGAAAGGTTTCTTACAGCAAAATTTCAGACAAGCGTTAAAGACTTGAATGTTGTTATCTGCTCTTATGCCCCCACTGAGGATGCCGAAGAGGATGAGAAGGATAGGTTTTACGGACAACTTCAGGATATTTTGAATTCTGTCCAGAAAGGAGATATTATCCTTGTTCTTGGTGACTTCAATGCCAAAGTTGGTACTGATTCTGACCTTTAGGGAGGAATAATAGGCCCTTTTGGTATTGGTAGCTGCAATGGCAATGGGCAACGTCTCCTACAGTTAAGTAAACTCAATGGATTCAGAATAACTAACACTTATTACAAACACCGCGACATACATAAGTACACATGGGTTTCACCCGATGGGCTGCATAAGAATATGACTGATTATATATTAATTAACAAATGGGCTAGTTCTATTAGGAATACCAGGTCATATAGGTGAGCTGAAATTGGATCTGACCATTACCTTGTTAAAAGTGTCTTGCAACTTAAACTTAAAAAGTGTTGTGCTAGGGTTAAAAATTTTACTTTTAATACTAAAGCTCTGAAAGACAGAGTTATAGCCAAAGCTTACCATGAGAGGTTACTTAGTCATTATGACAGTCATGGTATGCTTACTACTGAAGTTGAGGAAGAATGGGATCATTTTAAATAGGCTTTTTTGGACACTAACACTACTCTTTTAGAAAAAAAAAGGAGCAGACGAGGCAGAATTATCTGAGTAATAAGACACTTGAGCTTATTTCAGAAAGGAAGAACTGCCAGAATGTCCTTAATCAATACCCTACTAGTCCTAATAGAAAGCATTACAGAGAACTTAATAAATGTGTAAAGGATCAGTTAGCTGCTGATAAGAATCTTTGGCTTGATGGCTTGTCTGACAAAGCTGAGAAAGCAGTTAGACAGCACAACAGCAGAGAGCTGTACCAGATAGTTAATGTTTTGTGTGGTAGAAAACAAACAGGTATACAGGGATTGAAGGATAAACAAGGTAAGGTTATACAAGGTGAGGATTCTGTCATGGCCAGGTGGGCTGAGCATTTCAGTGATGTTCTAAACCATGTGGTTAGTTCTACACCCATTGTTTGCAATGATGATAGATGCATTGGTGGCTTTAATGTTGGCCCTATAACACAATCTGAAGTTATTTTGGCTATTTCTAAACTTAAACTTCATAAATCCCCAGGTGTAGATAAAATTACTACGGAAATGCTTGGAGCTGAGAATGTTTCTGTTACCACTTGGATGACTGAAATTTTGAATATCTTTTATGATAAAGGTATGATCCCCAAGGATTTTACCAGAGCTATTATTATCCCTATTTTCAAAGAAGGTGATCGCAGTTCTTGTGATAACTATAGGGGTATCAGCCTACTCTCTGTTCCAGGTAAAGTTCTTTCCATGATTGCCTTAATAGAATTAAGAAACTGGTTGACAGGCAATTGTGTGATGAGCAATGTGGATTCAGAAGTGGTAGGGGATGTGTGGATCAGATATTTTCACTTAGGCAGATTCTTGAGAAATGTTTAGAGTTTTAGAAACCTTTGGTTGCCAGCTTTGTTGTTTTCAAAAAGCTTTCAATTCTGTTGATAGTCATAATTTGTGGTTGATTGTGTGATCATATGGTATACCAGACAAGTTAGTTAATATAATGAAAGCTCTCTAAAATAACACTGAGTCGTGTGTGAGAGATGGCCTTTAGTTGAGAGTTCTCCTTTTCTCTTTAGTTTGGTTATTGATTATGTTATGCGAAATTCACTTTAAGAGAAAGATTTTGGCCTTAAATGGGCTGGAGATCCGAAAATTTCTGATGTAGATTATGCTGATGATTTAGCCCATTTGGGAAATGATGTTGATGAGATGAACTCTTTCATTCAAGCGGTTAATGAAACTGATAGTACAGTAGGTTTGGTTATAAATAGAGAGAAAGCTAAAGTGATGAAAATTGGGTCAGGGGGGTCAGGCAGGCTGTGATTCAGTTAATCTGAATGGTTGCAGTCTTGAGCAGGTGTCACAGTTTAATCATCTTGGGAGCTATGCAACAGATAATGGTGATGTGCGGCATGAGATCAACAGACGAATAGGGATTGCTGCTCGGATTTTTAAGAATCTATGGAGAGTGTGGAGAAATAGGTGCATACACCTAAAGACTAAAATTAGACTGTATAATATTTTGGTTCTTTCTAGGGTTAGTTATGGTAGTGAAACTTGGACACTTTGTAAACAAGATAACAGGAAACTAGATGCTTTAGATTCTAGATGCTTACACAGTATCTTGGGCATTAGGTGGTTCAACTTTGTAACTAATGATGAGGTTAGGTAAAGAAGTCTGCAACCTCCTTTAAGCAGCATATTTTGCAGAGAGCGACTCCGCTGGTTTGGCCATGTTGCCTGTATGGATAATTATAGATTGGCGAATAGGGTTATGAACAGTGTGCCTAAAGGCCTCAGAAAGAGGGGGAGACCTAGGATGCGGTGGGCAATGTCAAACATGACCTTATTAGAATTGGTGTGCAGTGGCCAGATGTAGTAGATGTAGCTCAGGACAGACTTGCTTGGAGAACTAAATTGCATGGTCTGGTTGGACCTCCGTAGCCCATGGCTGCTTGAGGATGGTGATGATGTTTTTACCTCTGAGTGGCACTTTTTGCACACAATGGGCTAAATGGTCAGGTCAAAAGGACCCCGAAGTCTCAGAGAAGGTTGGGGGAGGGGACCACTGGAACAGCTGTTGGGAGACAGATGGTACTTTCGTTAAAGTTGTTGATGAGACAGGTAGCAGAGTAGGTTAGGTGAAAAACAGAGAAAAAATTAAAGCAACAAAAAATGGTCAAATACATGGTGCTCCCATTTCTTTTAATATCCATGCTGTGACCAAGTTTCTCTGTTTAATTATCTTGGGAAAGAGAGGAGGAAGGGATGCAATGCTAAAAACTAGTTTCAAGGTTAGTTACCTGCTATGCTTTTGATCAGGATCATATTTACCAGTTGATATAATCTGCTCCTTATAGCTGTATACTTAGGGATAGTAATTTGAAAACAAGCATAAAACATCATGGTATGTTCTTTAATAAAAGCCCACCAGTGTATGTCCATTATCCAATATTAAAATCATATCTAGTAGACAGGTAAGAAATAATTGGTCAGCATTCACACCCTATGAAATTAACTATTCATCAGAAGCATAGATTCCCAACGGGGGGCGATACTGCCCCCCCCCCCCCCCCCAGTGGGCGCTGGAGCCTTCCATGGGGGCAGTAGCGGATCCAGAGGCAAATGGGGGGCGTTGAGGCAGTCAAGAGGGGTGGTCAAATAAATAAATAAATTTAATGGAATTTTCTGTGACAACCTTTTTATCTCTTCTATTCTGTGGTGTCTTCCTGGTGATTCTGATCATCCACTACCTCATCCGTCATTTACAGCTTTTCAACTGCAGCTTGGACAATAAGTTCCCTGCTACCGCCTACTAGCGTACTGGTACGTCTGAAGTCGACTGAGATGCTCTCAAAAGTTCTCTTCAACATCACAGATTGGATATTAAGCTTCAATATGTTTTCCCACTCCAAGTCGCTTTGAGTATGCTTTATGGTACGTAGTTACAATACCATCCCACGTCAGAACATAAAGTATAATATTAACATTACACTTGTGAATTAGGCTCAACTCATTAGCCAGCAGATCATACTTCCTCTTCTTTTCAACCTCTACTGTCTGCAGGTTATCCTGAGATGTTATTCCTACTTCAATAATTGTAATCGCATTCAATACCTTAACATGCACTACTATATCAGGCTTATTATGTTGGACATGTGTGTCCGTCCTGATAGGCAAATCAACCTTGATGCAATAATAATATAATAATAATAAATTTATTATATTTAATATTTTTTTTATAATTTTTAATATAATAAAATACTTTGAAAATACCTGTTCTTATGAATAAATATTTTATCTAGCTATGTAAATTATCTTATTGTTATCGCGTTAATAAACATTTTTAAATTAGCATTAGGTATATCTAATTTGTTTTAGTTTAGAATAGATTGACAGTGACAAGTCCTTGCAAGTTGGTAGGCAAACACGCAGTTCATGCAATTTAACATGTTTCGACAAGAATATGGGAGCTTGAAATGACTTGTTTACGGAGCAAGTGCGCAAGCATCACAAACATACAAGTTAACGCGTGCACAAAATCAAATCTATAAAAGCGATAGCTCTAGGAATGTTTTATTATTTTTATGTGCTTCGTCGTGATAAATAGTTGTGAGTGATAAGTGTTAGAAGTCATTATAAACATTATTTTTATAACTATCTATAAATCTGTTGAGAAGTTAATTTGCATTTGAAAATGTCTGAATCTACATCTAAAAAGAAATGCCGGCAGTAGAGTATTGAGTACACCTATCCCTCGATTTACACGGTACTCAGTTCACCCAATTTTGGCTTTGCACGGTCAAAAAATGCAACCAGTTTCGATTTACACGGTACTGACTGAGATTTCCTTTTTATGTACGTCTCAGTCAGTACCGTGTAAATCGAAACTGGTTGCATTTTTTGACCGTGCAAAGCCAAAATTGTGTGAACTGAGTACCGTGTAAATCGAGGAATAGGTGTATTTGAAATATGGATTTACGTACTTTCCTACAAACCAATCATTACCTATGTGTTTAATTTGCCGAAAAGTTTTTTCAAATGAAGCTATGAAACCTTCTAGACTACAAGAGCATTTAAATAAAATGCATGCTGATAAGAAGAACAAAGATTTATCCTATTTTCAAGAACTGGAAAAGCAATATTTAAAACAGCCAACTATGTCAAACTTTTTTGCGTCGTCTTCTAAACAAGATAATGATGGACTAAGAGCCTCATATAACATTTCATTGTTAATCGCAAAAACAGGAAAACCACACACAATTGGCGAGGAATTAATTTTGCCGGCAGTCAAAGAGATATTAAAAACTGTTCTTCATCATAAGACACCATCAGATATCATCAAAAAAATTCCTCTCAATAATAATTCAGTGCAAAGAAGAATAGATGAAATGGCAAAAGACGTTGAAATATCATTATGTGATTACTAAAGACTTGCAAATTTTCCATTCAACTCGATGAATCAACTCTACCAAATAACGAAGCTCTACTCTTATCATACGTACGATTTATAAAAGAAGAAAAAATTCATGAAGAGTTATTATTTGCTAAAAATTTGGAATATGATACAAAGGGAGAATCTATATTTAATATCATGCAAAAGTTTTTTCAAGAGAAAGAAATTCCTATTTGCAATATTTTGTCTGCTACTACTGATGGTGCTCCAGCAATGACAGGGCGTCATAAGGATTTCATAGCGCATTTGAAACAAGCAGTACCAAATGTACTCGCTGTACATTGTATTTATTCATCGTCATCATTTGGTTGCAAAAAATTTGAATGAACATCTGCATACGTCGCTCCATTACATTATTAAAGCAATCAATAAAATTAGAAGCAATTCATTGAATGACCGATTATTTGGTAAGCTTTGTAATGAAAATGATGAAGATTACAATCGCTTGCTGCTGCACACAGAAGTACGTTGAAGAAGAAGAAAAAAAAGAAGTCTTTAAAGGTGTTTGTCTGAATCGTTTTTTCAATCTATTTGACTCAGTACTGAACTTTCTTGAAGACAGAGACAAAAAATTGCACGAAAACCTGATTACGTCAAAAAAATGACATCGCTTATTTGACAGACCTATTTAAAATATTTAATCAAGTTAATTTACAATTGCAAGGTGATGAGTTGAATTTAATTAAAACAAAAAACGTCATAGCTGCTTTTGCGGGAAAACTTCTTCTATTCAAACGAAACCAGGTAGAGGTGAATACAACCACTTTCCCACATTATCAGCAGTCTCTGCAAAACCGGTTCTTCGTGTTGATTTTACGGAGCATTTCCAAGATATTTTAAACATGAATATACCGAGTTGGGTTACCTTTCGCAAACACAGATACTGAAGAATCATCAAATTTGGAAGAAGAACTCTTAGAACTCACGACTAACAAAGGACTCAAAGTAAAATTCAAACATGGATACCAAGAGTTCTGGCTCCAAAAAACAATACCAGTTCTCTACCCTGGATTGTGGGCATTAGTACAGAAGTTTTTAATCGCATTTCCTTCGTCCTATATGGCTGAGCATGGATTCAGTGCAGTAGCTGTCAAAGAAGACGAACAGACTACACATCACTGAACGTGGCGATCTGCGATTGATGTTAACGAAATTGGAACCCAACATTAACAAATTGTTAATACTCCACCAGCCTCAACCATCTCATTAAATTTTTTTATTTATTATTAATTTTGTGTTTATCTCATTATTTTTTATTTCTTATTGATTCTGTGTTTATTTTTAAAATTTTAATAAACAATTTTATTGTACATTTGGTTGTTGTTTTATTAATTTCTGCTTTATGATTTTTAACAGATAAATTAGGTACAGACAATATGCAACAATATTTTAATATTTCATATAAAATTAACTATTATGGACTAGGGGGGCGTTGAAATTTTTGTTCTCTTCTAAAGGGGGCGATGATCCAGAAAAGGTTGGGAATCACTGATCAGAAGGGTGAAAAAAAAGTAGACAAAGAAGTCCACATCAGTAGGCCACACATAACTGGCAGCTGTTCCAGTGTGTTCCTTTCAAAGGACAGAATATCTCCTTGAAGGGACTAACATTTTACAGAATGAGAAGACAAGGTTGCACTTTATGTGCAGTGCTTGATTGATGTCGTGCATCATCAAATTTGCACTTTTTCAGAGCTCTCTTTACAGATGAGAGTAATTATGATTCTCTAACAATAAAGAAATTATATATTTATCAACAGAGATAAACTGGAATATTAATTAGTTAGGTTTGATTAGGCACAAACCCACCAGTAACAGCTCAAATCAAGTTAGCACAGCAAGTAACCTAGATGATTCATCACCAAATTCAGCTAGGCACAGAGTAGAACAATGAATACAGTTATTGTGATAATTAAAGTTTACCTTTTGCTCCTGGTAGGTTCTTTGTCCAATTATATTAAACAGAATAAAACATTTGGTTGATGTTTTATTCATCAAGATGAACAGTGTAGTATGGGTTGCTTTACTTCTAAGCAGCATTATTTTTGCATTCAATGGGCCAATAAGCCAGTCACAAAGACTCCAAAGCATCATGGAAGGTTTGGGAAGGAGATCCATTTGAAAGCAGTTAGGTGACAACTGGAAGTTTTCCATCAAGACCATCCAATTTGTTCTTTAATGGACACAGATATAGCTCTTCGGCTAGCAGGTTAACATCATATATGACAGAAAGTGGCCTTTCCACACACAGGCATCCCCTTTATCAATGAGGAAAGGAACAGAGCTAGTAAATAAAACCTTAACACACAAACTCATGTGTTACTAGTGGGTTTGTTTGTATTATTTCATGTGTTTTACAATGAAATGGGTCAGACAGGTGCTGCTTCAGTTCCTATGAATAGCTGTGCTCACAGTTGGGCTGCGGTCAGGCTGCGAACCTGGTCTGTTACCAATAAGCCAACCCTGCGTTTGAACAGTATAGGTTCAGAAGTGATAGAGGCTGCATAAATGATATTTCATTTCCATTCGGACATATAGTATGTGTTTCCCTGCTGAACAGTTGCTAGCTCCCTAACTACTATGCCAGTTAAGGCTAATATTCTTGAGATATATTAGAATTTCAAAAACATCTGGATATTACCATTGTCAATTTCAAAAAGACTTTTGACTCTGTTCATCAACAACAATTTATCATAAAATCTTATCAACTGCCTAAAAATTAGCTAACATAATGATGTGAAAGTTAGTTGAACTTTCACATCACACACAGTTTTCACATCACAGTTGAACAACAGAAGTGTGAGAGTTAGTTGGGTTGGGTTGTTTTACCTCTGAGCGGCACTTTTTTGCACACCATGGGCTAAATGGCCAGGTCACATGGACCCCGAAGGCTCAGAGAAGGTTGAGGGAGGGGACCCACTGGAACAGCTGTTGGGAGACAGATGATAGCCTCCCGTCAAGGCCATTCAGCATGTTCTTTAACGTGCACAGGGTATGACTCTCCCGCACACGAGACCACAGCTTAACGTCCCATCCAATGGATGGCGGCCTTTCCAAGCCCATCGGTGTCCCCTACTGACCGTGGGCAGGGCAGGGAATTTTGCAGAGATAAATCTCAACACTGACCCAGCTGGGACTCGAACCTGGGAACTACAGAGTACGAGCCTGGTGAGCTACCGACTGAGCCAAACCCGCCCCTTGAGAGTTAGTAGAACTTGAGAAGTAACTAATTTTACATTACTATTGGAGTTCAATAAGGCTGTCTACTGGAGTTCAATCTGGGCAGATGGCGTGGCACATTTTATCCTGCTGAAAGAAGGCATTACTAGAGGGGAATACGGTTGACATGAAAGGATGTATCTGAGCTGCAATGATGTTAGGTAGGTGGTAGACATCATAGTTTCCTGCACATGAATGACAGGACCCAGGGTTTCTCAGCAGAACATTGCCCAAAGCATTACACTTCCTCCACCGGCTTGTTTTTGTCCCACGGTGCATCCTGGTGCCAACACTTCCCCAGTAAACAACACACACATACCCGGCCATCCACAAGGTGCAACAGGAAACGGGATTCATAGGACCAGATGACCTTCTTCCTATCATTCAAGGTCCAGTTTTGATGCTTGCATGCCCATTGTAGGCATTTTCAATGGTGAACCAAGGTTAGCATGGACACTCGGAGCAGTGGCTACACAGCCCCATTTTCAGCAGGGTTCAATGTACTGTATGTTGTGACACATTATTCCCATCACCAGCATTCAAATTACGGGCAAGTTGTGCCACAGTATTCCTTCTGTTGGCTTATACCATGTGGTATAGCCTTCACTCACCTCTAGCATTGGTCATGGTCGATGCATTAGCATTGGTCATGAGCCATGGTCGGCCCATACCTTGCTGCCGGTTTGTGGTTTTTTGCCCTCCTCAGACCGCTCTTTGAAGGTACTAACCACAGCTGACCATGAGCACTCCACAAGCCTTGCAGTCTCAGAAATGCTATGTTCCATTCGTCTGGCCATTACAATTTAGCTTTGTCAAACTCACTTAAGTCCACTGCCTTTCCCATCTGAAGAACAAGAACAACACTGATTAACAGAGCTCAGTATCACATATTATTTAGACTGTTTCATGACCTTTATACGTGCCATCGTTTACTTGCAGTTGCTTTGATATGCATAAAGACTCAATGGTCATAATATTTTTGCTCTTTGGTGTATATTGCAAAGCAAACAAACCGCAAAACTGCAGTAGCAGTGCCACCGCGAGCCAACTGAGCCATCGAGGTGATTGCCCGATGCTTTTATTTATTTATTTTTTCATCCAGTTCTGCATCCGATGTTTTTTTTTTGTGTGTGTGTAGGCCTTCACTAACTGATTCAGTTTGTTATTTCTTCATTTAACATTAATTTTATGGTGCAATTTAGGGATTTGATTGAATCTTAGTAACCTTCTTTAAGACAAAGCCATAGACTAAATGATAAAGTCTGAAATAAGTGAAGATAACATTAATTCTTTGCAGTCAATCAGTAATCAGTAGATGATTATTACTCTTGCTCCCAACTTCTTGGACAGGCATTGGCGTATGTTGATTACCACGTGACTCCGAGTCATAAACATGCCAAGCATGTGCTTCTGTGGTGCCGAACACGAATTTCGTATGCAGTGTTAAATTCAAAGTCTTTATGCCTCATTCTGTCATTTTATATAACTATAAAGTAATTATAGCATTGTGTTAAGAGGTATTCACTTTTCATCATCATCATCATCATCATCCTCAAGCAGCCATGGGCTATGGAGGTCCAATCAGAACGTGCAATTTAGTTCTCCAAGCATATCTCTGTCCCGAGCTACAACTGTTGCATCTGGCCATTGCACATCAATTCTAACAAGGTCCTGTTTGACATTGTCTGCCCACTGCATCCTAGGTCTCCCCTCTTTCTGAGGCCTTTAGGCACACTGTTCATAACCCTATTCACCAATCTATAATTATCCATACGAGTTGGGTTGTTTTATCTCTGAGCGGCACTTTTTTGCACACCATGGGCTAAATGGCCAGGTCCATCATGGACCCCGAAGGCTCAGAGAAGGTTGGGGGAGGGGACCCACTGGAACAGCTGTTGGGAGACAAATGGTAGCCTCCCGTCAAGGCCATCTAGCGTGTTCTTTAACGTGCACAGGGTATGGATCTCCCGCACACGGGGCCACGGCTTAACGTCCCATCCGACAGATGGCAACCTTTACAAGCCCATCAGTGTCCCCTACTGACCGTGGACAGGGCGGGGAATTTTGTGGAGATAAATCTCAACGCTGACCCAGCTGGGACTTGAACCTGGGAACTACAGATTACGAGCCTGGCGCGCTACCAACTGAGCCACCCCCACCCCTATCCATACGGGCAACATGGCCAAACCAACAGTCTCTTTCTGCACAATATGCTGCTTAAAGGAGGTTGCTGACTCCTTTGCCTAACCTCATCATTAGCTACAAAGTTGAATCACCTAATGCTCAAGATACTGTGTAAGCATCTAGAATCAAAAGCTTCAAGTTTTCTGTTATCATTTTTACAAAGTGTCCAAGTTTCACTACCATAACTATCCCTAGAAAGAACCAAACTATTATACAGTCTAATTTTAGTCTTTAGGTGTATACGCCTATTTCTCCACACTCTCCATAGATTCCTAAAAGTCCCAGAGGCAATCCCTATTCGCCTGTTAAACTCATGCCACACATCACCAGTATCTGTTACATAGCTCCCAAGATAATTAAACTGTGACTTCTGCTCAAGAGTGATGACCTTCACACATGCCGTTGTTTACCTGTAGTTGCTTCGATTTGAATAAAGATGTGCTGGTCATAATATTTTGGCTCTTTGGTGTATACTTCTAGAGATTCCCAAATTGATGCCTGGAATTTTCTCTTCACCTAATTTTAAGCAATTAAGCTAATTAGGTGAATAGATACCTGTGTATGGTACATCTGATCATCAATACAGTGTTATTGGAAAATGCCAAAATAAGCCCTCTATGCTTCAAGTTCGTGAATACAAGTAAAATGTTATAAAAAAAATTGCTTAAAAAGCAAAAAATTTATAAAAAGTTCAACTGCAGAACATTACATGTTTATTCTGAATTTTCTTTTTAATTCTTGGATAGAATCGAAAACTTAAACATTTTGCACATTTTTATCTGATATTCATACAATTACTTTTTCCTCTAGCTATAAACATATAACATCTTTACAGCAAAACATCTCTTCAAATGAGGGGAAAAATAATTCTTTTTAAGGTAATTTTTGTGGGCAACAAACTACGATTTTTCAATAACAGAGTATTGACACCAGAGTGGGGATTAGCAGATATAAATCTCAAATCAGGCAAAGTTGAGACTCAAACTTGGAAACTGCAGATTACAAGCCTGTTGATCTACTGACTGACCAACTCCTGCCCTTAAACAAATAAAAGGGTAATTAAAAAGGTAACACTATACAAAAAATTTTTCAGTATACCATATAATTAATTTATTATTTAATATACTAAATGAATCTTTTACATTTACTTATTTATTCCATTATCTTAGTCATTAACTTACCATAAAATTAACATTAAAGCCAGAATCTAATAACATCTTAACAACATTTTTATGACCATTTCTTGATGCTAAATGCAGTGGTGAATGGCTTATCATGAGATCTGTCAGGAGTGCAGGATAAGAGTTTATTAAACACTGTACAGTTTCTAGACGACCATATTGTGATGCAAGATCTAGAGGAGATTCATTTTTCACATTTCGTACTGATGGATTGCTATTGTGCTAAAAAAAGAAAAAAGTTTTACCTTATAATTTTATCTATATCTTCACTTAAAATTGCATACAAAAAGACTAATTTCAAATTTCAAAGTTTAATATACTTATTTCAGCATAAAATATTATAGCATAAAATTCACAGTGTAAAAGCCTACAACAGGGATTTTCAAATTTTGTTAATCATATGCACATTTCATTTTGCCTGTAGGGCTCAGGAATTACATTAGCAGTCAGTCAGTTACATTTTTAATTTGGATTTCACATCCTTCATCCTGAGAAAAGCTGTTCACATTGAAATAACTATCATTTGAGATCAGATCCTTTAAAAGTGTCTTGCAACTTAAACTTAAAAAGTGTTGTGCTAAGGTTAAAAAATTTACCTTTAATACTGAAGCTCCGAAAGACCCAGTAACTTATATGGACTAAAAGTAACCCGAAAGACTAAGTAACCTATCACGGTAAGCTAAAGCTTACCGTGATAGGTTACTTAGTCATTATGATAGTCATGGTTTGCTTACTACTGAAGTTGAGGAAGAATGGGACCATTTTAAACAGGCTTTTTTGGACACTAACAGTACTCTTTTAGGAAAAAAGGAGCAGAAGAGGCAGAATTATCTGAGTGATAAGACACTTGAGCTTATTTCGGAAAGGAAGAACTGCCGGAATGTCCTTAATCAATACCCTACTAGTCCTAATAGAAAGCATTACAGAGAGCTTAATAAACAGGTAAAGGATCAGTTTGCTGCTGATAAGAATCTTTGGCTTGATGGTTGGCTGACAATGCCGAAGACGCAGTTAGACAGCACAACAGCAGAAAGCTGTACCAGATAGTTAATGTTTTGTGTGGTAGAAAACGAACAGGTATACAGGGATTGAAGGATAAACAAGGTAAGGTTATAGAAGGTAAGGATTCTGTCATGGCCAGGTGGGCTGAGCATTTCAGTGATGTTCTAAACAATGTAGTTAGTTCTACTCCTATTGTTTGCAATGATGATAGATACATTGGTGGCTTTAATTTTGGCCCTATAACACATTCTGAAGTTATTTTGGCTATTTCTAAACTTAAACTTCATAAATCCCCAGATGTAGATAAAATTAATATGGAAATGCTTAGAGCTGAGAATGTTTCTGTTACCACTTGGATGACTGAAATTTTGAATATCTTTTACGATAAAGGTATGATCCCCAAGGATTTTACCAGAGCTATTATTACCATTCTTTTCAAAGAAGGTGATCGCAGTTCTTGTGATAACTATAGGGGTATCAGCCTACTCTCTGCTCCAGGTAAAGTTCTTTCCATGATTGCCTTAATAGAATTAAGAATCTGGTTGACAGGCAATTGTGTGATGAGCAATGTGGATTCAGAAGTGGTAGGGGATGTGTGGATCAGATATTTTCACTTAGGCAGATTCTTGAGAAATGTTTAGAGTTTTAGAAACCTTTGGTTGCCAGCTTTGTTGTTTTCAAAAAGCTTTCAATTCTGTTGATAGTCATAATTTGTGGTTGATTGTGTGATCATATGGTATACCAGACAAGTTAGTTAATATGATGAAAGCTCTCTAAAATAACACTGAGTCGTGTGTGAGAGATGGCCTTCAGTTGAGAGTTCTCCTTTTCTCTTTAGTTTGGTTATTGATTATGTTATGCGAAATTCACTTTAAGGGAAAGATTTTGGCCTTAAATGGGCTGGAGATCCGAAAATTTCTGATTTAGATTATGCTGATGATTTAGCCCATTTGGGAAATGATGTTGATGAGATGAACTCTTTCATTCAAGCTGTTGATGAAACTGGTAGTACAGTAGGTTTGGTTATAAATAGAGAGAAAGCTAAAGTGATGAAAATTGGGCCAGGGGGGTCAGGCAGGCTGTGATTCAGTTAATCTGAATGGTTGCAGTCTTGAGCAGGTGTCACAGTTTAATCATCTTGGGAGCTATGCAACAGATAATGGTGATGTGCGGCATGAGATCAACAGATGAATAGGGATTGCTGCTCGGATTTTTAAGAATCTATGGAGAGTGTGGAGAAATAGGTGCATACACCTAAAGACTAAAATTAGACTGTATAATAGTTTGATTCTTTCTAGGGTTAGTTATGGCAGTGAAACTTGGACACTTTGTAAACAAGATAACAGGAAACTAGATGCTTTTGATTCTAGATGCTTACGCAGCATCTTGGGCATTAGGTGGTTCAACTTTGTAACTAACGATGAGGTTAGGCAAAGGAGTCTGCAAACTCCTTTAAGCAGCATATTGTGCAGAGATACTCTGTTGGTTTGGCCATGTTGCCCGTATGGATAATAATAGATTGGCGAATAGGGTTATGAACAGTGTGCCTAAAGGCCTCAGAAAGAGAGGGAGACCTAGGATGTGGTGGGCAGACAATGTCAAACAGGACCTTGTTAGAATCAGTGTGCAGTGGCCAGATGCAGCAGATGTACTCAGGGCAGATATGCTTGGAGAACTAAATTGCATGGTCTGGTTAGACCTCTGTAGCCCATGGATGCTTGAGGATGATGATGATAGTGAAATAAAAAGATGACAGCCACTTCATTTACCATTCAATTATAGTGAGTTGGACACTGTTGAATAAAACATGGTTACTAGTAGTTCTTCATTGGGGTTTAAAAATGATAGTCAACCAAATCTAAAACCATTCAAAGGTGACTTAGGTTTAAAATCAATGCTTGATGATCCAGAAAATATAGGATATGTGGTGGGCTTATTCATTCAGGATGTTTCCTTTATTGCTGGAATATCAAAATTTACAGTTATGAAAAATTTAGTACATGCATGTGAATTTGAGAAAAACTAAGTGGTTGGAAGGTATTTGATGAAGCATAAATGAACTGACTGGGAAATTTGTACGATCTGTAGAGCAATAAAAAATTATAAGAATATCTTTTCATTTGTTGTTTTCACTAATTTCTTCACAATAAAGTGCAGTCCTAACAGGGTTTATTGGAAGTTTATGTAAAACATGTTATTTTAATACACTCAAAGAGTGGCAAAAAACAAATATGTTTTACTATCAAAAAAGAAATTCACTACACTGCACATCCACTTACAATAAAGCCATAATGGATGACGCAAAATTTTTATTTCGTGGAGATTTTTCACTTAAAGAGGTATCAATTTTCTTTTGCAAAACATAAGCTGAACACCAAAAATATGTTTAATTAATGATATATATATACTATGCTTAATGGGTTGGGTTGTTTTACCTCTGAGCGGCACTTTTTTGCACACCATGGGCTAAATGGCCAGGTCACATGGACCCCGAAGGCTCAGAGAAGGTTGGGGGAGGGGACCCACTGGAACAGCTGTTGGGAGACAGATGGTAGCCTCCCGTCAAGGCCATCCAGCGTGTTCTTTAACGTGCACAGGGTATGTCTCTCCCGCACACGGGGTCATGGCTTAACGTCCCATCCGAAGGACGGCGGCCTTTCCAAGCCCATCGGTGTCCCCTACTGACCATGGGCAGGGCAGGGAATTTTGCGGAGATAAATCTCAATGCTGACCCAGCTGGGACTCGAACCTGGGAACTACAGATTACGATTATGGTGCGCTACCGACTGAGCCACCCCCGCCCCTTATGCTTAATGCTCTGCACACTAAGAGAAAAACAAAATTTAACCATGCAGTTTTTTTTTTTATTTCATTTTTCATGACTTTTTTTCACCAATTAAGAATGATATACATTTCTTAGAGTCAAGACTTAATCCTTAAAATGAAAATTAAAGTTAAATTGAATGCAATTCAATAACTGGAAATTTCCATTTGAAATTTCCTCTATAAAGAAACCAAAGAAGAAAATGGATAGGTATCCTTTAGAACATTTACCAGAGCATGCGCATTTCAAACATGCTTTCTTTGCCTGGTAATGTGCAACAGGATGACAGCTACATTACGAATGTTTCTGAACTCGCCAGGGTAATAAGATATGGAAATTTTTCCCTTATTGTCCATAATTTCCAGATTGACATTAGCATTTTCACCACATAGTGCTTTTCATGCTTTGTAATCAAGCATTCCTAATCTTTAAGACCTTTCTTTTACTTGAACTTGCAGTACACAACAAGAAAACCAAACCTTTTGAGATCTATTAGCAGTTATTTATTTTATGGCATATCACTCTCGCACCATTTCTTTTCAGTAAATTTCACATTTCCAATTAAGTATATTAAAATTTTTTTCATATAACTATATTTCCTTGTCAGTTGTTTAACACTGATTTTGTTTTGTTCATTTACTTAAAAAATTTCTTAATGTACTCTCTATCAGTTCTGGTCATTGCAAAAAATTAATGTGATGGTTCACCTTTAATATTTTCAATTATCATTTTTTTTTTTGCCTTACATATATTTTGTATCTACCTAGGTCTTATCTTTACAATGAACCAACAAAACTCCTTCTTCTTAGCATTGAGTGGCCAGATGTACTTAAGTCATAAAGCACCCGCAGCTATGCTAATGTACCTCTCCTGATAGACAGGTCTCTAAATCATCACACTAGCTGGGTATTCACTGGAAGGAGAGCTATGCACTAATCTCCAATGATGATGCATAGAACTGGTCAGGCCTAGCACCTAAAGTCCGATCCTGCCTTCTCATGGTACAAGCTGTGTTATCTTTTTTCTACCCTGCTTAGGAATGATCAATCACACAAGGTCTTGGTGCTGGTCATACAGAGCAAACTGAATGGAATAATGGCTCTGAGCTTGATTATGGATCCTGAATTTGCTGCACTGTGAGGGAAAATATTCTGCTGTACTTGTTTCCTGTTTGCAGGTGGACAGCTTTGAGTGAATTCATGCACAAGATATACACTGGTTTCCATAAATTAAGGAAAATCCCTATGTTAAGTCAATGGGAAACTAATGTCAAAGCTCTATAACTTCTAAAATAAGTTTTTTTGTTTTAAAAAATGTGATTGCAGATTTAAAATTTTAAAGATATCAATCAAATAAATCAATATCTCGATTTTCAACAATATTCATTCAGTATTTAATGAGTTATGGAAGTTTGCATATTTAGTGATAACAATGCCAGTCACAAAAATTGACTTCAGAAGTTAATTAAAACTTAGTAATAAGTATTGTATCAAAGTGTTTAATAAAATAAGTTTGTATTTTAGACTTTGTGTAAAGAATTCTTTCACTATGCTTCAATTTTGTGTAAGTTTCTTATGATTGGCATTGCTGTTGTTAAATATTCAAACTTCCATAACTCATTAAATACTCAACAAATATTGTTGAAAATCGAGATATTGATTTATTTGATTGAGATCTTTATCTGCAATCAATTTTTCAAAACAAAAAAACTTATTTTAGAAGTTATAGAGCTTTGGCATTAGCTTCCCATTGACTTAACATAGGGATTTCATTTAATTTATGGAAACCAGTGTATTTTATCAGCTGGTGGTGATGCTCCAAAAGATTACTAAACTACTTCTCTTTGGACATTTTGACTGATCCAAATTTAACTAAACTTTCCGTATAGCATTGGGCACCAGAAAATATTAAATTGCCAAATAAAGTTAAATGAGGGTTCGTTAAGTATATGGACATTACCTATTGAGTAAGAAATCAAAAGATTGTCAAATTGTTAAAGTTAAATCTTAATAAAAAAAATTATCATTGTTCAGGGCCGGGCCATGGCCAAGTGGTTGCGCCTTTGGCTGCTGATCTAAGGGACCTGGGTTCAAACCCTGGGTAAAGCCTGGGTAAGGTATGTATGTGTCATTTTTCTGCTGAGAACACATACATCTCAAACCTTCTACTATGGCATATAAAATGACAGGCTCCTGTCAGACCTCTGTGACAAGCAGCTGCTTGAGGGGGTATTTATTATTTTTTTATCGTTGTTGAAGAGAAAAAATAGCAAAGTTTATTTCCAAAAAACTTCAAGACTCACCATATAAGCTGATGAATACAAAAGTCTGAGCAACTGAAAAATCACATCTCTACTAATTTTCTTCCTCTTACTGACTCTCTCCCATTAGTATATCATTCTGTCTATCTCCATGACCTAATGTCACTTAGTATACATGTGGCGTGCAACTGACACAGTTGCACGCCGGGAAAAACATTTGCATAAACTTATGATTGTATGCTCTCATTCTAGCTATGACGCAGGAGGGGAGCAGGAGCTGCCAATTAAAAGTCAGAGTTGCACATGTGCAACTCCTTTAGTGGATTGGAAGAGGGGAAAATTATAAGTCCAACTGAAATATAAATCCCCAAAATGAGTTGTTTTATGTTGTTTTACCTCTGAGCAGCACTTTTTTGCACACCATGGACTAAATGGCCAGGTCACATGGACCCCGAAGGCTCAGAGAAGGTTGGGGGAGGGGACCCACTGGAACAGCTGTTGGGAGACAGATGGTAGCCTCCTGTCAAGGTCATCCAGCGTGTTCTTTAACGTGCACAGGGTATGGCTCTCCCGCACACGGGGTCACAGCTTAACATCCCATCTGACAAACGGCGGCCTTTACAAGCCCATCAGTGTCCCCTACTGACCGTGGGCAGGGCGGGGATTTATGTGGAGATAAATCTCAACGCTGACGCAGCTGGGACTCGAACCTGGGAACTACAGATTACGAGCCTGGCACGCTACCGACTGAGCCACCCCCGCCCCAATCCCCAAAATGATAAATATAACATAAATGAAGCAAAACTGGCTAAGGAAAAGCAAAAGCGAATGGGTGGACCATCACAGTGGATAATCTGATCAGAAGCCAATGCAAGTGCTTGAACCCTTGATTCTACAGGCATTGTCAAACCTATATTGGAGGAAGTCCTACAAGAGTAGATGGCCTCAGCTTTTAATAGTGGGAGGAACAGGTCTTTGCCCCATGCCTGCGATTAGACAGCTGTTTGATATTCTCAGCACTTACTCTCTCAACAAACATAGTTTCTTTAAAGATCCCACTAACCATTTTTTCTCCACGGGTATGCTGAATGCAAGTACTTTGCATAGAGATTATTCTCTTGACGTCATCACACACAAGAATTCCACCATTATAACTTAGATATTCTCAGCTTGCAAAAGACCAGATGGACAGATAAAGGATAGATACTTAAAAATAATCTTAAATTTCCTTTTCAGGGATAGAAGATGGAAAGGTAAGCTTCTCAGCAGATATGCTAGTGACTATCTTCTAGGATATGATTACATTAATAAAAGGTTTCTAACAGCTAAATTTAAAACAAGCATTAAACAATGTTATCTATTATTATGTCCCTACTGAGGACTCCTATGAGGATGAGAAAGATAGGTATTATGGACAACTTCAGAATATCTTGAATTCTGTCAAGAAAGGAGCTATTATCATTGTTCTAAGCGAAATGCTAAAGTAGGTCCTATCACCTTTCACTAAAGGTCAAAAATCTTTGACTTCTGGTGAAGGATGATAGGTCCCTTTGGTATTGGGGAAATGTCTTTTAAAGGAAGGAAGCTTAACCCTTTGCATGTCCAAGCTGGGTATATCATTTTCACAATTCTGATTCTAGTGACCCAGAGTTGTGAGATCTTAATTTTTTTTCTTCGAATAGAAATCAGCATTTTTTTAACCATGTTCGAATTTGATCTGGAAAATAACATTTCAGTCTATGATATATATTTTTTCCTGTTGCTTCAAAATATTATGATAAAGTTTAAAAATATCTATTTGAGCCTGCAGTGATTGTATTGTACATGTTGAATCACAGCAAATAACATCAAGTAGTAACAATATAGTTTAGGCTTTTATTCTGCCTTACCGTAGTGGCCTTACCATAGTGGATTATTGATCTTTTTTTTTTTCATTTCCGGTATTTTGATCTACTTATAGCTCTAGTAGATGTTAATGCTTTCTAAACTTTTAACATAAGTTATTGATTTTATTACTACCGGAAGTTGTGTCATTCAAGAAATATGCACAATGCTTTTGGTCAATATTTTAGCAGACTTTTAATTTTAAAGGCATTTGTTTCATTCTGGTCTTCTGGAATTATTTTTCCCTACTTTTTCAAATATATACTGCGATTATTAAGAATAGTTAATTTAAAATTATCAAAAATGAAATCACTAATGTTCTTTAATGATGGATATTGGAAGAATTGTAGGATACGTGATTAGTCTAAAACCATGTTTTATAAAAGGTAGAACTTATTTTAGCCATACTTTTAATGATATTTTAACTAAATACACTAATTAATGTTAAGAAATTGCAATTTTTGAACAAAACTTTTGCCACAATTTAAAAAATAAACTTTTTATAGCAGTATGCAGCTTCATACTAAAGCAATTCATTATCAATTTCAATGTTTCACAATTAAAGTTTAAAGCTTTTCATGAATTTTTTTTAGATACATTTTCTAAATTTTATTTAAATTATCTTGTATTTAAACCAAAATGAATTTTTTACACTTTTCTTAGGCTTAGTCTGCTGATCACTAAAAATCTAAGCATATGCAGTATGTGTTATTTGCATAAATGAGAAGAAAAAAAAAGAAAAATCATAATTTAGAAATAATTAAATAAATGAAAGATTTAAGTATTATTGAAAATATTAAGAACTATTTGTACTAAAATAATAAAATTTTTGGGAAAAAAATAAAAAATACTTTTTAAATTTTATTGAAGTAAAAATGAAAAAATACAGTAAAATTTTGCAATATTTTAATAACTGTTTAAAACTTTAACTTGAATTTTACTTTTCTTTAATTTTCTGCAATTTTATTAATCGCAATTAAATGCTCTTTCTTTTGTTATATAACATGAGTATTTCCCTTCATTACTTACTTCAGGATGACTGATGAGTAATTCTACAATTCTTTCCATATCCACCATTAACCCTTCCAGTGTCCAGCCTGAAAAACTGGTTTCCATCCAGAGGCCAAGCTATTTTCTCCCTATGCTCAGCCAAAAAAATTAACTTTACAACTTTTTTTGCCAAATAACTAACGAAAGGAATTATGGCATGTTATATGCCAAATTAATCAACATTTAAATTCTGATTTTATGAAAATAAAATATTTAACAAAAAAGATGACATTTTATTTCAATAGGACTTTTTTTTAGAGTCACATAGTAAAAAAAAATGCATCTGGCCTGATAGAAATGATTATAATGCACATGAATAAGAAGGCTATTTATTTCTAAATAACGAAAAAATATTTTTTTTTGGTTTCAAGTAAATATTTCTTTCATTTTGTAATTTTTTCTTGGTACCATACTTTGAGAAAATTCCAGGAAGTCAACATTAGAATTTAAAAAAAAATTACCAATCAACAAAAATAGGTCATGTTATATATCATATTAAACAGAATTTAATTATGAATTTTATGAAAATAAACAATATAAACAAATTTACAAGCATATTGATTTTAATAAGCCTTTTCAGTGCGATATGGTGAAAGCAAATTTACAAGCATATTGATTTTAATAAGCCTTTTTCAATGTGATATGGTGAAAAAAATAGATCGCACTATACAATTAAGGCTTCATTTTGGAAAACCTGATGAACAATAATAGTTATTTATATACTAATCGAAAGGAAATTTCCTCCCAAATAAAATTCAACCTGGAATATGATTTTTATTCCTTTTAATAATTCTTTTCGGTATCGTATATTTTAAACACGGTCAATATTATATAAAGCCAGTGTTATACAAAGTGACTTGGACTTCTCACATTCATGGAATTTTCTGAACTGGTTATGAAAAAGAAAAAAAAAAACTTTCTTGGCTGCTTTTTTTTTTACTAAACATTATGAATATTTTCTTTGGGTGTGGAAATTGGCGATCTTGGCAAAGTGCAGAAAGGTTTGTGCACCAAAGCAAAAAGAAACATCATTGTATTGTCTGTGTGGCACAGCCAAGATACTACTGAGAGGGGAGGGGGGTTGTCTTTAAAATCGTTCAATATAAACATAAAAACTCTCAATTTTAAAAAAATTATATTTTTTCTAGAGGGTTAAATGTGCAAGTTTAGCAAAGGGGAAGCCTCCCTGAAATTGCCATCCCACATGACAGCTGATTTCCAATTTCCATAGCAAGGAAGTATATTTTGCTTCCATATCCAAGACATTCATTTTCAGAAAACAATACAAGCTCAAAGTTTTTTTTTTTTACTAAAAAAATACAAGAAATAATAAAATAAAAATTACATATAACCTAATGAGATGTTAAAATATCCACAACTTTTAAGCCAGCCTCTGATGTAGCATAACTCAGAAAGATCAATAAATCAGCCAATTGAAAGATCGCTAACTTAAAATAGAGTAGGAAATAAATCTACAGAAATGAATTTGCTTCCATATCCAAGACCTCATTTATTTTCAGAAAATGATAACAAATAAAAGTTTTACTGGAAAACAATTAATAAAAATTAACATATAACCTAATGTGATGTTAAAATATCCACAGCAACAAGTTGTAGGTCGGCCATACGATGCAACATAACTATGAAAAAATCAATACTTATCGATTGGCCAAAAGATCGCTAATCTGTGAAAATAAATCTACTGAAAAGAAAACTAAGGTTTGAATATAAAAACGTAAATACTAACTTTACAAAGGGTATCCAATATGTTGGACCAAAACTGTAAAAAGCACTTATAGCACATGGAAGGAGACAGCGTGTATCAACAATCTGCCTCTTCGTTTGCTTCAGTAAAGCATAACTATTTAAATGCTGCTGCACCCAGAATTTCTAAGAAGGATGTGTTTACATCCAGTTTAGATTTTATGAGCAGGAAAGATGCATAGAATTCAGGGAAAAATGATAAAAATAATTTTGGGAATACTGAAATGGGACTATGACAGAAAAGCATGTGAAACAGAAAAAAGAAATGGCATTATGTACTTTGCAATTACTTCCAAAATTTACCGTTTTTGAAAATAAATTTTTGATAATAATAAGATTTTCGAAATTTATGGAAAAATTTGTTGATAATAGTTCAAATCCAACTTGTGAGCTTAAATCAGAAGGTTGCTTCAGCAAAGAGGAATGTTAACAACCAAATTGGCAATACCATTTAGTGCTTCTAAGAAATGGCAATCAGATGGTTTTATAAAATTATTTACATTGTAGTTTAATAAAATATGCATCAAATTAAAAAACAAAATATTATTTTTCCAGCCTGAATTATATATATAAAAAATTACAATGGCAATTTTTATTTTAAAAAAATCAATTTTTTGTTGTTGTTGTTGTTGTTATACTAAAAATGTATACGTACGTCCTTGGCCTCTCATTTCGGATTCTGCGAATGTATATAGACGATGTGGGCATTGGAAGGGTTAAAATATAACTAGTAATTTCAGCAAAAAAAGTTGCATATTTAATTTTCTGAAAACACTTTAAAATTAACTTGGTCACCAGAGTAAAATCAGTCTCAAAAACTTGACACTTAATACAAACACTGTGACATATAAATACAGACGAATTTTGACAGACAAGTTGTATAAGAATATGATTAATTATACTAGGTGGTCCAAAAGTCTTTCCTTAGTTTTACTGCAGTTAGTGAATTTGCCCCAGAAAAAGAAATGTGCTACAGCAACAAGGTTTTCAGCATTCGAAAGATGAACACTGAAAGTTTTTTCTTTTTGGTTAGCTGTGCAAATTTTGGTTAGCTGGTGATTATGCCATTAGATTTCTTTTTATAAGGGATTGTAAAGATGTAGTATACAGTCATGGTAAAGGATTTAAAACATGAAACAACATATCAAGTGTTCCATTGCTGTTCTTGATATCGAACTATTGCAATGGACATGGTGTGAATTTGAGTATAGGTTAAATGTCCTCTGCGCAACCAAGGGATCACATATAGAAATGCATTAATGAACATGAAAAAAACTTTGTGTAAGGCATGGATGTGTGTATCGTTTTTTCTGCTGAGGTCCTGCCATCCTCTCAGATCTTCTACTGTGGCACATAAACTGACAGGCTCCTTTCAGACCTCTGTGGCAAGCAGCTGCTTGAGGGTTTTTTTTTTTTATTCATCTTCAAAAGCCATAAACCTCTTTGCTACAGCATGTTTCATTTTCTTACAAATTGATTTTGAAACTAGGGAAAGAATTTTGAACCACCATGTATATTAATTAACAGCAAATGAACTAGTTCTATTAGGGATACCAGAATACTGAAATTGGATCTGACCATTATCTTGTTAAAAATCTTTAAACTTAAACTTAAGAAGTGTTGTACTAAAGTAAAAAAAGTTACCTTTAACACTGAAGCTTTGAAAGCCCTCATTGCCTGCAGCCGAGGATGCAGATGCATTTATGTTCCATGTGTTATAATTGGAACCATAAAAGATTGTTTACTGGTCGTATCCTTATATCTACACCAGATACACACCCTTTGTAAAGTTAGCATTTACTTTTTTATATTTAAACTTTAATTTCCATTTCAGTATATTTATTTTACTTCCGTAAATTATTGATCTTTCAGTTGGTTGATCTATCAATCTTTTTTTTGGACTAGAGCTATATTGGATGGTCAACTTACAACTTATTGCTACAGATATTTTATTTAACATAGCATTGGGTTATATGTTAATTTTCCTTTTATTATTTCATTTTCCAGTAAAAAATTTTGAACTTCTTTCCTGAAATTCCTGATAATGAATGAGGTCTTGATTAAGGAAGCAAAAAGGACTTCCTTGTCACAGAAATTAGTCCTGTTGGAGGGCATTTTCAGCAGAGGTTTTTACCTCCTCCCCCCACTACAATCACTGAAAAGATTTTACTATCCCCCACCAGCAAAGTTTCATTAAAAAAAATACTTCATTTATATACTATCATTGATCTATATAAATACTATCATTGATCTATGGTAAATCTTCATCAATCAACTATTGTGAAATTATCTTTATCTCCAATTTTTTTATTCAATTTTCCCCCATTTTTATTTCATTTTCATCAAAGAAAACGAGATAATAGTTTCGGTTTGTCATCTGTCTGTCCGTCTGTAGACATCGAACTTTTTTTGTTTACAGAAATAAATGACAAATTCTTTTTGTGTTGGATAGATATTGATGAAATATTATGATATGCACTTTCCGAATCTCTCTAAAGCTATAATTATGCCTGTAATAATGATGCATGCTAGATATTTAAAATTTTGGCATTGGAATGTGAAGGTCATGACATTTCCATTGCCAACAATGAGGTGACCCCTTAGACCCAGAGAGGGTGGGAAAACACATCTTTATAGTTTTAGTAGATAACTGTTTGCTATTAGAGAAAAATGAAAAATTCTTTTTGAGTAGATAGGAATTGATAAAATATGATTCACACTTTTTAAATCTTCCAAAAATGATAATTGTGCCCTCTAACATTGGAAAAATTTGCAAATTGCAAACAATGTATTTATGCTAGATATTTTAAATTTTGGTGGTGAAATGTGAACACCATGATGTTTCCACTGACAATAATGTATTGATGACAATGAGGTGATCTCTTAGACCAAGGGGTGGGTGGGAAAACACATTTTTTTGTTTTAGCAGATAATTGTTTGTAGAGATAAATGAAAAAATCTTTTTACGGTTAGATAAGAATTGATAAACTATGATTCTCACTTTCAGAATCTTTCAAACACTATAATTGTGCCCTCTAACAGTGAAAAAGATTGAAAGTTCCAAAATTTCAAACGAATATTGCAACGATGTATTAATGAGAGAAATATGAAATTTTGGTGGTGGAATGTGAATGTCATGAAGTTTCCATTGGAAACAATGAAAATGATAATTAGAAAACACTTTTTTAATTTGATTGATACTAATGAAATATTATAATTCACAGTTTTCAAATACTTAGTAGTTTTAATATATGTATATATATCTTTACAGATCACTCAAATGAAGAAACAGCACAGCTGTTATTGAGTTTTACAAATAATATGTACAGAACAGAAATTTGAAATATTAGTGGTAGTTTTTAAGAGATATTCCAATGACAGCAATAATCTACCCACTTTTCTAAGAGAGGTGTGGGAAATGCAACTTTTTTAGATTTAAGAATTAAAAGACAAGTACTTTTATATGCTGTATAATTACTAATATTATTTGCATTTTTCCCATCATCCACTAGCTCAAATTAAAACTTTTAAGGAATGAAACAGTAGGTAAAGGAAAAATTTCTCTCTCTGAAAACGAGATTTTCATATGTGCCAGAGGCAATGGTGTCCTTCAAGTTATTTATTTCAATTATTTTTATTCTTATCTTCTTCTTTATTAATGCTCCACATCTTTATTTTTATATTCTCTTTCCTGATTTACTCTCTTTGAGCAGTCTTACTTTAATCTCTCTATTAGTATTCAATTTTTATCAAATTTGCAAAGCAGCAATGATGCTAATTTTTACACTTGCTGTTTAGGTACTTTCATTTGAACACAAGCTAGGGAACCCAATACCTGAATAATTTTTTAATTATTAATTATTTGAATTAACTATGTAGTATGAGAGAAATCCTAATCTTAATCCCCGATATACTGCTGAATAAAGCTTAGGAAGTTCTTGAGTACATATGGTATGTTTTTGGGAGAGAATGCATTATCCCAAAGTGAGACTTCCTGGGATCAAACTGAGGAAGTCATCAAACACTACTTGTGAGTGGTGTCATAACCAACTGAGCTAAAGGGAAAGTTCATTATAGCAGGTTTAAGATTCTGAACCACTTGGATTCTGATTTCCAGGAATGACAGGTCTCCACACAAAGGAAATACATTGGTGGTCATTTAAGATCCAATGAAGATAACTAAGTAAGTGAAATGTTTACTATGGAGTCCCTTCCTCACATACATGTATCCATCTTAAGGGTAAGGGACTAAAATTATTAGAAAAATATTAGAAAAAATATGAGAACTAAAATAGGACACTCAGAGTTGAAACATGGTCAATGACTAAAATATAAGAAATTGATGGAATGATGTTATAAACTCACATACAGGTTGTTCACTTAAAAATGAACATGTTAAAAAGTATAAATTAAAATTTTTAAAAACATACCTACCTTCCTATAGGACCCTAAAAAGTAGAAAATAAAAGTGTATCGATGGTGCAATCAGTCACTGAGTTCGTATTCACTTCAAAAGAAGATAGGGTGCCGGCAATCTTGTTGAGTAGGTAAATCGCCACTCTATCTTCCTTTGAAGTGAATATGAACTCAATGAATGATTGCACCATTAATTTGCTTTAGGTTTATTTTCTATTTTTTAGGGCTCATATAGGCAGATATGTATATTTTTTAAATTATTTACTTTTTTTTTTCACTAAAACACTTACCTTCAAAAACTTTCATTTATGACTCATGAACATCGACCACAATTTTCTTCTCTTTTGGAGTTGTGTTTGAGGTAGCTCATTGACATTGGAGACGTCACAAGCTTTGAGATATGACTCATTAAAAATCTCACCCCAAATAAATCCCCCTACCCCTCCTTTTATAAGGAGAGGGGAAGAATAATGAGGGCAAACAGTTTATGATGGTCATTACACAGGCTTTCATTTGACACCTAAATCATAACTGTAGGTTGTCGCATTTGGAATATATAGTTCTATTTTTTATAGCCAATGTCACTCCCCACGTCACAAGCTTTCATTCGACACATAATTTGTTACTTTCCACAAACATGTTCAGGAAATATAGAGAAACAATCATTTTGATTTCCCTTCCTTTTTTTAGGGGGCGGAAAGCATGGGGAGTCAATTTTTCGCAGCCTACAACATTCCCTGTGTCAGACACCCTTTTCATTTGACATATAGCTTGTTACTTTCAGCCTTCGCATTCTGAAGATATAGCTTAAGAATAGAGTCACGTTTTCCTTTTTTTAGGGGGGAGAAAGCACAGGGATCAATTTTTAATAGCATATGACACTCAGCATGTCATAAGCTTTCATTTGGCACATAAATCATTAGGTTTCTCCAATGCATTCAAAAGATACGATGGACAACATTTTGTCAAATTCACACAAACTGACCAACTGACAAATATCAAAGCCAAAAGCAATAGGAAATTAGGTAAAAATGTGGCATGTGAACCAAGCAAATACAATTCTCCTTTTTGAGATTACTGAAAAACTATTCTATCCCTTCCTGAAAAATTGACCCCCCCCCCCCCCCACCAAGCTTTCTTCCTCCCTAAAAAAAAGGGGAAATATGAAAATGATTGTTCCCCTATATCTCCTGACTCAAGTGCAGAAAGCAACAAGCTGTACATCAAATGAAAGCTTGTGATGTTGGGAGTGTCATAAGCTATAAAAATTTACCCTCATTCATGCATTCTTCCACCTAAAAAAAAAGAAATATGAAACTATACTTTTACTATGTTTCCAGAATGCGAATGCCAAAAATAACAAGCTATACATCAAATGAAAGTTTCTGATGCAGGGGAATGTCATCGGCTATGAAAAATTTAACCCCCTGTTTTCTTTTCCCCCTCTCCTAAAGGGGGGAGAATATGAAAACAATTGTTCTTCTGTATCTCCTGAATGCAAGTGTGGCAAGTAACAAGCTATGCATCAAATAAAAGCTTGTGATGTGGGGAGTGTCATAAGTTAAAAAAAAAAAGACCCTCCCCCCCCCCATACTTTCTTCTCCTATAAAAAAAGAGGAAATATGAAAAATATTCTTCTACTACATCTCCAGAATGTGAATGCAAAAGTAACTAGCTATGCATCTAATGAAAGCTTCTGATGTGGAGAGTGTCATAGGCTATAAAAAATTGACCCCCATGCTTTCTTCCCCCCTAAAAAACTGGAAATGTGTAATTTGTTCTACTACATCTTCCGAATGTGACAATCTACAGTTACGAGTTAGGTGTCAAATGAAAGTTCATATATAACCATCGTAAACTATTTCGAATTTTGCCCCACTATTCTCCATCCTGATAAAAGAGGAAGCACATTTTCATGCAGCTTGACTTTAACGAGCCATATCTCAAATTAAAGCTTTTGAAGTTTCCAAGTCATGGGCTTCCTCAAACACGACTCCAAAAGGTTTATCGAAATGTGGTCAATGTTTATGTCATACGTCAAATAAAAGTTTTCGTAGATAATTTTTTTGTCACTAAAAATACCTATCTTCTGATATGGGTACTGAATAGTAGAAAATAAACCTGAGAATACTGATGGTGCAATCAATCCCTGAGTTCATATTCACTTCAAAGGAAGATAGGGTGTCAATTTACCTACTTAACAAGATTGCTGGCATACTATCTTCCTCTGAAGTGAATACAAACTCAGTGACTGATTGCACCATCGATATTCTTCAGGTTTGTTTTCTACATTTTAGGCCCCATATAAGAAAATAGGAATTTTTTTAATTTTTCATTTATTTCATTTATTTTTGCTATATTACATTAAAAACCAATCCAAAGTGAATGCACAGTATTCCCTGTTAAGATAGACATCAAACATTAATTAATGGATTCTGAAAAAAATTCATCGCCGCCACGGCGGGAATCGAACCCGCATCTCTCCAGATTCATGCCAGAGCGCGCTACCATTGCACCACGCGTCGGACAACGAATATTTTCAGAATATGACCTTATAAATCTTCTTCCTGTGACTGAGTTATTAAGGTCACTAACGGAAGGAACAGTGACCTTCTCATTAACATCTGATAATCAAATGCAACGACTGAAAAAGTTGCATCTCCTTGAGTATAGAAGGCGCTGTCTCAGTCACGTCTCAGGAAGAAGATTTATAAGGTCATATTCTGAAAATATTCGTTGTACGATGCGTGGTGCAATGGTAGCGCGCTCTGGCGTGAATATGGAGAGATGCGGGTTCGATTCCCGCCGTGGCAGCGATGAATTTTTTTCAGAATCCATTAATTAATGTTTGATATATTAAAAACTCTTATTAAAATCAATACATTTATAAATTTCTTCATATTTTTCATTTTCATAAAAGTCAAAATTAAATTATGTTTAATTTGGAATATAACATTACCTATTTCAGTTGACTGGTAATTTTTTTAAAAGTATATAAATTCGACTTGTTTATATGACTCAACACAGTTGGCAAAAAGTTTGGAATTTTCTCAAAGTATGGTATCAAGAAAAAAATTACAAAGAAATTGTAATGTTCTTACTTCAAGAAAATATATATATATATTTTTTTAGAAATAAACAGTCTTTCTATTCATGTGCATTTATAATAATTTCTGCCTATGCCTCTGGAATATATTTAAACTTGTTTACTATGTAGCATCATTTAAATATAATACTGAGTTTATTTTTATAAAATTATAACTGTTTATTATATACTGTATTTGGATTCCTGCAGAGAAGCTTTTTAGCTTCATGGGACTTGATTTTGTACCAAAAAACTTACGAAAAAAAAATAAAAGCAAATTATCATTATTATTTTGGCTTAATGTCCAATGGAGAGCAGCCTTTCCAAGCCCATAGATGTCCCCTACTGACCGTGGGCAGAGCAGGGATTTTTACAGAGATAAATCTCAATGCTGGTCCAGCCAGCACTCAAATCTGGGAACTGCAGATTATGAACCTGGCAAGCTACCGGCTGAGCCACCTCTGTCCCCCTGCACCACAAAGAAGGCAGGGATAAATATTGGTAACAACACTTTGCAAACAAGATAACAGGAAACTAGATGCTTTTGATTCCAGATGCTTACGAAGGATCTTGGGCATTAGGTGGTTCAACTTTGTAACTAATGATGAGGTTAGGCAAAGGAGTTTGCAATCTCCTTTAAGCAGCATATTGTGCAGAGAGAGACTCCGCTGGTTTCGCCATGTTGCCCGTATGGATAATTATAGATTGGTGAATAGAGTTATGAACAGTGTGCCTAAAGGCCTCAGAAAGAGGGGAGACCTAGGATTCGGTGGGCAGACAATGTCAAACAGGACCTTGTTAGAATTGGTGTGCAATGGCCAGATGCAGTAGATGTAGCTCAGGATAGACTTGCTTGGAGAACTAAATTGCACGGTCTGGTTGGACCTCCGTAGCCCATGGCTGCTTGAGGATGATGATGATGATGACTGTGAATGAATGTACCATATGCCGATGTTTCACAAAATTCCAAGCAGGAAACACATCCCTTGCAAATAAGTCTCGTGGTCTTCCACCAGTAGCTGTAACAGATGAGGAGGTGAAGAATATCATGGTACCACAAAGTGTCTGTGAGATCACTACGAAAGTCCATGTGCATATTCGACGGTTGTCTGGCATCTAGCAGCCCTAGGATAGGTGAAAAAGATGGATGTCTGGGTGCCACACAACTTGACAGCAGCCAACAGGACACGCCTACTGGAGGTGTGCATTTCCCTCATTGCCCGGAACAAATAGGACAGAATCCTGCATCAGATCATAACCTGTAATGGAAAGTGGGTCCTGTACAACAATCATCATCGATCAGTGCAGTGGTTGATACCACAGAGCCACCAAAACATTGCCCGAAGCCACCCCTACACCTGCATAAAGTACTGGTTCTCATATGGTGGTCTGTTGCTGAGGTGATCCGTTATTTTTTTTCTCCGACTAGGTGAGACCATCAATTCAGACCACTATTGTGCTGAAATGCTGCAGATGAATGGAAAGTGCGTATCAACAGCCAGTTTTGGTCAAGGCAGGGGTTCTCCTGCATGACAATGCTCATCCGCATGTCTAACAAAGTACTGTCTATAAATCTACTAGTTGGATTACAAAATACTACCACACTCTGCATATTCCCCTGACCTTGCTCCCACGGATTATCACCTCTTCCAGCACCTGGACCATTTGCTGGCAGAGAAGATCTTCCCAAATAACCAAGCTATCTGTCAATCCAGTGCCGGGACTTTTAAGAATCTATGGAGAGTGTGGAGAAATAGGTGTATACACCTAAAGACTAAAATTAGACTGTATAATAGTTTGGTTCTTTCTAGGGTTAGTTATGGTAGTGTAACTTGGACACTTTGTAAACAAGATAACAGGAAACTAGATGCTTTTGATTCCAGATGCTTACACAGTATCTTGGGCATTAGGTGATTCAACTTTTTAACTAATGATGAGGTTAGGCAAAGGAGTCGGCAACCTCCTTTAAGCAGCATATTGTGCCGAGAGAGACTGTTGGTTTGGCCATGTTGCCCGTATGGATAATTATAAATTGGCGAATAGGGTTATGAACAGTGTGCCTAAAGGCTTCAGAAAGAGGGGGAGACCTAGGATGCAGTGGGCAGACAATGTCAAACAGGACCTTATTAGAATTGGTGTGCAGTGGCCAGATGCAGCAGATATAGCTCAGGACAGACTTGCTTGGAGAACTAAATTGTACGGTCTGGTTGGACCTCCATAGCCCATGGCTGCTTGAGGGTTATGATGATAATGATGAATAAAATATTAAAAATTTTAAATCAAGTACAAATTTCTTAAAAATAAAAAGCTGCCAGTCGAATTTTAAGCAATGTAGTTTAATCGAAACACACTCATATATATATCAATTTTTTTCTATTACTAAATTATCACGTGTGTTCATTCTTTATCACCACATTCTATAAGAAGAATTTCTAATTTCTAACATAAATATATATCATTTGTAATATTTGCTCATTTTATCTTTTCTACATTTAGCACTCTTTAATGAACTCTCTGATGTCTTTTGAAGGATTTAAAAACTATGAATCATTGCATTTCGTTAGTACTATTCAACTGAAAAATAATTTTTTATTGATCTCTCAAAAAGTGCATTTTCCCACCAACCATGGGGGTGAAGGGGCAAATTGCTGCTGCCAGTGTAAATCTCTTAATCAACACACTACCACTCTAAAATATCACATTTCTAGTCCTAGTAGATTGTTTGCAATATTCTTTTAAAAATTTCCCATTGTCAGTGGGTACAATTAAAACTTTTGGATATTTGGAAAGTATGAATCATAATGGTTTATCAATACCTATCCAAAAAGAATTTTTATCTTTAAAAATAAAGAATTATCTCTTAAAAGAAAAAATATTTCGTTTTCCCATCCTCCACTAGGGGTAAAGATGAAAATCATTCACAATGCAAACTTCTTGACATTCCCATTTTCCAACAAAATTTCGTATTTCTAACATAAATAATAAAATACCCCCTCAAGCAGCTGCTTGCCACAGAGGTCTGACAGGAGCCTGTCAGTTTATATGCCACAGTAGAAGGTCTGTGAGGATGGCAGGACCTCTGCAGAAAAACGACACATACATCCATGCCTTACCCGGGGTTCGAACCCTGGTCCCATAGATCAGTAGCCAAGCGCGCTAACCACTCGGCCATGGGACGGCACTACCACTTGCAATATTCATCTGAAATCTCATAATCTTCTTTTTCCACCATTAACAGGGCAGAATTACAGTTATTGGATGGTTTCAAAATTGTGAATCATAATATTTAATGAATACCTATAGAATCTCCCAAAAAAACTTTAATATACATCTAAAAACAAAGAAGTTGAATATCTACAGAAAGAAAGACATGCAGTCAGACAGACGACAAAATGAAAATATTAGCTCGTTTTTTGTGGTTTTTTCTGAAAAAGAGCTAAAAATATATGTGCCCTTTATGCTAAAGCAATGTAATAATGGGTCTTTAAAAGAATACTGTATGGAGAATTGCTAATAATGAAGAAATGAAAGCTCTTCAGTCTCAATGCAAAGACTGAATAGATCTGAATTCTACCTTAAGGAATCCATCCTTCTTCCTATTTTGAGTGTTCATCAAGAAATTTGCCCCAAACTCCCCTGAATGTCCACTCATGAGGTTTACAGAAATCCAATCATCACTGAAAGAACATACACTGATCAGCAAATACATTAAAACCACCTCTGCATTATGCAAAGAAGCATGCGTGCAGCAATATTTTCTTGGGGAACACTTCAACCAATTATCCCTGTAGAGCAAACTCTGATAACTGTCACCTAACTGAACATCGTGACTGATCAAGTACACTCCTTTATGGCAACTGTATTCCCTGGTGGAGATGGCATCTTTCAACAAGACAATGCCCCATGTCACACTGCGAAGAAGGTTCAGGAATGGTTTCTAGCACATGATGAGGAATTCCATTTATTGCCATGGCTCCCAAATTCACTGGACATGAATCCTATCAAGAATTTGTGGTTTGAGTTGGTGAAGCGAATACGAGCAGCATCACCCCAACTACATAATTTAAGGGAACTGCGGGATCTTCTGTTGCAATCATGGTACCAAATTCAAGCAAACACATACCAACATCTCATTGAATCTATGCCTCATCAGGTGGGAGCTCTTTTGGCAGTGAGAGGAGGACCTACATCATATTAGGTAAGTGGTTTTAATGTTTTGGCTGATCAGTGTATGTCTTCCCTGCTAAATACATTTCATCATGTATCAGGGTTCATAACAGTAAACCTATGGTGAAAATCTGAGTTGTCTACATAGGATTCTTACTGATACAGTTAGGATGTAAACCATGGCAAATGCTACCATCAATGGCTTAGCAACTTCAAAACTTACTCTTGAAATCAAGTTTTAATTAATATTTTATCTGCTCAACAAATCACTTTATCAATCTGAAATTTCTCATGGGTATTATACAATTACTTCCAATATCTCCATGTTAACATTAATTTAGGACAACTTGGTGGTCCCTGAAATTGCTGGGAATTGATTCTAGAACTTCAACTTGGAAAAAATTAGCTCTTGTTATCCAGTTTAAAACAGCATGGTAAGAACTGAATGGTGGTGATGAAACCATCATATTATAAAGGAGGAAACCAAGCTCCTTGGCATTTTCGATCCCAAACTGACTCTTTTACCTCCTATTTGGCCTCTGAAGTGTAAATTCATGTTCATATTGAACATTGCTAATGCCTCTCTTCCATTTTGTAGGGAACTAACTGATTTCTTACACTGTGCACTTGCCTGATCGAAACTGAACTCAGATTCAAGATTGTATTGATTCAAGATTCATATTATAAATTTCTAATTGACTGTTTCATACTGTATGAAACACTATTAGGAATAAAAAAGCAATCTGTCATTTACAATATTTTTTCTTTCTTATGGAATGCTTGAAAACACTCGACAATGCACAATCACACATTTGCTAGATTCATTCTCTTCAGAATCATTATTTCATAAACCAAATCACTTAGAATTTCTAGGAGTTATCCCATATTGAGATCATGATCACATTTCCATTACATATTTGAGACACTAAAAGAATCATACTATGATCAACTGTAATGATCATGTAAGTTGATTGTGATTTTTCTGCAGATTTTAAATCGACTTATGACTGTATATAGTTGTGATGCCCCCTCATTTACTTTTACTTCACCTTAACCAGTTTTGCTTAATTTACGTTATATTTATCATTTTGGGGATTTTAATTTTATTTTTGGCACACATTGCTCGTTTCCGAGAGCATAGGAGTTGCACATGCGCAACTCCGAACTTTCAATTGTCATCCACTAAAGTGCATGTGTACAAGGACACACCCTCTCTTGCATCATAGCTTGTGCGCTCGTCACTTTTATGTAAATGTCTTTCCCGGCGTGCAACATGACACGTCTGGGCCTTTTGTATAACGCATGATATAATGGTGACATGTTAGTCACCATTATATCATGTGAGAGTTGAAGAAATAGTAAGAGTAGTTAGTTGGAGTTGTTAGTTTGTAGTGAGATAGTGATGATGTAGTCGACATCTACATTGACATTGGTGAGTGTTTAAAATAACTTTGGAAATAAACTTGTTTATTATAGAAACTTTCGAATCTTTGCTATTTTTTCTCTTGAGCAACATTAGTTGATAAGTTTTGATTGTAATTTAAATTAGATTGACAATCATTTAATTTTTTGAATTCTTACTTGCTAAGTAACACAGTATTCGAACCCTAATAGAACTTTATTTGGCAAATTGTTATTATTGCCTGGTGCCCGATTTTGCTGTCCGGAGCTAGAATAAATATTTGATCAGACAAAGGGTCAAAACTTTAAAAGTATTTAATTCTTTGGCCTGTTACATAGTGGATATCATATGATTCCTAATGGACTCAAAGTGTTAACCCATTTTACACATTTTTTTGCACGAATATGCAAAACAGATATTATAGACTTTATGAATTTCGCTAAAAATTTTAAAATAATTAATTTTAAAAACAGTTTTTTTTATATTATACACATAAAATATTTAATAAATGTTTTAAATCCCAAATTTATTTACATAACTTGTGAATGTCCATTCCAAAAATATGAATGGATGCAGGGTAAAAAATACTGTAAATCACAGAAAAAAATTATTAATATCAGAAACATGCTTTGGTCCTTTCTCCCACCCATGATTTTTCAACACTACAAGTGAACTGTTGTTCAAAAAGCAAAATCTTTTTTATATCTGTGTAATGGGAATTTTCAAGGTCAATTAGACAACCAAATAGATACAATTTAATGGAGCAAGGTAAGTGTTTTGCCCACATTTCCCAAAATGTGAATTCGATCTCCCCCACCATTTTGTTGTTTTCATCACTCCAATCCCTGACCTAGTCTTTTGCTTTCCAGTGCTCGTGCCCATGAAGACAAAAACCCAGGGCTCAAAACTCTGAAAGTCAGTGCAAGATGCAGATTCTGACTGGGAGAGGAAATAAGAAAAACAAGTGATTCATCCAGCCTGACAATTGCTGTGGCCCCATGCACTACACAGATGGTCTGACCTTCACTCCCGATCCAGGCAAACAGCCTGAAAAAAAAAGTAGTAGTCTAGTCTTTATTTCCATTCATATTATTTATGATACAATATAACTATTTACAAGATATTTTTGGAAATTCACACCACAATAGTTCAAAGACTCACACATGGGTTTTGCAGGTTAAAAAACACATATATAAACATTAAAAGTATCATTTTTAATATAATTACAGTATTAATACTTTCTATCATGCTCACATCAATAACATAGAAAGCAACAGATTTAATGAAATAATTCCAACAATTATTTCATTCAAATTTTTAACATCTTAAAAAAAAGAGAGAGATCAAAAGGAAGAAAAATATTAAAAAATCAGAAATATAGGAGTAGCAACCCTAACTTAAAAGAAAATTTCTGCATCAGCTAATTCATAAATCCAATTTTTCAGTTTTTGTGAAAACAAGAAAATTTATTTCATCTTCTATGATTTCTGATAAACTGTTGAATATTTTTTGCACCAAATATACCCGAAGAGCCAAAACATTATGACCACCGCCTAATAAGTTATGACGTTGGTCCTCCACATGCCACCAAAACAGCTTTACCCAGCAAGGCCCATGCCTTGCTGGGTAAGAGCTGCCACAAGGTTTCTAAAGGTGTCTTGTGATATCTGGTACCAACATGTTACCTTTTAACTCTTGCAGCTGCTTGAGGGGGTATTTATTTTTATTTTATTATTAAGTTACATGGTTCAGTCACCGCAGATCAGATATGCTGTTCCAACACAAACCACAGATGCTCAATTGGATTGATGTCTGGGGAATTTGGAGGTCAGGGCAATACCTGGAAGTCTTCCTCGTGTTCCACAAACCATTCTCGAATAATCCGGGAAGTGAGGCATGGTGCATTATCCTGCTGAAAGAAGGCACTACTATAGGGGAATACTGTTGCCATGAAAGGATCTATCTGGTCTGCAATGATGTTAGGTAGGTAGTAGATGTCATAGTTTCCTGCACATGAATGAGAGGACCCAGGGTTTCCCAGCAGAACATTGACCAAAGCATTACACTTCCTCCAATGGCTTGCTTTCACCCCACGGTGCATCCGGTGCCAACACTTCCCCAGGTAAATGACGCACAAATACCCAGCCATCCACATGGTACAACAGGAAATGAGATTCATCGGACCAGATGACCTTCTTCTGATCATTCAAGATCCAGTTTTGATGCTTGTGTACTTTCGATGTATGCACTTTCGATGGTGAACCGAGATTAGCATGGGCACTCGGAGTGGCCTGCGGCTATGCAGACCCATTTTCAGCAGGGTTCGATATACTGTGTATTGTGACACATTACTCCCATCACCAGCATTCAAATTACATGCGAGTTATGCCACAGTATCCCTTCTGTTGGCTCATACCATATGGGATAACCTTAGCTTACCTCTAGCATTGATGAGCCGTGGTCGGCCCACACACTTGCTGATGGTTCGTGGTTTTTTTCCCTCCTCAGACCACTTTTTGAAGGTACTAACCACAGCTGACCATGAGCACTCCACAAGCCTTGCAGTCTCGGAAATGCTCTGTCCCAGTCATCTGGCCATTACAATGTAGCCTTTGTCAAACTCCCTTAAGTCTGCTGCCTTTCCCATCTGAAGAACAAGAATAACATTGATTAACAGAGCTTAGTATCAGGTGTTATTTATACCATTTAATGACCTTACACATGCCATCGTTTACATGCAGTTGCTTCGATTTGGATAAAGATGAGCTGGTCATAACATTTTGGCTATTCAGTGTATATATAATGTTTTTGTGTAATGGTTTTTCTTGGAATTGGTACAACAAAACTAATATGTGCATTTGTTCTGGAACTTTGCATTACTATTTTATTCTCATGTTCTCTGCAATGCTTTTTTTAGATATAGTATTATATTATAAACAAAAATTTTCCCACAACTGTAAAATTTGAAGATAATTAAAAAAACATTTAATGCTATCACATTTTTTTAATATACATCTAATTACTTTATTTTGGATAGTTAACCAATGATTTATCATTATAGTAATATATTCCTCCCCAAGATATTATTCCATAATTAAATAAGACTTAATCTGAACACTATATATAAGCTTTAAGAATGCAATATTCACAAAATTTCTAATATAAAATAATTTTGGAATTATTGCACTAATCGTTCTTTTGTCAAATGTTTGTCATGTTCATCCCAATTTAACTAACTGTTTATATAAACTCCCAAATATTTATAATATTCTACACTTCCAATTACTTTATATGTACACTGATGTCCTACGCAGTTTACAGAATGATAAAATAATTTATGTTCAAATTTGTCGACTTTATTACATTTTAAACTGATATATACTTTCCTTTATCAATAAAAAATAAATAAAAATAAATACCCCCTCAAGCAGCTGCTTGCCATAGAGGTCTGACAGGAGCCTGTCAGTTTATATGCCATGGATGGCAAGGATGGCATGACCTCAACAGAAAAACAACACAAACATCCATGCCTTACCCGGGGCTCAAACCAAGGTCCCATAAATCAGTAGCCAAGCGTGCTAACCACTCAGCAATGGGATGGCTAAATCCTTTATCAATATCTAATACTAAATTCTTAATCAATATCTAATACTAATATATTTTTTATGAACCATTTTCTAATATTACTCAAGTCTTCATTTATTTCTTCAGTTAAACTATTCTCATTGTTAGCCACATATATCAAATCTGTATAATTAGCAAAAGTTATTATTTTTCCTTTTAGTTCAAGATTACAAAGACCATTTATAAATACATTAAATAATATTGCTCCCAATACAAAACCCTGTAGAACTCCATATTTTATTTCAATTCCTTTCCTGAATGAGTTTATTATTTTCACTCTATTTTTCAAATATGTTTCCAATCATCTGGAATTCCAGCCATTTTAAGTTTTTCTTTTATCAACAAATCATACAAAGCTGAATCAATTTTTTTTATGTCCAAAAATAGCATAACAGCTTTCAGATTATTGTTTATAACTCTGTATACAGTGGAAGTCAATTGTGATATAGCATCCTCAGTACTTATGATTTTCTAAAACCATGTACAGAAAAATAATTATTTCAATTCAAAAATACTAAAATTCTAGTGTTTAATTCATTTTTCAAAAATTTTTGAAGAAATTGGTAATCAAGATATTGGTCTGTAATATGCAATATTTAAATATTCACCTCCTTTGTATATTGGAACAATAGTTGAAATTTTCAAAATTGAAGGGAAGCATCCTGATGATAATGATAAGTTAAAGAGGTAACATAAAATGTCGATAATTTCATTCTTTAAATTTTTAAATGTTTCCACAGAAATCTGATCACCTTTAGTATGTTGTCCTTTCCTAATGCTGATTCTCATGTGCACTGGATGAAAGAAAAATCATCTTCATTGATTAGGTGAGGACTTAAAACTAACTCTTCAGACCAGCCAGTGCCAATAGACCTCCACTGATGCTGAGCATGCTTAATCAATGATACACTGATGTGAGCCACTGAGGAGAAAAGCTCACACAGAACCGATTACAGATACACAGAACCGATTGATTACGCCTCTGGAAGAGAAGAGTGGAAACTGAACAAGACGAACTGGGACTTGACGCTACCCTTGTGCCGAAGAAAGAAGTACTAAGATTTTTCCTGATCTGTTCCCTTTTATCCCATAGTAGTTTGAAAGTTATTGCCAAATTTGGCCTAAGCCCCACTACTACAGACCTCTCAGGTTGTTTGATAACTGAGGTCTCTGCTGCTCTTGCAGAATTAAAAAGAAAAAATTAATCAATACATTTAATTGGGAAACCTAGTTCTGTGATGCTTTCTGCACTTACCCTCTTGTTTCAGCCCTGAGGAGAAATGGGCAAAAGAGCCCAGATCTTGATATTTTGGGCCAACTCTAGTGATTAGGATACTCTAACATGAATCCAGAGAGACATGGATTTGAGTCACAAACATCAGCAAAACTCATTCTTTCCACAAAAAAATTCATGCAATGAAATTTTTTTACAAATTACATACCTGTAATAAAAGTTTAACAACTTCAGTGTGTCCATATTGTGCTGCTGAGTGAAGGGCAGTCTCGTGATCAAAATTCTGAAATATTTTATAGAATGATATTTATACTTATGAAATGCTATTATAACTGATATTTATATATGGCACAAACTTTAAAAATTCAACTTTCATTATTTAAATAAATTTTTCCAATTTATAACACATATTTGTACAGTTAATCTATCAATCTTTAGTCCTACAGTCTGCTGTATCATATATTTTAGTCTTTTAATGAAAAGATGAAAAAGAACTTTATAGATTAGAACTGAGGTTGGTTGAAACTTCAACCAACCAACCTCGAAAATGTACCACGTAGTAGGCTGTAGCAAGATAAAGCCTGCCTAAACATTGTATGTTTGCCATTAACAGTCTACATGGTGAGTAACCCCACCATGATCCTAATGATCACTGAACTAGTTCACTTTGAGTATGTCTAGAACCATGTTGTACAACTCTGCAAGGACACTCCTGTTTGAGCCTTACAAGAGTTGCAAACACAAATTTATAATGCATGGACAAACATCATCAGAACACAACTGATAGTCTGATTGACAGTATGCCTTGCTATCTCAATACCTAATGTTTGCTAGAGATGGTCATATATTTATTGAATAAAGGATAATAATAAATAAATAATAAATTTCCCTTCAAGCAGCTGTTTACCACAGAGGTCTGATAGGAGCCTGTCAGTTTAATATGACATAGTAGATCTGTGAGGAAGGTGAGACCAGCAGAAAAACAACACAAACAACTGTCTTACTTGGTGCTCAAACCCAGGTCTCTTTGATCAGTAGTGTTTCACATATTTCTGTCTTCAATTTAACTTGTTTCTAATGATGTTCCTTATACATGCAAATGATTTGATACAGTTAACTTCATGGTGTTGCAACTGTTATTGCAAGAGCAGTAAATTGTACACTATATAGAAAAATGTGTGGTATGATTTGCTGCTTTTGCTTAATGATTACCTATGAGAGATCATTTATTTTGTGGACTCTCATCACCAAATTAGCAGGGGCGGGGGTGGCTCAGTCGGTAGCGCACCAGGCTTGTAATCTGTAGTTCCCAGGTTCGAGTCCCAGCTGGGTCAGCGTTGAGATTTATCTCCGCAAAAATTTCCCGCCCTGCCCACGGTCAGTAGGGGACACCGATGGGCTTGGAAAGGCCGCCGTCCTTCGGATGGGACGTTAAGCCATGGTCCCGTGTGCGGGAGAGCCATACCCTGTGCACGCTAAAGAACACGCTGGATGGTCTTGACGGAAGGCTACCATCTGTCTCCCAACAGCTGTTCCAGTGGGTCCCCTCCCCCAACCTTCTCTGAGCCTTCGGGGTCCATGTGACCTGGCCATTTAGCACATGGTGTGCAAAAAAGTGCCGCTCAGAGGTAAAACAACCCAACCCATCACCAAATTAGCAGTTATCGTATGAGTTAATACATGATATGTGATAACACAGTGACTCTTCAAGGGCATGCAGCAGTATTGCAAGTTGAAACATGTTCCAATATGGTCACAAGCAACAGCAAAACAGTCATATACTCCAAATTACAATATACTCTGAATTGTCAAATCCACTACGTTGTCCACTGAATTGTCCTCTGAGTTGTCATGCACCAAACTGTCATCCTCCGAGTTGTCATGTATCTAATTGTCGTCTTCTGAGTTGTTGTCCACTGAACTGACTTCCACCCAATTGTCATGCTCTTGTCTTCTGCAATGGTTCTTTTAAACTGAAGATCATCATCTGCTCATTCTCCCAAGACCTGAGATGGTCACCTCCTACAATGGAATTGTGAATTTCACAGAAAGTTAGATGACATCATGGTCATCCTTTGGGCACATGAGCCCATCTGTGTATGCCTGCAGGAGACATACTTGCAGACAGTCACTGATCCCAGTTTGGCACTTTTTAGTAATGGGATGGATATGGTCAAGCTTGATGGGCTGTTACCTTTGGGTTGGGTTGTTTTGCCTCTGAGCGGCACTTTTTTGCACACAATGGGCTAAATTGCCAGGTCACATGGACCCCGAAGGCTCAGAGAAGGTCGGGGGGAGGGGACCCACTCAAACAGCTGTTTGAGACAGATGATAGCCTCCCGTCAAGGCCATCCAGTGTGTTCTTTAACGAACACGCTGGATGGAAGTCGGGCCATGCCTTAGCATCCCATCTGATGGACGGCAACCTTTCCAAGCCCATCGGTGTCCCCTATTGACCGTGGGAGGTGCAGGGAATTTGCAAAGATAAATCTCAACGCTGACCCAGCTGGGACTCAAACCTGGGAACTACAGATTACAAGCCTGGTTGGGTTGGGTTGTTTTACCTCTGAGCGGCACTTTTTTGCACACCATGGGCTAAATGGCCAGGTCCCAAGGACCCTGAAGGTTCAGAGAATGTTGGGGGAGGGGACCCAATGGAACAGCTGTTGGGAGACAGATGATAGCCTCCCGTCAAGGCCCTCCAGCATGTTCTTTAACGTGCACAGGGTATGGCTCTCCCACACAAGGGGCCACGGTTTAACGTCCCATCCAGTGGACGGCAGCCTTTCCAAGCCCATCGGTGTCCCCTATTGACCGTGGGCAGGGAGGAGAATTTGCAGAGATAAATCTCAACGCTGACCCAGCTGGGACTCGAACCTGGGAATTACAGATTACAAGCCTGGTGCGCTACTGACTGAGCCACCCTCGCCCCATGGGCTGTTACCATCCTCTGAGCAACCATTCTACATTCCAGTTGTACCCCTCAGAACTGCTCTAGAGGCAATAGACACAGGCTTCTTGTTTTTCACTGACACCCTGCTCTTTGATGACCTCATATTGCAGTTGACATCACCCTTTCTTCTCATGGGGGGACTTTAATGGGTGCATTCTTTTTTACAGCGTACTGACACCAATGGAAGGGAGGGGGGTCTTCAAGTAGTGCATGGGGATCACTCACTCTCCCTGTTGAACACTAGTGTCAGTACTTATTTGCACTTCCCAACCTGCATATTCATTGCCATTGATCTGTCTGTCTGCTCCTTCTCAATCCTTCCATTCTTTACATGGGTGTTTTGATATAATCCATATGGAAGCAATTACCTTACTGTGGTATGTAAAATCTCCCTTGGGAGGGGGGCATTGTAACCCCTCAGGTGCCCAGAGTGGAGGATTGATCGGGTTGACTAAAGTAGTTTTTAACTCCTCTATGAAATCAACCAACATGTGGTCAACCAGGAGTTCAATCATTGCTGCAGTGGCAGAGATGACAGACTGTATCATCCAAGTATTGTGGTGAAATTCTCAATGCATCACATCTTATAAGGCTCAGAGCAAAGCTTGGAAGATGTGTTGGAAATATCCAGTATCTTCCAATCTTGCAAAGCATTCAAGCATGTCAAGGTGAAAGACTGTTTTGCTTGGTACCAGAATTAGAAGGAAAAATTAGATCAAGATTCTAATATTTATAGGACAAATTCTAAAGTCATGTGGGATAGAGTCCAGAAAATAGGTTGGAATTATTTGTATTGTTCTATATATATATATTTTGCACTGTTCTATAATATGAAAGTCTCACTGATCCATGAATGACCCCAACACACAATCTGGGAACAACTGAGATTGCTCATGTTTAAGAATCACAATCAATAAAAAAAAAATGAGGTCTTTGAGCACTAAATATTGACAATTTTATCAAATACTGTATCATTAATCACCAAAAAAAATTCTTTAAACTCAAATAAAATTTATATTTCTTTACAATTCAATGAGATGAATCAATTTGAATTAAGTTCTGTGCTTTTAAACGTATTGTAATTATGAGTTATTTACTTGTAATTATTTTTTAACTCTGGCACTTAAAATGTTGTTGTCTTATTTACCACCAGTTTTTTTTTTAACTAGTGCATTACTCCACTAAATTAATGCTATACTGTAATGTATATATGGCATGAATTATACTTGTTTATGATATAATCAATCAATCAAATCTTAATATAAGGGCAGCAAAGATAGTTGATTTTCTCTCCAAAAGAATGTGCAGCTTCAAAGTTTTGATCATAGCTTGTAGAATTTCTTCACAGTTACCTCTAACAACAATTTCCATGGATGCAGTATTCTTTCTTCATTATAACTGCATAGGAAACACTTGATTTTGTTAATTAAAACTTACTCTTTTACATCAAGTTGCTTTGATATATAGCTGTAGCTATAATATCACATTAAAAATATGGGATACACTAGCTGTTTCCCTTTTTTTTTTCAAATTGCTATTGTTTCAAAAAATACATAAATAAAACAGGTAACATGAAGTTTAAAACTTATGCATATTATTTAAAAGACATAATATCAATAAAATATGTACAGGTAAGGTTCCAGAAAAAGATTTCATTATATGAAATTTTGCATATCAAAAACCGTTTTCACATCGATTTTAATGAGTATAAATTGAAAATATTATCTTAAAGTAAAATTTAGACCATAGGGCATAGTAAAATAATGCCAAAGAGTGCAATAAATATTTATTAAACTCATATTTTATGAACAACCCATAATCAAACTCGATAACCAATTATGAAACTTGTGAGCTATGTAATATATTAAGTACTATTTTCAGTCCATGCAAATCAGCAAAGTTATCTGTAACCTACATATATCATTCTAAGGATTATTTCTCTTTAAAACATAAGATTATGAATGGTAATAAACAAGAGAGTTAAAACATTTTTCTATGTTTCAGCAAGCAAATATTGAATTATCTTATGTAATTCGGAATAAGAACTTTTACCCCTATCTACGATAGCTCCACTGTTGGAGCCATCACAATTAAGTTGCTTTTGAGGCATATATATAATTTGAAATGCTTACTTATGAGTTCTTGGAGACTTTTGTAATGCTTATCAGTGATAAAGTCATATTTTTTTGACCAATCAAAATTTACCACACCATATAAGTCCTGAGGGAGGGAGGCTAAAAAAACAGTTGCCAATGGCTATTCAGGCAAATGTGGTGTGTGCTAATTTGCAGCTAATCGCAATTTGATTTTCATATTTGATTGAATAAAAATACTGGGTTGGGTTGTTTTACCTCTGAGCAGCACTTTTTTGCACACCATGAGCTAAATGGCCAGGTCACATGGACCCCAAAGGCTCAGAGAAGGTTGGGGGAGGGGACCCACTGGAACAGCTGTTGGGAGACAGATGGTTGCCTCCTGTCAAGGCCATCCAGCATGTTCTTTAATGTGCACAAGGTATGGCTCTCCCACACACGGAGCCACGGCTTAATGTCCCATACAACAGACGGCGGCCTTTCCAAGCCCATCGGTGTCGCCTACTGACCGTGGGCAGGGAGTTTTGCAGAGGTAAATGAACGTAACAGATTACGAGCCTGGCGCACTACCGACTGAGCCACCCCCGCCCCTGAGAAAGCAGGAGTTCGAGGGACAATTTTACTACGGTTTCAGGCTTATTTAAAAAATAGAACACAAAAGGTAAAATAGGGAATTACTACAGTAATGAAAAGAAAATTAAATATGGTATTCCACAAGGGTCTGTATTAGGTCCGATCTTATTTAATATTTTTATAAATGATCTTTGTAACCTAGAACTAAAAGAATTAATATCATTTGCTGATGATACTGCTCTGATATATACAGCAACTACTCAAAATATTTCAATTGAAAAAATAAATCAAGATTTATGGAATATAAGAAATTGGTTTATGAAAAATAAGTTGTTTCTAAATGTAGAAAAAACAAAAAATACATATTTTTGACTGAGAAAAAATCAAAGAGATAATTTGGAAAAGAAATTATTTTATTATACACTTAAATGCATCAGTACTAGTTGTTCATGCAAGCCACTAGAAAGTGTTGAGTGCTATAAATACTTAGTACATATTGATAGTAAACTAACTTGGAAAAAACACATTGATTCTTTAATAAAAAAAAATTTAATACAATAGTATCACAATTATTTTATATAAGAAATTTTACAAAATATTACACTTTTAAAACTCATTTATAATGCATGGGTTAAATCTCATTTAACATATAGATTACTTTCTTGGGGTGGAGTATATCTCAGCAATATTAAACCATTAATTTAAAACTCAAAATAGAATAATTAGATGCATTTTAAGAAAAAGAAGATATGAGAGTGTTACACATATCATTATAAAATGATAAAAAACTAGATTGAAAATGATATTAGACATAAATTATAAAACAAGAATAGCTAAACACGTAAATCTCACTAAAAACTAAAAAAACTATTGTACAAAAACATTATATCTATTTAGCAACAAAAATATTTAATAATTTACCTGCAAATCTTAAGGATGAGACAAACTTTCACTCTTTTAAAAAGAAGTTGCAAATCTGGATTTTTGAATATAACAATACTGAAAAACTTCTTTGAAAATTGTTAATAATCATTATTTTAGTAGATATACATTTTGTGTTTTTGAATTTTATCTTTCATTATTTTAAAAAAAGAATGGAAAATTTATCAAATCTAAATTTTGTATTGAATTTGTTGTCTTTTTTCAAAATGTTTTGCAAATTGTACAAACCCACATGCAAGTTACTTGAACTCTTGTGGTTACTTTCAATGTTCCTAAAATTGATTACATAATTTTAGAAAATATGTTATGCAAAATTCTTTATCTGAAATGTATAACTTGTCTATTCAATGGGAAAAAATGTCTAAATATTAAATATGAATATTGGACACTGAGTCAAACTATTTATTAATATAGATGATAAACACGATTTTATAAATACATTCTGTATTGTCAAATGAACAATAAAATAACAATTTAATAAAAGTATACTGTACATACTCACAAGTGCATGGTGCAACCCCTAATATAGCAAATTTAGCAATGTTGGGAAATAAAATGACAATTATTGGCAGGAAGATGGGCCAGGTTGTGGAATCATTATGGGTCATCATCAGCCATTATGGGTCGAAATTGTTCAGAATACAAATGGTAGCAAAGACCATGGTAGAGTAAATATATTGGCGAGTGGCACTCAAAGTTAGGAAAGCAAAGTATGGCACAGTAGTGCTCAATTCGTCAAGAGTACACAGTGGCACACTAGTATACAGTGGCACACTAGTTATCACTGGCTGAAAGCCTACAATAGATAGCTATCACTCTACTGGCTAACTGGCAATGAGCAAAACATATATTAACTGTACTGTAATGGATTAATATACATCAGAGATGACAGCACTATAAAAATCAGCACTGTACTAGGAAGTGCTAAACAAGGTATGCCTATATTTAACCGATTCTTTCTGGCCTTGGTGCCAGATAAAATTGGCTTTTACCCTGGCACATTTGAATGCTTCAAGGTTGGAGGATGTCAGCTATCTCTGAACTCCCCCCCCCCAAGCTTTTTTTTTTCTGAGCTTTAAGAACTACAGTGCAGTCAGGATTCCACCATAGTTTTAGATTGAGAAAACTGTTAAGTTTTAGGTATGGCCAAGGCAGCTGTTCAGAAGATATAGAGTCCATCATCACTGCCACTGCAAAAGCAATTGGCTCCTGGCTTACCAAATGGTAGTCTAAGTCACAGAGGAGTTCATAATCACCCCCAACCAGTCCAGTCAATCCTCCACTGTGATATACATGAAAGGTCACAAGGCCTACCACAGGAGAAAACTCATACCACAGGGAGGTGATCACTTCCTTATGGGCTATCCTCGACATCCCATATAAGGAGTGGAAGGAACAACAAGAAGCAGACAGAAAGGCCAATAACAGTGAATGTGCAGTTTGCAAAGTGAAAATAAATATTGATACCTGTATTCAACAGGGATAACACGGGATCCACAAGCCAATTCCCTTCTGTTGGTGTCAGTACTGCCCCAAAGAGTACTATATCTGTTGAAGTCACCCATTAGAAGGGGAATGGCAGCTGTAAGATAAGGTCATCAAGGTCTTCCTGAAGATGACACTTCTGAGCAAAAGATAGACAGAGCAGACAGTCAATGGAAATCCTATGAAGAAGCAGATAGCAACCACTCTAAGTTGGTGCTGAGGAGTATGACCTAAAATGGAGAATGGTGGCTCACAAGGATGGGCACATCTCCGTGAACTGGACCATTTCCATCCTTGTTCCAGTAAATGAATGAAAAATGGTGGATCATGAGATCAGTAGTTCTTAGCAAATAATCCACCTGCAGGCTGATACAGATGGACTCTTGTGCCTGAAGATGTCTTCAAGATTCCTATGGAATCCACAACAGTTCCATTGACAGAGTATAGCCATCTCAAGACTTAAGGGAGTGGGCAGATGACAATTTTTTATTAAGTTTTACCACTGCAAGACAGCAGTTTCTGAAAATGTTATCATTCTGTGTCCATGTCATCAAAATCGTCTGAGGAACATGGATCAGAGATTGCTTTTCATAGAGGGGACAGTATCTATTTCTTTAACCACAGTGAGGGCCTCTTGGGTTTGAAAGGTCTGGCTGTCTGTGGTCAAGAAGCTGCTGGTCTTCCAGAAATGGAAGACACCAGAGCAGGAATAAAATTGATGTTGATGTAAACACCAATTTTGCCTGCTTCAGGATGCCTTTAGTTGCAAGCAAGAAAGATTTGGTCAGTTAGAATAGCCACCTATGTCATTGGAAAGATGAGCTTTCCAATAACTGCACCAACGTAGGAAACCTTGCTGGGCAGTACAGGTGGGGAAGTAAGCTTTCTCACCTCAAGATAGGCAACACTGTTAACAGTTTTGAGGAGTTGCACTTCCTTTTCCTCTTGGGAGAGTTGCAGAAGAAAGCCAGCTGATTATCACTAGAGTTCAAGCAGCTTGCCTTCCCAGCTTATACTTACAGTAGCCAGTGGTTCAAGGTGATCCAGACTACCATTGATCACAGGTGGGTTTGCACCAGCAAGCTGTGTGAGTATGGCCATACCTCTGGTAGTGAAGTTGTCCTGCCTGGATGGCAATGGCAGCTGGTAGGTGTGATGTATTGAAAGTATTAGTACCCAATGGGTACCTACTTACCATTACAATGCTGCAAAATCCATTGGACTATTATGACTCCTTGGGTGGGAGACCATGAAGAAAATTTTCACTTCAGAAACATTAAGGAGGGCCCACTTGAATATCACACCCTGGGAGGAATTAAGCAGTTGTGGGATGTTAGGATGACAACCACTGTACCAATTGCTGACATCGCAAATTTCAATCACGTCCCCAGTGGCTCTGCACCATTTGAGTCTATGAGTTTTGTGGCATTGAGTGGTCTACATGCCAGGAGACTGGCATCATGTAAAATATGTTATCAATTGAGCAGACAGCTTTACCAATAGCTTTCTAGAGGTCACCCCTAAGTTGGCTTGTAATAGCAGAGCAATACCATTTACCAGAATTTGTAACACTCATATGCTGTGGCCCTGTAGCCCAATTCCTTTTTACGTGTTTTGGTGTGCTCAACCAAATGGCACCAATAGTATTTAACAACCTTTATAGTGATGGCTATCATGGATAGTCTTACTTACTATGATTATCCCCACAAGCTATGTTCACCACTTGCTGATGTGCAAAGATGTTATACCTTGGCATGTCCTGATCCTACAACAAACTGAGAATACTCTACAAAAATTTTGCATAATTCAATCTTACACTAGTAGATTGAATTATGCACAAGTAGCCAATGAGTCCACTTTTGCAATCTGGCCCTGAGCTGGTGGAGTGTTATTTTTACACCCATATAACTAGTCTCTCATATAGCCATTCACTTCAGAACTATAATCATTTGTATATCTCAGCCAATGAAATGCTTGATGTGATTTGCATGGCTCTACCTCTTTGCTTTCATGGTGTTGCAATTTTCATGTAATATAGTGTATTTATAAAATGATTGCAGAACACTTAATTATCATTTATATAGACACTTTATGCCATTTAGTCTGTGTATCAAAGAAACAGAAAATCATATATTAAAGAAAACATACCACATGATTCACATTTGGCACTGAAGGTCCACGAGTTAAAACAAGCTTAACAATTTCTGTGTTTCCTGACCAAGCTGCCAGATGCAAAGGAGTGCATCCTTTATCATCTACTACATTAGTTGAAGCTTCATGACTTAGCAGCAATGACACAATATCTCTGTTTAAAAATAATAAAAAAATATACTTGCAATATACAAGAATAGCACATTTCTAACATGAAATATTAAAATTCATATTACTATCTCCTAAAATGATTTATAACACCATTTAAAAGTTTTCTCAACTTCATTGTGAAACAACAAGTAACTATGTAGAAGAATGTATATCACCTCTGGTGAATATGGGAATCTTATTTCCAAAATAAAACGAAATTCTTTTTTTTTTTACACACTTTTTCACTCCTTACAAGTTTTAATTCGAATTAATGGATAATGGGGAAAATGCAAAGAGTGGTATTTTATTAGTAGGTAAAAAAAATACCCCCTCAAGCAGCTGCTTGCCACAGAGGTCTGACAGAAACCTGTCAGTTTATAGCCATAGCAGAAGATCTGAGAAAATGGCAGGATGACACATACAACCATGCCTTACCCGGAGCTCGAACCCAGGTCCCTTAGATCAGTAGCCAAGCACGCTAATCATTCAGCCATGGGTAAACAACACAAAAATTATTTGCCTTTCATTTCTTAAATTCAAAAGGTGCTTTTCTCACACCCCTTTGAGAAAAGAGGCAGATTATTGCAGTCAGTGTAATATCTCTTTACACTCTACCATTGAAATTTTAAATTTCTGCCATAAACAGATCATTTGAAACATTCATTGAAAGTTTTGCCATTTGCATATTTAGTGATCTCTAACGATACATACAGTAGACTTATCCTGTCTCGGCTCAACCAGCCTCCGCTTTAACCGATCATTCCAAGAAGTGGAAGCAAGTCGCCACTTGTTTCGTTTATTTGCTTCAGTTCCAAGAAGCGGAAGTAAGTCACTGCATGTTTTGTAAATATTTGTTTCAGTTCCTCAATGCGAATATCACAGTGTACAGTGTACTATGTGTATACAGGAGTGTGTGTTGTGATCTATTAATTATTGTGTGGTACAAAATGAGTGGATGCAAACCTAAGTGTAATGTCATTATGATTGAAATTAAAAGCGTTAGAACATATTGGCAAAGGTGATCCAGCAAAGCATATTTGTGATGAACTAGGTGTTGGTGAAAGCACAGTAAATAACTGGAGAATGAATAGAAAATTTTTACAAGATTTTTCCACTCAAGTCAAGTCTAAAAAAATGCTTTCTTCTCGATTCACTCTTAAAAAGCCGAAAAATGAAATTGTCAATAATGCACTTTGTTTATGGTTCATGCAAGAGATTGAAAAGGAATGCCAATCAGTGGGCTAATCTTGAAAGAAAAAGCATTAATCCTTCATTCTAAAATTGATAATGGGGAAGATTTTTCAGCAAGCAAGGGATGGGTTTCTCGCTGGAAAAAATGGCATGGTGTTCATTACCTTGGTGTTTATGGTGACAAATTGTCAGCTGATCCTTTAGCAGCAAAGGAATTTTCAGAAAAACTTTTAGTGCTTATTAAAGAAGAAGGCCTATTTGCAGAATAAATCTACAATGTAGATGAGACTGTGTTAAATTTTAAACTTCTTCCAATGAAAACGTTTGTGACAGTGTAAGAAATCTCAGCATCAGGATTTAAAACAAACAAAGAATCACTGTAGCTATGTGGACAAATGCTGCAGGTATTTACAGACTTCCTCTTTTTGTAATTGGGTCATCAGCAAAACCACAAGCATTCGAGCATTTAAATTTAGCTGCTCTGCCAGTTTAATACAAAGCTCAAAAGTCTGCATGAACATACTCGTATTTGTTTAAAGAGTGCTTCTTTACAGAATTTGCTCCAAAAGTAAAATAGCACTTGACAAGTCTTAAAATGCCTGTAAAGGTCCTACTCATTCTTGACAATGCCCCAACACACCCAAGCAAACTCATTTCTGACAACATAAAAGCCGTGTTTTTATCATCCAATGTAACATCTTTTAATAACTACTAATAAATTAACACTTTGAAGTCAATTCAAATTTTTAGAGGAAAAATTGTCTTAAGCAGAGTGGGATATGAACCCACAACCTCCCGATAACGTCAGGTGCTCTGGGCCACTGATCAAGATCTCCTCTAATTGATGATATTGAACTTTTCAAACTACATTACATCATATGTAGGGAGTGTTCTGCCAGTTTTGCCATAAGAGGCAGTGCCATATAAAAATGGAAAGTAATTCTTACAATATACTGATAATAAATAATGAAATAAATTTGACATATTTGGTATCTACTAATAAATTACCACTTTGAAGTCGATTCAAATTTTTAGAGCAAAAATTGTCTTGAGCAGGGTGTGATACGAACCCACGACCTCCTGATAACATCAGGTGCTCTGGGCCACTGAGCTACCGGCCGCTGATCAAGATCTCCCCTAATTGATGTTAATGAACTTTTCAAACTACATTACATCATATGTAGGGAGTGTTCCGCCAATTTTGCCATAAGAGGCAGTGCCATATAAAAATGGAAAGTATTTCTTACAATATACTGATGATAAATAATGAAATAAACTCGACATATTTGGTATCTACTAATAAATTACCACTTTGAAGTCGATTCATATTTTTAGAGCAAAAATTGTCTTGAGCAGGGTGTGATATGAACCCACGACCTCCTGATAACATCAGGTGCTCTGGGCCACTGAGCTACCGGCCGCTGATCAAGATCTCCCCTAATTGATGTTAATGAACTTTTCAAACTACATTACATCATATGTAGGGAGTGTTCCGCCAATTTTGCCATAAGAGGCAGTGCCATATAAAAATGGAAAGTATTTCTTACAATATACTGATGATAAATAATGAAATAAACTCGACATATTTGGTATCTACTAATAAATTACCACTTTGAAGTCGATTCATATTTTTAGAGCAAAAATTGTCTTGAGCAGGGTGTGATATGAACCCACGACCTCCTGATAACATCAGGTGCTCTGGGCCACTGAGCTACTGGCCGCTGATCAAGATCTCCCCTAATTGATGTTAATGAACTTTTCAAACTACATTACATCATATGTAGGGAGTGTTCTGCCTATTTTGCCATAAGAGGCAGTGCCATATAAAAATGGAAAGTATTTCTTACAATATACTGATGATAAATAATGAAATAAACTCGACATATTTGGTATCTACTAATAAATTACCACTTTGAAGTCGATTCAATTTTTTAGAGGAAAAATTGTCTTGAGCAGGGCGTGATACGAACCCACGACCTCCTGATAACGTCAGGTTCTCTGGGACACTGAGCTACCGGCTGCTGATCAAGATCACCTCTAATTGATGATATTGAACTTTTCAAACTACATTATATCATATGTAGGGAGTGTTCCACCAATTTTGCCATAAGAGGCAGTACCATATAAAAATGGAAAGTATTTCTTACAATATACTGATGATAAATAGTGAAATAAACTCGACATATTTGGTATCTACTAATAAATTACCACTTTGAAGTCGATTCAAAGTTCTAGAGCAAAAATTGTCTTGAGCAGGGTGTGATATGAACCCATGACCTCCTGATAACGTCAGGTCTCTGGGCCACTGAGCTACCGACTGCCGATCAAGATGCGTCTAACTGATGATATGAACCTCTCCACATATGATGTAATGTAGGTTGAAAAGTATCATGTAGGATGTAACATATTTAGTGCAACCAATGGATCAAGGCATGCTTGTAAGTTTAAAAAGCCGATACAAGAGAAAGCTTCTATCAGAAATTCTACAGCGAACCGAAAATGACAGAATAGGACTTTTAAATGCTTTGAAAGCAATAAATATCAAGGATGTGATCTACATGTTAGAGAGCTTTTGAAGAAATGCCTTCTACAATGTTTGTGAAGTCATGAAGAAAACATTGGTCCGAAGATGAAAACTGTGTAGAAAGTACCAAAGATGGCAACATGAAAATATCGATGAGCCTGCACCTACCGAAGATATATGACAATATTTTATATCCAGACTGCCAATAATGACAATATTTTGCTGCTTAATGACTTTAAACTGCTGCCTGGATGTGACACACTTGAAGAAGATGACATTGAAAAATGATTAAAAGGTGATGAACAGTTGGAAAATGAAACATTGAATGATGTCAAAATTATCAATGCAGTCTGCCAAGAAGGGAATGGAAAAGAAGTGCAGAATGAAGAAGAGGAGGAAGAAAAGCAAGAAGGGAAAGTTAGCCATATGATGAAAAGAAGCTTTTGATGTTGCAGTAAGATATATTGAAAAACAACATGCCTCATCTGCAACTGATGTGATGTTTATTAAAAAATGGCAAGACTTTGAAAGTAAAAAAGTAAAAAAAAAATGAATACATAGTGAATGCACAGTATTCCCTGTTAAGATGGACATCAAACATTAATTAATGGATTCTGAAAAAAATGCGTCGTCAACACAGCGGGAATCAACCCGCATCTCTCCAGATTCATGCCAGAGCACGCTACCATTGCACCATGAATTGGAAAATGAAATTTTCCAGAATAAGACCTTATAAATCTTCTTCGTTGAGACATGGCTGAGACAGCGCCATCTATACTCAAGGTGATGCAACTTTTTCAGTCATTGCTATTGATTATCAGATGTTAATGAGAAGGTTGCTAATAATTAATAATAATTAATATATAATTAAAAATCAATCCATAGTGAATGCACAGTATTCCCTGTTAAGATAGACATCAAACATCAATTAATGGATTCTGAAAAAAAATTCAGCGCCAACACAATGGGAATTGAACCCGCATCTCTCCAGATTCATGCCAGAGCATTGCACCACACATTGGACAATGAAATTTTTCAGAATAAGACCATATAAATCTTCTTCACTGAGACGTGGCTGAGACAGCGCCATCTATATACTCAAGGAGATGCAACTTTTTCAGTCGTTGCTATTGATTATCAGATGTTAATGAGAAGGTCGCTAAAGCTGCCGCTTTAATATATAACTATGGATTGATTTTTAATGCTCTTCTAGGATATGAGTGCATTAATGAAAGGTTTACAGCAAAATTTCAGACAAGTGTTAAACACTTGAATTCTGCTGTTACTCCCCAACTGAGGATGCCGATGAGGATGAGAAGGATAGGTTTTATGAACAACTTCAGGATATTTTGCATTCTGTCAAGAAAGGAGATATTACCCTTGTTCTTGGTAATTTCAATGCCAAAGTTGGTACTGACTCTGACCTTTGGGGAGGAGTAATAGGCCCTTTTGGTGTTGGTAGCTGCAATGGGCAACGTCTCCTACAGGTAAGTAAACTCAATGGATTCAGAATAACTAACACTTATTACAAACATCGCCACATACATAAGTACACATGGGTTTCCCCTGATGGGCTGCATAAGAATGTGATTGATTATACATTAATTAAAAGTAAATTGGCAATTGGATCTGACCATTACCTTGTTAAAAGTGTCTTGCAACTTAAACTTAAAAAGTGTTGTGCTAAGGTTAAAAAATTTGCCTTTAATACTGAAGCTCTGAAAGGCCCAGTTATGGCTAAAGCTTACCATGATAGATTACTTAGTCATTATGACAGTCATGGTTTGTTTACTACTGAAGTTGAGGAAGAATGGGACCATTTTAAACAGGCTTTTTTGGAAACTAACAGTACTCTTTTGGGAAAAAAGGAGCAGTGGAGGCAGAATTATTTGAGTGATAAGGCACTTGAGCTTATTTCAGAAAGAAAGAACTGCATGTATGTCCTTAATCAATATCCTACTAGTCCTAATAGAAAGCATTACAGAGAGCTTAATAAACGTATAAAGGATCAGTTAGCTGCTGATAAGAATCTTTGGCTTGGCTGACAAAGCCGAGGAAGCAGTTAGACAGCACAACAGCAGAGAGCTGTACCAGATAGTTGTTTTGTGTGATAGAAAACGAACAGGCATACTGGGATTGAAGGATAAACAAGGTAAGTTTATAGAAGGTGAGGATTCTGTTATGGCTAGGTGGGCTGAGCATTTTAGTGATGCTCTAAACAATGTGGTTAGTTCTACTCCTATTGTTTGCAATGATGATAGAAGCATTGGTGGCTTTAATGTTGGCCCTATAACACAATCTGAAGTTATTTTAGCTGTTTCTAAACTTAAACTACATAAATCCCAGGGGTAGATGAAATTACTACCGAAATGCTTAGAGCAGGGAATGTTTCGGTTACCACTTGGATAACTGAAATTCTGAATATCTTTTATGATAAAGGCATGGTTCCTAAGGATTTTACCAGAGCTATTATTAGCCCTATTTTCAAAAGAGGTGATCACAGTTCTTGTGATAACTACAGGGGTATCAGCCTACTCTCTGTTCCAGGTAAAGTTCTTTGCAAATTCTTGAGAAATGTTTAGAGTTTCAGAAACCTTTGGTTGCTAGCTTTGTGGATTTCAAAAAGGCTTTCGACTCTGTTGATCGTCATAATTTGTGGTTGATTGTGAAATCATATGGTATACCGGACAAGTTAGTTAACATAATGAAAGCTCTCTATAATAACAGTGAGTCATGTGTGAGAGTTGGTAAGGCTTGTAGCAATTGGTTTAGCATTACTTCTGGTGTTCGACAAGGGTGCCTATTGTCTCCTTTTCTGTTTAGTTTGGTTATTGATTATGTTATGCGAAATTCACTTCAAGGAAAAGATTTTGGTCTTAAATGGACTGGAGATACGAAAATTTCTGATTTAGATTATTCTGATGATATAGGCCTTTTGGGAAATGATGTTGATGAGATGAACTCTTTCATTCGAGCTGTTGTTGATGAGACTGGTAGTAGAGTAGGTTTGGTTATAAACAGAGAGAAAACTAAAGTGATGAAAATTGCTCAGGCAGGCTGTGATTCAGTTAATCTGAATGGTTGCAGTCTTGTGCAGGTGTCACAGTTTAATTATCTTGGGAGCTATGTAACAGATACTGGTGATGTGCGTTATGAGATTAACAGATGAATAGGGATTGCTGCTAGGACTTTTAATAATCTATGGAGATTGTGGAGAAATAGGCATATACACCTAAAGACTAAAATTAGACTGTATAATAGTTTGGTTCTTTCTAGGGTTAGCTATGGTAGTGAAACTTGGACAATGTGTAAACAAGATAACAGGAAACTAGTGCTTACATAGTATCTTGGGTATTAGATGGTTTAACTTTCTAACTAATGATGAGGTTAGGCAAAGGAGTCTGCAACCTCCCTTAAGCAGCATATTGTGCAGAGAGAGACTCCGCTGGTTGGGCCATTTGCTCGTATGGATAATTATAGATTGGCGAATAATGTCATGAACAGTGTGCCTAAAGGCCTCAGAAAAAGTGGGAGAGCTAGGATGTGGTGGGCAGACAAGGTCAAACAGAACCTTGTTAGAATTGGTGTGCAGTGGCCAGATGCAGCAGATGTAGCTGAGGACAGATATGCTTGGAGAATTAAACTGCACGGTCTGGTTGGACCTCGGTAGCCCATGGCTGCTTGATGATGATGAGCACAACACTTTTTAAGTTTAATTTGCAAGACACTTTTAACAAGGTTTATGGTCATATCCAATTTCAGCTCCCCTATATGCTATTGCTTTTAATATATAATCAATCACATTATTATGCAGCCCATCAGGGGAAACCCATGTGTACTTATGTATGTTGCAGTGTTTATAATAAGTGTTAGTTATTCTGAAACCAATGAGTTTACTTACCTGTAGGAGACATTTCTCATTGCCATTGTAGCCACCAATACCAAAAGGGCCTATCACTCCTCCCCAAAGGTCCGAGTCAGTATCAACTTTGGCATTGAAGTCACCTAGAACAAGGGTAATATCTCCTTTCTTGACAGAATTCAAAATATCCTGAAGTTGTCCGTAAAACCTATCCTTCTTATCCTCATTAACATCCTCAGTGTTGGCATAACAGCATATAACATTCAAGTCTTTAATGCTTGTCTGAAATTTTGCTGTAAGAAACCTTTCATTAATTAACCTTTCATATCCTAGAAGAGCATCACTAGCTTGTCTGCTGAGAAGGAGACCCACACCTTGGTGAAGTTTATAGTCTTCCCTCCCTGAAAAGAGAAATTTAAGATTATTTTTAAGAATTTGACCTTTATCTGTCTATCTGGTCTCTTGCAGGCCAGGGGCAGGGGTGGCTCAGTCGGTAGCATGTCAGGCTCGTAATCTGTAGTTCCCAGGTTAAGTCCCAGCTGGGTCAGCGTTGAGATTTATCTCCGCAAAATTCCCCACCCTGCCCACGGTCAGTAGGGGACACCGATGGGCTTGGAAAGCCCGCCGTCCGTCGGATGGGATGTTAAGCTGTGGCACCGTGTGCAGGAGAGCCATACCCTGTGCACTTTAAAGAACACGCTGGATGGTCTTGATGGGAGGCTACCATCTGTCTCCCAACAGCTATTCCAGTGGGTCCCTCCCCCAACCTTCTCTGAGCCTTCGGGGTCCATGTGACCTGGCCATTTAGCCCATTGTGTGCAAAAAAAAAGTGCCGCTCAGAGGTAAACAACCCAACCCTTGCAGGTCAAGAATATCTAAATTACAACATGAGATACTTGTGTGAGGACATTAAGAGAAAATACCTATGAGAGAAAATGGTTAGTGGGATGTTTAAAGAAACTATGTTTATTGAGAGAGGGAATGCCGACAATATCATACAGCCCCCTAATTGCAGACATGGGGCAAAGACCAAGGGGTCTTTGCCCCATGTCTGCAATTAGGATGATGATGAGGTCTGCAATTAGGATGATGATGAGGATTAGGATGACATGAGGTCTTTGCCCCATGTCTGCAATCTCAGATGAGGATTCACCACTAAAGTCTGAAGCCATCTTTACTGGAAGACTTCCTCCAATGTAGAATTTGACGATGCCAATAGAAGCAAAGAGTTCAGGTCTCTGCGATGACCTCTGCTCAGAATTATCCACCATAAACATATCCTGTAAATCTATTCACTTGGGGCTGTCAACCCACAAACAAACAGAAAACACAGCGGAAGATTTTCCCTCCACAGAAGCCCACCAGTGCAGCAAAATCAGGATCCATAATCAAGCTCAGAGCCATATATCTGTCCAGTCCAGTGGGTTTCTATGGTCAGCACCAGGACCCTGTGTGTCCATTCGCTTCCACAAGAGAGTATCTCTTTTGAAAGGTACTAATGGTTTGCACCACGAGAAAGTGGGGTCGGACATTAGGTGCTAGGCCTGGCAAGTTCTATGCATCATCACAGGGAATTGGTGCATAGCTCTCCTTCCAGTGACTACCTATCTACCATTTACAGACCATTATTATTATTATAAAATAATATATCAGTAATAAAATTAAAACAAAACTAAAATGGAATAATAAATATTGGCTCAGTCATTATATTCACTAGATGTTGAATGGGCTGTAGAGATTGTTGAGTCTTGATCATTGTCCTTACTACCATAATATGTAGAGGTTGAAGGCACTATTTCATTTTCATTACTTTGATGGTCTGTAGAGATGGATGCTGTAGTTGATTTACAGGCATTCTATTGGAAAAGGTTGTTAGGAAACTTTACTCAACAGCTTTCTTCTTTCAATGTAAATTTATTTATAACATGTAGTGTCAAAGACAACTCTTGAGACATATTCATATCTTTCAGAGTTGGGGTACTGCTTATCAATCAGTGCCAAACCCTTTCAATCATCCTAAAACCTCTGCCAATTTCTTGGTTATCTTGGTTATGAATTATTTTGGTGAAGATATTTCAGTAACTATCTACACTTTTTTTCCTCTGAATTTTTTCTGCCTCTAATTCAATAACATTTCTCTTCCGTCTTTTCTGACACAGGTATATCAATTACCAACTCTTCCTCTTACCAGCCATGATAAAGGGCCTTCTTCCAAAAATAAGACAGAATGAACACAGCTTTCAGTCAGACTTGAGATGAACAGCTCACTGAGAAAGCACAGCCAGAGCAAATGTGGAACAAGCCTAATGGAATAATATACCCCCAAAGAAATTATAAGTTATTGGATTCTATGAAAGAGCATATAGATTCATATACAACCACACTTTAGTCTTTGAAGCACAGAGTACCAATCAACTTTGCTTCTAACTGATATCTACTGTTTCAAACTTGCAACCATTTTAATCTACCTTTGATATGTGTGGTTTCCAAGTATGGATGTTCACAAGATGGGGATTCACAATGAGGTCTCTCGAAACTAAAGTTGGTTGCAGCAAGCTTTCCAAAATCTGACACACCACTCAGTTTTATTATAGAGAGCTCCCATTATGTTAACTGACATTTCAGTTAAGATTTTGAGTTTCCTCATTATGACAACCACAAATTATGGTGACCAATGAAGCCAAAGCCTTTTAGAAATCAACAAACCTAGTAACAATAGCAATGGCAAAGCGAGATTCTTTTTTTTTTTGAGTACGAGAAGCAATTATTGAAAGCAGTGCTGTAACTAAATCAGAACAGTGTTCCAGTACTCATTTCAAAATAATTGAACAGGAATGCTGTTCCGGTACTCAATGCTTTCGAATTAATGAACTGAAACACCATTCCAGCATTTCATGTTTCCACATTTTTGAGTGCAAGCAGTTCTATGCTTTTTAAATCAAATATTAGTGAAATATTTGTATTATATATATAGTCCAGTAATGAAGAAGGAAAATTAAGTATGCTATCTCTCCCTCATTGAAGAAATTTATTTTTAAGAAACCATTTGTTCATCACTGTTCCAGTGGCCAAGTGGTTAGCCTCTTTGGCTACTAATCTTAGGGCTAGGTTGAAATCCAGGATAAAAGATAATTTTTTTTCTCTCTTGTGTTCCCTTTCTGCTAAGTTCTCACCTTCCTTGTAGACTTTCTCTATGGGGTACTAATACTGACAAGCTCCTGTTGCAAAGCAGCTACTTGAAGGGTAATTTATTTGTTCACTGACTTAATAAAAATGTTAATAAAATTTCTGAAAAACTGCCATACTTCCAAATATTTTGCTAATCTTAACTACGCCACTGATAGTACATGAAAGAATTAAGTATAATTCTTAAATTCTATTCTTATTTTCCATTTAATTATTCAAATGCACACATAATAACAAAGGCATTATTATTGGCAAAAATAAAGTACAATTTCTCCTTCCAATACTGCATTCTATAAACGGACCTGTGTGGAAGATTCGAAATTTTTTCACTATTGGTCACTAGAACATGAAAACAAACAGTCGTGTCTATCATTGGTATGCCAGATTTCACTTGTTTTACCTCTGAGCAGCACATTTGTGCACACAATGGGCTAAAGATTCAGGCTGCAAGGACCCACAAAGCTCAAAGTTTAGTAGATAAAAGGGATCCACTCAACAATTGTTAGGAGACAGATGAAAATCTCCCTTAAGTCATCTAACATACACAGGGTAGGGTTCTTCTGAACATAGGATTATGACTTAACATCTCATCAGGTAGATCCAAGGCCATCAGTGCCCACCCCCCTCTAAGCAAGGGGAGCTTGCAGCTTAATAAAATCTCAATGCCTGCACAGTTGCAGTGGTGGTAATATGAAGGGGCCAGGGGGGGCCATGGCCCCCTCCAAGAGATCTGTTAGGTAATGTATGATTTGATCTCCATTTTCTTTTCTAGGGAAGAAAATCCCTAACACACTCACTATCTCAGATACCAAATGATAAGCTAGTAAAAAGGACATTCATTGCTAAATAATCCATTAGTAAAGTTAATAATGTCATTTCTGACTACAAAATCTTCTACATCCCTAAATGGCTCCCTCCAAGCTTGAGTCTTATGACAGCCCCTGCACAGTTGGACTCAAGCCCGAGAATATCAGAATAGTAGTCTAGCTCTTGATTGGCTAGTCAAAGATGCCACCACAACCAATAAGATGCAACACCCATGAGTTCTAGCAAGAACAACTTGCAAATAGTTCCATACCTTAAGCAAGAAATAAGTGCTTTTTCTAAAACACATTATTATGTATAATTTATGGAAATGAGCAATTAAAAATGCTTTAATTCCAGGATATTGCAAAGTGCACAATGAAACGATCTCTTTTACACCAATTATTAGTGACAAGAAGCCCAAAATTGCTCAGCTTGTTACTAATATAAACTCACGCTCTCATAGCCCATTGCTTTGTTTCTGTGTAAATTATCATGTATTATTTCTGTTTAGACAAAGTTTGAACCCCTACAATTCCTGATATACTTGACCCAATGGTCCCTAATATCATATGTGGCTTCCCTCTGCCTGACATCATATCTTATGGAAAAATAAGGTCGTATCTGCAATGGGATGCTTAATAATGTCTGTGGGAATGTGAGGAATCAGGTATTGATACATTTTTCAGACATCGCACCTTGCCTTTCATTGGCTTTCATTGTTAGGTGAATTAAGCCATGACTGGACAAGAAACTCTTTGAGGAACACTTGCAGCTCTTTTCTTTATGTGAAACATACATTGAATTACTCTGAGTTGAGAATATACATTGAATTACTCTGAGAAATCAACATCATGTCATTAATACTGAATAAACCTGTATTATCAGTAAATAGCAAAAAAAAAGCCAAAAGAATTATAGCTTGAAGGCAAAATATTAAAAAAGCCAATAGAATTATGACTTGACTGCAAAAAAACAGAATAATAAGCTCACCAGACAAAATATTAGTCATCTCCTGCTGTAGGAGCGTTATATCAGTTCGACAACAACAGAGGGCACACCAGTAATAAACGCATCCTACAAATAGCTGTGCCATACGCTATGGGGTTCATACAGTGATAAGAAGTGGTTGTGTGCCATGTGAAACATGGGTCACGCCAAAGATGTGAATGAGTGGCAAAAAGGTATTATTGCATTTGGCAGAGCCAAAGGGCATAGTGTACAAGAAGTTGCTGCCTTCGCAGGTGTGTCAAAACGTACTGTCCAAAGAGTCTTCCGGCAGTGGCATACATCACAGTCAACCACTAATCATTGCTAAGAACTGCAGCAGAAAGACAGCACTCACCAATAAGGGACCGCTGCAATGTGTCACACACTGTTAGGGCAAACTGCTTTGCATCGAGGCATGAATTACTCATCAGTCAGTCAATACAGGCCTACAACAAGCTGTTTCCAAATGAACACTCCAAAGGGAACTGCATGCCATGGATATCTGGAGCAGAGCACCGCAGAAGAGACCCATATTAACAGCTCTGCACAAGGTTGCAAGGCTACAGTGGAAGTGGCGCCACAAAGTCACTGTCGATTCTTGGAAGTATGTGATCTGGTCAGATGAGTCAACAGGTACATCATAAGCTGCATGAAGCCTTCCATGCAGACTGTGTGCAAGGTTCTGTTCATGCTGGAGGAGGCTCTGTGATGTTCTGGGGTGTTCCACATATGAGGAAACGGGTCCTTTGGTTGTGGTGATGTCACACTTGAAACAGAAAGGCTATATGGAGGTACTGAATGACCACGTTGACTTTCATGCAACATTTGCACAGTGAACATCAGAAGGATACCCCAGTCTTCAAAGACGACAATTGTCGTGTGCACAGGACTCGAAATGTGTCAGATTGGCATGACGAGCATTCTGAAGCCTTTGAACATCTCAACTGGCCTGCCAAATCCCCAGATTTGAATCCCATAGAAAATTTGTGGGACTATTTGGAGCAACATGCGCCATCCCAGCCATTCGGCCAACCTGAATAAACTGCAGTATTTGCTGCTGGAAGAGTGGATTAATATTAATGTGCACTACATCCATGCCAGACAGGATTTCAGCTGTTCTTCGGTCGCACAGAGGCGTTACATGCTATTAGGTAACATTCAGCCAGGGTGATCAATTTTTTGTCCAGTGAACCTGTAATTGCATGCATTAATATTTCACAATTTTCCCCCCACTTGTTTTTCTTACATTGTAGGAGATACCTTTTTTCCTGGAAAACATTGGTATAAGCCAGTGGTTTGGTTTTATGAACAGCTATATTAATCTATGAAGTATTCAATTATCTATTTAATGTTTCCAGAGAAAAATTCAAGAAAATGCTTCCATTGAGAATCATTGGTATAAGCAAACTACATATGAGTTCAGGCTCAATTTCCAAGACCACCTAAGCCCAATTTTTTTCTTGGGGGGGGGGGATTTTTTGGGATGCATTATAAGACATAAAAACAGAAATGCACGTTGCTAATCATTTATTTTTTCTTTTATTATTAACTAGCTGAAAGTACTGGGAGCTGCCTGGGTGTCACTTTTAACCTATATTCTTATTTTCACTGCATTAAAGGTAAATTTTGAACCTGACACTTTAGCACAGATTTTCAACAGATAGAATTTCCTGGTGTTGCAAAGGTCATTGCTGACTTAGCGTGTGCTCTCAGAACCCACGGCAAACAATCGAGATATTTATTTCGTCAGATTTTGGCATTCTGTAATTCCCAACGTACTTCACCGAAAGGTCCCAAATTTCGTAGGCAGGTTCTCCGTGCCCAACCCCATGATTGGTTAGAAAAGTCCCTAACTGCAATGGAACGCCTAAATAATGCTTTTGGAAATGTGGAGAATCTGGCAATGGTATCAGATTTCCAGCAGAAGATTTAAATGCTATTTTAACTCTTTACTTTCACAGTTAGGGAACAGTAAATGGCAACAGTAAATTTGAGAGTGATTTTCGTTTCCCAAAGGAATAGCATGGAAAATATTTTTGCTTCTAGCAAGCCCCCCTTTTGGACTTTTGAGCTGAAATTTGGCACTGCAATCTGGACCACAACCAGAAACATTCTCTGAAAATTTGGAGCGTGTACGTTGATTTCCTGATGAGTTATGGTTGCCACAGACAGACACAGACACCTTCTTTTATTATATAGATTAAACATTTTTGATTTGGAATGAAAAATATTAGAAACTCTAGTTGCAGAAACTGAAAGGTGCATGGGCAACATCTAAAGATTTAATTGTAACACAAACAGCTTTACTAATAACACAAAATATCCCTGTGTAATTTGATTTTGACAGATCACATCACAGTTGAATTCAACTTAATTATTTATCAATCTACCATCTTATATTGATAAGACAGATGATACAATTTTCAGTCATTTGACCTATATTAAAATATATATATATAACAAATAAATAACTTTAAAAGTATTAAAACTGAATTTGCTTAAGCAATAGAAGAAAGCTATACAAGTGAGATCTGACTCCATTAAATTCAAATTATACAGTGATATTTTGTGCAGTTAAAGCTCTAAAATTGCGTTCTTATTGTGATTTATATTCAAATTATTGGTAATATCATTATAAACACAATGAACCATTCATTTATTAAAGACAGAGAATGAGTATTATATAATTCATAATATTTCTAACACTACTTAAATCTTACATTTACTTAATTTTCACAAAATCATTTGGTCATTTATGCAAACAACGTACAAATGACAATTTTAGATGATTGACAAACTTTAAGACTAAGGTACTAGTATTATAAAAATTTATTTTGCTTTAAAAACAATATAAATATATACAAGATAATTGAAAGAAAAACTGAAAGATATACAACTGAAATTGGATAAAGAGTTGTGAAAAAAATAAAAGTATTTTAAAACAAATATAGTTTATTTTAATCACTGAAATTGAGATTGAAACCTTCAGGATCAATTTGCATTATATACTAACCACTACAGAAGAGTTGAACTTTATAAAAATGTCAAATATCTGACAGAAAATTTTCAAATTCTGAATGCATTATCAGATTACTTCAAACACGCAAAAAATGTATATGGCTGTATTTTCATGCAAATCACTGAAATCCTTCAATAAAAAAATGTTCCTTGGCATTGAACTTCATTTTATTGAGAACATACATGGAAATATTTCTAGTAAAGAACTTGATTAATGAACTGGAGCTCTCTGTCAGCTAGTGAGCGAGTGGTAGGAAAGTGAAGTAAGCCAGAGGGAATCCAGTCTCCTGCATTGTGCAAATGGCAATTTGAAGAGAAAAGGCTTTTTATTTTCTGATACATCAAGTTTTGGAATAAATTTAAAAAATGCCGTTATTTGGAAGCTCTGAAATGTCTATTTTAAATACATACATATATAAATAAAAAAATTAATTCAAACTTTAATATTCTTTTAAAATTTTAATTTTGTTATGGCACCAATGACACAGATTATCATTCTTATACACATACTGTATAAATACACAGACATTGTGAACTGAATTTTCATGGTCATGGCATATTAGGTTTAAGCACACTTTGTAACTCCATAACCTAATTTGCAGTTCTACATTGTGATGATTTCTGATTTGTATGATCAAATAATGTATATTCAGGCCAAATCCAATAATGTTGTTCATGTAAGTGAAAGATCTATATCATCTCTCATTACAGGTCTGAACAAAAATGCATTTACTCACTTGTGTCCATTAAGGGCGGAATGGTGCAATGGTGTATACCCACTGTGATCCTGCACATTAGGACCTGGTCCACGTCTCAAACTAATCAAAGAAAAAATATTTTAAAATCTTGTTATAATATCCATGACAAAAATTAGTATAAACGTGAGAAAATAATACAAATTAATTCGATAACATTAGCCATCTTATTTTTTCTACTATTATAAGCATTAAAATATGATTCACAAAAATTTGTTATTAAAAACACAATTAAAAAGACCTTCTTGTGCAGAAAATAATTAAAAATAACTTAAAGTTCTCTGTCGATGAGCAATAAAATTTTTGAAGTTTATTCTTCAGACAATTTGCATTTAAAAGTTTTTAGAGACAAGGACATCACTGTGTGTTCTGAAATTCATAAAGTGACCCCTTTCCAGTATCCTCTATGAGATTGTCCTTTAATATTAACAATTTCTAACTTCTAATATTAAAATTTGATTTGCAGTGACAATATAAACACATGTGCAAAATTCACCATTTAAAGTTAAAAAAATTTAAATTATGCAGCAATTTTACTCATGATATATTTTTAATTTGGAATGGCACAAATGAGCAATTAAACTGTTCTTTGGGGTTTTATGGTGGAAGGGAAACTTAAGGCCATATTGCATTAAACAATATTAGCTAAAAAGTGTGAACAAATTAAAATCATGAAAACCCACATACTAAATTAAATTAGAAACAAAATGCAAAACTAGTAAAGCACTCTACAAAAGACAAAATGGGCCTGGTAAAATGAAGTAAAAAATGTAAAATATAGGAATAAACTATGGGTATAGAGAATCCATATAAAAGGTAACAAATATAAAAATTTATAAGTGATGAAAATAACCACAATAGGATAAAAAAAAATTAACACAGGCTAAAGCAGATTCATCTGATAAAAGTTGTCCAAGTGTAAAGGACTAAGACATAAAATTATTAAAGTTAAAATATGTCTTTCCAGGTTAAAAAGGATACAATCAATTAAAATATACTTGATAGTTAAAATGGTGTCACAAAACTCAGACTTAGGTTCGTTGTCCACCCATAGAAGAAAAGAATGACCTACACAAAGCCAGTCATGTACAATTTCCTCCTTGTGATTACTGATGAAACATGACTGTCATGGTTTGATAATAGGTTTGAACTCAAAGAGTTTGTTCATAAGCTGTTCTGAGCAAGATCTCGGCTACTGTACCCAGAGCTCAATAGTAAAATTCATCTAGAAATCCAAATATAGAACCAGCAGTAGAGAGCCAGACAGGAAAGTGGCTGACTTGGCATGGCATCTGTCATCATTGCCTTTGATCCCAATGTGACCAGACACCCAAGAGAAGATAATGGTAATGATGACTGCCAGACAATGAGTAGCTGGCAGATCTTTGACATAGCAAGGCCTACACTGAGATCAAAGATATTGTAGAAAGCTAAGTGAGTCAGTGTAGAGAACACATTGACGATGATGCTTAGCTGAGCCATTACACGTCACTTCAACCAGGTCAGTTCACCACCATCACAGATTTCAATGATCTTTGGCATAAATGTTAGTACACAAAAGATGTCTAATTGCCCGAAATATTTTGAGTCAAAAAAATTTTTGTAAGGAGTTATAATCATTTAACCTAAGGGGAAAATATACAAATTGCAATTGTGACCAAATGTTTTTCTTTTTTTTTTTCTTTGCTTCTATTGTAGATGAGAAGACCAAACTTGTACTGATGTAGATTTGAATTATAAATTCGTTAAAAAAATCAAATTTAAAAATTGTAATAGGATTTTGAAAAAAAAATTTAAAAAACTGAAAATTTTAAAATGTGAAAAAAAGTGATGTGGCACCAAATATAAAAAATTAAAACTGACATATGTTGTGCATTATGCTCCATAGAAATGTACAAAATTTGGAGTATGGTCATTTCTTTGATAACAAATAAAAAAATATTGAAATTTTACTAATGTTATGGTTAATGATGTACTTCAGAAGACTGCATTGACGCTCTTGCGCATGCGCACTAGAGGAGACGCATGGAAAGTCTACCGACGTTTGTGCTGCTTGCACTCAAGTGCAACTTTGTTAACTACAACCACTCCAACTAGCATTCCACTGCTACTTACAGCTATAATGCTGTTATTGATAAAAGTTCATATCCATTTTTACAGAGGAGCAAACAAAAAAGCCCAGTATTCAGAGGCAACAAATTTAGTAATACAATCGGTAAAAACCAGGACAGGTTATTAAATGTTCTGACTTCAGTTCGTATAACTTGAAAATGGTAAATTATGCTTTATTTTTGATCAATTGTTCTACTATAATCAAGGAAAAAAAATTATTCCAAAACATAAAAACTGATGGTGTAATCGTGATTTCCTCCTTTTCTTTATCTTTGAGGAAAAAATATTTCTTTGCTGATATTATCTTAAGAACAGTGCAATGCCAAGGCAGAAGTGGGCGCCAGATGGTTTAATCCAATAATAGAAACTGTAATTGTTTTCATTTACTAGACTTCACAAAATTAATTCCAAGTTGCATAGTACTCGTACTTGGTACTTCTAAAATATATTTTAAAGTATAAAATCAATTCTCTTGATCACTATGCCAGTAACTTAGCCCTTCTCAGTTTAAATGCTTATATATTCTAATTATTTATGACTAAATTCTTTATTATCAACGTATTTTACGATAACATTTATTTCATCAACAGTGAACATTAAAATGCATAAATTCAAATTTGTGTATGTAAAATTTTTTCTACTCATTAAATTCGAAGGAGCATCTTTTTTCTTGCCCAGGGCACCAAAAGAGCTACTAGTTCTTTGCTTATTTGGACTACACTAACCCATTAAGCACTTCCTTAATTACTATATCACAATTGATCAAAAATAAAGCATAATTTACCATTTTCAAGTTGTACGAACTGAAGTCAGAAAATTTAATAACCTGTCCCAGTTTTTACCAATCGTATTGCTAAATTTGTTGCCTCTGAATACTGGGCTTTTTTGTTTGCTCATCTGTAAAAAAAGGATACAAACTTTTATCAATAACAACATTATAACTGTAAGTAGCAGCAGAACTGGAAGAGTTAATGAGCAATTGCTTTCATTTTCTGATTCCTCTGTCCATCTGTAGATATTCAACTATTTCATTTTTAGGGAACAATACAAAAATTTCTTTTGGGTTAGATAGGCTCTAATTATGATTCACATTTCCCAAATCTTCAAATAGTTTTAAATTCCACTGGTAACAGAATGTTTAAAACAGGAAAGTGAAAATTTTTCAAACAACATTGAAGACATTCTAATCATGCCAGAGATTTAAAATTATGGTGGTAAACATGATGGCCAGCATCTATTTCCAGTGGTTGGAGTTACAAAGTTGCACTTGAGTGCAAGCAACACAAACATCGGGTAGACTCTCCGTGTGTCTCCTCTAGTGCGCATGCGCATGAGCGTCAATGCAGTCCTCTGAAGTACATCATTAACCATAACATTAGTAAAATTTCAATATTTTTTAATCGTTATCAAAGAAATTACCATACTCCAAATTTTGCATAACATTTCTAAGGAGCATAATGTACAACATAGGTCAGTTTCAATTTTTTATATTTGGTGCCACATCACTTTTTTTCACATTTTAAAATTTTAAGTTTTTTAATTTTTTTTTCAAAACCCTATTACATTTTTTAAATTTTATTTTTTTAACGAATTTATAATCCAAATCTACATCAGTACAACAAGTTTAGTCTTCTCATCTACCACAGAAGCAAAGAAAAAAAAAGAAAAACGTTTAGTCACAATCGCAATTTGTATATTTTCTCCTTAGGTTAAACAATTATAACAACCCCTTACAAAACTTTGTTTGATTCAAATATTTTGGACAATTAGACATCCTATGTGTACTAACATTTATGCCAAATATCATTGAAATCTGTGATGGGTGGTGAACGTTTTCCAAAATTTTGGTTGATTTGACATGGAATGACCCAGCTGTCACATGGTCCAAGGTAAGGCTCAGTGTGCAACTCTGCAATGAAGATGGAACACTGCTGTGGAATCTAACCTGCAATGATTACATCATAGCAGCAGTGATGGACTGGGTCTAAAAATATTGATTGCCAGGGGACAAAGGGGGCCCCACCCACAACTATAAGGCTATCATTTTTAAATAGTCTAATGTTTAAGGGGGCCCACTTGCCATCGGGCAAGGAAACACCCTGGCCAGTCCGCCACTGCATAGCGGACATGGCTAATCCCACTGATGTGCCAGACTTTAACCCATTTGTGAAGACCAGCACATTAGGGAATAATCACAAAATGGGGAAACAACAAGCCACGGTAGAAGTGACTCAGCTGTCGATTGTGCAACGCTATCGAGATCTTTTTCTCACTGTAATGTTGGCACATGCCATCCTGTGGCCGAGTGGTTAGTGCACTTGGCTACTGATCTACGGGACCTGGGTTCGAGCCCCGGGTAAGGCATGGATGTTCATATCGTTTTCCTGCTGAGGTCCTGCCATCCTCTCAGATCTTCTACTATGACACATAAACTGACAGGCTCCTGTCAGACCTCTGTGGCAAGCAGCTGCTTGAGGGGGTATTTATTTTATTTATTATTATTTTTAATGTTGGCACACATATGCTCAAATAAATTCTATCACTATCAACAGATGAATACCAGCACCTTTTTTTCTACCAAAAATAAATACATATATATTTATTATTTGTATGTGCATATATATATCTTTATTTGCATATATGACTAAAACATTCAGATAAAACTATATAAATTAAATAATTCTAGTAATAGAAATATTATGAACTGTTGATATGAGAATAATAAAATGCTACAAAAAAGAGGAAAAAACTTATTTTTTAAAAACAGTTTTATTGAATCAATCAGTAGCAAATACACAGTTTACCTGTTGACAAAGAATTCAAGAAATACTTTTGCATATGACTTTTGCCACACATAAGCAAAACTCATTTTATCTGTAAAAAGTAATTTTCCCAATTTACTGCAGTTAAAATGGAAAAAAAATTCAGTAAAACTTTATGATTTTGAAAACTGCTTATAAAATTTCATTTATTTTCTTTGAATTTATGCCACTTCATTAATCACAATTAAATGCTCTTTCTTTTAGTATATAACATGATTTATTTCTACTTGTAGTCACCTCAGGTTGAGTTTCTAAAGCTTATTTTCTGAAACACTTCAAAATTAATTTGGAAAGCAGATTTAATTGAATTTCAAAAATCTGACAGTGTAAGGGGTTACATATAATTATTTTTTCAGCTGTTCATGTGTTTTTTCCCCATATGATCATGATTTCTGGTCATCTACGGCCACTTTTTTCTTTTTTTTCAACCCTGCTGAGGAGTGGTCAACTTCACAGGGTCCTGGTGCTGACCATTTATACCTACTAGACTGGACTTGTTTATGGATTTGAGCTTGATTATGGATCCTGGACTTGCTGCACTGGTGGGCCTCTGTTGAGGGAGAGTCTGCCGCTGTGTTTTCTGTTTGCTTCTGGGTTGCCAGCTCTAAGTGAACAGAGGCATGGGATACCTTATATCAGCTGGTGGATAATCCTAATCAGAGGCCATCGCAGGTACCTGAACCTTACTTAGCTAGTTGGGCATCGTCAAGCCTAAACTGGAGTAATGCGTCTCAGGCAGGCCATGTGGCTCTTGAAAAAGTCCACTTGAAAAGGTGGTGCCTGAAGTTCCTACCAGCATCGGTGACTTCAGCCTTTAGCAGAGAAGGAACGGGTCTTTGCCCCATGCCTGCGATCAGGGGGCTGTTTGATATTGTTGGCCCTACCAATCTCAATAAACCTAATTTCTTTAAAAATCCTACTAATAATTTTCTTTCTGCAGGAACGTGGAACGTGAGGACATTACATAGAGATTATTCTCTTGATGTCCTCATGCAGGAATTCCAGCGCTATAACCTAGATATTCTAGGCTTGAAAGAGACCAGATGGACAGGTAAAGGTGAGATACTTAAAAATAACTTTAAATTTCTCTTTACAGGGAGGGAGGATGGAAAGCATCACCAAGGCGTGGGTCTGCTGCTCAGCAGACATGCTAGTGATGCTCTTCTAGGATATGAGTGCATTAATGAAAGGTTTCTTACAGCAAAATTTCAGACAAGCATTAAAAACTTGAATGTTATCTGCTGTTATGCCCCCACTGAGGATGCTGATGAGGATGAGAAGGATAGGTTTTACGGACAACTTCAGGACATTTTGAATTCTGTCAAGAAAGGAGATATTACCCTTGTTCTTGGTGACTTCAATGCCAAAGTTGGTACCGACTCTGACCTTTGGGGAGGAGTAATAGGTCCTTTTGGTATTGGTAGCTGCAATGGCAATGGGCAACGTCTCCTACAGGTAAGTAAACTCAATGGATTCAGAATAACTAAAACTTATTACAAACACCGCGACATACATAAATACACATGGGTTTCACCTGATGGGCTGCATAGGAATATGATTGATTATATATTAATTAACAGCAAATGGGCTAGTTCTGTTAGAAATACCAGGGCATATAGGGGAGCTGAAATTGGATCTGACCATTACCTTGTTAAAAGTGTCTTGCAACTTAAACTTAAAAAGTGTTGTGCTAGAGTTAAAAAATTTACCTTTAATACTGAAGCTCTGAATGACCCAGTTATAGCTAAAGCTTACCATGATAGGTTACTTAGTCATTATGACGGTCATGGTTTGCTTAATACTGAAGTTGAGGAAGAATGGGGCCATTTTAAACAGGCTTTTTTTGGAAACTAACAGTACTCTTTTAGGAAAAACGGAGCAGAGGAGGCAGAATTATTTAAGTGACAAGGCAATTGAGCTTATTTCAGAAAGAAGGAATTGCAGGAATGTCCTTAATCAGTACCCTACTAGTTATAATAGAAAAGATTACAGAGAGCTTAATAAACGTGTAAAGGATCAGTTAGCTACTGATAAAAATCTTTGGCTTGATAGCTTGGCTGACAAAGCTGAGGAAGCGGTTAGGCAGCACAACAGCAGAGAGCTGTACCAGATAGTTAATGTTTTATGTGGTAGAAAACGGACAGGCATACAGGGATTGAAGGATAAACAAGGTAAGGTTATAGAAGGTGAGGATTCTCTCATGGCTAGGTGGGCTGAGCATTTCAGTGATGTTCTAAACAATGTGGTTAGTTCTACTCCCATTGTTTGTAATGATGATAGATGCATTGGCAGCTTTAATGTTGGCCTTATAACACAATCTGAAGTTAGTTTGGCTATCTCTAAACTGAAACTTCATAAATCCCCAGGGGTAGATGAAATTACTACAGAAATGCTCAGAGCTGGGAATGTTTTGGTTATCACTTGGATGACTGAAATTTTGAATAATTTTATGATAAAGGCATGGTTCCTAAAGATTTTACCAGAGCTATTATTATCCCTATTTTCAAAAAAGGTGATTGCAGTTCTTGTGATAACTATAGGGGTATCAGCCTAGTCTCTGTTCCAGGTAAAGTTCTTTCCATGATTGTGCTTAATAGAATTAAGAATCTGGTTGACAGTCAATTGCGTGATGAGCAATGTGGATTCAGAAGTGGTAGGGGATGTGTGGATCAGATATTTTCACTTAGGCAGATTCTTGAGAAATGTTTAGAGTTTCAGAAACCTTTGGTTGCTAGCTTTGTTGATTTCAAAAAGGCTTTCGACTCTGTTGATCGTCATAATTTGTGGTTGATTGTGAGATCATATGGTATACCAGACAAGTTAGTTAACATAATGAAAGCTCTCTATAATAACACTGAGTCATGTGTGAGAGTTGGTAAGTCTTGTAGCAATTGGTTTAGCATTACTTCTGACAAGGGTGCATTTTGTCTCCTTTTCTCTTTAGTTTGGTTGTTGATTATGTTATGCGAAATTCACTTCAAGGGAAAGCTTTTGGCCTTAAATGGGCTGGAGATACGAAAATTTCTGATTTAGATTATGCTGATGATTTAGCCCTTTTGGCAAATGATGTTGATGAGATGAACCCTTTCATTCGAACTGTTGATGAGACTGGGAGTACAGTAGGTTTGGTTATAAACAGAGAGAAAACTAAAGTGATGAAAATTGGTCAGGCAGGTTGTGATTCAGTTAATCTGAATGGTTGCAGTCTTGAGCAGGTGTCACAGTTTAATTATCTTGGGAGCTATGTAACTGATACTGGTGATGTGCGGCATGAGATTAACAGACGAATAGGTATTGCTGCCGGGACTTTTAAGAATCTATGGAGATTGTGGAGAAATAGGCGTATACACCTAAAGACTAAAATTAGACTGTATAATAGTTTGGTTCTTTCTAGGATTAGTTATGGTAGTGAAACTTGGGACGCTGTGTAAACAAGATAACAGGAAAATAGATGCTTTTGATTCTAGATGCTTACACAGTATCTTGGGTATTAGGTGGTTTAACTTTGTAACTAATGATGAGGTTAGGCAAAGGAGTCTGCAACCTCCTTTAAGCAGCATATTGTGCAGAGAGAGACTCCGCTGGTTTGGCCATGTTGCCCGTATGGATAATTATAGATTGGCAAATAGGGTTATGAACAGTGTGCCTAGAGGCTTCAGAAGGAGGGGGAGACCTAGGATGCGGTGGGCAGACAATGTCAAACAGGACCTTGTTAGAATTGGTGTGCAGTGGCCAGATGCAGCAGATGTAGCTCAGGACAGATATGCTTGGAGAAGTAAACTGCGTGATCTGGTTGGACCTCCGTAGCCCATGGCTGCTTGAGGATGAGGATGATGATGATGATGATTTGAAACTTTTGGTAGCCTTTCATTTGGGGACTTTTTTTGGCACCATTAGTGAAATTTGTTTCAGTGATCCCCCTTTTTTCACATTCCTAATATTTTAAAGTAATAGTTTTAGATGGGTATATAATAATTTTTATAAATAGATGTGTACATAAAATGAAGTATATTAGCTTGAACTGAAAAAAAGCATAAACTGTGGAAAGATAGTCACCAAAATATTTTAATAAAAATAAACTTTTCTCCCTTTCTTCTTGGCAAACATTTTGACCAATTTGGAGAAATCCACATATTAAGTGATGGTATTTTCATATGAAAGAGTAGCTAGAGAAAAAATTTTCTTGGAATATGGATGGTTTTTAAGTATTAATGAGTTTGAGTTTGGTTTCTCTCACCAATAGCAATGGAAACAGACATGATTAACAAAATCCATAATGTTACCAAGGTCCAAGATTAACATAGACGTTGATTGAATCCAAAATGAGAGATCCAAGATGTCTATATTCGTTTTTAGTAGAACTAAAAAGCTTCAATTTTTTTAAACCATAAATTGATCTTTGAAAATTTTCTTGAATATATCTTTTAAAAATACATAATTCAGCTTTGAAAAATAATATTTCCTTTTCTTATTTGATATATTTTAGTATTTCTTCCACTACAATACAAATAATTTGTTACAGCCATCTGATTGCCATTTCTTAGAAGGCAGGCCCAGACTAGAAAAAAAATCAGGTGGGGGCAAAGTCGGAAAAATGTAAAAAGGAGGCTGAGTGGATTTACAATGCAATATAACATTTCCCCCTCCCCCCCACCCCAATTTTAGTCTTTAAAACAATTCTTGAAAACTGCATGAAATATAAATTAGTAACTTTTTTTCCTCTATTACACTTACTAGCATTCTGAAAGGGGGGGGGGGGGGGGGCAGGCCTCCCCCTAAATGCAGCCCTGCTTAGAAGTGCTATATGGTATTGCCAATTTGTTTGTTGTTAATGTTACTCCTTGCTGAAGCAACTATCTGATTTTATCTCACAAGTTTGATTTGATTACCAACAAATTTTTCCTTATAGCTTTGAAAATTTCTTGAAAACTAACAAAAAAATTATTATTTTAAAAAATGGAAGATTTTGGAAGTAATTGCAAAGTGCACACCTCTGTTATTTTTTTCTCTGTTTTACACTCTTTTCTGCCTATTACCCTATTCCTAGAATTATTTTATCGTTTATTTCGAGCCCCAGATAAGGCATGGTTGTATGTGTTGTTTTTCTGCTGAGGTCCTGCCATCCTCTCAGATCTACTTTGGCATATAAACTGACAGGCTCCTGTCAGACCTCTGTGGCAAGCAGCTGCTTGAGGGGGTATTTATTTTATTTATTTATAATTTATCTCAGCATTCTATGCAACTTTCCCTCTTTCAAATTGAAACATAACTAAAATAACAAGTCTTCATAGCCAAAGCTTTTTGAAGACTGGCTAGGAGGAAGGCACAGGTGTTGTAATTGCCCATTCATACATGCAAGAGTGGGGAGAGTCTGCTAGGTGGCTGCATGACAAGTTGTTTACATGGATGATTTAAGTCCAAATAATTCATCCCAACAAATTGGATATAAACTCCCTTCATAAAGTTACTATTTTACTTCCTTTTTCAAAATTAAACCTTAAGGTTTCATTTCTGTAGATTTATTTTATTTCTGTAAATTATCAATCTTTCCGAGTTATACTACATTGGATGGCCAATTTGGATTACAACTTGTTGCTGTGCATATTTTATTTAACATTCCATTAGGTTATATGATAATTTTTCCTTTATTATTTCTTCGTTTTCCAGCAAAAACACTTTGATTTTATATCATTTTCTGAAAATGAATGAGGTTTTGGATATGGGGGCAAAAAAGGGATTTTCTTGGCACGAAAATCAGTTCTCATGTGAGAGGGGAATTTCGGCAAGAGTTTTTACCCCCACTCACTACACTTACTCAGGATGTCCTCCTGTCACTTTGGCAAAACTTCTTCTTTTAAACAAATTATGAGTTCTAAGTTTATATTGAATGGTTTTAAAAAGTGCGTGGTAGCTATGAATAACCATTTCACCGAGTACTCTATTGCATTATTAAAACCCCGTGGAACACTTCCACTGCTGGAAGATGATGACGCAATTCCGTCAAGGATTTTTTACTAACCTCCACAAGGTAGTAGTAGTAGTAGAAGCGTTACAAACATCTGGGAAGTCCTTTTTCAGACTTTCACACCCTCCACAAGATAAAAATTTTTTTCAAGAAATGTTAAGTTAATATTGAACGATTTATAAACAGGTTTAATTATTCCCCTGGTTTTGCTACACTGAGAATACTGGAGCTTTTAGTCTTGGTACACTAACTTTTTGGGGGCGGGGGTGGCTCAGTCGGTAGCGCGCCAGGCTCGTAATCTGTAGTTCCCAGGTTCGAGTCCCAGCTGGGTCAGCGTTGAGATTTATTTCCACAAAAATTCCCCGCCCTGCCCACGGTCAGTAGGGGACACCGATGGGCTTGTAAAGGTTGCCATCTGTCGGATGGGACGTTAAGCCGTGGCCCCGTGTGCGGGAGATCCATACCCTGTGCACGTTAAAGAACACGCTGGATGGCCTTGACGGGAGACTACCTCTGTCTCCCAACAGCTGTTCCAGTGGGTCACCTCCCCCAACCTTCTCTGAGCCTTCGGGGTCCATGTGACCTGGCCATTTAGCCCATGGTGTGCAAAAAGTGCCGCTCAGAGGTAAAACAACCCAAACAACACTAACTTTTTGACACTTTGCCAAGATTCCCAAAATTCACCACCCAAAGAAAAACAATGCATAATATCCAGTAGAAAAAACAGCTAAACAAGGAAGTATCCCTCCACTTCATAAATAGGACATAAAATTCCATGACTGTGAGCAGTTCAAGTCACCTTGTGTAACAGTGGCCCACAGTTTAAAATATACCATACTGAAAGGAATTCATGAAATATTTAGCTGAAAAATTTAGTTTTGCCACAAGTGGAATCCAAACCTACATCTCCCAGTAAGATGAAAGGTACAATAACCCACTATACCACCCACAGCAATTTGAGACATTCTGATATATCATTTGATTCACTCCTAGTGCCATTTATGTCGGGAAATGGGCAACAAAGCTGCCTTGTATGATGGAATTTAATATGTCACTCAAGATGCATTAAAATTATAAACTATAAAAAGAATTAAATTTCATGTTTCAAGTAAATATTTATTATTTTGAAAGAAATTTCTTTTACACTGTTATATAATTTAACTGTTTTCATTCATCAGGTTTTCCAAAATTAAGCCTTAATTGCATAGTCAGACCTATTTTTTCAAAATATCACTATTAATAAAGCCTTATTAAAATTAATATGTTTTGCAAATTTCTTTAAATTTTTTATTTTTATAAAATTCAGAATTAAATTTGGTTTAATAATAAATAGCACAGTAAAATATCCTGTAAACAAGAAACATATGAAATAATCTGTTGAAAAAAATTGGTTTTGTCCAAAGTGGTATTCAAACCCACGTCTCCCAGAAGTATGCCAGACATCATAACTGTTTTCTTCAACAATGTGACATAAGCATTCTGGTGATACTTTATTATTAAATTATTCACATAATGCACTGTGGGGGCCAGTGACAAATATTACTTCCATCATATGAGGCAGCTTGTTTGCCTGATTCCCAACATACGCGGCGCCAGTAGCAAATTAACAAAATATGCAGGAATGCTTAGCACTGTTGAAGAAAACAGTCTCTGATGGTCTAGTGGTTATGATGCCTGGTATGCTTTCTGGGAGATGTGGGTTCAAATCCCACTCAGGACAAAACCAAATTTTTTCTTCAAATTATTTTAAGTGTTTCTTGTCTGCAGGATATTTTCTTGTGATACCTTTACTGAATTATTTATATAATGCTGTGAGCATGAATGACAAATATTACTTCCATCATACGAGACAGCTTGGTTGTCTGTACCAGAATATAGATATACCAGAATATAGATGCTGCCAGTGGCGAATCAACAAATATATACCAGAATATAGATGCTGCCAGTGGCGAATCAACAAAATATGCGGGAATGCTTATGTTACATTGTTGAGGTAAAAGATTAATCTCTGATAGGGTAGTGGTTACACCTGGCATGCTTCTGGGAGGTATGGATTTGAATCCCACTCAAGAACAAAAATTTTTCATTATATTATTTAAATTTGGCATATAACATCACATATTTCTTGTTCACTGGTTATTTGTTTTAAAAAAAAAATGTTTATTTTACTGAGCACAGTTCATTAAAAGCCTGGACTTTTCTCAACATAATACATGAAATCAGAAAATGCTATCTCATATTGAGAAAAAATATGTACAAAACGAGAATTTCCTGTTAAAAATTACTTTCTTCTTATTGAAATTATTTACTTTCTTCTTATTGAAGTTATTTTTGAGTTAAGAGTTAAAAATTTACTTTCTTCTTATTGAGAAAGAAATTTCCTTTCTATTCATAGTATTAGAGTTATTTTGGTCTTTTAGTGTGTGTGTTTTTTTTTCTGTAATAAATTTTTATTTGCATAGCAGATAAAATTTTTCACTATGACACTGAAAAGCTCTATTAAAATTAAACTTCTTATCATTTTTGTTAAATATTTTATTTTTATAAAATTGACAATTAAAATGTTGAAAAACTTCATATACTGATCTAAGGGACCTGGGTTTGAGCCCCGGGTAAGGCATGGTTGTTTGTGTTGTTTTACTGCTGAGGTCTTGCCATCCTCTCAGACCTGCTACTATGGCATATAAACTGACAGGCTGTTGTTAGACCTCTGTGGCAAGCAGCTGCTTGAGGGGGTATTTTTTATTTTTTTAACATCCTTCCATTAGTTATTTTGGAAAAAAGTTAAAATTTTTGTTTTCTCTGAGCACAGTGAAAATAACAGTTTGCTGTGGTTACATTCATTTTTTCAGACTGGCAAAAGGTTAATTTGGCACTGAAAGTTTATTGAGTAAGTGTTGAAAAATTCAATTCGAAATTTTTTCTCTGGTTCAAATCTAATGAAATAACAGATTGTCATGAGCTTCAGAGGCAAAATAACATTTAATGTATCACATTCTTTTCATACTTTTAAATTTGGATTCAACTTCAGCAGCAAGTTCAGTAACAGATGAACTAACTTGAACTAACTCTATCAAAACAATTTTGTTTGTATTCTTTCAGAAATACATGACAACCTGAAATTAACTCCACAGACTTGCACACATAAAACTTTTAACTTAACATAAATGTTTCTTTACTGAAAATGTTAATTTGTAACAGTACATCATACCTAACAACCCATGGACCTAAAATCTTTCAAGTAATGAGACATAGTAGATTCATGAGCAACATTATAGTCATGTCTTTCCTCTTTCTCAGCAAGAGTGAAAACTGCATCATGGACATCGACACATAAGAGCATCTGTTGCCGAGTGTTTTCAAGGAAAAAGTTTACATCTGGTAACTCTTAAACTGCTGGAAGACACTGTAGTTCCCAGATCCAAATCCAGTCACATATTCATTGGTAACTATAGTTCCCAAGATAGCATGTTCTAAGAGTTTATCTTTTTCCCATAAATATTTTCAATATGTGTTTTTTTTATCATTGCTGAAAGCCTAAGAACTAAATTCAATAATTAATACAAATTTAATTATTTATGTTTCAATAAAGTTGCCATAAAATAAAAAAGGAACTATTGATGAAAAGGAACTACACTGCTGTGACAGCCATTACTGTCACTATTTTACACTAAACAAAAACTGTTTTGTTGTTTTCTTCCTTCTTTCAATGTTCTCAAACTAAACTTTTATGAAGAGTGCTCTTTGAACTTCTACCATTAAACTTTTTCTTCATCTTTTGAAATTCCCTCAAAAATAACTTGCATTATGAGTTACTAGCCAATGTTGAGACCATCAATGGTAGTACATTATATAGTGACTCTGATGAAACTTTCAAAGGTTACATATTATGTAGAATTAAATGCTCTTTCATTTAAGATATACTATATTATATTTATTAGCTATTTTAGAATATGGTTCAAATGCAATGAAATTCATCTTTTTACTATATTGTTTAAATAAGCATTACTAAAATTAATATGCATGTTGCTTTTCTCAAATATTTTATTTTCCAAAAATTCACAATTAAATTCGCTTTATTTTAGTATATGACATGACCTAATTCTGTATATTATTTACTTCCACATAAGATTTTAAATTTGTTCTTTTTTTCTACTGAAAATACTTTAAAATTAACCTGGCCACCAGAATGAATTCTACTCTATAAACCTGGCATGGTATGGGGTTTGGTTAATGGCAACTCCTAATACGTGTCACTGAGTGGCTTCAAGGTAAAAGGTTTTACATGATCAGTTAAGATCTTCCAAAAGATTGAGGCAGCAAATATACAATACAATCTTCCTAAGACACCAAATTAAATGACAGATTTGACAAATGATTTTGCTGCATCATATTATTTAGGTTATGGCATCAAAAATGGCAATGGATTTTTATCTAAAATTCACTTTTCTATTCCACTCTTTCTATCTTTGGTGTTCACTCCACTGCCTTACCCTTGACCTCTACAATTTTTCCAAGTTTATTCTCCAATAATTTCAGCATATCTGACAGTCCTTTACCAGTGGATTCATCTATAGAGAAAAATCCTAGCATCCATTCACAGATTTAAGCATCAGCATTTTCATTTGTTAAATAAACAAATCCTATTGTCGAGACAGTCATTCCATGTGATTAACCCTTAAAGAAGAAACTAATTTCCAGTGTCAAATGCAGTCTCTTACTTATTGGGAACAACACTTCTCAAGATAATATGCTTTAATAGTTAACCTCCCCCCCCCACACACACACACACCAACAAACCAGCTCTTTTAAACTTTTTTCAATCAATCCCTCTGTGTATTTACTACGGACTGATTTTTCATTAATAACATTTAAGTGTGAGTGACTTCCTCTGTGATGGTCCACCCATTTACTTTTACTTAACCAGTTATACTTTATTAACATTATATTTATTATTTTGAGGCTTTTATTTTAAGTTGGCATCACTCTTCCTCATCCAAGTCTGCTAAAGGAGTTACACATGTGCAACTCCGACTTTTGATTGATAGTACTAACACGCACAGAAGGACATGCCCCCTCTTGCATCATAGCTAGAGTGAGCAGTTATGCAAATGTTCTTTCCTGGCGTGCAACACACATCAGTTGCATACTATGTGTATAGTAAGTGACATTAGGTCACGGAGTTGAGTGGTTAGTAGTTGAGATGCAAGTATTTTTGAACTTGTCAGAATGTTAGTAGGAGGTAGTTGAGAGAAATTTTGAGGTAGCTGACATGTTAATTGAGTGTGTTTGTCAGTTTTGGAGATGTTGTTTGGAGTGAGCTTTAGTTTCTCAGAATATTTTGTAAGTATATTTTGTTAAGTATGCTAGTGATAAATAACAAAATAAACTCGACATATTCAATATCATATACAATTTCCATCTATATGACAAATAGAAAGCCACTTGTGGCTAGATTGCCTGAATAGCGCCTATATGTGACATAATAGAAATGTTCATAGCATTAATTAGAGATCTTGATCAGTGGCTGGTAGCTCAGTGGTCCAGAGCACCTGACATGTTATCAGGAGGTTGTGGGTCATATCTCACTCAGCTCAAGACAATTTTTCCACTAAAATTTGAAGCAACTTCAAAGCGCTGATTTATTAGTAGGTGCTTTTATAGTGGAATACAAAAGACAAGGTGATATCAAAGATCATATTCGCAGTGACAAGCACAAACAGGTGGTAAATGACTCTCAATCTTCCAGTATTCTTATTTTAAGTCACGCGATCTAAATCGAACTGATTTATTATGTGCCGCTAAGGAAGTAGCTTTTGCCTATCATTCAGTGGTATACAATTAAAAAGACCTTCTTGCTCAAAAATTAATTTAAAATAATTTACAATTCTCTGTCATTGAGCAATAAAATTTTATAGTTTATCCTTCAAACTATTTGCATGTTGAAAATTCTTAGGAGAAAACTCTCAGAAGCTTTTCGGAACAAAGACAGGGCTCCGTCTTCAGTGAAGTGATGCTATGTATTGACATTAGGTCTGTTTAGACAAAGAGCTTCTTTCCACATGTAGTGAAGGGCGATTTCAGTGTCTCGGTTGCAGGTGGGGATGGACGAACCATAGTCCGTGAGGCTATTGAAATAATGACCTTGTCTGTCCCCACCTGCAACCGAGACACTGGAATCGCCCTTCACGACATGTGGAAAGAAGCTCTTTGTCTAAACAGACCTAACATCAATACATAGCATCACTTCACTGAAGACGGAGCGCTGTCTTTGCTCCAAAAAGCTTCCAAGAGTTTTCTCCTAAGAACTTTCAACATGCAAATAGTTTGAAGGATAAACTATAAAATTTTATTTCTCAATGACAGAGAATTTTAAATTATTTTAAATTCAGTGGTACATGAATTTAGCATCAAGTCATCAGATTGCATATCCAAGTTAATCAAGAATTAGTATGAATCAAAGTTTTCCTCTGGAAAAACCAAGACCGAAGTCATCATGACAAATATTACATCACCGTACATTTTTAATGAAGTTTTAACAAACCTGTAGAAAGTAAATTTTGTTACGGGCAGTATTGACACTTCCAATAGAAAAGAAGTAAAATTAATCCTGATTATTGTCAGATATTTCTCGTTGGATTCTGGGATTCAAGTAAAGTTACTAAATTTTCAAATGCCTGTAAATGGTAGCTAGGGAGTCACTGGAAGGAGAGCTATGCACCAATCCCCTGTGATGATGCATAGAACCGGCCAGGCCTAGCACCTAATGTCCGACCCCGCCTTCTCGTGGTACAGACCGTTAGTACCTTTCAAAAGGGATACTCTCTTGTGGAAGTGAACGGAAGGGGAGGCTGCCAGATTAGTGTGGCCTACTGATCTGGACAACTATGGCTACTTTTCTTTTTTTTCTACCCTGCTGAGGAGTGGTCAACCACACAGGGTCCTGGTGCTGACCATATAAACCCACTGGACTGGACAGATATATGGCTCTGAGCTAGATTATGGATCCTGATTTTGCTGCACTGGTGGGCTTCTGTGGAGGGAAAATCTTCCGCTGTGTTTTCTGTTTGTTTGTGGGTTGACAGCCCCAAGTGAATAGATTCACAGGATATGTTTATCAGCTGGTAGATAATCCTGAGCAGAGGTCATCGCAGGCACCTGAACTTTTTGCTTCTATTGGCATCGTCAAATTCTACACTGGAGGAAGTCTTCCAGTGTAGATGGCTTCAGCCTTTAGTGGTGGAGGAAAGGGTCTTTGCCCCATGTCTGCGATTAGGGGGCTGTTTGATATTGTCGGCATTCCCTCTCTCAATAAACATAGTTTCCTTAAACATCCCACTAACCATTTTCTCTCCATAAGTAGTTGGAATGTGAGGACTCTGCACAGAGCTTTTTCTCTTGATGTCCTCACACAAGAATTCCACCATTATAATTTAGATATTCTTGGCTTGCAAGATACCAGATGGACAGGTAAAGGTCAGATTCTTAAAAATAATCTTAAATTTCTCTTTTCAGGAAGGGACGACAATAAGCATCACCAAGGCGTGGGTCTGCTTCTCAGCAGACATGCTAGTGATGCTCTTCTAGGATATGAGTGCATTAATGAAAGGTTTCTTACAGCAAAATTTCAGACAAGCGTTAAAGACCTGAATGTTATCTGCTGTTATGCCCCCACTGAGGATGCCAATGAGGATGAGAAGGATAGGTTTTATGAACATCTTCAGGATATTTTGAATTCTGTCAAGAAAGGAGATATTACCCTTGCTCTTGGTGACTTCAATGCCAAAGTTGGTACTGACTCTGACCTTTGGGGAGGAGTAATAGGCCCTTTTGGTATTGGTAGTTGCAATGGCAATGGGCAGCATCTCCTGCAGGTAAGTAAACTCAATGGATTCAGAATAACTAACACTTATTACAAACACCGCGACATACATAAGTACACATGGGTTTCACCCGATGGGCTGCATAAGAATATGATTGATTATATATTAATTAACAGCAAATGGGCTAGTTTTGTTAGGAATACCAGGTCATACAGGGGAGCTGAAATTGGATCTGACTATTATCTTGTTAAAAGTGTCTTGCAACTTAAACTTATAAAAGTGTTGTGCTAGGGTTAAAAAATTTGCTTTTAATACTGAAGCTCTGAAAGACCCAGTTATAGCCAAAGCTTACCATGATAGGTTACTTAGTCATTATGACAGTCATGGTATGCTTACTAATGAAGTTGTGGAAGAATGGGATCATTTTAAACAGGCTTTTTTGGACACTAACAGTACTCTTTTAGAAAAAAGGAGCAGAAGAGGCAGAATTATCTCAGTGATAAGGCACTTGAGCTTATTTCAGAAAGAAAGAACTGCATGAATGTCCTTAATCAATACCCTACTAGTCCTAATAGAAAGCAATACAGAGAGCTTAATAAACGTGTAAAGGATCAGTTAGCTGCTAATAAGAATCTCTGGCTTGATGGCTTGGCTGACAAAGTTGAGGAAGCAGTTAGACAGCTCAGAGAGCTGTACCAGATAGTTAATGTTTTGTGTGGTAGAAAACGGACAGGTATACTGGGATTGAAGGATAAACAAGGTAAGGTTATAGAAGGTGAGGATTCTGTCATGGCTAGGTGGGCTGAGCATTTCAGTGATATTCTAAACAATTCGGTTAGTTCTATTCCCATTGTTTGCAATGATGATAGATGCATTGGTGGCTTTAATGTTGGTCCTATAACAGAATCTGAAGTTATTTTGGCTGCTTCTAAACTTAAACTACATAAATCCCCAGGGGTAGATGAAATTACTAGAAATGCTTAGAGCTGGGAATGTTTCGGTTACCAATTGGATGACTGAAATTCTGAATATCTTTTATGATAAAGGCATGGTTCCTAAGGATTTTACCAGAGCTATTGTTATCCCTATTTTCAAAAAAGGTGATCGCAGTTCTTGTGATAACTATAGGGGTATCAGCCTAGTCTCTGTTCCAGGTAAAGTTCTTTCCATGATTGTGCTTAATAGAATTAAGAATCTGGTTGACAGGCAATTGTGTGATGAGCAATGTGGATTCGGAAGTGGTAGGGGATGTGTGGATCAGATATTTTCACTTAGGCAGATTCTTGAGAAATGTTTAGCGTTTCAGAAACCTTTGGTTGCTAGCTTTGTTGATTTCAAAAAGGCTTTCGACTCTGTTGATCGTCATAATTTGTGGTTGATTGTGAAATCATATGGTATACCAGACAAGTTAGTTAACATAATTAAAGCTCTCTATAATAACACTGAGTCATGTGTGAGAGTTGGTAAGGCTTGTAGCAATTGGTTTAGCATTACTTCTGGTGTTCGACAAAGTGCATTTTGTCTCTTTTTCTCTTTAGCTTGGTTATTGATTATGTATGCGAAATTCACTTCAAGGGAAAGATTTTGGCCTTAAATGGGCTGGAGATAGGAAAATTTCTGATTTAGATAATACTGATGATTTAGCCCTTTTGGCAAATGATGTTGATGAGATGAACTCTTTCATTCGAGCTGTTGATGAGACTGGTAGTAGAGTAGGTTTGGTTATAAACAGAGAGAAAACTAAAGTGATGAAAATTGGTCAGGCAGGCTGTAATTCAGTTAATCTGAATGGTTGCAGTCTTGAGCAGGTGTCACAGTTTAATTATCTTGGGAGCTATGTAACAGATAATGGTGATGTGCGGCATGAGATTAACAGATGAATAGGGATTGCTGCCGGGAATTTTAAGAATCTAGGGAGAGTGTGGAGAAATAGGCGTATACACCTAAAGACTAAAATTAGACTGTATAATAGTTTGGTTCTTTCTAGGGTGAGTTTTGGTAGTGAAACTTGGACACTTTGTAAACAAGATAACAGGAAACTAGATGCTTTTGATTCCAGATGCTTACACAGTATCTTGGGCATTAAGTGGTTCGACTTTGTAACTAATGATAAGGTTAGGCAAAGGAGTTTGCAACCTCCTTTAAGCAGCATATTGTGCAGAGAAAGACTCCGCTGGTTTGGCCATGTTGCCCGTATGAATAATTATAGATTGGCGAATAGGGTTATGAACAGTGTGCCTAAAGCCCTCAGAAAGAGGGGGAGACCTAGGATGCAGTGGGCAGACAATGTCAAACAGGACCTTGTTAGGATTGGTGTGCAGTGTCCAGATGCAGTAGATGTAGCTCAGGATAGACTTGCTTAGAGAACTAAATTGCATGGTCTGGTTGGACCTCCGTAGCCCATGGCTGCTTGATGATGATGATGATGATGATGATGATGATGATGATGATGATGATGATGATGATGATGATGATGATGATGATGATGATGATGATGATGATGATGATGATGATGATGATGATGATGATGATGATGATGATGATGATGATGATGATGATGATGATGATGATGATGGGGAGACTTCCGATATACCCATTAATTACATAATGGAAACTGCCCGAAAACATAACTTAGAGAAGAAAATTATTTGCTTCTATGCAGACAACATAAACAGTATTTTGGTGGTGTGGAAAGGGAGAAAATAATGTATACAGAAAATTAGAACTCAAATTGGGATGTCATGTTTTAGGAGTTGATTGTGCAGCTCACATTATTAATAACTCTGTACAAAAGCTGCTGATTAACTTCCTATTGATATTGAACTGATAATTGCAGAAAACGTGTAAATATTTCTAAATTTATACAGCAAGAAATACCAAATTATAATCCTTTTGTGAAGGTTGAGAGGTGGAATATAAATAAATGCTGTTATACAGTGCCATACGGATTTTTAAGTTGGCTATGGCCGAGTGGTTAGCGCACATGGCTACTGATCTAAGGGACCTGGGTAAGGCATGGACATATGTGTCGTTTTTCTGCTGAGGTCCTGCCATCCTCACAGACCTTCTACTATGGCATATAAACTGACAGGCTCCTGTCAGACCTCTGTGGCAAGCAGCTGCTTGAGGGGGTATTTATTAATTTTTTTTTTTATATTACTTTACTTGATATGCAATTTTCAACTTGCTCATTCTATAAAGTTTACAAAACATTCTGAAGCCAATCAGCAAACCTCTGAAACCTTTTAAGAGCGATGCGGCGTCATCAAACAAATGTTTTTATGAAGTGCAGTAATAAGAAGCATCTAACAACAGCATGAATCGCTTTCATTGGGCATACATTGTCGAATGCTGCACTGTATTGTGCACCAGGAGACATTGTGTGTCATTTTGCTGAGACTAAACGACATAATGGAAAAGGTTGTCAAAATTACCAAATTTAATTCGTGGCAGAAATCATTCTCTTGTACACAGAAAAATAAAGTATTTTTGGGCAAACTGCATGCTGAGTATAGCGATCTGCTTTTACATAGTAATATTCGCTGGTTAAGTGCCGGAAAATGCCTCAAGAGATTTTTTACAGTTTGAAAAGAAATTCATCTTTTTCTCACAGAAGTGGGCACCGATGAAGATTTAATAGCAAGTTTTGTTAATGGAAATTTTCACTTGCTTTCTTAACAGACATTACAGATTATTTAAATGTCTTGAATAAATCCTTACAAGGAAAAGATCAAAACGTGCACTGTCTTAATCATGTTACTAGGTTTAGAAACAAACTACAATTGTTGAAGTCAAATTTGCAGGAAAACAATTTAATTCATTTTGAAACTTGTAAAGAGTTCTACGTAAAAATGAAGCAACTTAGTAAAACAGTTAATTTTGAAAAAATTTTTAATAGAAGATTTTATCAATTTAATGACCTTAAGCAAAGTTTAAATTTCTTCAGTAATCCATTAAATATTGATATTAGCACCGTAGATCCTAAATATCGAATGGAATTGTGACCTTCAGGTCGACCCAATTATTGCATTTAACAGAGAAACTGAATAAAATTGTTCAAAATTTGTCTAAAGAAAAATATTTAAAAATGAAAGATTTTGGGCTCCAAATAATTTTTATGTTCGGAAATACATATATCTGCAAGAGCGGTATAAATAAAATGATTTTTTGAGGTGACATGAACTGAGTTTTCAATTACCTATCCTATTCTTTTTTTGGCAAAAGAAAAAAATGGCCCGCGGTCTTAGAGTTGGACAGCACTGATATATAATATGAATTTCATTAGGAGTTTTTCATGGTAGATAGAAAAGGGGTAATTAATCTATCCCCCTTACTTTTTTTTTTACTTTGATTAAAATGGTAAATAATAAATTATTTAATAATAGAAAGGTTGTTGTTCAAAGTGTTAGCCAACTGCTATGTAATGTTATGTCCAGGTTATTTGAAAGTGGGAGTTCGGTAGCTTTTTGTGGCTATATGTATGTGGAGGATGTTTTATGTATTTTCTTTGGAGTACGGGTTTCAAGTGGGGGAGGGGGTTCAGGCTGATCTATTTTTAACCATATTTTTGTGTTTAGTAGGATATAGTATGTGTTTTGTCGTGAGTATGAAAAGAAAATGGCAAAAGTTTGGAACATGGGGAAATGAAGGGATAAAAAGTAGGTTTTTTTATGGGGTATTAGTTTTTTTGGGGAAATGTATACAGTGGATTTTCAGAGAATTCTAATGGGGGTGGAGTATGTTTGGTGAAAGAATGTTCAAAATTCTTATGTATGGAGAGTGAACATGGTGGTTGTAAACAAGTACATGTATCTCATTATAGTAGTTTGAAATGAATTGAGTGATTATTAGCAGTTATGTATAGTATAATTGTTATTAGTGTATTATAGTGATATATTAATTTTGTTAGATATTTATTACATTTTTCATCTGATTAATATTATTTATTGGAAATATTTGAAAGGGTTTAGTGGCTTTTTTTATATAGAAATTTTGGATATAGAATTATCGGTGTGGGAAAAAAATCACAGTTCATAAATAGAGGCAACAGTTATTCAGGGGAGTTTTTTTTTTAGAAACATGAATAATTTTTTAATGGATGGAGGGCAGTTCACAGTTTTTGCGTAGACTAATTCAGTGTGCTTATGCGTGTTTTTATTGATATTTCAAGTTATGAATATTAATAGTGATAAATAATAATAATCAATACCTCTTCAAGCAATTGCTTGCTACAGAGGTCTGATAGGAGCCTGTCAGTTTAATACACCCTCTTTGAGAAAAGCAAGACCTCAGCAGAAATACAACACAAACATCAATGCCTCAACCCAGGGCTTGAACACAGGTCCCTTTGATCAGTAGCCAAGCATGCTAACCACATGACCATGGGTTAATATCACTTTATATATTATAACCACTTAATAGCAATAGTACTGATATATTTAGCTATGGAACTGAGTAATAGTACTGATATATTTGGCTATGGAACTGAATATTTGCTTTTAATTTTTTTTATTACTGTTTGTGATTAAGAAGTTTAATATGGACATTTGATTGCTGAAAATGATGTGTAATATATTAATGGGTTAGAATAACATAGAGGAAAAATTGTCATTAGTCAGGTGGGATCTGAACCCATGACCTCCTGATAACATGTCAGGTGCTATGGCTGCTGAGCTACCAGCTGCCAATCATCCTCTATTAGTGGCTATAAGCATTATACCATAGAATAGCCATTGGAAATATAAATATAAATATAAATACCCCCTCAAGCAGCTGCTTGCCACAGAGAGTTGACTGTAATTGAAGACTCTGGTCCAGAAGGTACTTTCCAGTTTAGTACACACGACCAGCCCACATCAAGAGTCAAACGGTATGGTATTTTTATGTTTTAAAGCCAACACGGTGAATATCAAACATAAGCATTATTGTTTAAATAATAGGATCTCTCAGATATACACCTGGAAGTAATTAGTTAGAATAATATAGAGGAAAAATTGTCATTAGCCGGGTGGGTCAGTTTATCAGGATGTCGTGGGTTCAGATCCCACCCGGCTAATGACAAATTTCCTTCTATATTATTCTAACAAATTACTACCAGGTGTATATCTGAGAGATCCTATTGTTTCAACAATAATGCTTATGCTCAATACTCAACCTGTTGACTTAAAAAATAAAAGTGCCATGCCGTTTGATGCTTGATGTGGCTGGCCATGTGCACTAAACTGGAAAGTGCCTTCTGGATCAGTCTTCAATTACAGTCAACTACACTTCCAGCTACTATTCTATGGTATAATGCTTAAAGCCACTAATAGAGGATGATTGTTCAGCAGCCAGATCCCACCCGACTAATGACAGTTTTTATCTGTATTATTCTAACAAATTACTACCAGGTGTATATCTGAGAGATCGTATTATTTCAATATTAATGGGTGCATAAATGTAATTAGCATTGTGATAGATATTGCAGGTTGGATTGATGTTGGGTATATAGGTTTTTTGTTATCTCTGATGAGATTCTTTAGTTTCTGAGGCTTTTTTATAATTCAGAATGGCAGTGCACTGTTTCCAATTTTCTTCTTTGATGTGTTGTTTCCGGTGAGATTATTTAACCCCTTAATTTCAGGGTTTTTGTGTTCTCTTAACTTGATTTGTCCGTTTATGGGTCTTTTTTTTATGTTTTTAGTATTTTGGAGTTGTTAGGTTTTTTTTTTCATTTTGCATTTGTTTAAAATGCATATTGCTATTGCCAAGGTAATGGTACATTGCATTTGATGTACACTTGAGTTATCATCACCATGGTAACAAAAAAAAATCTTTTTTATAGAAACCACTGTTTTGGTTTAGGGTCTGGGGGTTGTGGGAATCATCAGAAAGGACTGTTTTGTTATGTTGCACAAAAAATGGTGCCCAGGGACTATAAAGTGTACTGCTGCCAAATTTTTCCAATTAATTATTTATTGCTGCACTGCTTTTTTTATGCTTGTTTTCTTTGCTGAGAGCCTTTTAATAATGAGGATCTTTGGTGCATTATTTACAATTTTTTTATTTTTAGGCTTATCTCTGATGGGATTATTTAGTTCTGAAGGCTTTTTATAATGCAGACTTTTTTTATAATGCAGAAATTTTTTATAATGCAGACTTTTTTTTATAATGCAGAAAATTGGGAACTGTGCACTGTCCCAATTTTCTTGTTTTCTGAGGCTTGTTTCTGACATGATAACTTAGATCTAGGAGCTCTTTCATAATGCAGACTGGCAGTGTATCATTTACGTTTATTTGCTTTTGAAGCTGTATGATGTTTATGGTTCTGTTCATTTCAGATGTGTGTCAGGTGCTGTTTACCATTGTTTGGTGGTGGCGTTTCAAGTTGAGAATGTGCTTTTGTTCTGGGATTATCTATGCTTACCATGAAAATGTTGGTTATCTATTATTATATATAATTGAGGTTGTAAAATATTTTTGCTCAAATTCAGTATAGTGTTCTTAGTTTATTTTAGTTTTTCTAGTTTGTTTCATGAAAAAAAAAAATGTTTTGATGTTGGCACTGATGTGCATCACAATTGGCTTTAAGATAATGTGGGGGAAAAACAAAATTGGAGCTCAGTCATGTCATATTGAAAATATGCAACATATCATTATTATGGAAACATAAAAAAAAAGTCTTTTTTAGTCTGAGACATCAGTTGAAAAATCCTGTTTACTTTGCTACAGGAAAAAAGAATGATAGCTCAGAATGTGCCTTTCCACTTTTTGTTTACATTAGTTATCCTAATCTAATTATTTTGTTCTGAGATTTTTTACTCGAGAAATTTTTTGCAAATACAAAAGCATGGCTCTATATTTGAGGATTAGTATTGTCAAGTACACTCACTACATGATGTTTGGATTATTGCTAGAATCAGTCATGTTACCTTACTTTTCTTTTGTTGATCTCATTTACCATTTTATTTTCTTCTGTTCATAATAGTTTTCAGGGATTATTAAAAAAAAACTTTTTTTTTTCATTACTTCTAATTGCTGATAGAGGTTTGTAGGTCAGCATTCTGTCAAAATATTAATCATTACATTCCAAGAGAAAAAAATGTAATAGTTCAGCATTATAAACTGTAATTTTGTCACAACTGAAATATTTTCCATACGTATTCTCAATAATAAACTCCTTTTTTTTTCTTAGTTATATTATGGCATGATAGTTGTAATGATTCTTTATTTGTAACTGCATTAATTAATGAACTGTTTGACATAAATATCTCTATTTTGAAACACTGGTTCATTTTTTGCCCTCCCCTGGAAATATTTATGGAGATATCCATGCTGGCAAGTACAATTGAATGTTGAGAAATACACCAAATTGTATTTCCCTTAAGGGCCAATTTTAGAGAATCACAAAACGATTTGCAGACCAAAGTTTTTTGAGCCATGGTGTTAAGGAGTCCTGAAGTTTGGGAATGCATCCCTTAGTTATATTTTTACAATCCACTACTGAATGTCGTTAGAGCATTATGATAATGAGTAAAATTAAAACATCTTTTTTATTCACCGTTTCAGACATGAAGCGTTTAACCTACTTAGTGTTACACGTTAAAATTATAAAAACACAACTGCATTCATCGATTCTGTTTGTTCCATCCGAAATCGGAAATCAGAGCAGAATACACGAAATGTACAATAAGCGTAATTTTACTATAAAAACACATTGGATGGTATTTCGAAAAATATTAAAATCAAAACTTAATAATTTAATAATACTTGCATTAACACATGTTCTGTTTGCATAAACGTAAAAGTTAAATGTCAAACATAGTAGTTACCTGGCTAATGGTCCTGTCCTCTTGGCATACTGATTTAATATTCTTTCTACAACACTTATATTTCCACATCTAGCTGCATCTAACAGATCTTGTTCTTTACCCATGACTACCAAACCATACAGTCTCTAGAGCTCGGCTCAAAAAATCTTGAACACTTCATCTTAACTATAAATGAAAACAACATTAGTCCGTCTGCAACCTAATGTATCAAAAAAACAGCTACCCCTTCTTTCTTCATCATGGTAGAATAAAATGAGAGAAACATTTATTCTACCGTTACCAGCCTTGGTCAGAGAAATACCGTCTTCTTATCAACGGCCAATAATTTAATAAACCTAAATGGTAATAGTTTAAATTCGAAATTGTGTACATAACTAATTACATACCCATATTTAAAAACAAAATGGCGAGTTTAACTCAATTTCGTAGATCATTTTCGCAGGAATATATAATAAGAAAATATTACGTGCTCCATAAGCATTTGAACCAGCGATTGATGTTAGACACAAAGCTACTATATCAGACTATTAGAGAAGATAAGCCGTCCCATGGCCGAGTGGTTAGCGCGCTTGGCTACTGATCTAAGGGACCCGGGTTCGAGTCCCGCGTAAGGCATGGATGTTCATGTTGTTTTTCTGCTGAGGTGCTGCCATCCTCTCAGACCTTCTACTCTGGCATATAAACTGACAGGCTCCTGTCAGACCTCTGTGGCAAGCAGTTGCTTGAGGGATATTTATTATTTATTATTTATTTTTTAGAGAAGATATCTCCTGTTCCCGATATACGAACACGGAGTCAACTTAAGCGGGTTCAAGAATAACGAAACCTGCATTACCTTAAAGGAGTTTAGGCAACAATTCTGCTGTAAACCTCTAATAAGTGTGGTCGCTTGATGACTACAGTGATATTTTCCAAGTTATAGAAATAAATATTAGCAGGGAAAGTTTTATGATAAAGCATAAACAGTGCAATTTCGGCCACCTATATTTTATAGCTGATGCAACAAATGGAGTAGCTTATTACATTGCTTAAGCAGGGTAGGACTTTAACCTTCTGAGGCCCTTAGCTATGAAAATTCCATGTCACCTCCATTGTCCCATGTTGCTTGCATTAAGTTCTGATCCTTCCATCAGAATAACATAAAAGGAATCTTGATTTCCAACAAGTCTACCGAACATATATAGTATATGTGTTCGGGAGATTAAGTATCCTCCCGAACATATATAAATATATGCATGACTGAGTGCGTGAGAACGTACGTCCGTACATACATACATACATACATACATACATACATACATACATACATACATACATACATACATACATACATACATACATACAATATACAGACAGACATACAGACAGACAGGCAAAAATACTAATCCACTAAGATATACACAGAAAGACAAAGAGACATACTAACACACTAAGATAAATACATATAGAGTGACAGCAAACTAACATACAGAAAACACACTCACATACAGAGAGACAGACAGACAGACAGACAGACAGAGAAACATACTAACACATATAATACAGACTGACTAACGCACATGCAGACAGACAGAATAACGCACTAACATTCACAAGTAGAGACAGACATATAACAGACATACTAACACACTAACCTACATGCATACATACATACAAACTAACATACAAAATGTACAGACAGAAAGACAGACAGAATAGCACGCTAACATTCATAAGTAGAGATAGACATATAACAGAGAGAATAACATATTAACATTCATAAGTAGAGACAGATATATAACAGACATACTAACAAAATAGCATACATAGAGAAAAAAACTCTAACATACTGATACACATTAACCCTTTCGCTACCGTTCCGGCCGTATCGGCCGAATCCCTTTCGCTACCGTACCGGCCCGTCGGCCGGGAGAAGGTAGGTTGAACGGGTGAACTCTTCCTCCCCTCTTTGTGCATCTCCCGCTCAGAGGGTTCAAACGACCATCAATTAACGTTTAAATGACAAACTGCCTGAATCCCTCCAGGCAACAGGGGGACTCTAAAGGCAACCAGGCAACAGGACAACTCTCCAGGCAACAGGAGTCGACTGCAGAATATGGTGTGTTTATTTCCTTTTTGAAACTTGTATTTCAGCAAAAAGCAAAGGAAACATGAAATAATTCTTTTGGATTTGAAGGGGAGATCAAAAAGTCTTAGGACTGAATGATAAATTCATGCATTAATAGTTTCTCAACAGATAGTAGAAACAGTTGAAATAATTAAATGTTTGATCAAGAGGGAATCAAATTCACAACTCTAAAATTTCTTAAAAGCGCTTTTTATAGAAAAATGTGATTATTGGCAATCATATTTGAAGATCTGACTGCGGTCTGCCTAAATACCTGCTTTTGATATTTTTAATATTTAATGAGTTATAGAATCTGGAATATTTAACATTTACTTACCTTGTTAACCAAAAATCATTCAAAATTCATATACTGTTCAATCATTACATATGCAGCTAAAATATACATTTTATTAAAGTTTACAGAATGTTTCTTTTTCATTTTAATAAATAAATATAAAAGTAAATACCCCCTCAAGCAGCTGCTTGCCACAGAGGTCTGACAGGAGCCTGTCAGTTTATATGCCACAGTAGGAGATCTGAGAGGATGGCAGGACCTCAGCAGAAAAACGACACACACATCCATGCCTAATTCCGGGGCTCGAACCCAGGTCCCCTTAATCAGTAGCCAAGCATGCTAACCACTCGGCCACGGGACGGCTGTTCATTTTAATATGTTGCAACAATTTTTCAGGTTTTAATTGAGTACATTTTCCAGCTTACAAAATTATTTGGATACTGAACAATTATTTGCGAATAATTCTACATTTAAAGAGATTTGATAGAGACCTCAAGTATAACTATAGTCATATTTTGTCCATATTAATATTACTTAAGATGTTACTGATATCTGAATATGACTCCATATTCAAATAACATGAAACGTTTTTTCTGTTCAGTACCTACGTATAGATATAATGCTTAGACAACAATATAAAAGAATTTCCACATTTTATTAACAGAATGCTAACTTTTGAAGCTTTCTAACTTGAAATATTAAACTTTATGGTAAAATGCTACAACAAAACAAAAAAGAAGATCTACATTTAGTGGAGCTAATTCTTAAAATTCAATAATATTCTCTTATTATTTAAGGAGTTTCGTATGCTGGAATATTTAACAGAAACAATGCGTAAGGAACTTATATAATCTTCACTAATAGAGAAATAATTATTTTTACAAACTTCTAAAATAAACAATTATTTGATAAAATTTGTTAGAACAAAATATTCCGAATATAGTGGGGTCGAAGGGAGGGCATGTCCCTCTTTATCCCGTCTTCAGAATGTTAGTAACCGGATTGGAGATGAAAATAATATGAAACAAATATGTAACACGATATTTCAAAAAATTTTAAGACCACTGCAACGGAGTGACAATTTTATACTGAAACACCAATTCAGTTATTTTCCATCTTTTGTTTCTTTTCCGGTTCGATCCAGTTAATTGCTCTTCCCATATTTTTTTCTCTAGATCCGACCTATATAAAATTATTATATAGTTTTAAAGTACTTCTGGAATAGATTTCTGATACAATGAGCTCGCTAAAAATTTAAATTTCTATAACCCTTTAAATATTGAGTGAATTATGTTGAAAATATAGAATTAAAGAGTCACGTGTTATGATGACTAATTTATCTTCAATAAAACACTTTACACTAAAATTTTACCTACGAATCTGCTTTTCTTTCACATCATGAAATGCTCTTTCTAAATCGGCAATGGATATATTACTGCAAACGGTGACATTCTTAAAAGTTCCAACCCACTTTTCCTTCACTAATCCACTTTTTATTCAATACTAACCAAGGCCTATGGAAATATGTTATATATAACATAAGTTTTAGGCGAACATGCCGAAAACCTTGCTCCAAGAAAATTCTCTGATAAAGCTTAGGTAGTTAGTATTATTTATATCACTCTAAAAATAAATAAAATATTAAATTATTAGAGCAGCCTGTCACAGAGATGTGAGAGAAGTCTGTTAGTACGCATAATACGCTATGGAGAAGAACTGGGATGAAGGCGAAACATCAGTAGAAAGACAACACAGAAAAAGAAATATCCATGCCTTATCAGGGATTCGGAAACACGTCCCCTTGGTTATTAGTTACGTGCACTTCAGTAATAATGAAAATTCAGGGATGAAAGATTATTATACCGTAATAAATAATTGTACGATGTGCAAATTCGTGTACCTCTGATTAGGAATGAAGTAAATAGTAAAGAGACAAAGTTATTTTACTCAGCACTTCGGGGTGGTTAAGTCTTAGGTTTAACCTCTAAGCTGCACACTTTTGTACACAACAGGCTAAATGGCCAGGTCAAAAGGGCTTGGAGAAAGTTTGTGTAGGAGATCCACTGGGCAGCTATTAGGAGACAGATGGTAATCTCCCATCAAAAGAATTCAGTGCATTCTTTTACTTATATAGGGTATGGCGTTTTACCCACAGGTTAATGTCCCATCTGACGGACGGCAATCTTCAGAAGCCCAACAGTGACCCCTTTCTCACGGGGGTTAATGGAAGAAAATCTGAATGCAATCGCATTTGGGAGTGGAAATTGGGAAAATGAAATATTGGGTCTGGAGCTCTGTCAAATGGATCAACCTGCTCCCTCCACACACACACACACAGACACCCCATGCTGTGAGAGGGTGGGTAGAGCCGTAACTAGTTATATTTGTGCCAGAGGCATGAATAGAAATTGCACCGCTATATAATTTCATAGCAGTCTTTTTCTGAGCCTCCTCATCTTGTATTTTTCTGAACCCCTCATTTTGTATTTTTATGCGCCCCTCATCTTTTGCGTCGAGGCTAATGCTTTACTTCCCTCACCGTTGTTACGGCCTTGGTAGTTCTGGGGAGAGCTGAAAGGGGACCATATTGATTTTCATGTACCGTACACATACTTTGGAATAATACTTTTTGAAAGATCGCTTCCAAGATGAGAAAAATCATACGCTGCCCTTTTCGGTAAGAATAATTTCTGTCAAAACACTGGAAGAACATATATCGCCTCTGGAGAATATAGGATGTTCCATTTCAAAGAGAACGAAATTTATTGTTTTCCAAATTTTGTACTCTTTAACAGTGATAATTCGAACCAAGAGATGATTTGGAAAATTTAAATAATAATATTTTATTAGTACTTACAAAGAAAAAAAAACAATAAAATTAAAACGTTGGGTTTTCCCAGTGAATATGATAGTTTTTCGTGGGGGAGGAGTATATAAGTTCCGTACTGTAGCTTGGGATTACGGTTCGAAAAAATAGCAAAATTAGTTGAAAATCTTAGCAGAAGTGTTATTTTAAAATCCATTTTATAAAATCACTCTATAGCAGATACCTTTATTTAGTAGAGTTATTTACCTCTCAGTCGCACTCTTGTGCACACAATTAGCTAAATGCCAGGTAATAAGGACCTCAAAGGCTTATACATGGGTAGGATAAAGAAGACTCTTTGGGCAGTTGTTAAGAGACAGATGGAAACCTCCCTTCAAGGCCATCAATAAACGTACACATAGTGTGGTTTACCTCCATACGGACCACGGTATTACGTCGCAACCGTAGGAAGGCATCGTTCCAAACCAATCGGTTCTGCTTTCTCACCAAATGAAGGCTTTGGATTTAATGGAAATAAATCTCAACGCTGATATATTTGGGACTCGAACCTGGAAACTATAGAGTAGAAGCTTCCAACACTACCAACTAAGCCAAACAGTCACCTTGCTACTTTAAGGCACTAATTTCCATGTTACTCCAGTTTTTACAATGAGCATTGTATTCTTTAAGGTTTTGAAGGAATTCACTCATAATTAATGAGAAACGTGTCTGGAAATTTAAGACAGGAAATTATAAATTCACTACCAACGTAGCATGCCATATTTGACAATCTAGAAATAGCCCCCCCCCCTCTCACGGCTTCTAGTAAGTTTGCCATAAAAGCCGTAGAAGGACATTAGTCAGCTCAAAATATACCTCGATATAAATTTCAACTAAATAGCTTTGCTGATTGCTAGTAACATTTACAGAGAGGCAACATTGCCCCCCTTCCTTCCAAAATGAGAAGAAAAATACACTTTGACATTCTGATAATAAAAAATCTTTAGATCGATAATTTTTCCATATAACTTACGAGAGAAGGAAATGGAACACAATTAGCAACTAGAAGAATACATATCGCCTCTGGTGAAAAAGGTATACTCGTTTTCAAAGAGAATGAAGTTTATATTTTCGATCTTTACATTCCTCTTATATTAGAAATTTGATGTAATGGATAATTGGAAAAATGCAGGCATTAATATTTTATTAGTACCCTAACCACACAAATGGAGTTTCTCATTAAACAAAAAATTGCATTTTCCCAGCTATATTTTGGAAGCACGAAGCAAATCATTGCTGCCAATGTAAACTATGTAACCACCATAATCTATGATGAAAATTTCAAATTTCTCTCATAAACATATCGTTGGCAATGTTTGTTAAATATTGTGGCATTTTCACCCTTTTTCCACCGTTATAGGATGTTATTGAAATATTCGGGGAAAGTGCGATTGTAATATTTCATCAATACCTATTTAATCAAAAAGAATTTTTAATAATATTTCGAAATACGAAAAAATATGCACACATAGGCAGACAAATCACAAAGTGGAGCTACTTTTCCTTTTATAACTAGGTTCAAAACTACATTTTCTTTATAATTCCTGCAACCCATTCTGTAATACACCACGAAATTTTAAATAGTTTTGTAGTGTGAACTTTCTTAAATTTTTGCCTAAGAAACCAGGATTATCTTTTCTTTATTTTTTACGCTACAAAACTTTCGTACATATTGCTTCTTTTGGTAAAATTGGAATCAGATGACTTATTCGCTTTTTTTCAATTACTTTTTGAAACTTTTGACTCTAAAATTGGTCCGATTTTTTTTTTCGTGTGAATAGCGTATTTGTCACAAGTGATAGGGAATATTTCAAGAAATGTAATTATGTTGTAAATAGTCAAGTGTTCATGATTTATGTCCAAAGGCATAAATTTCTAAGACTAGCGTCATTCCGCTTAACTTCCGAAAACTATAGCACAAAACATTCTTCGCAAAAACAATAAATGCATTACTGATCTTCATTTACTTTAGGCTGCTGGTAAAAAATACTGAAGTTGTGAAGCTACCACCATCTGATGAATTCCTGAACCATTTTTCAACAGCACATCTCGGCATGCAATTTATTAATATGTTTCATGGCTACTTATCAAGGTGACCTGGGTTCGAGCCCCGGGTAAGGCGAGTTTGTGTTGTTTCCCTGCTGAGGTCTCGCCCTCCTTATAGAACTTCTTACTATGGCGTAAAAACTGGCAGGTTCCTGTCAGACCTCTGTGACAAGCAGCTGCTTGAGGGGAATATTTATTTATTTTTATATAATTTGACCTCGCAGTTAGTTCGGAAATATTCTTGCTGAAGGCAGCATAGTTTACTTTTGGCGGAGATGGAAGATTGAATTCAATGCAGAAAAAATATTTGTTTACTTTGATTTAAATCTCCCTCCTCCACCAGAGTTTGATTTCTCTACCCAATGTTAATTATTGATAACAGAAAAATATAACAATTAGAAACTGCTTATTAAATCTCATTTTTCGAATCTAATCATGTTAATTTTTAAAGCTTTTTTCAGCAACAGTTTTTTTTTTTTGCCTGGCTCCGGTGTAATTTTTTATGGGGAGGGGGGACAAAATTATTTCAGAGTGAAGTAAAACTTTTTTTTTTTCAGATAATGGGAAAGCAAATCAATTTTTCAAAATATAAATATTTGACTCAAGTCTTTCATTAATCAGAGCAGTTGCGAAGACAGTAATCACGCATATATCACAAAACAAAGCAAATGAGGATGTCTGAAAATAGAACAGAAAAAATTAGATACTTATTTTTTAAAAATATATGTAAAAATGCTTTCTTACATTAATAAATATAAATGATATGCTTCCAAAAACATAGGAAACGTAAAGGGAAAAATCAATACTGTATTTTGTAAGAAAATAATATTACTATTTAGTACACTTGTGTTATATATCATTAATTTATTTTTCAATCAATTTTACCAGGAGAGAGGTAATTGCTCTCTCCTCCCTTCCAGCTCCCTCTGTCGACACCTATTGATAGCACTTTATAATTTTATTGCTGACTTTTCCGTTTGATCACGGAATTATTCCAAGCATAATTCACTCTTGACGAAATAAAAGTTCATTTGAAATTGTTTCTTCCAAAAATTCAAAGTTCATAGTTCTGATATTGCTTTAAATTTTATGTACTGTTTTCTGCTTAACAAATGTATTTTTGAAAGATGTTTGATTTCATTTTATTCTTTTATTTTTTTCTCTTTTCGACTTGTTTAGTTTGCAGCGTTGGCTGCCGAATGAAAGTAAACATGGGAGTTAAGCTTTTTGTTCTGTTTTATTGCATGCCCTAGAGCAGAGGTGGGAAAATAGCGGCCCGCTAAGAGTTTTTGTGACCCGCCAAGATAGTCAGAAAAATCCGCCTTGAACCGAGATTTCCTTCCCGTGCGCGACCGAAGATTCGTCTCGTATTTTCACTAGGACGGCCACATCAATACGCATGCGCAGTGTAGATACTATGCGCAGTGCTTTTCCGGTTGATCTGGTTAATTTCCATTTTGTCTTTGCAACAGTAAATATATAAATTTCCAACTTTAGTGAAACCATGAACCCTCCGAAAAAACGTAAAATCGGTGATGAATGTCGTGTGTTTAATGAAGAATGAACAAACAAATATTTCTTTGGTAATACAGGGAATAAAGCAGTGTGTTTATTGTGTCATGAAACGATAGCCAATCTGAAACGACATTACGAAACAAAACATAGCGAATTTGGCTGCAAACTTTCCAAGGAAGAATGCAAAATAAAAGCTGCGGAGTGTGTGAAAAGGCTGAAGAAGCAACAAACATTATTTACAAAGCAAACAACACTTCAAAATAGCGCTACAGAAGCAAGTTTCATGGTAGCCTACAACCTTCCTAAACGCAACAAGCCTTTTTCGGATGGCGAGTTTATTAAGCAGTGTATGGTAGAGTGTGCAAGCGTATTGTGTCCTGATGTTACAAGCAAATTTGAAAGCATTTCATTGCCAAGAAGGACTATAGTGCGGCGCATTGACTCAATTAGTGACGAACTCACGGAACAGCTGAAGACTGCGAGCAAAGATTTTGTTTGGTTTTCTTTGGCACTGGATGAGAGCACAGATAACGAAGACATTGCACAATTACTCATCTTTATCCGGGAATTAATGAAAATTTCGTTATGACAGAAGAATTACTTGGCCTAGAATCAATGAAAGATAGAACCACTGGTCAGGACTTGCTTGAGTGTGCTGTGAAATGTGTGGAGAAAAGTGGCTTGTCCTGGAACAAAATGGCAAGCATTACCACAGATGGGGCCAGAGCTTTCAGTGGAAAAAATGTAGGTATGGTTAAGCTTTTAAAAAGCAAGTTACAAGCACAAGACACAGACAGTTATATCTTGTCTTTTCATTGCATTTTGCATCAGGAGAGCCTTTGTAAAGCTGCACTGTACTTAAAGCATGTGGTTGATCCTACTGTTAGTGTGGTGAACACAATCAGAGCAAGGGCACTCCACCATCGACAGTTCCAATCTTTTCTTGAGGATGTGGAGGCAGAGTATGAAGACGTAATTAAAGCATGTGGTAGATCGTATTGTTAGTGTGGTGAACACAATCAGAGCAAGGGCACTCCACCATCGACAGTTGAAATCTTTTCTTGAGGATGTGGAGGCAGAGTATGAAGACGTAATTTACCACAACAGTGTGAGGTGGTTGAGCCTGGGCAAAGTGAAAAAGAGTCTGGGCATTGCAGAATGAAAACCCCTTATTTCTGGACACAAAGGGGATATCTCATGATTTTGTTACAAAAATAGGATGTGAGGAGTGGAGATATGAGATGATGTTTGCAGCTGATGTATTTGAGAAATTGAATGAACTGAATGTGACATTGCAGGGAAAGGGGTTGTTTGCACATGAAATGTGGAAGCATGTAAAATCATTCAAAGCAAAACTAGGTCTATTTGCAAGGCAAGCAGGTGAAGGCAATTTTTGTCATTTCCCTTTATTAGGAAAACAGAAAGTGCCTGAAAGCGTTTCTGCTAAGATAAGGGATCATCTGCAGAGTTTGGAGGACGAGGTCACAAGCAGATTTCAGGACTTTAAGAAAATTGAACCTAAATTCAATTTGCTCTCTTATCCCATCACTGCTGCTATTGACACAACACCTGAGGAGCTGCAGCTTGAACTTATTGACATGCAGTCAGATCACACTGTGAAAGAAATGTTTAATGCTGTAACATTAGTTGACTTTTACAAATCTTTGTCTGCTGAAAAATTTCCATGTATGAAGAAATTTGTTGGGAAAATGTTCTCTATATTTGGGTCTACATATATTGTGAGCAAAGTTTTTCTTGCTTGAAGATCAACAAGAGTAAATATAGATGCTCTTTGACAGACATTAACTTGCAGGCTGTGATGAGAATCTCAACAAGCAATCTCACTCCTGATTTCAAAAAAATTGTAGAAAAATGTGATAGGTACATTTGTCTCATTAAACTGATTCTATAATTAAATATGCTTGCAGCTATAGATGATATGAAATTAGCACAATAAATAAATTGAATAAAACTGCCACTATTTTATTTAATTTACATTTATTGATTTTTATGGTACAATTTATACCTTTTCTGAAATGCAAAGTTAACTAATGAATGCAATCATTTTAAAACGTGCGGCCCTCCGCTAACCTCCGCTTCCACAAAGCGGCCCCCGAGCCAAAACAATTGCCCACCCCTGTTCTAGATGGTTGTATCTCTTCCTCGCGGCTGCAAATGTATTTGAAAGAGTTCAGTATCATGCTACTCAAACTAATGGCTGAAAACATGAGTCGCATACTTAGGATATAATTTCCGGAGAGTGGGAGGGATGGCTCCAAAAATTTGGGTTCGTAGGGGGGGAAAGGGAGTGGAAGGGGTGAAAATAGATCTTCATTATGGTTTCAGAACCACCACACTCTCACCATTTTTTTCCACCCACTCACTCTATTGGTACATCCCTCGACCATATGTGCTCCGTGGAAAGGAGCATTGTCATCTTAAATGACAGCTCTCTTTCCATGAAAGACAACTCTCTCTTCATTTCACATGACTCTCTCTTTACAAAGACTGCTTTCTCTTCATGAAACATGGCCCACTCTCTCTCTTCATGAGCCACTAAAGACATTCGTCTAACAGATCTCTCTAATAAATAAGAGCGATCTTGACAGAGATCTTTAAAACTTTTCTTGAAAAATGCACGACAAATTCAATAAATTAATGTTTTTTTTTATCAATTACCTTAACAGTATTCTGAAATGGTGGATGTATGGCCCCTTTTGGAACCCTTAGATTCGCCCCTGGGTGCCAATGAATTTTTATTTATCTACTTACGTGATTTTAGTCTAATGAAATAAAAAAAGTCATTAATTTTAGATTCATTTTGTTTTCTGACAGACAAATGATATCCCAATACCGAAAAAAAGGAAAAAACACTTAACAATGGAAACCATAAGCTTCCTTGCTTAGAAAACTGATCATTACTATTATAGTGTATGTGGATTTAAAAGAGTGAGATTCACTAAAGCTTCTCGAAATTAACTTTCGATTTCTCAATTAATAAGCCCAGGGTCTTAGGATATCGATATTTTAAAAATATCCTCACACTAGATATAACCAACACCTTCCCTGTCAGTATAAAGTTTGTATATAATGTATCCGTTGGCCACATTCTAAACACGAGACCAGAAGATTAGAAACTACTCGCAATTAAAGCGAACGAATTGTTCGCAATTAAATTATTAAATTTAATTTAATTAAATTAGTAATTAAATTAAATTAGTAACATTTTCTCTCTCAACAGGATATTGACTTACAAGAGATTCAGCATTATGCTCCTTTGAATATATGCATTAACTATTTGATTTACATCGTATCTCAACATTTAGATTTATTGCAAAATTCCGTTTCAAATTTTATAATCATTGATGAATTTTATTCCTATAGCAATCCTAACAGAACGGATCTAGAAAAACAAGAACAGATGATAGGGCAATAAAACTTGATTTTAGTAAACATTTTCTTAGAAATTAAATTTCCCATCGATAATGAAAAAAATTTCTTTGTTGCAACCTAATACAAAATATCCTCCAAAAAGACATTATTATTCAAATTTTTTGTATTCTAATGGGCACTTATTTATTTCAACGCGCAAGATATGGCTCTCCTATACATGGGGCCATGGCTTCACATCCCATCTGACGGACGACTCCCTTTCGAAGCCCATTGGTATCCCTTATTGACCGAAGGCAGGGCTGGGAGTTGGGGGAGACAAATCTCAAAGGTGACCCTGCAGGGACTCGACCAAAATCCACCTCGTATTATAAACCTGGACACTGCAGTAGCAGAATACCTATATTTCAAAAATATAGCAGTTTAAATTATAAAAACCTTACTAAAAATTCAACCGGTAACTGTTTATTTTTTAATATTTTGCTACCAATTTTATAATATTCTCAAATATTTTATTAAAATCATAATAAATGAATTATTTTATTTTAATTCATTTTAATACATACCTTTAAGTGATGTAATTTTAAACAAATTGCATCACTTGAAGTTTTATGCATAATTAATATCTCTCCTTTTGATTAAGTCTGTCCAGCCTGGTGTATCAAGTTGGTATTGCTTGATCCTGCGAACTGCAAATTATGAGCCTGGCGCGTTACCGACAGACCCATCCGACCAAATGAGTGATAATCATCAAAGAAAATGAAACTGACTCATCTGGTGCCACATGTGATTCTTTTCATGCATAACTTGTTGCGATCGAGAGAAGACTAACAATTACAATATAGTAAAGACAGATTTAGGGGGTGGGGAAGATCCATGATTCCACCCTTTGGAGAATCCTAGTAAGAGTAATGGAAAACACAAATTATTATACTTTGGCATATTTCACACGTTTTTCATGATTTTTTTTTTACAAAACCGCTAAAAGGAAAGGAAAATGTTGCATTGTAATGAAAATCCAGTTTCTTTAACCTCCCACCTTTTTTTTTCGTCTCCACCTCGATTATTTTTTCTATATCCTCTCCTTGCTCTAACAGTGCCACTAACAAATGCATTGTCTTGTCTGGAGCTCATAGATCTTTAACTAAACGAATGAGGAACACGCTGGATGGCCTTGATCGGAGGCTACCATCTGTCTCCCAACTGCTATTTCCGAGGGTCCTTTCCCCCAACATTCTCTCAGCCTTTGGGGTCCTTTTGATCTGGATATTTAGCCCATTGTGGGGAAAAAAATTGCCTTTCAGAGGAAAAACAGCCAAAGCTTAGAGTATCTACCAAAAATAAATTGAACCCTTGTCTACAGACGAGAAAGTGGAAATATCAGCAATAAAATCATCTAAAGCAAAATATTTTTATGCATCTGACTGAAATATGTTAAATAAATTTGATGCTTATTACAATTTAATGACAACCCAGGCCACCTTGATTCCCATTGAAACAGTGACATTCAGTGGTGATTCTCAAAATTAGGTTCGCAAAATTTTTTTCTGAAATTTCGAATACTTATTTAATAATTCCAGAGTCTAAGCTATCTGACCTCCAAAATCAAAATATATTATCCGACTCCCCGACTTACAAGTTGCCTCTACGCTGTATGCTGTATTAAGCGAGATTCATGTGTGACTCATATGACCTACGGAACTCTGACGGTGCATCGTGGAATGCCGTGATCCAGGGTGGGTTGCGCGCTTAGAGCGGGAGGAAGGTGTGGATTGCAGCTCATCAAAAAAGAAAGGAACTTTTCTCGTGACCGTCGAAAGGATCGGAAGTAAAGTGAACTGCTGTGCTCTGGAAGCCAGCATATTTGAAGGACTTTTTATTAAAAGTCGTGTCAGCACTGTGGGAGTGTGTGACTGGATGTTCTCCGTGGTGCATTGGATTAATGCTACGCCGTTATTGAATATGCATTTAGGTAACGTGAAGTGTCGTTCATTAAACGTCATATTTAACAAAGAGATACCGAGTTGATGGTTTTATTATTGAGTACGTTAACTACTGTGTGATTAACATCCGGTAATGACAATCGTCTAACAGATCTCTCAAATAAATAAGAGCGTTCTTGACAGACATCTTTAAAACATTGCTTGAAAAATGCATGAAAAATTCATTAGATTAATAATATTTTTCCGGTCAATTATCTTAACAGCATTTTCAAATAGTGGGTGGATGGCCCCTCTTGGATCCCTTGGATTCGCCCCTTGGTGCCAATGAATTTTTATTTATCTTAGATGATTTTAGTCTAATGAAAAAAAAAAGTCATCAATTTTAGAGTCATTTTGTTTTCAGACAGACAAATGATAACTGAATACTGAAACAAACCATTACTATTATATGTGGAACCGAATTTTCAAGCGAATGTCTTTGAGTTACGATGGGTAGATAACTGAATTTTTTTTAATTTCGCGCCAGTAGGATCGAATTGCAAAGCAGACAAGGAAAGGATAATTAACTAGTGCTTTCCTGACCCTCCATTATTGTAAGTACAGTCGGATCTTTGTGGAACGGGAGTGGACTATGAAGAAAGAAGACTCCATGGAATTTTCTACTTGGGACTGCCCCCTTTTCAGAAATTCCCCCGACTTTTGCCATTTGTCCGCCATTTTTAATTTTGACATCACACGCCCCTTCTAAAGACCGCCCCTGGTTGACCCACCCAAATCCCTCGTGAAGAAAACAATTCTAAGTCCCCAGTCTGCCATTTTGGGTTCTGACGCCATCACCCATAGAGAAACTTCCGAAATATTCCAAGTTCAGCTAACTGCAGCGACATCTGGTGTACTTTATTGAAAAAAAAAGTTTTCCTTAACTAGTCTCAAACCTGCGTCCTTCAGTAGGGCATTTATCCATTATGCTAAAGGTAAATATATGGCTGTCGTACTTAAAAGTAGGTGAAGAAGAAATAACCGATCATTACATTTTATAAATTAATCTACGAATAAATTATATTTATAAATGAATTTTTTTATTCCTTGTATATCACAAACATTTTAACTAAGGAATAAATTATATTTTTCTTTCTTGCATTTATTTTTAATTCCTTGTAAATTGCATTTGGAAATAAATTTATAAGCCCTTCAACTTCTCGTCTCACTCTCCTGTGGATCACGTTTTACTGACGGACGGGAAAAGCATTTACAATCTGAAAAGTCCTGAGAAATAGACCAAATAAAAAATATTTTCAAACATAGAGTGGGCATCACACATCTTAATCTGAATAATAATTATCAGCGCAATTTATTTGTAAATACTTTCCCAATCTGAGAACTAAATGAAACAGACCACGAAATAAATTTATAACTTCCTCGTAAAGTGTTTTTCTTAACGACGTTTTACTGACGGACGGGAAAAGCATTTACAAACTGAAAAGTCCTGCGAAATAAAAAATATTATTCTAAACTGGGAATCACACGTCTCTGAATAATCATTTAGTTGGTAATACTACTAGAGAAAAATTTTCAATCTGTGAAATACATAGTTCTCTCATCTGATTAAAGCCTTCTCTTAATACCGACGGGAAAAAAAGATTAAAAAAATATCAATATAAAAGATGCAGGAATCGTGTTCGAAATATATTTGTTAAAAAATATGGGTTCTGATCCAAGAAAAATTTACATCAGGTTTTAAAAAATTATTTGTATTTTAAACATCTAAAAATCTACAAGATTTAACATGTAATGTTTTAGATCAATTAAACTTTTATCATTGTGCTCTCTTGTTGACATAGTTCATGGTTTGTTCTTATCAGTAGGTTGTCAAGAAGGTGACACGAGGGTTCACAGATTGAACTCTAGTACCTCTGTTTCTCTCTTTGCGTTATTTAGCAAGATTAGATGTCAGAAAAGTTTTCCTCGTTAATTACGCAGAGTAAAGAGTTTATCGCTCGTCGGTGCAATACAACGTCGTGTTCTTATCACTAGGTTGGCGTGTAAGGCTCTTCTAGCAAATTGAATTGCTTGCAGGAGTTATACACAAATCATCATAAAACCTTTTACCGAGAAATATTTGTTATTTGCATACGTTTAATTTCACGCCGAAATCCACAGTTCAGGCATGTGAGAATTCGGAAAGTGGATGACCACATTCGAAAGTTCCTGAATGCATAACTGTATGAGCTGAAGGAGAGTGTTCAGTTGACAAAAACTAAGATAGGTTAAAGTTACATCTTTTCTAAGAGAGCTATGAAGGAAAGAACTAAACACTTCCCCACACAGAGAAGGACTATGTGATGATATTCAGGCATAATTTAAGCCAGGTAGGCTTTTAAATGCTCTGAAGAAATTTGACTCTTGTCGCCTTCTATAAGTTGACGGGGAAGAACGATATTTCGAAAAATGAATTCGTACGTATTTATGAAGATTAGTAAACTATACGGTGGAAAAGGTTTCAAAGAAGAAAAAAATAACATACCGGATTTTACTTGAAACAATTAAGGACAGAATTTTTGCTGGATTGTGATTTGAAACATTCCTGCGGAAAATACATTCATGATAAAACTTTTTTCAATGATAACATTTAGTTAACACATAATACACCCGATTACATTGGTCTAGCCCAGTGGGCACAAATATTTCAATTGAAATTCACAGAAATCCACAAGAGTTATAACTCGTCTGTGGAATTTATTATAACTCAAATATTTAATATATCATTTTTGGCAACATTAACCAAAAATGTTTTAAGCATTTATAAAGTAAACGAAGAACAAAATAATTTGAACAAATGGAAAGAAAAAAGTTGGTGAATGATTAAAAATGTGAAATTTATTACAAAAAGAAACACAGAAAACAAGAGACATTTTCTTTCACATTAGATTTCAGCTTACTTGAAACACTAAGGTTTAAAATATATGTGACTAATATGTACAGATTGAATCACTCATTTTCCGTAAGAATATACTATTATGGAATAGAAATAGAGTCCGGAAGAAATATGTTTCAACGAAAAATTCACTCAATTGCATATATTATGATCAGAAAAATAATATAATGGACAGATTTTAAAGGAGAAATGGAAAACATGTTATTTCATACCAAATGTTAACTTACCTAAAAAATATGAGCAAAATGTAAGATACAAAATTAAAACGAACAAAAAATCTGCAGGAAGCGAATTTCACTTTCATTGGGATAACGTAGAATTAACGTTTTAGTGCGCAAAACAAGCTTTAATATAAAAATTTTTTAACATAAAACTGGTTTTGTGATCAAATTAAAACACGAAACTAGACACATGTTCTTATTTCATTCAAGTTCAGTGTAGAAAAATAAAGATAAATTTATGCAAGATAGAAGGAATAAACGATCAAAGAATGGTGTGAGGTGAAAATATACTTTCCATAGGGATAACACGGGATATGTATTTTAGGGTGCAAATTGTGTATCGCATACAAAATAAATGACTTAAAATTGGTTCGATGATAATTTTATAAACAGAAAACTGGAAATGTGTTCTTATTTTAAACCAAATTTTGTTTATTTGGTAAAATATAGAAATGAAAATCAAAGGGTACAAATATTAAAAATAATATTTAAATACCCCCTCAAGCAGCTGCTTGTTATAGAGGTCTGACAGGAGCCTCAGTTTATATGCCATAGTAGAAGGTCTGAGAGGATGGCAGGACCTCAGCAGAAAAGCAAAACATACATCCATGCCTTACCCGGGCTCGAACCCAGGTCCCTTAGATCAGTAGCCAAGCGCACTAACCACTCGGCCACGGGACGGCTAGCAGGGTACAAAATCGACTTCTCGTAGGATAACATGGAAAACATGTTGGTGCAAAATTTGATGTCTTACTAAAATATTATAAACAAGAAGTTGGTATGGTGATAAAACTTTAAACAAGAAAATGGTTTTAGATCAAGAATGGTGGTAAAACCATTAACTGACTGGTTTGGTTGATAAAAATATGCGTGAAACGTAATATACTGGAATTGAAGGTTGTCAGCATAGTGTAAATGACTTGTGTGACTAAAGTATTTTGATGCTATGTATGTTGCGATATTTGAGTGTAGAAAGCAAAACTTTATCCAAGGAGGTGAAAATTGTGTCAAATAAAGATATAGAATTCAGTCTGTGACAAAAATAGGGCTCCGTTCATAGTTGGATGGTAAATTATCACAAGCAGGCTATTGTTCTAAGCTTTTGTTTCAAGAAGAAACGGGAAGCATGTGAGAGTGTCGTCGTCTCTAAAGGCACAGGTTGGATAAAAGTCATATAAATGTAATGTGAAGCACGCTATCTGCAAAATCGCATATGTGACAGGACAAGTAGAATAACAGCAAAATTAACAAAATACACTGTAATGGACTTTAAGATAATTCGCGATAGGAGACAGATTAAAACTGTAAGAGCGTTTACCATTGCAGATTTTAAAAAAAAATGATATCTTACTTCCAAATAATTAACTGATTTTACTTTCGAGGAAGAAATAATATTTTGTTATCGATTGTTATTAAATAGCGCTACATCCTAGGAAAGAGAAATATATGTTGCATAATTGAATCATGTATTGAGGATACAGCGGCAATGAGTATTAGGAATAAAAAGTTTTAAACTTGAGACCAAGTCGCGTAACGGATACACGGGAATTAAAAAAGTTATTTTTATTGCTTATTCTTTTGCTAATGCAGTCGCGATGTCTTTGAAATGACTCAGTAAAGCAAAATAAGTTAATAAATTGGGAGGAGATTGAAATTTGTAAGGAAGAACGAATTTTTTACCTCTGATTTGTGTGATGAGGTTTTTGAAATGGTTTAGTATAACATGAAAATACGGAGAGTAATGAATTGATACGCAGCAGAAATAAGAATTTAAAACCCAACTTTTCAAATAAAGTTAATACAGACATTATCATATCTTTCAAATGTAAGCTACTCATACTATTAACAGGAACTATGGCAACTATATCCCTATATTTTGATAGCACAGAAGATACCATGAACACCTGGGCTGTTTTTGCTGATTTTGTGGCATCAAATGCACTTGCACCATAAATTTAACCCCCTTTAAATAACATTTGAGGCTGTATATATATTTCATCTAGCAACAAACACACTAAACATTCATGTGTCTTTAAATATTTCAATCTGCTTTATAGGTATTTAGCACTACTATCAAGAGCTGAGGTAGAGAGTTGAAAGTTACATATAAGTTTCTGTAAATTTCGAGGGTGTGGTAAGAACATTAACCCACATTTTAATAAGGCTTTATTGGCTGAGGGTGAATGTACATATAAGCAAACAGTCAAAACCATGGTTTGATTATTACATCATCTATTATTTGTTTCAACTGCTGATAGTGTGATCTGCTGAACAAGAAATTTTAAGCTATCACACTCTTGATAATTTGGTAACATTTTTAAAATTGCAACAGCAAAATCTAAAATATTTTCAACCTTAGCCGTTACTTTCTGCTCTTTAATATACTTCATAAATTCCTCCAGCATATTAAATGAGTTTAAAATAGCATTTTTCTTTGGTAACTTAGATACAGACCTTATCAACGTAAACATTAAACCTTATCAACGTAAACATTAAATTTTCACTTATATTTATACATCCTGAAACACAAGGGTAATCAGATTCAATATCCATCAAACATAACACAAGCTTACAGTTTGTCCTAAAATATGTCCATTTTTTATGTAATTCAACACTTTTGGATTTTAAGTAGTCTTCGATATTATTCAGACAATAATGGTATCATTCTGAATATAGTTTCTGTAATCCAGAATGCTTTGCTCCATTGCATTTTGAAGATTTTCTTCTTCGGCATCAGAAAGCCTTTTAACAGATGGGGTAGTGGAACTTAAATATTTAGGAAGATGCTTAAAAATTGTAGGGATGTCATCATCTGTTAGTTTTGGTATCTTTCGTGTATATTCTTTTAACTCTCCTTTATACATTATTTTGTCAACTCTGATCACCACTGAGTCATCGAAATTGTTAATACATATTCGTGGATCTTTCAGTCCTTCAAAACATGTAGGGATTTTCCTAATCCATTTCTTAGGTAACTCTGCATCCTTGGGCAGGGCAAATGTTGTTGTGTGCTCGGATTCGGAATCGTAATTTGAACATCACCCACTAACACTACAACGACGTTTCATGCTGATGTGGAAAAAAGCAACTGTACTATCAACAAATTTTAAAGATGCACTGAAAGACAAAAAAAATTGTTGTGAGCAATTTATCCCAATGTGCATGTAGCATATGTTACTTAATTTATCATAGAAATCATAGGTGCATGCAAAATCACTACAACAATAACGGTGAACACTTCTAACTTTTAATGATATTTAGTTTCCCATCTAAATTAAATATTTTTATCACAAATTTAAAGGGTACCTTTTGTCAATTGTTAGCATGACATGTAAAGTAACATAATTTGTTTCATAAAAACTAATATACCCTTTAGAACAGGTTTCCTCCTAACTGCTGTAGTTTTTTTTTTTATCATATTAAGTTTTTTATACAAAATACAATAACTAGGCACAGAGAAATTTACTTTGTGTGACCAAAAAATATTATTTGTCAAAATTTATACGGGCATTTTGCCAAATTCCACTCTTAAATGTCATAATTCTTTTGGCCAATTAAAGCAATTTCCATATCAAAAATTAAAAGATTACAGTAACCTTTTTTTAAATATGTATTAAATCAACAACATAATTTATTCAGTACTCTTGCAGCAAGATATTTTAAAAATAATGTAAATATAAACTATTTTAAATTGAATGCCAGTTCCCAATTGCACATGAATATTAAAACCTCTCAACGTTCACTCAGCAGGTAGGATACAATCTGCTATTTCTAATTGTATGTTTCATATACCTGAGGTACTACACTTTTACATTATATCACCAAATTGTGTTATTATGTCATACATTTAGTTCTGTAAAGGATACCAATTTATGGAACTTATTTTATTTGTAAACTAAATTTTCTTTTGAGAACATTATGATCAAATACTGAATCTAGATTTTGATTTCAGTTTAGTCACAGAAATATATTTCATAGCTTTTAGTGCGCATTTCAGAGTCTGAATAATTTGGTTCCCATGACATACAAATCTCGAATAATAGTTATATATGTTGTATAATTTGGTTCCATTGATAAACACACAAAGTGGCAGGTGTTATTTCAGTAATAATATTTGAAGCTGCTCTAACCAGCGCATGCATATATATATATAGAGAGATACTTTAAACACCTTAATTAACAATATTTTAATTTCATCTTTTTTTAATATTTAAAAGCTGTTTTTACCATTTTTATATGAAAAAACATTGCTTTGGAGATAAACTTCCAAAAAAAAATCTGTCTTTTAAACATCCATACTTCAGTACTATCGAAAAGGACTCATTTTAAACTTTTTCATGTTAATATTCAGGTAATATATATATATGTAGTTTATACCTAGAACACTAATAAAAGATCGAAATTTATTGCTTTATTAAAAAGTCTTTGAAATGTAGATTCCAAAAACTACAATTTCAACCTCCATTGGGTTTCTTTTGGCCGGAACTCAACTTGTCTTAAAAAACAAATTATAATAGCAGAAAAGTATTAAAAAAGTATAAAGAAGTTTAATTAAATATGCACACTTTCTCATACAGTGATATACAAAGCAAATCACATTGTTAACAAAGATTTAAGAAACAAGGAGATAGGCAACTTACCGAATTGGCGCAGCCGACAGCAACTTTAGAAGAATAGTTTCACATACACTTGATTATCACGAACTATTCTTGAAATATCGTTTCAAATATTAATTAGAAACGGATAGTACAACACGAGGAACACCCACACTTGTAATGAACACGAGGAACACGAGGAGAACACGAGAAAATCACACGTTCACTCGTCTACTCTAAAACAACACAAACGCTTCGTTACCACCGCCAATCTCGACAGCAAATTCTAAGACCGAGTTGGTCACATGACATTTTCGCGCCGCGGCCTGTCTCTCCCGCTGGCCACGTGCGGAACAGTCAAACACAGATAAAGCAACCAAAGCTCGCTGGTTGACAAAAAAAAGTTGTGGAAATTCTTCTAAACTGCTAAAGGTGCCCTTACGCAGACATTGCCAGCCGTTCCAACAGTTAACAGACTTTGAGCGTGGAAGAATCATCGGCCTTTGAGAAGCTGGTTGTCGTACAGAGATATGGCCAACTACGTTGGCCGCAATCCCAGCACCATCGTGCACAAATGGCGCCAATGGGTGCACGCCGACAAGGATCAGGAAGACGACGCATGACCACGGAGTGACAGGACCGCCATTTGCGATGCATGGCATTGCGTGACAGAATCGCGACTACAATGCAACTGAAAAGGGAATGGCGACAGTAACACGTCGAATTCCTACCAGGCGGACGTTAAACAAGAGGCATTTACAGTTTTCATTGCGAGCCTATCATCCGGCACTGCGTTTTGGCCCTCACATCTGCCCACCTGTAAGCACGTCTTTAGTGGTGTCGTCTCAGATGGAACTGGAACGAACAACAGTGGAGTACCGTGTTGTTTAGTGACGATTCTCGTTTATTATGTTGGTCAGGACGACGGTAGACAACGTGTTCGCCGTCATCCAGGGGAAAGAAGCGCCACCCAGTGCGTGCGACATCGCCACACAGCTACTGCACCTGGTGTTTTGGTGTGCGGTACCCAGGGCCATCGCCAGATTACATCGCGCCCTGAGGCAAAAAATTAAACATCGCCCCTGATGGATTATAAGACAAATATATAAGAAAATCTCCAATTGCGATTTTGTTCTTATTACAAGAGAAGCATTAATGCAACACAATTATATAATAATATTAATTAAATATTTGCTCTACGGGATATCACACAATAAAACTGTTTAATCTCTTCTAAATTTAAATTATAAGCTATATCCGCCTCTGTCGATACAGTTGCTAGATCAATCAATCTTTCTTGGATCCTACCACGTGCTATTACGGGTGACAATCAAAAGTTCGGAGTTGCGCATGCGCAACTCCTACGCTGGGAAAGAGGAATGCAATGTCCACAAAATGAAATAATATTCTCCAAACTGATAAATATAACGTAAATTAAGCAAAACTGGTTAAGGAAAAGTAAAAGTGAATGAGTGGACCATCACAGGCGCCGTGAAGCACCTGAAGTTTACACCTAAAACACTAATAAATTTTATTAGTGTTTTAACTACTATGGCATATAAACTGACAGGCTCCTGTCAGACCTCTGTGGCAAGCAGCTGCTTGAGGGGGTATTTTATATTTGAGGGGGTAATTTATTATTTTATTTAACACCTCTTAGTTAGCCACGCCTTGAAGCAGGCTGCCTCTATGCTACACCCTGTCAACGGTATTGGGAGTGCCATTAGTCGGACATCTCGGTTAGAACTGGTCATTATAAAGGGATCTCTAACTGTCCAACGATATGTTACCAACATTTTGCAACCATTGGCAGTCTCATTTGTTCAACCTTTTACCAGCATTAGTCTGCAGTGTCTACACGAGAAAAACGTTCAGGAACTACCACGGCCAGCACGCTCGTCGGACCTTTCACATATTGAACACGTTTGGGACAGATGGACCGGCAGCTCCAACAACAACCAAGAGGTGCGCCAACAACTGTCGCTGAAATGGAACATCGACTTTGCGCTATTTGGCTTTCTATCCCCAAGGAGGACATTATGGAGCTGTACGATGGCCCTCACCGCTGGGTTCATGAATGCATTCTTCGAAATTAGAACTTTACCTACCCGGTAAAATGGCATAATTATGAAGTATGTTATTGAACCACCTCGCTCAACAATGAATTTTTTTTTTTTTTTGATAATGTAATCAATCGCACATCTCAGTGTATGCTAACAGCTGTCTGCGTTTCAATAAAATGGCATTAATCCTTAGAGGTGTTACAATTCTTTTTCTATTAGTGTATATATAGATATGATGCATCTTTATACACTGAAGTGACATAGAATTAGGGATAGCAACCTAGTAACTTGTTGGACCCCCTCTGGCCCTGATAACAGCCTCCACACGACGAGGCAAGAACTGCGTAAATTTTCCACAGATTTGGCGACTTGTGCATCATCCAGAGCTGTCCACAATTCTCTCAAATTCGTCCCTGGTGGGACACGGGTCCGAACACTGCTCAACGGTATCCCAAAGATTTTCGATGGGATTTAAATCTGGGCTTTTAGGTGACCATTTCATTATTTCAAAGTCAGCAGAATGCTCCTGCAACCATGCAGTAGCCAACCTGGACCTGTGAAATGAACAGTTGTCTTGCTAGTAGATGCCATCTCAATTGGGATGCATGATGCCATAAATCAGACGTCGGCAACCTTTTTTGGCTGCGGGTCAAAATCAATCAAAATGTGACTATTAAGAAGACAGTTCGGGTCAATGGGTATTTTCATTTTAAAACAGTCCGTTAGTGAATAATAAGATAAATTTTATTGAGAAAACTATTACAATATGCTTTTAAACTCAAAACATAAAAAGATTATAATTCTAATTATTATAAAAACAAATATAATTGTCAAGTTTTAGTTCATTAATAATTTATGAACTTTATTTATAAGCGTTCTCTACGTTATCAATGGCTCCCCTGATGCTGAATTTGTGACGTTAATTTAGTCAAGTCTGGTTCATACTTAGTCACCCGAAGACGAATACAAGCGTCTGAATTTTCGGTACTTAATCTGCTTAAAATAAATTTCTTGTGTGAAAATATTTGTTCACATTTATAAGTAGAACCGAACGCGGGCAAAATGGAAAAGCCAATTTTTTTCAAAGATGAAAACTTCGTAGGAAGTGATGCCCAACCCGATGATATTATGAGAAGTTGATTATCATCCGTGTTTTCTAAATCTTTCCGCAATGTCTTGAATTTGTCCGTCCACAACGTTGAATATTTAAAATCAATCATTTCTAAACTTAAATTGTCAATTTTAAGATATTCAAAATACTGCAAATCTAATACATTTTCCTCTATTTCGTCGGGCTTTATTATAAATGTAAACATTGCGCCGTGCTTCTTAAAACTTTGAAATATACTTTCAAATTCACTTTTAATCTTCAAAATACAACTTCGAACATATTTAGATTGCTTCATCGATATTTTCTTTCTCATGTTGGCTTTTTAGTAAGGGAAAGAAGAAAAATTTTTTATTTTTATGTCAGTTTCAAATAATATTAATCTCGAACAAAAACTCTTCCATTCCTCGTACATTTTCAAAATTGTGTGGTTATTTCCTTGGAGTCGTACGTTGAAATCATTATAATGGTTCATTATGTCTGTTAAGAACAAAGGTCTTAAAAACCATTGTTTATCATTGAGCTCGAGATCATTTTCACCGATTTCGTAAAGAAATATTTGTATATCATCAAAGTACTCTACAAATCTATTAAGAACTTTGCCTCGACTTAACCATAGTACTTCAGCATGTAACAGTAAACCTCCATATTTCGATTCAATTTCCTCCAAAACAGCTTTGAAGCGCCTGTGTGTTAATGCAGATCGTGCTACTATTATGTTTACGATCTTAACAACCTTTTCCATTACATCCTTAAGTTGTTGCATAGATGCCTTTGCAAATAAATTTTCTTCATGTATGATACAATGGAACGATAAAAGTGGGCGGCCAAGTTCATTTTCCATTAGTTTCACAAATCCAACATTTTTTTTTCCTCTCATAGCTGGAGCACTATCAGTTATGGAAAACAATTTACTTTTTAAATCCAATATTTTCCCCCATTTTTGAAATTTGTAAACTCTTGTACTTGACGGAAAATATCAATGCCTTTGGTCGTGTCATTCATTGAAGCAAGAACGCATAGTTCTTCATTGACGTTCGAACTATTTATTGATGCAAATCTAATAATAATTAAAGCCAGCCTAGCCATATTATTTATATCGGTACTTTCATCGACTGCAATGCTAATTACGTCACTAGATAACAAATCATTTTTGACCTGTGCGTCAATATTTTTTGTCATATCTTCAATGCGACGCTGAACTGTTCTGGCCGACAATGGCATTTCTTTAATTCTCTCAATTATTTGTATTTTATTTGCGAAGTCATTGAATAAGTGTTCGGAACAATTTATGAATGCGTTTTTCAAAAATTCGCCGTCTGTAAACGGTTTTCCGTTGGTACCAGTGCTAAGAGCTGCAATAAAGCTGGTAGATGTAGCGTAATAGTGGCTGGTAACAAATCTCTTCAAAAATTTATTTTGTTTACCGTAATTTAATACACGTTCAGCAAGGTATTCATATTTTTCATCATTTGGCATTTCACTCACATCTTTATGTTTAGAAGAAAAGGTCCTGGCGGTAATTATATCTGTACATAAAGTACATATCAATTTGTCACCATTTTCTATACATCCATACTTTTCAGTCTACACATCTTGAAATAATCTCTTTTTTGCTTTTTGTATGTCCATGGTAATAAAAATAATTATTATTTCGCTTAGGTAACTGTTCTCGCGCTTCTGAACTACTGTTTATTCACGTTAAAGACGAAGTAAACGTAGACAAGAGTAGATGTGTGATCAGCAGGTGGGCAGGGCTCCTATTGGTCGGCTGCAGGTGGCACGCAGTCAGAGACCCCAGCCGACCAATAGGAGCCCTGATCAGGTGCTGATCACACATCTACTCTTGTTTACATCTACTTCGTCTTTAACGTGAATAAACGAACGACAAGCTCGTCTAGTAAAGATGAGATTCGTTCGGACAATGTCGCTGTATTCCGCCTATGTTCATTTCTGCAACTTTGTAATCAAACCAAAATGTTAATCTTATTATTTATGCTTTTCCAAAGTGTTTGTTTCATGTTTATGTTTTACAATTAATTTTTATATATTATACTTTATTTGCCGAACTCAAGTGGGTCACTTGAAATTATCAAATGGGTCACTTAGTGACCCACGGGTCAGAGGTTGCCGACGCCTGCCATAAATGGATGTAATGTTCTACATACCGGGATGCACTGAGAGTCGTCGGTACACGTACCAAAGGTCCCACAGACGTTCAACTGAAGACCCCCATGACATCACTGAGCCACCAATAGCTTGTACTGTTTCGACCTGACATGCAGGATCCATGGCTTCATGGGGTTGGTGCCATACCCTCAGTCTGCCATCGGCGTGATGAAGTTTAAATCGGGATTCATCATTGCAGGCTATCCGTTGCCAATTTTCGATGGTTAAATTTCGATGTTTTTTAGCCCAGGCAAGGTATTGAACCCTGGGTCATGCCGTTAGAAGTGGGACTCTCGTAGGTCGGCGGCTCCTAAAGCCGAGACGATGAAGTGAGCGTTGCCTGGACTATGCACTGACTTCCTGGCTGAAACCCGCGTTCAGATGGGAGGTGATTTCAGATAATGTCTGACCACTATTTGTCCATACAGTGCGGATCAGATGGCGAAGCCCACGATCATTCAAGGCTGGTTGCCCTTTGCAGTTTGCATCTAAATCCCGCGCCTTTCCATTATGTTTCTCACGGCGAATGCTTGGGGAAGCCAAAGCTCACAACTATATATGAACAGAGTTTCAGCCACGCATGTGCGCAAATGTGGGACTTGAGGTACTGAATTTGGATAACGTCTCCTATCCCTAATTCAATGGTGCATCAGTGTATGTATATATAGTAATTTAACGATTATACGTATATATATGTATATAGAGTAATTTTAGATTTATATATTTGTTTTTAATTTACAATGTATAGGAGAGATTTTGCACAGACCTTTACATACAGGTCATGTCTTACTAAAACCGAAGTCGCAGTTGATTTTTGTTTTAATCAAGGAGAAGTATTATATCACACAAAGTTTGTCTGCTGGAACAGTAAATAGTATATTTGAGGATTTATTATTCAAATTCATATATCTATCATTTTCACTATGAAATCAATGAGGTACGAGTGCGTGGTGGAGGGTCAAGGTCACCTTGATACATCAGGCCTGAACAGCTGTTGACCAAATGGGATGAAAAATTATATATGCCTAAAAAATTTAAGCAACTCAATATGTCCAAAATTTAACTAAATTCAATTTTTTTAAATAAAATATAACAATGTTTTTTATTCATTATTATTATGTTTAAGAATTTATGAATACTTAAAATTATTACCCGAGTTTTTTAAAATAAAAAATTACCGGTAGATTTTGGTAAATAACCATTTGATTAAAATACCTATTTATTTAAAAGTTACTTATTCTGTTACTTCACTGTACAGGACTTGTATGGTATAGCAGACTTTGGGAGTGTACTAATTGGAGTTTATTAATGTGCTTCGCGTCTCTTGCAAATTTCGTTACTCCACTGTGTAGAAGATTTCTAGGTTAATGTTGCATGATATTGGTGTTGTATGTCTGCTTTAAAGTGTCTCCTCTGTTTAATGCCCGCAAGCCGCAGATCCGTTGAGAGAGTGCAACACCTCAAAATGCCTTAATATCATGATTACGGATTGTGTGGATTATTGGGAAATGAATATGGAAAGAGAGATATGGAGGATCATTTACCACAAGCACGAGAATAAGAGCAAGAATGTGAGTGGTCAGTGCATATATTACAAAATACATATATCTTTTTTTAAGTTTGCAGACTTAATTTTTCCTTCATTGAATGTAAAATGGGTTCCCTTAAAAAGCAACATCAAAATTGTCAGATCAGTTTGATCAAGTTCTTTAAATCCATTATAATTTTTCCATTCTAATCAGGAAGAGGAGTTGGTCATTGGACTACAAGTATATCTCAGATACGAGAGAACTGATCAGATCTGTTGTCGCATTGCATTCTGGGTCAAAGTGGGGTCAGAGTGACCGGCTGGATTAATTTCCGGTAAATAAATTGAATATTAAATGTATTTCAGTCTAAGTCGTCAACATATTAGTTTTTCGCAAAACATAAACACTAAAGTAATATGATATTCCTATTGTGGTCATAAGCTCAAAGGTAGATGTACTAGTGTTTTGCCTGTTACACATATTTCAATACTTTAAGATTTTGTAATTTAGATATTTTTGCCTCGCTATGTATATGAGAGTGTTTTGAGTATTTCTTTCTAAAAAAATATACACTACTGTAAAAAAATAATTTGTCTAAATAATTTAAATAATGAATTAACTAAATAATAAAAATAATAACTGACGCACATGAAAACTCGTTTTCAAAGGGAATAAAGTTTTTCCTTCACCTACATTTTCACTGTTTAAATTTTTAATTTGAGCTAAGGAATGGTGCGGATAATGCAAATAGTATTTTATTAGTAATTATACAACATAAAAGTATTCGTTCTTTAACTCTTAAATTTAGAATGTTGCATTTTTTGCACACCTCTCTCAGAAAAATGGATAAATTGTTCCTGTCAGTGGAATATCCACTTGAAAAGCTACCACAAGGATTTGAAATTAATATCAATATATATAATGTATAAAATTTAACCATTTCTACCATTTTTATATTAATTAATCTACAAAGATATATAAAAAACTACCTAAAATGAATAAAATCACTAGTTTTGCCAGTATACAGTGTTATGGACAACTTCTAATATTTAGGAAATTCTGAGTTTGAGTTGGCTAAATTCAATAATTTATAGTTTGCATAATTATGTATTAGCGAATAAGGTTATGAAGATTGTGCCTAAAGGCCTCAGAAGGAGGGGGAGACCTGGGATACGGAGGGCAAAAATGTCAAAAAGGACCTTGTTAGAATCGGTGTGCAATTGCCAGATTCAGTACATGTAGCTGAGGACAGATATGTTTGGAGAAATAAATTGCACGGTCTGGTTGAACATCCGTAGCCCATGGCTGCTTGTTGATGATGATGATGATCAGTTAATGGCTTCTGCAAATTGGATCTATCAGAATTTGTTAAAACATGTGGTACAGTCGGTCAAAAAAGTATCCGAACGCTATGGTTGATTACAGAATTCAGAAAAAATATCTGGCATCGATTTTTTTAGAAATTAGTGATCTGGCTACCTTCGTGTACAATACACAAAGGTTGCCAGATCATTAATTTCTAAAAAAATCGTTGCCATACATTTTTTCTGAATTCTTTAATCAACCATAGCGTTCGGATACTTTTTTGAGCGACTGTACATTAAACTGAAATTACAAGTATATTGAAACCTCTAACTTGTGGAAGCAATTTCAATGCTACTAAATTGTAAGCCTTAATTATATGAAAATTCTCTTTGGGATGCAATGATAATTAAATAGCCTCAAATCTTCAAAACCAGCCTCCATTTTTTCAAATATAACATCCCAAATAAAAAAGAATAAAATTCTATTATCAAGTCTTGTTTCTGCTGTTAATAAAAATGTTATATTTTCATAAATAATTAATGCTACCTGCAAAAAGTTTAGCTAAAGTAATATGAGTAATATTATTTTCGTTTAACCAATAATGGGGTACTCTTCCTGAAAGGGGGTGGCTCAGTCGGTAGCGCCCTAGGCTTATCATAATCAATAGTTCCCAGGTTCGAGTCCCAGCTGGGTCAGCGTTGAGATTTATCTCCGCAAAATCCCCCGCCCTGCCCACGGTCAGTAGGGGACACCGATGGGCTTGGAAAAGCTGCCGTCCGTCGGATGGGACGTTAAGCGGTGGAACCGTGTGCGAGAGAACCTACCCTGTGCACGTTAAATAACACGCTGGATGGCCTTGACGGGAGGCTACCATCTGTCTCCCAACAGCTGTTCCAATGGGTCCCCTCCCCCAACCTTCTCTGAGCCTTCGAGGGTCCATGTGATCTGACCATTTAGCCCATGGTGTGCAAAAAAAGTGCCGCTCAGAGGTAAAACAACCCAACCCATCCTGAAAGTGTGATCCAAAGAGATTTCTGCGCATGCAGAGATTGAAATAAACATGAAAAGCAGCAAAAATGTGCAAAGGTCCCTGTTCTACAAGAGATTATTAACAAAATTGGGTCCTACAAGGGATTATTAATAAATCCCGCTCAGGTGGATATCCTTCCCCAACTTTCTCTGAATCTTTGGGATCCTTCTGACCTGGCCATTTAGCCCATTGTGTGGAAAAAAGTGACGTTCAGAGGTAAAATATTCCAGCGTTAAAAAACACGCTGGAAAGCCTTGATAGGAGGATAGCATCTCTCTCCTAAAAGCTGTCCAGTGGATATCCTTCTCCCAACATTCTTTGAGTCTTCGGGGTCCTTGTGTCCTGGCCATTTATCCCATTGTGTGGAAAAAAGGGACCTTCAGAGGAAAAATATTCCAACGTTAATGAACACGCTGGATAGCCTTGACGGAAAGCTACCATCCGTCTCTTAAAAGTTGTCCAGTGGATATCCTTCCCCCAACTTTCTCTGCGTCTTCGGAGTGCGAGATTTTTAAAACTTCTGGGATCTGTGACCCATGACATGGTACATATCCTATAAACCAATATTCACATTTCTAGCACTTTTACGTCAAGCTTGTGACCTGGTCATTTAGCTGATTGTGTGGAAAAAAGTAGCCTTCACAGATGAAATATTCCAACGTTAAAGAACACGCTGGATGGCTTTCACGTTGGATGGCTTTGATGGTTTTTATAGAACTAGTAAACTTGAAATTGGAACACTATTAATAAAAGTAACATATATTCCATACTTCTAAATAACTATACCTAAATTTTTTCAATTTATTCATTGAAATTTTAAAAATTAAATACTTTTTTATTTTTGAAAAGCATTGTGACAGACCTTCTTCTATCGTATTAAAATTAAGACTCCTGTCAGATCTCCGAGGCAAGCAGCTGCTTGACGGGATTTTTATTATCTTTTTGGATTTATATATTTTGAATAATATGTCCAAGGGTATACCGCAGAAAAGGGGCTTAAATTCCCACAAAGAAATGTATTCATAGGGGTGGGAAGGTAACATAGACCACATAACCATAATGTCTTATGAAGAAATTCCCTGTCTGGGTCTTTAAGTGAGACCAAATCCCCTATGTAAGACCTCTATGGGATCAAATCCTGCAGCCTTATCCGAACATAGAAATTATTTGGAGTCCGAAATCTTTCATTTTTGGATATTTTTCTTTAGGCAAAAGTTTGAACAGTTCTATTCCAGTTTCTCAATGAGATGCAGTAATTGGGTCGGCCTGAAGGTCACATAATTCCATTTGATATTTAGGATTTATGGTGCTAATATCAATATTTAATAGATTACTAAATAAATTTAAACTTTGCTTAAGGTCATCAAATTGAGAAAATCTTCTATTAAGATCTTCAATTATATCTAATTTAGGAACAAATTTTTAAAAATTAACTGTTTTACTAAGTTGCTTCATTTCTTCGTATAACTCTTTACAAGTTTCAAAATGAATTAAATTGTTTTCCTGCAAATTTGATTTCAACAATTGTAGTTTGTTTCTAAACCCAATGAAATTCTTATAAAGACAGCACACGTTTTGATCTTTTCCTTGTAAGGATTTATTGAATACATTCAAATAATCTGAAATGTCTGTTAGGAAAGCAAGTGAACATTGAAAATTTTCATCATCAAAACTTGCTATTAAATTTTCATCAGTGCCCACTTCTGTGAGAAAAAGATGAATTTCTTTTCGAAGTGTAAAAAATCTCTTGAGGCATTTTCCGGCACTTAACCAGCGAATATTACTATGTAAAAGCAGATCGCCATAATCAGCATGCAGTTCGTCCAAAAAAGCTTTAAATATTCTGTATGATTTACGATTTCCGCCACGAATTAAATTGGCAATTTTAACAACCTTTTCCATTACGTCGTTTAGTCTTAGCGAAATGCCACACAATGTCTCCTTGTGCACAATGCAGTGCAACATTCGACAATGCATGCGCAGTGAGAGCGACTCGTGCTGTCGTTAGATGCTTCTTATTACTGCAGCTTCATAAAAGAATTTGTTTGATGACGCCGCACCGCACTTAAAAGATTTCAGAAGTTTGCCAATCGGTTTAAGAATGCTTTGTAAACTTTAGAGAATGAGTAAGTTGAAAACATTGCATATCAAGTAAAGTGATATAAGTTGATAGAAAATTATAAAGTGGATTACAGATGTTTATTTAAATTTTCAAGTAAAAACTCGATTTTGTTCGGGGGATAGAAAAATCCTTATACGGGCCGCTAGTTGGACAGCGCTTCTCTAATTAATGTTTATATATGCTCTAATAATGCTCAAATGCTATGTTTTAATGTATCACCCAGAAAAAAGAAGTCCAGTAGTGTTCAATATGGACTTTTTGAGGACAGCAATATCGGTCCACCTCTACCAATCCAAAGATTTGGATATTCGGCAATTTAAGACGTTACATGTGATAGTTACCATCCCCATATGATATTAACGCCTCTCTGTAATAACGTGGTGCGGGGATGGCTCAGTCGGCAGCGAACTAGATTCGTAATTTGCAGTTCTCAGGTTAGAGTCCTCGCTGGGCCAGCGTTGAGATTTATTTCCATAAAACTCTCCACCCTGCTTTTGGTCAGTAGGAGTGATCCTGTGTGCAGTAGGGAAGATGAGTGATCCTGTGTGCAGTAAGGAAGATTAGTGATCCTATGTGCAGTAAGGAAGATCAGTGATCCTGTGTGCAGTAGGGAAGATCAGTGATCCTGTGTGCAGTAAGGAAGATCAGTGATCCTCTGTGCAGTAGGGAAGATCAACGATCCTGTGTGCAATAGGGAAGATCACTGATCCTGTGTGCAGTAGGGAAGATCAGTGATTCTGTGTGCAGTAGGGAAGATCAGTGATCCTGTGTGTAGTAGAGAAGATCAGTGATACTGTGTGCTGGAGAGTCACACCTGCCGTACCATCTGCACTTTAAAGAGCACGCTGGATGGCCTTGACGGGAGACTACTATCTGTCTCCTAACTATCCAGTGGGTCCCCTCCCTTAACCTTCTTGGGGTCCTTGTGTCTGGCCGTTTAGACAATTGCATGCAAAAAAACGCCGCTCAAAAGTAAAACAACCCACCCATTATAAAAAGGAAACTTTGAGAGTTTCTTGATATTTTGGACACACTAGTTTTGTTACTTAAGCATTTAATAAAATATAACACTTTCAACTATGGATGTCTTTGTTATAATTAATCATATATATATATATATACACTGCACGATATTGAAATTGCCCTATCCAGAAGGAGTGAGGGAATAAGGGTGAAATGTAGCAATCACATAGCAATATATATTGGCATACCATGATCTAATTTGCAACCACTTACAGTGGTTAGAAGATAAGATCATGCAACACAATGTGACTGCCTCAGTAGGTGGTAGCACACAGTGAACGGCAATACAGGCAGCAATACGGCGTGGCATGGAATCATACAGTCGACGGATATGTTCCTGAGGAATTGCACACCAAGCAGCGTTGACTTGCTCCCATAATTCATCGAGAATTTGCGCCAGCCGCCGAGAGGTTTGCAAATGTCGTCCAATGTGGTCTCACAGATTTTCTCTTGGGGATATATCTGGAGATCGTGCTGGCCACGGTAATACTTGAACATGTTGTAAACATTGTCTGGAGATCGTGCTGGCCACGGTAATACTTGAACATGTTGTAAACATTGTCTGGAGATCGTGCTGGCCACGGTAATACTTGAACATGTTGTAAACATTGTCTGGAGATCGTAGCAGTGTACACAGGCGTTGTCATGCTGGAAAATGGGCTGCTGCCTGCCTCCCAAGAACGGTAACAAAACGGGCTGCTGCATGGCTCCCAGGAACGATAACAAAACGGCCTGCAGAACCGTGATAACGTATCGTGCAGCTGTCAGTGTTCCCGTGATGCGGATAAGAGGTGACCTGCTGTCACATCCAACAGCATCCCATGCCATTATGTCTGGCTGACGGGTGGTGTGCCAGCCACGAACAAAAGCTGGATCCATCCTCTTGCTATACAAGGACCCATCGATAGTCAGCTCCCAGACAAAAATGGGATTCTTCACTAAACACAACAGTGTTCAATTCATGACCCCAGTTCGCACGACTTCGACACCAAACCAGACAAGCGCTGCGATGGTTTACAGTCAATGGCAGTGGATGTAATGGTTGCCCAGAGCACAGGTGTGCCTCATGTAACCTTCGGTTTACCATTCAGGTGGTTGTGGGGACATCCATGGTTGCTGACACAGTCCGTCGAATATCGCCTGCAGTGCTCTGTGGTGACGAACGAGCATGTCGAACAATGTGCCTATCAAGCAGGGCTGACGTCTGTCGGATGGTACCACTCCCTCTGTGGAACATCATGCCACTCCTTCTGTCAACACATGCTAGAACCTTCATTTCGCCACTGTTGCCAACGGCATCCAACAGTTCGTGCATCCCGATGAACATGGACAGCGACACAACGTATAATCCATCCAGCTTCACATAGGCTTATAATTCATCTCTCTCAAACGCATCTAAATGTTGATAAACATGACGATGGCGTGTACCAGGCATTTTCGACCTTCGCTGAACAATTTCTAAGCAGAATTCTAATCTCAACCGTTCCAGCACCGAATCTCAACCTTTCGCACAACTTCCACCTACATAAACACAATACCATCCCTGTTTCTTCTTGCACCTTTTCTCTTGAGCCACACACGTCATTGGCTCCGGATTATCACCATTTGCACATCTCAACTGCTCACACCCACCCTTCTATTTGCATGTTTGTACATGTTCTTCTGGGTGGGGCACTTTCAATGTCGAGCAGTGTATATGCATACGCATATCTAGAAATTAAAATAACTCCCAATCGATATATGCGATATTACAAAACGTTTTCCGACATTTGCATGTTATGCGAATGGAGAGTCATATTCAGAGATCCCTAAATGTAAAAATAATATTTTTTCTGGAAAACGTCACTGAGTATAAATTAAGGATCTCATTCAAATCTCTCTAAAGCTCAATTTTCAGCAATATTCTTTTGATATTTAAAGAGTTTTGGAGCCCAAAGCATTTAAAATCAGCGTCACCGAACATAACAATTTACTTCCAAAAGCCTATTAAAACACAAATTATATTTGTTACAACAAGCCGCTTACTGAAATAAATGCAAATTTAGATGTTGGTGTAATGATTCTTGCAGTTAATTAATTATCATCCACTAATTAATATACAGCGGATCCCCTTCCCTTGCCCCGAGAAGGTTAGAGGAGGGGACCCACTGGACAGTTCGGAGATAGGACGTAGTCTCCTGTCAAGGCCATCCAGTGTGTTCTTTAACGTGCAGAGGGTATGATTACCTTCATACGAAAATTTTTAGAACGAATTTAAGAGCAGAGTTTGCTGTTAAACGTATCCAACTTAATAACTGTAAAAATTTGAGGAAAATTGTTGAAAATCGAGAATTAGAAAGATTTGAGGGAATCTTCAATTTATCTCGAGTGACGTTTTCCCGTAAAAAAAATTATTTTCAAATTTAGGGAGCTCTGAATGTTACTTTCTATTCACATAATAATATGGAAGTGTCAGGAAAACGTTTTGGAGCATAGAATACTTTTATTTTAGTTACGAGGGCATTGGGGGGGGGGGGGTGCTGAGTCGGTAGCGCACCAAGCTCCTAATTGTCAGTTCCCGGTTCGAGCTCTACCTTGGTCAAGCGTTGAGATTTACAGCCTCGAAACTCTCATCCCTTTCCTGGTCAGTAGCGGACACCAATGGCCAAAGAAAGGCAGCCGTCCGTCGGATGGGATGTTAAGCCATGGAATCGCATGCGGGAGATCCATACCTTGTGCACGTGAAACAACACACTGGATGGTCATGACGGGAGGCTTCCACCTGCCTACTAACAGCTGTTTAGTGCACGCCCTTCCCCCAACCTCCCTGAGCCTTTAGGGTCCTTGTGACCTGGCTGTTAAGCTCATTGTGTGCAAAAAAGTGTCGATCAGAAATGGGTGCTCCATAATATGAGTTGAGTCCCGTGATTCCAGCGACAGGCATTGCCCTTCTGATATTAGTTAGTAAAACCCAGAGGTTAAAAGCTCTCACTAGTTGGAAGAAACGGTTGGTTTGATCTTATTACAACTGTACTTTTTTTTTTTGCACGCGATGGGCTAAATGGGGGGACCCATTGGAACAGCTGTTTTGGAAGACAGATGGTAGCCCCGTCATGGCCAGCCACAGATCGGGTAGACCCCGTGATGGCCACAGATGGTAGATGCCGTGAATGCCGTTAAGCCGTGATGGCCACAGATGGCCCCGTAGACCCAGCCACAGATGGTAGCACCCGTCATGGCCAGCCACAGATCTCCCGCAGATGGGGCCACGGCTTAACGTCCCACCCGACGGATAGCTGAATTCCTTTCCAAGGCCATCGGTGCTCCCTACTAACCTTGGGCAGGGCGGGGGAATTTTGCGGAGATAAATATCAACGCTGACCCAGGTGGGAGTCGAACCTGAGAACTGCCGATTACGGCTCTCTACCCACTGAGCCAATCCCTCCCTCACATTAATTGGAATGTCCATTCGCTTTTGAAGAAAACTAAAATCGAACAATTACGAACTGCTTTCGCTTTGAAAACTATAGAAGGATAACATATCGCCTATGGATATTTTTTTCCAGCTGCTACTTTTCCAATCCTCACATCCATTTTTTTCCTTGTGCATTCTTATTTGCGCCTCCTATTGTAACATTACATTAAACCATTTCTACTGCTTGTTTGCAGCCGCAAGTCATGGAACACTGAAAAATCCCGGTAGGAATTGACTTAAAAGTAGACTACGCCAGAAGCGGAAATAACGCAGGTCTCTATTACGAGAAAGGAAATGAGATTGTCTTGCCCGAACTTGGCCAGCTATGGAGAAGACGGCCAGACGCAATACGGCCGAAAGTGAACCAGAGGACCAACTTATTATTGGGTGTCATCTACTTCTGAAAGGATAGTGGGTTGGAAGATACGGTTGCGGTTTTTTGGTTTATGATATATATAAACCAAAAAAGCATTTGCAGCACAAGTGCTGCATTTTTGAAAGCGAACATGTGTAAGGGTAAAACGGGAACCAGGTCTTAGGATATGAAAGGGTTTGTTTTTATTTGGGAAGTGCAGAGAAAATGAAGCAACCAATTCGGTGCAGTTTAATAAGGATATTATACTACCCTATAAAAGTATTAAATATTAATTAAATCATTACGCAAACTTTTAAAAATGAAGATTTATTTTATTCCTTGGTTTGGAACAATATTTATTAGTTTAGTTTTTATTTATTACTGTTTTGAAATATTACATCTTGTATTTAAGTAATGAACGAATAGTGTTGAAAATCGAGATTTAAATATGCAGATTTGATCATGTTCTTTATTTTATTCTCAGTCACATTTTTTCCATTAAATACACATTTTAGAAGTTACAGAACTTCGCAGTTAGATTCCCATTGACATAACCTGGAAATTCTTTGATATACACTGCCCTGCCAAAATAATACATATATATATGTAATAAAATATATTTTTATACATTTTTATATAATATTATTTTACTATTTTAATATATCTATAATAGAAATAAGGAGAAAATTCGGACTAGATTATTGCAATAAGAATGGGAACTTATTTTTGTTGGGGGAGGGTGGGTTAATAAAAACTGAGATAATGAAATAGAAAATTCTACAATTCAGTAAAAATATTATTTAAAAAAATATTTCACAATTTTTTTGTAGTTCTTTTAAAAAACGAGCTCATGTCATTGTTTTGTTGTTTGTTTTCTCCGTCTGTAGACATTCAACTTTTTTGTTTTAAGAGATAAATTTAAAATTCTTTTTGAATTGGATAGGTAAATCATACGATTCGCCTTTCAGAATCTTCCAAAGGTGTTAATAGTGCCCGCCCGCGAACTGTGAAAAGTTTTCGAATTTTCGTAGTTTGAATTTCTATCGTTAGAGGCCGTTAAATAGGCCGCGCAAAAGTTCCGATCATAGGTAAAACAACCCAATCGACCCTTATGTGACCTTGAACACAAAACCGTAACGGAAATTTCTTAACCGTCCTGAGTTCTACGACCATAAATAACTCGACACGCCAATTCTCCACTTATTAGCAGATAGATACCTAGACAAACTCGAGGTATTCGAAGGATCAGAAATACAGTGCCAATACAGTCCAAGATGTAGAAACCAGCAGACATCATTTGGAATTTCAAACTCCCACGTGGATCGAAATTCGACCTCTGGTCGACTTCAACGGAATGGTGTATCCAGAATTTCGCAACTCTTCAGAGATGCAGGACTCGAATACCCCTGTACATGATGTTCCACGTTTCTGTTAGGTGTAGTTATTATTATTATTACAGTTTGACTGAAATATACCTCTAAATGGAGACGTCGGATCCAATTTTTCATAAGCTTTCTAAGTTCTGCGACAAGAAATATTCTCGTAGGCAGGGGAGATACAGTCGCTCAAAAAAATATCCGAACACTCTGTTTGATTACAGAATTCAGAAAAAATATCTGGCAACGATTTTTTTCGAAATTAAAAATCTGGCAAACTTCGTGTACGTACACAAAGGTTGCCAGACCACTAATTTCTAAAAAAATTGTTGCCAGATATTTTTTCTGAATTCTGTAATCAACCATAGCGTTCGGATACCTTTTTGAGCGACTGTACGTCCCTGCCTACGGGGTGTCATCAATACCCATCGAATTCAACAGGAATTTTAAATTAATCTGTTAAAACTAAAAAGATGAAAGTGTACAGACAGATAAAACAAACAAAATGATGACATTAGTTCGTTTGAAAAGCGAGCTACAAAAGAAAATTGCAAAAATATTTGTGAAATAATATTATTAATGAATTGTGTAGAATTTCCTTTTTCATTATCTCTGGGTTTTCATTAACCGACCCTCCCTCAATAAAAATAAGCCCGCTGAGAACCCTGTCGTCTTCTACTAAATATCGAACTCGTCTATCTGCTTTGAACTCCAAAACAATTGTCTTTATTTCGTTCAGTTTAAAAATATTAAAAAGAAATTGAACAATAACAGTTGGAAGTTTTATACAACTTTATCTTAGCCCCATATGTTATTCTGACACTAAAAATATATTAAAACAACAATTATAAAATCTCATATAGAATATCATTTTAATCTTTCCTGTTCGGTGGAATGTTTTAGTAACTGGGAAACCCTACTCAAGGCTTATTCTCAGACCGCCCCGAACTAAATTCTAGGTACGTCCTTGCCCGTAGGCATCAAATTTAGCTCTCTAAAAGTGGTAAATTAAAATTTAATTTTTGATCTCGAAGCCCCAACACACAAAGAATCCGAGATTTTTAAAGCTTCTGGGATCTGTGATCCGAAGTACTCCTATATACCAATATTCACATTTCTAGCACTTTTACGTCAATGCTTTGATCTCTGCTTCACCTCTCTCTGACCTTGAAGGACAGGTCGAAGATCGAATTTCGGATTTTTTCCCCCGAGAACTACGATCTGAATTACCCCTAAGTGCAGATTTTCAGAGCTTTACAACTTCTGCATGATGGTCGTAATTAGCGTCATCCTTTGTCACGCACTAACTCACAATCAGCTAATTTTTAATTGTCAACTGAAATTCACTAAATAGATGTCTATAAGAAAATATATAGGTAAAAAACATATCCTATTAAAGTATTCCGATCGAGAATGATCGCTGAAAATAAGGCAAAATCTAGCGAATTTCTGCGATCCTTTTCTTATTTGGAAAGAAATTCCTGTGATCCTAATTAAACCAAAAAGAAAAATCCGTTTTAATGCCCCCTAAACAGCGTCATGGGCCTACTTTTCCACTGTTCAATTCTAAAAAATTGGTTTTTTGGGACCTAGAATTTCAGTTGTGAGCCAAAAGAAATAGTGCCACTAGGAGGTGGTGTTGATGGTGGATATCGCGCCTGGATCGTAATCTGCAGTTCCCAAATTGGAGTCCCAGCTGGGCGAATGTTGAGACTTATGTCCGCAAAACTCCCCGCACTTCCCTCGGTCAGGAGGGGACACTGATGGGCTTGGAAAGGCAATTGTCCGTCGGATGGGACGTTAAGCCGTAGCCAAGTGAACCTGAGAGCCATAACCTGTGCACGTTAAAGAGCACGTTAGGTGAACTTTACGAGAAACGACCATCTGTCTCGTAACAACTGTCCAATGATTCCCCTCCCTCCAAACCTGCTCTGAACCCTCGGAGTCCTTGCGGCCTGACCATTTGGACCATTGTGAGCAAAAAAAGTGCCGCTCAGAGATAAAACAATTCAACCCTTTTCCTGTATCTACATCTGAGCCATTAAGTCCTAGTGACTTCATTTGGCCAGTGAAGGTAAAAAAAAATCATGCTGACAATTAAAACAACCCAACCAAAAAATAATAATTAAGAAACTTTCATTTTGAAATCAGTAGGATATGAATGATATAATAATAATTTAACGATTTGTTTCCATTTTGAAAGCTTTTAGAAAAAAATTTCGAAAAAATGTTTTTATTTATTTATTATTTTTATTCCAACTTTAATCTAAATATTTCAATTGATTTCTTCAAATCATACGGAAGCCCGAATAATTCAAAAACACGGATATTCTAATTCACGCAATTGACCAACAATATCAGTGTAGAACAATGTCACGTAACAGCCAACAGATCCATTATTTGAATGCGATCACACTGTGTCGTAACGCAAGAATTACAATCAGAATATCCGTTTTCAGAGTGGAAGCAATCATTCAGCCTAAGATGAGACTGCGCAGTTGACGCTTTCGAAAATTCTCGTAGATCATTGGTTCACTAATAGGAAAAGCGATCGTGCCGACCTTATGACCTATGAGAATTTTCAAGACGTTAACTGAGCAATCTTCGCCCCCCCCCCCCCTCCCACTCTAACGTGACCCGAGCCGTTGGTCTACTTTGGCTGTTTTACCTGTCAACGGCACTTTAGTTCGCGTAATGAGCTAAATGATCAGGTCAGAAGACCCAGGGCTGGATCTGGGGGGACCGTGCCTTGACGTATCCTCTGACGTGCGACCGTGCCTTGACGTGTCCTCTGACGTGCGACCGTGCCTTGACGTGTCCTCTGACGTGCGACCGTGGCTTCACACGGACCATGACCTGAAGTTCCTTCCGATGCTTATTACAGGTATGTAAATAAGTGCAAACTGTTTTACTAGGAGCTGCAACTTTTTTTACATACAATGTACTTAGTGATCAGATGATAAGGACCGCAAAGGTTTAGAGAAGGTTGGATGAAGGGAAACCACTGGGTAGCTGTTAGGATACAGATGGTAGCTCCCGTCAAGGCCATCCATCATGGTCTATAACATTTGTTATGTTATTCTATAGCATGCGCAGTGTATGGCTTTTCATGCATATACCCATGTGCATGAAAGCCATACACTGTGCATGCTATAGAATAACATAACAAATGTTATGTCATTTGACGGACGGCGGCCTTTCCAAGCCGATCGGTGTCCCCCTATTGACAAAGGGCAGGGCGGGGAGTTTTGCGGAGATAAATCTCAAAGCTGACCCAGGTAGGACTCGAACTTGGTAAATTCAGATTATGAGCCTGGCCCTTCACAGACTGAGCCACCACCAACCTAATACCTTTAACAACAAAACTCAGGTTGATGCCTTCATAGTAGTGATGGCGATCTTATGACACGCGTGCCAAAGGTAACATGCACGATGATTTTGTTGGCACTCCCTTGAGAGGTGAAGAGAAATAGTGACTACGGCTAGTATAGAGAATTAGAAATAATGCCACAGCAATTCAGTACATGTTTATGGATGAAATCATTGGTAGCAAGATGACGACTAGGTTGTTATAATTAGTTACTTATTCATTACGAATTTCAATTGTGCATTCACATGTTTAAAATATCTCGCCAAATAACTGATTACATAATTTTTCTAAAAAACCGGATCAAAAACAGACGAATTAAAGCTATCAACTGTTCATTAATTTCCTTTAAAGCACTTCTGTAGAACTTAAAATTTAGTTAAGGTTTCTGTTTTTGCTTCAGAGAGATGTTGTACTCTGTCACTTATAAAAATTCACTTCATTCTATTAAAGGTATCGAAATATCAGTGATGCGTTGAGCACAGTAGTTGAAAGTAGTATGTGAGTTTGTGCGTGTGAAGGAATGATTTTGATTTTCACTTGTGTAATGGCGAGCCTAAAACTTAGTGTTCCGTATCCTTATATTTGAACCGTTATTTGAACTATTTGATTTGCATTGTATGAGGAACTGATAGGTTTCGTCCATTAGATTTTGAAATAATATAGGTTTTTATTTGTTATAATGTTCAATCGTTCAATAAATTCTTCTTGTAATTAATTTTGTTTTGTGGCCTGAATATATATGATTATATAGTATCGTGGCCAGATTTTTAATTTTTGTCATGGCATGATAAAAGAAATGTTACTTGATTCAAAATGATAATAAATCGTGAGTTTATAATGGAAAAATCTATCTCGCCATGTTAAAAAATGTTGAACAATGCTCTATGCATTAGTATTATACACTGAACGGCAGGGTCAAGAGTAACTCATATACACAGTTAAGTAACTTCTTAAATAAGATTTGTATGAAAGAATTTAACAAGGAAAAAACGAAAAAATATATTTATAATGAGATAGCAATCAAATCTCGTAAAATCTCGGTTTTCAACAGCATTCTTTGGGTAGTTACGGAAATGCGAATACTTAACAGGAGCAATGTAATTACGAAAATAATTAATTTGAATTCGAAAATAATTAATACGAAAATAATTGATTTGGATGAGAATTTAAAAAGGTTAAACGAAAGCAATAACCGCTATGGAAACTTTAACAAGATATGTAGCTATATTTTCAGTAAATCGAGTACTGATTAGTTAAATTTTCCCCAATTCGGAATTTTTTTTGCAGACGTTTCAGTTTCAAAGACTCTTTAAATATTGAACAAAAGCTTCTATAAAATCAAGATTCAAGTAGTTTATTACTGCAATTAAATCTTTAGCTAAACACACATTTTCCTATTAAAGCATGCATAATATATGAGTGAAATGTCCGCACATTATTTTTTTACTCTAAACTAAAAACATCACCAATAACAAAAGTGACCATGTACAGTCACTCAAAAAAAATATCCGAACACTATGGTTGATTACAGCATTCAGAAAAAATATCTGGCAGCGATTTTTTTAGAATAGTGATCTGGCAACCGTCGTGTCACGTGACACGACGGTTGCCAGATTACTAATTTCCAAAAAACTCGTTGCCAGATATTTTTCTAAATTCTGTAATCAACCATAGTGTTCGGATATTTTTTTGAGCTACTGTACGCAAATAATTCATTTCAGAGAGAATTTAAACAGGTTAAACGAAAGAAATAAGCGGTATAGAAACTTTACCCAGATATGTAGATGTATTTTCAGTAGATCGAGTACTGATTAGTTAAATTTTCTCCAATTTAGAATTTTTTTTGCAGAACGAGATAACTTGCTAAACGTTTCAGTTTCAAAGACTCTTTAAATACTGAACAAAAACTTCTATAAAATCAAGATTTAAGTAGTTTGTTACTGCAATTAAATCTTTAGCTAAACACATATTTTCCTATTAAAGCATGCATAATATATTAGCGAAATGTCTGCGCATTATTTTTTTACTCTAAATTAAAAACATCACCAATAACAAAAGTGACCATGTACAGTCGCTCAAAAAAGTATCCGAACACTACGGTTGATTAGAGAATTCAGAAAAAATATCTGCAACGAGTTTTTTTTAGAAATTAGTGATCTGGCAACCTTCGTGTACAGTTCACGAAGGTTGCCAGAATACTAATTTCTAAAAACTCGTTGTCAAATATTTTTTTCTGAATTCTGTAATCAACCATAGTGTTCGGATACTTTTTTGAGCGACTGTACATGGTCACTTTTGTTATTGGTGATGTTTTTAATTTAGAGTAAAAAAATAATTGTAATTATTACAATGACCTATTACAAATAGTAGAGGACCACACTAGACACACTATTAAAATCAACTCTGTCTAAAACAATATGTTCAAATTTCGGTGTTTTCTTAATCCATAGTTTAAAAATTTTTTTGAAGAATTTCCGTAATCGCAGTAATAAAAATAATAATAAACGTACATAATCACGGTAACGTTAGGCCTAATATTTTTGCACGCGAATCTCGTTCATGCTACTAAGACCTAACCGACGTGTGAAATCCGTAGTGCAATTCCACCCTCCCCAATCTAAGAGCAAACGAATGAAATAGGATTGCTTTATTCTTAATTTCTAAGAGCTTTCCTAATTCACATTAAATATTAATATATGGCTTTGGAACATACTAACACAGCAAATAAAACATTAAAAATTAAAAATTTCAACTTCCTGACACATTTGACGAAACGGACGAAATGGAAAGTTCCAAATTCATAATCTGTACAAAAAATATTTTTCGCCCAGGAACTCCAAATTAGATCGTAGTAGAAGTGTAAAGCAAAATTATTTGGAAGGGGTTCATGAGAGACTGTACGAAATTCTAACTTTATGGCACACAGTAAACCCTAGATTTAACGGACAAATTGCAGAAGGGGAGAAAATACCCACTAAACCAGAATATAGATAAAAGTCAGTGGGATTCTATACAAATCAGAGTAATAAGTTAACATTTACTACTTATATTTGATAATATTATTCGAAATAGTGTGTGCGCTATAATGGCTGCACGCATTCTATATATTCTGTTAAAGGTGATTGCTGTTCGTCCAAAGGGCTGAACGCAGTCACGTATTCAGCCAGTGACCCCCAGATATATATTGACAGATTAAAATACGTATTTGTCTATTTTCACACTTTGATTAACAGCTTTACCCTTTCCCACTAGGTACATAACAACACACTAAACCGCCAATTAATAGGAATAATTTAATTATCCCGCTGTGCGTTATAATGGCTGCACGCGTTCTGTATCTTCTGTTGAGGGTGATTGCTGTTCGTCCAAAGGGCTGAACGCAGTCATTTATTCAACCAGTGACCGCCAGGTACATATTAACAGATTAAAATACGTATTTGTCTGATTTCACACTTTGATTAACAGCTTTATCCTTTTCCACTAGGTACACAACAACAGACTAAACCGCCAATTAATAGGGATAATTTAATTTTTCCGCTGTGTGCTATAATATCTGCACGCGTTCTATATATTCTGTTGAAGATGATTGCTGTTCGTCCAAAGGGCTGAACGCAGTCACTTATTCAAACATTGAACCCAAGATATATATTAACGGATTAAAATACGTATTTGTCTGATTTCACACATTGATTAACAGTTTTAACCTTCTCCACTAGGTACATAAAATAACACTAAACCGACAATTAATAGGGATAATTTAGTTATTCCGCTGTGCGTTTTAATGGCTGCACGCGTTCTATATCTTGTGCTGAGGGTGATTGCTGTTCGTCCAAAGGGTTGAACGCTGTCAACTCAATTCAACCAGTAACCCCTAGGTACATATTAACAGATTAAAATACGTATTTGTCTGATTTCACACTTTGATTATCAGCTTTAACCTTTTCCACTACATACGTAACAACACACTAAAACGTCAATTAATAGGGATAACTTAATTATTCCGCTGTGCGCTGTAAAGGCTGCACGCGTTCTATATATTCACTTGAAGGTGATTACTGTTCGTCCAAAGGGCTGAACGCAGTCACTTTTTCAACCAGTGACCCCCAGGTACATATTAACAGAATAAAATACGTATTTGTCTGATTTCACACTTTGATTATCAGCTTTAACTTTTTCATTAGGTACACAACAGCACATTTAAACGCCAATTAATAGGGATAACTTAATTATTCTGCTGTGCGCTATAATGGCTGCACGCGTTCTATATTTCTGTTGAGGGTGATTGCTGTTCGTCCAAAAGAGCTGAACTCAGTCACTTATTCAAGCAGTGACCACCAGATATACGTTAACAGAATAAAATACGTATTTGTCTGATTTCACACACTGATTAAAAGCTTTAACCTTTTCCACTAGGGACACAACAATACACTAAACCGCCAACTAATAGGGATAATATAATTATTCCGCTGTGTGCTATAATATCTGCACGCGTTCTATATATTCTGTTGAAGATGATTTCTGTTCGTCCAAAGGGCTGAACGCAGTCACTTTTTCAACCAGTAACCCCCAGATATATGTTAACAGATTAAAATATATATTTGTCTGATTTCACACTTTGATTAATAATGATAATTTCATTTTGATTAACAGCTTTAACCTTGTCCCCTAGGTACATAAATAATAATAATAAATAAATACCCCCTCAAGCAGCTGCTTGCCACAGAGGTCTGACAGGAGCCTGACAGCTTTAAACTTTTCCAGTAGGTACATATCAATACACTAAACCACCAATTAATAGGGATAACTTAATTATTCCCCTGTGCTTTATAATTGCTGCACGCGTTCTATATATAGCACACTTCGTCTAAAGGGCTGAACGCAGTCACTTATTCAACCAGTGACCCCCAGGTACATATTTAAAGATTAAAATAGGTATTTGTCGGATTTCACACTTTGATTAACAGCTTTAAACTTGTCCACTAGTTACATAACAACATACTAAAACGCCAATTAATAGAGTAATTTAATTATTCCGCTGTGAGATATAATGGCTGCACGCTTTCTATATCTTCTGTTGTGGGTGATTGCTGTTCGTCCAAAGCGCTGAACGCAGTCACCGTTTCAACCAGTGACCCTCAGGTACATATTAACAGATTAGAATACGTATTTTTCTTATTTCATTTTGATTAACAGCTTTAACCTTGTCCCCTAGGTACATAAATAATAATAATAAATAAATACCCCCTCAAGCAGCTGCTTGCCACAGAGGTCTGACAGGAGCCTGTCAGTTTATATGCCACAGTAGAAGATCTGAGAGGATGACAGGTCCTCAGCAGAAAACAACACGAACATCCATGCCTTACCCGGGGCTCGAACCCAGGTCCCGTAGATCAGTAGACAAGCGCGCTAACCACTCACAACACACTAAAACGCCAATTAATAGAGTAAATTAATTATTCTGCTGTGCGATATAATGGCTGCACGCGTTCTATATCTTCTGTTGAGGGTGATTGCTGTTCGTCCAAAAGGCTGAAAGCAGTCACTTATTGAACCAATAACCCCAGGAACACATTAACAGATTAAAATAGGTATTTGTCTGATTTCACACTTTGATTAACAGCTTTAACCTTCCAAAAGGTACATAAAATCACACTAAAATGCCAATTAATAGAGTAACTTAATTATTCCGCTGTGCGCTATAATGGCTGCACGCGTTCTGTATACTCTGTTGAGGGTGATTGCTGTTCTTCCAAAGGACTGAACGCAGTCACTTATTCCACCAGTGAACCCTAGGTACATATTAACAGAATAAAATACGTATTTGTCTGATTTCACACTTTGATTAAGAGTTTTAACCTTCTCCACTAGGTACAAAACAAGACACTAAATCGCCAATTAATAGAGTAAATTAATTATTCCGTTGTGCGCAATAATGGCTGCACGCGTTCTATATCTTCTGTTGAGGGTTATTGGTGTTCGTCGAAAGGGCTGAACGCAGTTATTTATGCAACCAGTGACTCCCCAGATATATGTTAACAGATTAAAATACGTATTAGTCTGATTTCCCACTTTGATTCGGAGTCGTTCTCCGTGTATATCACTTTAGAAATAAAAGATAATGAATCGTTAGGTAGCACAGCATCTGGTTTAACAAGTTTCGTTTCGAAACTGTATTAGCGAGGGTCTATGGGAAACTGCTATTGCAATTAACATTGTTTAGATAGGATAAGCCACTCATTGTATAAAATAAATTAGTGTAGGGTTTAAGTAGGTTAGTGTAGTCAAATGATGGCCAAAATCAGATGCCGTGACCACCGTTTCCTTTTCCCTATGATGTAACTACAGGTAGGTTAATTCGAACTAACTCTCTTAATGTCTATATACTTTTTAGGTGAAGATGATGAAAATATATATTCAGCTATTTCCGATAACAAAATAATTGATTGGGTGTCCTTCTCCGTGTATGTCACTTTAGAAATAAAAGATAATGAATCGTTAGGTAGCACAGCATCTGGTTTAACAAGTTTCGTTTCGGACCTGTATTAGCGAGGGCTTATGGGTAACTGCTATTGCAATTAACATTGTTTAGATATAGATAAGGCACTCATTGTCTAAAATAAATGAGTGTAGGGTTTAAGTAGGTTAGTGTAGTCAAATGACGGCCAAAATCAGATGCCGTGACGACCGTTTCCTTTTCCATATGATGTGACTATATGTAGGTTAATTCGAACTAACACTCTTCATGTCTATATACCTTGTAGGTGAAGGTGATAAAAATATATATTCAGCTGTTTTCCATAACAAAATAATTGATTCGGAGTCGTTCTCCTTGAATGTCACTTTAGAAACAAAAGATAATGAATCGTTAGGTAGCACAGCGTCTGGTTTAACAAGTTTCGTTTCGGACCTGTATTAGCGAAGGTCTATGGTAACTGCTATTGCAATTAACATTGTTTAGATAGGATAAGGCACTCATTGTCTAAAATAAATGAGTGTAGGGTTTAAGTAGATTAGTGTAGTCAAATGATGGCCAAAATCAGATGCCGTGACCACCGTTTCCTTTACTGTATGATGTGACTATAGGTAGGTTAATTCGAACTAACACTCTTAATGTCTATATACTTTTTAGGTGAAGGTGATAAAAATATATATTCAGCTGTTTGCGATAACAAAATAATGGATTCGGAGTCGTTCTCCGTGTATGTCACTTTAGAAATAAAAGATAATGAATCGTTAGGTAGCACAGCATCTGGTTTAACAAGTTTCGTCTCGGACCTCTATTAGCGAGGGTCTATGGGTAACTGCTATTGCAATTAACATTGCTTAGATATAGATAAAGCATTGTCTAAAATAAATGAGTGTAGGGTTTAAGTAGGTTAGTGTAGTCAAATGGTGGCCAAAATCAGATGCCGTGACAACCGTTTCCTTTTCCCTACGTTGTGACTATAGGAAGCTTAATTCGAACTAACACTCTTAATGTCTATATACCTTTTAGGTGAAGGTAAAAAAAATATATATTCAGCTGTTTGCGATAATAAAATAATTGATTGGGAGTCGTTCTCCGTGTATGTCACTTTAGAAATAAAAGATAATGAATCGTTAGGTAGCACAGCACCTGGTTTAACAAGTTTCGATTCGGACCTGTATTAGCGAGGGCCTATGAGTAACTGCTATTGCAATTAACATTGCGTAGATAGGATAAGGCACTCATTGTCCAAAATAAATGAGTGTAGGGTTTAAGTAGGTTAGTGTAGTCAAATGATGGCCAAAATCAGATGCCGTGACCAACGTTTCCTTTTCCCTATGATGTGATTATAGGTAGGTTAATTCGAAATAACACTCTTAATATCTATATACTTTTTAGGTGAAGGTGATAAAAATATACATTCAGCTGTTTGCGATAACAAAATAATTGATTCGGAGTCGTTCTCCGTGTATGTCACTTTGGAAATAAAAGATAATGAATCGTTAGGTAGCACAGCATCTGGTTTAACAAGTTTCGTTTCGGACCTGTATTAGCGAGGGCCTATGGGTAACTGCTATTGCAATTAACATTGCGTAGATAGGATAAGGCACTCATTGTCCAAAATAAATGAGTGTAGGGTTTAAGTAGGTTAGTGTAGTCAAATGATGGCCAAAATCAGATGCCGTGACCACCGTTTCCTTTTCCCTATAATGTGACTGCAGGTAGGTTAATTCGAACTAACACTCTTAATGTCTATATACCTTTTAGGTGAAGGTGAAAAAAATATATATTCAGCTGTTTGCGATAACAAAATAATTGATTGGGCGTCGTTCTCCGTGTATGTCACTTTAGAAATAAAAGAAATGAATCGTTAGGTACCACAGCATCTGGTTTAACAAGAATCGTTTCGGACCTGTATTGGCGAGGGCCTATGGGTAACTGCTATTGCAATTAACATTGTGTAGATAGGATAAGGCACTCATTGTCCAAAATAAATGAGTGTAGGGATTAAGTAGGTTAGTGTAGTCAAATGATGGCCAAAATCAGATGCCGTGACCACCGTTTCCTTTTTCCTATGATGTGACTATAGGTAGGTTAATTCGAACTAACACTCTTAATGTCTATATACCTTTTAGGTGAAGGTGATAAAAATATATATTCAGCTGTTTGCGATAACAAAATAATTGATTGGGAGTCGTTCTCCGTGTATGTCGCTTTAGAAATAAAAGATAATTAATCGCTACGTAGCACAGCATCTGGTTTAACCAGTTTCGTTTGGGACCTGTATTAGCGAGGGTCTATGGGTAACTGCTATTGAAATTAATATTGCTTAGATAGGATAAGGCACTCATTATCTAAAATAAATGAGTGTAGGTTTTAAGTAGGTTAGTGTAGTCAAATGGGGGCCAAAATCAGATGCCGTGACCACCGTTTCCTTTTCCCTATGATGTGACTATAGGTAGGTTAATTCGAACTAACACTCTTAATGTCTGTATACTTTTTAGGTGAAGATGATAAAAATATATATTCAGCTGTTTGCGATAACAAAATAATTGATTGGGAGTCGTTCTCCGTGTATGTCGCTTTAGAAATAAAAGATAATGAATGGTTAGGTAGCACAGCATCTGGTTTAACAAGTTTCGTTTCGGACCTGTATTAGCGAGGATCTATGGGTAACTGCAATTGCAATTAACATTGCTTAGATATAGATAAGGCACTCATTGCCTAAAATAAATGAGTGGAGGGTTTAAGTAGGTTAGTGTAGTCAAATGACTGCCAAAATCAGATGCCGTGACCACCGTTTCCTTTTCCCTATGATGTGACTATAGGTAGGTTAATTCGAACTAACACTCTTAATGGCTATACACTTTTTAGGTGAAGGTGATAAAAATATATATTCAGCTGCTTGCGATGACAAAATAATTGATTGGGAGTCGTTCTCCGTGTATGTCACTTTAGAAATAAAAGATAATGAATCGTTAGGTAGCACAGCATCTGGTTTAACAAGTTTCGTTTCGAACCTGTATTAGCGAGGGTCTATGGGTAACTGCTATTAAAATTAACATTGCTTAGATAGGATAAGGCACTCATTGTCTAAAATAAATGAGTGTAGGGTTTAAGTAGGTTAGTGTAGTCAAATGACGGCCAAAATCAGATGCCGTGACAACCGTTTCCTTTTCCCTATGATGTGATTATAGGAAGCTTAATTCGAACTAACACTCTTAATGTCTATATAGCTTTTAGGTGAAGGTGATAAAAATATATATTCAGCTGTTTGCGATAACAAAACAATTAATTGGGAGTCGTTCTCCGTGTATCACTTTAGAAATAAAAGATAATGAATACTTGACATAACATTTTGCTTTATAGTCATGTAGCACAGCATCTGGTTTAACAAGTGTCGTTTCGGACCTTTATTAGCGACGGTCTATGGGTAACTGCTATTGCAATTAACATTGCTGAAATAGGATAAGCCACTCATTATCTAAAATAAATGAGTATAGGGTTTAAGTAGGTTAGTGTAGTCAAATGATGGCCAAAATCAGATGCCGTGACCACCGTTTCCTTTCCCCTATGATGTGACTACAGGCAGGTTAATTCGAACTAACACTCTTAATGTCTATATACTTTTTAGGTGAAGGTGATAGAAATATATATTCAGCTGTTTGCGATAACAAAATAATTGATTGGGATTCGTTCTCCGTGTATGTCACATTAGAAATAAAAGATAATTAATCGTTAGGTAGCACAGCATCTGGTTTAACAAGTTTCGTTTCGGACCTGTATTAGCGAGGGTCTAGGGTAACTGCTATTGCAATTAACATTGCTTAGATAGGATAAGGCACTCATTGTCTAAAATAAATGAGTGTAGGTTTTAAGTAGGTTAGTGTAGTCAAATGATGGCCAAAATCAGATGCCGTGACGACCGTTTAATTTTTCCCTATGATGTGACTATAGGTAGGTTAATTCGAACTAACACTCTTAATGTCTATATACTTTTTAGGTGAAGGTGATAAAAATATATATTCAGCTGTTTGCGATAACAAAATAATTGATTGGGAGTCGTTCTCCGTGTATGTCACTTTAGAAATAAAAGATAATGAATCGTTAGGTAGCACAGCACCTGGTTTAACAAGTTTCGTTTCGGACCTGTATTAGCGAGGGTCTATGGGTAACTGCTATTGCAATTAACATTGCTTAGATATAGATAAGGCACTCATTGTCTAAAATAAATGAGTGTAGGTTTTAAGTAGGTTAGTGCAGTCTAATGATGGCCAAAATCAGATGCCGTGACCACCGTTTCCTTTTCCGTAAGATGTGACTATAGGTAGGGTAATTCGAACTAACACTATTAATGGCTATATACCTTTTAGGTGAAGGTGATAAAAATATATATTCAGCTGTTTGTGATAACAAAATAATTGATTCGGAGTCGTTCTCCATGTATGTCACTTTAGAAATAAAAGATAATGAATCGTTAGGTATCACAGCATCTGGTTTAACAAGTTTCGTTTCGGACCTGTATATGCGAGGGTCTATGGGTAACTGCTATTGCAATTAACATTGCTTAGATAGGATAAAGCTCTCATTGTCTAAAATAAATGAGTGTAGTGTTTAAGTAGGTTAGTGTAGACAAATGATGGCCAAAATCAGATGCCGTGATCACCGTTTCCTTTTCCCTATGATGTGACTATGGGTAGGTTAATTCGAACTAACACTCTTAATATCTATCTATATATACCTTTTAGGTGAAGGTGATAAAAATATATATTCAGCTGTTTGCGATAACAAAATAATTGATTGGGAGTCGTTCTCCGTGTATGTCACTTTAGAAATAAAGAATAATTAATCGTTAGGTAGCACAGAATCTGGTTTAACTAGTTTCGTTTCGGACCTGTATTAGCGAGGGTCTATGGGTAACTGCTATTGCAATTAACATTGCTTAGATAGGATAAGGCACTCATTGTCTAAAATAAATGTGTGTAGGATTCAAGTAGGTTAGTGTAGTCAAATGACGGCCAAAATCAGATGCCGTGACCACCGTTTCCTTTTCCCTATTATGTGAGTATAGGTAGGTTAATTCGAACTAACTCTCTTAATTTCTATATACGTTTTAGGTGAAGGTGATAAAAATATATATTCAACTGTTTGAGATAACAGAATAATTGATTCGGAGAATATTATATATAATATGTGTTTGCAATGAATATAAAGGTTATCTCCGATTTAAACATCAAATTATTGATGTGTAAACACGAAAATGATATATTTCAAAAACAAAACCCATATACAATGGATTCTCTTTATGTCTTTGAACACACCACCCGTTACAATGCAATATCACGATGCAAAGTCGTTTATCGTAGAGTAAATATTCTTTTTACCATAAAAGTACTATAACAGCTATGCATTGTCGCTTGTCATTCTTTGATGCAAGTTTTTTAATGGTAATTTCCTTGTTTGTAGTTTTCTCTATAACTATAAACCTCGCTTTCAATTTTATTGATAACGTCTATTACGATTCCACATCAAATCACTTAACGTGCTTCAACATTCTCGAAAGCTGAGGCATACGCAACATAATAGACTTTTCTTCGTTCCCACTGTTATCATAAAACTTTTCTCATTTTTTCTATCCAGGGATTTATGCATAAACTGTAATAAGCAAAGTATTTCAATAGCCTTTGTTTTCATAACCATAATAATAACTAACATAGTTTAGTAAATTATAAGCATATAATTAATTTCAATGTAATTCTTCCATTTCCATATTCTTTTCTGAGCATTGGAGTCTTGTGACTTGGACCTTTATTCCATTGGCAACAATGAATTCGCAATGAAGCTAGAAAATAAAGCAGAGGAAGCCTTTTCTACATCTTTGAAGAGATCCTTTAGTGTCCTGATGCCAAAGAGATAATTCAACATTTCTGAATCCATCTCTCGACCTAACCCTGCGTACATTTGTTTCAACACTCAATTTCATGTGAATCTTCTGTATTTTCCACATTTGAAGCAAGCGGATACCTCAACGAACCGACACCGACAACTTATTAAGTGTAATAGTTTTGTACAATACGGTATTTTGAAATAAATGTATATTTCATTCATTAAAATGTAGCCTTTTCACTTCCTCAATGTATCTCAGGGTTGGATACATACTAGGATCTCTTCCGTTGAAGTACAGTCGCACAAAAAAATATCCGAACAATATAGTTGATTACAGAATTCAGGAAAAGTATCTGGCAACTATTTTATTTAGAAATTAGTGATCTGGCAACCTTCATGTAGAATACACGAAGGTTGTCAGATCACTAATTTCTAAAAAAATCGTTGCTACATATTTTTCCTGAATTCTGTAATCAACCATAGTGTTCGGATATTTTTTTCAGCGACTGTACAACGCATTCTTGAATTGCAGAACTATTAGCTGTCTTGAACTCGGGTTTTATGATAGAAGCACAATTGTTATAATGCAATATGGGGTGGCAGACAGGATATCATAGAAGGAATTTGGGGGAGGCACAGACAAGTCTCTGTGTAGCTACAAGGTTAGGAAAAGAGCGAATTAAAATGTTTAATCAAACAAATGTACAAACGGAGTAAAAAAAAAGTATTATTGAATCTAAATCGCATACTGCTACAGATAAAGACAAAGAATATTAATTCAACACGGGGTGGAAGAAGGAAAAAAAATTGCAAAATTGGGGACAAGAGATCAAGTATTTTAGGTATTGGAAGGGCCGAATTCTGTTTAAAAAAGGTAAATATATTTCGACAGTTTGTATAGTTATTGACCTCTCACTGATAATATTCGAAGCTAGTGCACGTTGGAAAACTTCAAAAAGTTACATCACCATGTGGGAAAACCATGCACTGTTGAGCAGCCTACTTCAGGCCGCTGCCCATGCGCCCAACCATGAACGAGGAAATAATATTACCCTAACGTCACCCGGAGCTTCCCATGGCCAGCGGGGGACAGCTGAGTTAAAGGATTTACATTATCGTCTGTTCTTTCGTTCCTTTCTTTGCACTTCGCTTGGTTAACCTTTCTCCTTAATACTATTTTAAACTAAAATAGTGTTTAGATTAAACTTTATGAGAAGTAAATAATCGTGTACTTTTTAAAAAGTAGCACTTTTACATTTAAATACATCGTGATTTTTGTAATGTACATTTGCATTGATCTTTACGAAAAACAGCATTAAAGGCAGTTTCCGAAATTATTAGTTTTTATAGATCCGAATGAAGCATAATGCACAAAGGACTAAATGGTAAAATGTTAATTATTGCTCAGATAATGCATTTAGGAGTGCAGTGGCTAAGAAAGTTTATTAAACTTTCTTAGCCACTGCACTCCTAAATACTGATAATTTCTTACTGATCATTGCAAAACTTCAAATAATAAATTTTAATACACATGCGACCTGCGTCTTTGATTGGCATTATGAAACAGCTCCCTTGGTAATCCCCATGCCTTCCACAAAAACTAATAAGGAGCAAAGATTACTGGAAAAGTAATAAATTTGGTACTTCGAATTAAAATGCAACTGAGGTAGAATTTCCAGTATTTAAACTTTGAACTTTTTAATACTCAAGAGTATCTTTCTCAAACGATTTGTTTTTACACATAATATGGATTGCAACGTCTTGAAGATATTAAAAATTATGACTAAAATGGAAATTTGATTGCTTATATATAAAAGTAGTTTCGGTCATTGCTTACGAATATCAGTTTCATGTATAATGCTTATCTGTTTGATATTCCAAATCGAGTAATGTCCTGCCTTGTGGTAGTAAAATATTGAACTGAAGGGTTTGGGGAAAACAACTGACATTGTGATCAATCAGGGTCGAGTATAGGGGGCATGTCTCCCCCTTTAAAATGTAGTAAGTCTGATGGAAGCAAAATATTATTAAAATCGTGCATATTTCTCATGTATTTCAAGAAAGTTTTTTAAATCCTCTAATCAAATGGGGATGGGAAAACTTTATATTGCAATGGAATATCAATTCTCTTGCTTGGACTCTGCCGCCCCTTTCTCCAGATCTCATCCTAGACATGAAAGTTTAATTTAATTAATTTTAATGTGATTTTTTAACAGACTGAAAATTTTCTCTAAAAAATAGGTCTTACTCATTCTGTTTAATCTTACTACAGCTATGGTCATTAATTTGCATGCAAATTTGCCGCCCCTAAAAAGTGCAACCCGTGGAACAACGCCGCCCCAGCTGACAAGCTGCAACTTCTTTGTTATCTTTCATATGCACTTTCAAATAACACAGAGTTTTTCCCAAAACAATGAACTGTGCCTATAAATAATTTTATCATTTTTCAATGAATTGAGCTTTTAAAATGAATGGAGCTTTTCAATGAATTGAGCTTTCAAAGATTTTTTAGGGGAAATGCTTTAGCACCCTCCCCACGAATAGGCACCCATAACAGTCTGCCGAGTGGTTACAGTGCTTGGCTACTGATCTAAGGGACCTGGGTTCGAGTCCCGGGTAAGGCATGGCTGTTTGTGTTGTTTTTCTGCTGAGGTCCTGCCATCCTCTCAGACTATCTACTATGCAATATAAACTGACAAGCTTCTGTCAGATCTCTGTGGCAAGCAGCTGCTTGAGGGGGTATTTATATATTTATTTATTTGTTTTTTATGATAAAGGCATGTTTCCTTAGGATTTTTTCAGAGCTATCATTATCCCTATCTGCAAAAAAGGTGATCGTAGTTCTTGTGATAACTATAGGGGTATCAGCCTACTCTCTGTTCTAGGTAAAGTTCTCTGCATGATTCTATTTAATAGAACGAAGAATCTGGTTGACAGGCAATTGCATAAAGACCAATGTGGATTCAGAAGTGGTAGGGGATGTGTAGGTCAGATATTTTCACTTAGCAGATTCTTGAGAAATGCTTAGAGTTTCAGAAACCTTTGGTTGCTAGCTTTGTTGACTTCAAAAAGGCTTTCGACTCTGCTGATCGTCATAATTTGTGGTTGATTGTGAGATCATATGGTAAGTTAGTTAACATAATGAAAGCTCTCTATAATAACACTGAGTCGTGTGTGAAAGTTGGTAAAGCTTGCAGCAATTGGTTTAGCATTACTTCTGGTGTTCGACAAGGGTGAATTTTGTCTCCTTTTCTCTTTAGCTTGGTTATTGATTATGTTATGAGAAATTCACTGCAAGGAAAAGATTTTGGCCTTAAATGGTCTAGAGATGCGAACGTTTCTGATTTAGATTATGCTGATGATTTAGTCCTTTTGGCAAATGATGTTGATGAGATGAACTTTTTCATTCGAGCTGTTGATGAAACTGATAGTAGAGTAGGTTTGGTTATAAACAGAGGGAAAACTAAAGTGATGAAAATTGGTCAGGCAGGCTGTGATTTAGTTATTCTGAATGGTTGCAGTCTTGAGCAGGTGTCACAGTTTAATTATCTTGGGAGCTATGTAACAGATATTGGTGATGTGCGGCATGAGATAAACAGACGAATAGGGAATGTTGTCGCGACTTTTAAGAATCTATGGAGAGTGTGGAGAAATAGGCGTATACATCTAAAGACTAAAATTAGACTGTATAATAGTTTGGTTCTTTCTAGGGTTAATTATGGTAGTGTCCGTGGACGCTTTGTAAACAAAATCACAAGAAACTAGATGCTTTCGCAGTATTTTGGGCATTAGGTGGTTCAACTTTGTAACTAATGATGAGATTAGGCAAAGGAGTTTGCAACCTCCTTTAAGCAGCATATTGTGCAGAGAGAGACTCCGTTGGTTTGGCCATGTTGCCCATATGAATAATTATAGGTTGGTGAATAAGGTTATGAACAGTGTGACTAAAGGCCTCAGAAAGAGGGTGAGAGCTAGGATGCGGTGGGCAGACAATGTCAAACAGGACCTTATTAGAATTGTTGTGTTGTGGCCAGATGCAACAGCTGTAGCTCAGGACAGATATGCTTGGAGAACTAAATTGCACGTTCTGGTTGGACCTTCGTACCCCATGGCTGATTGAGGATGATGAGGATGATGCTGATTACAGTTTGTTACGTATTTGTTGAAGATGGTGCAAATGGAGAGAAAGGGTTTTACGAAAATGCAATTTCTGAATCACATAATAATGGTTCCACTGAAATATACTGCATATCTTAATCTATTATAGCATGAGTAACTAATATTTTGTTATACCTAGGGTGTCCAGATTTCACTTAATAAAAACCAGGATATTTAAGTAAGTAATAAAAGCCAGGATATTTAAGCATAATAATATCAACCAGGATATTTAAGTAAATATCCAAACATTAGAAAGCTTAAACTAGTACAGTTTAGTTATGATTCCTATTAAATTTAAATGAATTAGTGTCATTTTCCCTTGGAAGTTAAAGAACACGCTGGATGGCCTTGACGGGAGGCTACCATCTGTCTCCCAACAGCTGTTCCAGTGGGTCCCCTCCCCCAACCTTCTCTGAGCCTTCGGGGTCCATGTGACCTGGCCATTTAGCCCATGGTGTGCAAAAAAGTGCCGCTCAGAGGTAAAACAACCCAACCCAACACTTGGAAGTTGTAAACGCACAGAAAAAAATTAACAAAGGCAGTTGCACAATCAGCAATAATGGTAATGTTTGGCATGGCCCCATGAAGGATTATTTTTAGGAGGTTGCTGAACCCAAATTTTTTTAGTGGGGTGTTGAATCAAAACTTTTTTAGTAGGTTTCTGAACCTAAGTTCTTTTATGGGTGAGGGATGCTGAAAGTAAGCTTTTTTATTGGTGAGGGATGCTGAACCTAAGTTCTTTTATGGGTGAGGGATGCTGAACCTAAGTTCTTTTATGGGTAAGGGATGCTGAACCTAAGTTCTTTTATGGGTGGGGGATGCTGAACCTAAGTTCTTTTATAAGTGAGGGATGCTGAACCTAAGTTCTTTTATGGGTGGGGATACTGAACCTAAGTTCTATTATGGGTGAGGGATGCTGAACCTAAGTTCTTTTATGGATGAGGGATGCTGAACCTAAGTTCTTTTATGGGTGGGGGATGCTGAACCTAAGTTCTTTTATGGGTGGGGGATGCTAAACCTAAGTTCTTTTATGGGTGAGGGATGCTGAACCTAAGTTCTTTTATGGGTGAGGGATGCAGAACATAAGTTCTTTTATGGGTGAGGAATGCTGAACCTAAGTTCTTTTATGGGTGGGGGATGCTGAACCTAAGTTCTTTTATGGGTGAGGAATGCTGAACCGAAGTTCTTTTATGGGTGGGGGATGCTGAACCTAAGTTCTTTTATGTGTGGGGGATGCTGAACCTAAGTTCATTTATGGGTGGGGGATGCTGAACCTAAGTTCTTTTATGGGTGAGGGATGCTGAACCTAAGTTCTTTTATGGGTGGGGGATGCTGAACCTAAGTTCTTTTATGGGTGGGGGATGCTAAACCTAAGTTCTTTTATGGGTGAGGGATGCTGAACCTAAGTTCTTTTATGGGTGAGGGATGCTGAACATAAGTTCTTTTATGGGTGAGGAATGCTGAACCTAAGTTCTTTTATGGGTGGGGGATGCTGAACCTAAGTTCTTTTATGGGTGAGGGATGCTGAACCTAAGTTCTTTTATGGGAGAGGGATGTTGAACCTAAGTTCTTTTATGGGTGGGGGATGCTGAACCTAAGTTCTTTTATGGGTGAGGGATGCTGAACCTAAGTTCTTTTATGGGTGAGGGATGCTGAACCTAAGTTCTTTTATGGGTGGGGAATGCTGAACCTAAGTTCTTTTATGGGTGAGGGATGCTGAACCTAAGTTCTTTTATGGGTGAGGGATGCTGAACCTAAGTTCTTTTATGGGTAAGGGATGCTGAACCTAAGTTCTTTCATGGGTGCGTGATGCTGAACCTAAGTTCTTTTATGGGTGAGGGATGCTGAACCTAAGTTCTTTTATGGGTGGGGGATGCTGAACCTAAGTTCTTTTATGGGTGGGGGATGCTGAACCTAAGTTCTTTTATGGGTGAGAGATGCTGAACCTAAGTTCTTCTATGGGTGGGGGATGCTGAACCTAAGTTGTTTTATGGGTGGGGGATGCTGAACCTAAGTTCTTTTATGGGTGAGGGATGCTGAACCTAAGTTCTTTTATGGGTAAGTGATGATGAACCTAAGTTCTTTTATGGGTGGGGGATGCTGAACCTAAGTTCTTTTATGGGTGAGGGATGCTGAACCTAAGTTCTTTTATGGGTGGGGGATGCTGAACCTAAGTTCTTTTATGGGTGGGGGATGCTGAACCTAAGTTCTTTTATGGGTGGGCGATGCTGAACCTAAGTTCTTTTATGGGTGAGGGATGCTGAACCTAAGTTCTTTTATGGGTGAGGGATGCTGAACCAAAGTTCTTTTATGGGTGGGGGATGCTGAACCTAAGTTCTTTTATGGGTGAGGGATGCTGAACCTAAGTTCTTTTATGGGTGGGGGATGTTGAACATAAGTTCTTTTATGGGTGGGGAATGCTGAACCTAACTTCTTTTATGGGTGAGGGATGCTGAACCTAAGTTCTTTTATGGGTGAGGGATGCTGAACCTAAGTTCTTTTATGGGTGGGGAATGCTGAACCTAAGTTCTTTTATGGGTGAGGGATGCTGAACCTAAGTTCTTTTATGGGTGAGGGATGCTGAACCTAAGTTCTTTTATGGGTAAGGGATGCTGAACCTAAGTTCTTTCATGGGTGCGTGATGCTGAACCTAAGTTCTTTTATGGGTGAGGGATGCTGAACCTAAGTTCTTTTATGGGTGGGGGATGCTGAACCTAAGTTCTTTTGTGGGTGAGGGATGCTCAACCTAAGTTCTTTTATGGGTGAGGGATGCTGAACCTAAGTTCTTTTATGGGTGGGGGATGCTGAACCTAAGTTCTTTTATGGGTGGGGGATGCTGAACCTAAGTTCTTTTATGGGTGGGGGATGCTGAACCTAAGTTCTTTTATGGGTGGGGGATGCTGAACCTAAGTTCTTTTATCGGTGAGGGATGCTGAACATAAGTTCTTTTATGGGTGGGTGATGCTGAACCTAAGTTCTTTTATGGGTGGGTGATGCTGAACCTAAGTTCTTTTATGGGTGAGGGATGCTGAACCTAAGTTCTTTTATGGGTGAGGGATGCTGAACCTAAGTTCTTTTATGGGTGGGGGATGCTGAACCTAAGTTCTTTTATGGGTGGGGGATGCTGAACCAAAGTTCTTTTATGGGTGAGGGATGCTGAACCTAAGTTCTTTTATGGGTGTGGGATGCTGAACCTAAGTTCTTTTATGGGTGGGGAATGGTGAACCTAAGTTCTTTTATCGGTGAGGGATGCTGAACATAAGTTCTTTTATGGGTGGGTGATGCTGAACCTAAGTTCTTTTATGGGTGGGTGATGCTGAACCTAAGTTCTTTTATGGGTGAGGGATGCTGAACCTAAGTTCTTTTATGGGTGAGGGATGCTGAACCTAAGTTCTTTTATGGGTGGGGGATGCTGAACCTAAGTTCTTTTATGGGTGGGGGATGCTGAACCAAAGTTCTTTTATGGGTGAGGGATGCTGAACCTAAGTTCTTTTATGGGTGTGGGATGCTGAACCTAAGTTCTTTTATGGGTGGGGAATGGTGAACCTAAGTTCTTTTATGGGTGAGGGATGCTGAACGTAAGTTCTTTTATGGGTGGGGGATGCTGAACCTAAGTTCTTTTATGGGTGGCGGATGCTGAACCTAAGTTTTTTATGGGTGAGGGATGCTGAACCTAAGTTCTTTTATGGGTGAGGGATGCTGAACCTAAGTTCTTTTATGTGTGGGTGATGCTGAACCTAAGTTCTTTTATGGGTGAGGGATGCTGAACCTAAGTTCTTTTATGGGTGAGGGATGCTGAACCTAAGTTCTTTTATATGTGGGGGATGCTGAACCTAAGTTCTTTTATGGGTGGGGGATGCTGAACCTAAGTTCTTTTATGGGTGGGCGATGCTGAACCTAAGTTCTTTTATGGGTGAGGGATGCTGAACCTAAGTTCTTTTATGGGTGAGGGATGCTGAACCAAAGTTCTTTTATGGGTGGGGGATGCTGAACCTAAGTTCTTTTATGGGTGAGGGATGCTGAACCTAAGTTCTTTTATGGGTGGGGGATGTTGAACATAAGTTCTTTTATGGGTGGGGAATGCTGAACCTAACTTCTTTTATGGGTGAGGGATGCTGAACCTAAGTTCTTTTATGGGTGAGGGATGCTGAACCTAAGTTCTTTTGTGGGTGAGGGATGCTCAACCTAAGTTCTTTTATGGGTGAGGGATGCTGAACCTAAGTTCTTTTATGGGTGGGGGATGCTGAACCTAAGTTCTTTTATGGGTGGGGGATGCTGAACCTAAGTTCTTTTATGGGTGGGGGATGCTGAACCTAAGTTCTTTTATCGGTGAGGGATGCTGAACATAAGTTCTTTTATGGGTGGGTGATGCTGAACCTAAGTTCTTTTATGGGTGGGTGATGCTGAACCTAAGTTCTTTTATGGGTGAGGGATGCTGAACCTAAGTTCTTTTATGGGTGGGGGATGCTGAACCTAAGTTCTTTTATCGGTGAGGGATGCTGAACATAAGTTCTTTTATGGGTGGGTGATGCTGAACCTAAGTTCTTTTATGGGTGGGTGATGCTGAACCTAAGTTCTTTTATGGGTGAGGGATGCTGAACCTAAGTTCTTTTATGGGTGAGGGATGCTGAACCTAAGTTCTTTTATGGGTGGGGGATGCTGAACCTAAGTTCTTTTATGGGTGGGGGATGCTGAACCAAAGTTCTTTTATGGGTGAGGGATGCTGAACCTAAGTTCTTTTATGGGTGTGGGATGCTGAACCTAAGTTCTTTTATGGGTGGGGAATGGTGAACCTAAGTTCTTTTATGGGTGAGGGATGCTGAACGTAATTTCTTTTATGGGTGGGGGATGCTGAACCTAAGTTCTTTTATGGGTGGCGGATGCTGAACCTAAGTTTTTTATGGATGAGGGATGCTGAACCTAAGTTCTTTTATGGGTGAGGGATGCTGAACCTAAGTTCTTTTATGTGTGGGTGATGCTGAACCTAAGTTCTTTTATGGGTGAGGGATGCTGAACCTAAGTTCTTTTATGGGTGAGGGATGCTGAACCTAAGTTCTTTTATATGTGGGGGATGATGAACCTAAGTTCTTTTATGGGTGGGGAATGCTGAACCTAAGTTCTTTTATGGGTGGGGAATGCTGAACCTAAGTTCTTTTATGGGTGAGGGATGCTGAACCTAAGTTCTTTTATGGGTGGGGGATGCTGAACCTAAGTTCTTTTATGGGTGGCGGATGCTGAACCTAAGTTCTTTTATGGGTGAGGGATGCTGAACCTAAGTTCTTTTATGGGTGGCGGATGCTGAACCTAAGTTCTTTTATGGGTGAGGGATGCTGAACCTAAGTTCTTTTATGGGTGAGGGATGCTGAACCTAAGTTCTTTTATGTGTGGGTGATGCTGAACCTAAGTTCTTTTATGGGTGAGGGATGCTGAACCTAAGTTCTTTTATGGGTGGGGGATGCTGAACCTAAGTTCTTTTATGGGTGGGGGATGCTAAACCTAAGTTCTTTTATGGGTGAGGGATGCTGAACCTAAGTTCTTTTATGGGTGAGGGATGCTGAACATAAGTTCTTTTATGGGTGAGGAATGCTGAACCTAAGTTCTTTTATGGGTGGGGGATGCTGAACCTAAGTTCTTTTATGGGTGAGGGATGCTGAACCTAAGTTCTTTTATGGGAGAGGGATGTTGAACCTAAGTTCTTTTATGGGTGGGGGATGCTGAACCTAAGTTCTTTTATGGGTGAGGGATGCTGAACCTAAGTTCTTTTATGGGTGAGGGATGCTGAACCTAAGTTCTTTTATGGGTAAGGGATGCTGAACCTAAGTTCTTTCATGGGTGGGGGATGCTGAACCTAAGTTCTTTTATGGGTGAGGGATGATGAACCTAAGTTCTTTTATGGGTGGGGGATGCTGAACCTAAGTTCTTTTATGGGTGAGGGATGCTGAACCTAAGTTCTTCTATGGGTAAGGGATGCTGAACCTAAGTTCTTTCATGGGTGGGGGATGCTGAACCTAAGTTCTTTTATGGGTGAGGGATGATGAACCTAAGTTCTTTTATGGGTGGGGGATGCTGAACCTAAGTTCTTTTATGGGTGAGGGATGCTGAACCTAAGTTCTTCTATGGGTGGGGATGCTGAACCTAAGTTCTTTTATGGGTGCGTGATGCTGAACCTAAGTTCTTTTATGGGTGAGGGATGCTGAACATAAGTTCTTTTATGGGTGAGGAATGCTGAACCTAAGTTCTTTTATGGGTGGGGGATGCTGAACCTAAGTTCTTTTATGGGTGAGGGATGCTGAACCTAAGTTCTTTTATGGGAGAGGGATGTTGAACCTAAGTTCTTTTATGGGTGGGGGATGCTGAACCTAAGTTCTTTTATGGGTGAGGGATGCTGAACCTAAGTTCTTTTATGGGTGAGGGATGCTGAACCTAAGTTCTTTTATGGGTGGGGAATGCTGAACCTAAGTTCTTTTATGGGTGAGGGATGCTGAACCTAAGTTCTTTTATGGGTGAGGGATGCTGAACCTAAGTTCTTTTATGGGTAAGGGATGCTGAACCTAAGTTCTTTCATGGGTGGGGGATGCTGAACCTAAGTTCTTTTATGGGTGAGGGATGATGAACCTAAGTTCTTTTATGGGTGGGGGATGCTGAACCTAAGTTCTTTTATGGGTGAGGGATGCTGAACCTAAGTTCTTCTATGGGTGGGGATGCTGAACCTAAGTTCTTTTATGGGTGCGTGATGCTGAACCTAAGTTCTTTTATGGGTGAGGGATGCTGAACCTAAGTTCTTTTATGGGTGGGGGATGCTGAACCTAAGTTCTTTTATGGGTGGGGAATGCTGAACCTAACTTCTTTTATGGGTGAGGGATGCTGAACCTAAGTTCTTTTATGGGTGAGGGATGCTGAACCTAAGTTCTTTTGTGGGTGAGGGATGCTCAACCTAAGTTCTTTTATGGGTGAGGGATGCTGAACCTAAGTTCTTTTATGGGTGGGGGATGCTGAACCTAAGTTCTTTTATGGGTGGGGGATGCTGAACCTAAGTTCTTTTATGGGTGGGGGATGCTGAACCTAAGTTCTTTTATGGGTGGGGGATGCTGAACCTAAGTTCTTTTATCGGTGAGGGATGCTGAACATAAGTTCTTTTATGGGTGGGGGATGCTGAACCTAAGTTCTTTTATGGGTGGGGGATGCTGAACCTAAGTTCTTTTATGGGTGGGGGATGCTGAACCTAAGTTCTTTTATGGGTGGGTGATGCTGAACCTAAGTTCTTTTATCGGTGAGGGATGCTGAACATAAGTTCTTTTATGGGTGGGTGATGCTGAACCTAAGTTCTTTTATGGGTGGGTGATGCTGAACCTAAGTTCTTTTATGGGTGAGGGATGCTGAACCTAAGTTCTTTTATGGGTGAGGGATGCTGAACCTAAGTTCTTTTATGGGTGGGGGATGCTGAACCTAAGTTCTTTTATGGGTGGGGGATGCTGAACCAAAGTTCTTTTATGGGTGAGGGATGCTGAACCTAAGTTCTTTTATGGGTGTGGGATGCTGAACCTAAGTTCTTTTATGGGTGGGGAATGGTGAACCTAAGTTCTTTTATCGGTGAGGGATGCTGAACATAAGTTCTTTTATGGGTGGGTGATGCTGAACCTAAGTTCTTTTATGGGTGGGTGATGCTGAACCTAAGTTCTTTTATGGGTGAGGGATGCTGAACCTAAGTTCTTTTATGGGTGAGGGATGCTGAACCTAAGTTCTTTTATGGGTGGGGGATGCTGAACCTAAGTTCTTTTATGGGTGGGGGATGCTGAACCAAAGTTCTTTTATGGGTGAGGGATGCTGAACCTAAGTTCTTTTATGGGTGTGGGATGCTGAACCTAAGTTCTTTTATGGGTGGGGAATGGTGAACCTAAGTTCTTTTATGGGTGAGGGATGCTGAACGTAAGTTCTTTTATGGGTGGGGGATGCTGAACCTAAGTTCTTTTATGGGTGGCGGATGCTGAACCTAAGTTTTTTATGGGTGAGGGATGCTGAACCTAAGTTCTTTTATGGGTGAGGGATGCTGAACCTAAGTTCTTTTATGTGTGGGTGATGCTGAACCTAAGTTCTTTTATGGGTGAGGGATGCTGAACCTAAGTTCTTTTATGGGTGAGGGATGCTGAACCTAAGTTCTTTTATGGGTGAGGGATGCTGAACCTAAGTTCTTTTATATGTGGGGGATGCTGAACCTAAGTTCTTTTATGGGTGGGGAATGCTGAACCTAAGTTCTTTTATGGGTGGGGAATGCTGAACCTAAGTTCTTTTATGGGTGAGGGATGCTGAACCTAAGTTCTTTTATGGGTGGGGGATGCTGAACCTAAGTTCTTTTATGGGTGGCGGATGCTGAACCTAAGTTCTTTTATGGGTGAGGGATGCTGAACCTAAGTTCTTTTATGGGTGGCGGATGCTGAACCTAAGTTCTTTTATGGGTGAGGGATGCTGAACCTAAGTTCTTTTATGGGTGAGGGATGCTGAACCTAAGTTCTTTTATGTGTGGGTGATGCTGAACCTAAGTTCTTTTATGGGTGAGGGATGCTGAACCTAAGTTCTTTTATGGGTGAGGGATGCTGAACCTAAGTTCTTTTATGGGTGGGTGATGCTGAACCTAAGTTCTTTTATGGGTGAGGGATGCTGAACCTAAGTTCTTTTATGGGTGAGGGATGCTGAACATAAGTTCTTTTATGGGTGAGGAATGCTGAACCTAAGTTCTTTTATGGGTGGGGGATGCTGAACCTAAGTTCTTTTATGGGTGAGGGATGCTGAACCTAAGTTCTTTTATGGGAGAGGGATGTTGAACCTAAGTTCTTTTATGGGTGGGGGATGCTGAACCTAAGTTCTTTTATGGGTGAGGGATGCTGAACCTAAGTTCTTTTATGGGTGAGGGATGCTGAACCTAAGTTCTTTTATGGGTAAGGGATGCTGAACCTAAGTTCTTTCATGGGTGGGGGATGCTGAACCTAAGTTCTTTTATGGGTGAGGGATGATGAACCTAAGTTCTTTTATGGGTGGGGGATGCTGAACCTAAGTTCTTTTATGGGTGAGGGATGCTGAACCTAAGTTCTTCTATGGGTAAGGGATGCTGAACCTAATTTCTTTCATGGGTGGGGGATGCTGAACCTAAGTTCTTTTATGGGTGAGGGATGATGAACCTAAGTTCTTTTATGGGTGGGGGATGCTGAACCTAAGTTCTTTTATGGGTGAGGGATGCTGAACCTAAGTTCTTCTATGGGTGGGGATGCTGAACCTAAGTTCTTTTATGGGTGGGGGATGCTGAACCTAAGTTCTTTTATGGGTGAGGGATGCTGAACCTAAGTTCTTTTATGGGTGAGGGATGCTGAACCTAAGTTCTTTTATGGGTGAGGAATGCTGAACCTAAGTTCTTTTATGGGTGGGGGATGCTGAACCTAAGTTCTTTTATGGGTGAGGGATGCTGAACCTAAGTTCTTTTATGGGAGAGGGATGTTGAACCTAAGTTCTTTTATGGGTGGGGGATGCTGAACCTAAGTTCTTTTATGGGTGAGGGATGCTGAACCTAAGTTCTTTTATGGGTGAGGGATGCTGAACCTAAGTTCTTTTATGGGTAAGGGATGCTGAACCTAAGTTCTTTCATGGGTGGGGGATGCTGAACCTAAGTTCTTTTATGGGTGAGGGATGATGAACCTAAGTTCTTTTATGGGTGGGGGATGCTGAACCTAAGTTCTTTTATGGGTGAGGGATGCTGAACCTAAGTTCTTCTATGGGTAAGGGATGCTGAACCTAAGTTCTTTCATGGGTGGGGGATGCTGAACCTAAGTTCTTTTATGGGTGAGGGATGATGAACCTAAGTTCTTTTATGGGTGGGGGATGCTGAACCTAAGTTCTTTTATGGGTGAGGGATGCTGAACCTAAGTTCTTCTATGGGTGGGGATGCTGAACCTAAGTTCTTTTATGGGTGCGTGATGCTGAACCTAAGTTCTTTTATGGGTGAGGGATGCTGAACCTAAGTTCTTTTATGGGTGGGGGATGCTGAACCTAAGTTCTTTTATGGGTGAGGGATGCTGAACCTAAGTTCTTTTATGGGTGAGGGATGCTGAACATAAGTTCTTTTATGGGTGAGGAATGCTGAACCTAAGTTCTTTTATGGGTGGGGGATGCTGAACCTAAGTTCTTTTATGGGTGAGGGATGCTGAACCTAAGTTCTTTTATGGGAGAGGGATGTTGAACCTAAGTTCTTTTATGGGTGGGGGATGCTGAACCTAAGTTCTTTTATGGGTGAGGGATGCTGAACCTAAGTTCTTTTATGGGTGAGGGATGCTGAACCTAAGTTCTTTTATGGGTGGGGAATGCTGAACCTAAGTTCTTTTATGGGTGAGGGATGCTGAACCTAAGTTCTTTTATGGGTGAGGGATGCTGAACCTAAGTTCTTTTATGGGTAAGGGATGCTGAACCTAAGTTCTTTCATGGGTGGGGGATGCTGAACCTAAGTTCTTTTATGGGTGAGGGATGATGAACCTAAGTTCTTTTATGGGTGGGGGATGCTGAACCTAAGTTCTTTTATGGGTGAGGGATGCTGAACCTAAGTTCTTCTATGGGTGGGGATGCTGAACCTAAGTTCTTTTATGGGTGCGTGATGCTGAACCTAAGTTCTTTTATGGGTGAGGGATGCTGAACCTAAGTTCTTTTATGGGTGGGGGATGCTGAACCTAAGTTCTTTTATGGGTGGGGAATGCTGAACCTAACTTCTTTTATGGGTGAGGGATGCTGAACCTAAGTTCTTTTATGGGTGGGGGATGCTGAACCTAAGTTCTTTTATGGGTGGGGGATGCTGAACCTAAGTTCTTTTATGGGTGGGGGATGCTGAACCTAAGTTCTTTTATCGGTGAGGGATGCTGAACATAAGTTCTTTTATGGGTGGGGGATGCTGAACCTAAGTTCTTTTATGGGTGGGGGATGCTGAACCTAAGTTCTTTTATGGGTGGGGAATGCTGAACCTAAGTTCTTTTATGGGTGGGGGATGCTGAACCTAAGTTCTTTTATGGGTGGGGGATGCTGAACCTAAGTTCTTTTATGGGTGGGGGATGCTGAACCTAAGTTCTTTTATCGGTGAGGGATGTTGAACATAAGTTCTTTTATGGGTGGGGAATGCTGAACCTAACTTCTTTTATGGGTGAGGGATGCTGAACCTAAGTTCTTTTATGGGTGAGGGATGCTGAACCTAAGTTCTTTTATGGGTGGGGGATGCTGAACCTAAGTTCTTTTATGGGTGGGGGATGCTGAACCTAAGTTCTTTTATGGGTGGGGGATGCTGAACCTAAGTTCTTTTATGGGTGGGGGATGCTGAACCTAAGTTCTTTTATCGGTGAGGGATGCTGAACATAAGTTCTTTTATGGGTGGGGGATGCTGAACCTAAGTTTTTTTATGGGTGGGTGATGCTGAACCTAAGTTCTTTTATGGGTGGGTGATGCTGAACCTAAGTTCTTTTATGGGTGAGGGATGCTGAACCTAAGTTCTTTTATGGGTGAGGGATGCTGAACCTAAGTTCTTTTATGGGTGGGGGATGCTGAACCTAAGTTCTTTTATGGGTGGGGGATGCTGAACCAAAGTTCTTTTATGGGTGAGGGATGCTGAACCTAAGTTCTTTTATGGGTGTGGGATGCTGAACCTAAGTTCTTTTATGGGTGGGGAATGCTGAACCTAAGTTCTTTTATGGGTGGGGAATGGTGAACCTAAGTTCTTTTATGGGTGAGGGATGCTGAACGTAAGTTCTTTTATGGGTGAGGGATGCTGAACCTAAGTTCTTTTATGGGTGGGGGATGCTGAACCTAAGTTCTTTTATGGGTGGCGGATGCTGAACCTAAGTTTTTTATGGGTGAGGGATGCTGAACCTAAGTTCTTTTATGGGTGAGGGATGCTGAACCTAAGTTCTTTATGGGTGAGGGATGCTGAACCTAAGTTCTTTTATGGGTAAGGGATGCTGAACCTAAGTTCTTTTATGGGTGGGGGATGCTGAACCTAAGTTCATTTATGGGTGGGGGATGCTGAACCTAAGTTCTTTTATGGGTGGGGAATGGTGAACCTAAGTTCTTTTATGGGTGAGGGATGCTGAACGTAAGTTCTTTTATGGGTGGGGGATGCTGAACCTAAGTTCTTTTATGGGTGGCGGATGCTGAACCTAAGTTTTTTATGGGTGAGGGATGCTGAACCTAAGTTCTTTTATGGGTGAGGGATGCTGAACCTAAGTTCTTTTATGTGTGGGTGATGCTGAACCTAAGTTCTTTTATGGGTGAGGGATGCTGAACCTAAGTTCTTTTATGGGTGAGGGATGCTGAACCTAAGTTCTTTTATGGGTGGGGGATGCTGAACCTAAGTTCTTTTATGGGTGGGGAATGCTGAACCTAAGTTCTTTTATGGGTGGGTAATGCTGAACCTAAATTCTTTTATCGGTGAGGGATGCTGAACATAAGTTCTTTTATGGGTGGGGGATGCTGAACCTAAGTTCTTTTATGGGTGGGGGATGCTGAACCTAAGTTCTTTTATGGGTGGGGAATGCTGAACCTAAGTTCTTTTATGGGTGGGGGATGCTGAACCTAAGTTCTTTTATGGGTGGGGGATGCTGAACCTAAGTTCTTTTATGGGTGGGGGATGCTGAACCTAAGTTCTTTTATCGGTGAGGGATGTTGAACATAAGTTCTTTTATGGGTGGGGAATGCTGAACCTAACTTCTTTTATGGGTGAGGGATGCTGAACCTAAGTTCTTTTATGGGTGAGGGATGCTGAACCTAAGTTCTTTTATGGGTGGGGGATGCTGAACCTAAGTTCTTTTATGGATGGGGGATGCTGAACCTAAGTTCTTTTATGGGTGGGGGATGCTGAACCTAAGTTCTTTTATGGGTGAGGGATGCTGAACCTAAGTTCTTTTATGGGTGAGGGATGCTGAACCTAAGTTCTTTTATGGGTGAGGGATGCTGAACCTAAGTTCTTTTATGGGTGGGGGATGCTGAACCTAAGTTCTTTTATGGGTGGGGGATGCTGAACCTAAGTTCTTTTATGGGTGGGGGATGCTGAACCTAAGTTCTTTTATGGGTGGGGGATGCTGAACCTAAGTTCTTTTATCGGTGAGGGATGCTGAACATAAGTTCTTTTATGGGTGGGGGATGCTGAACCTAAGTTCTTTTATGGGTGGGTGATGCTGAACCTAAGTTCTTTTATGGGTGGGTGATGCTGAACCTAAGTTCTTTTATGGGTGAGGGATGCTGAACCTAAGTTCTTTTATGGGTGAGGGATGCTGAACCTAAGTTCTTTTATGGGTGGGGGATGCTGAACCTAAGTTCTTTTATGGGTGGGGGATGCTGAACCAAAGTTCTTTTATGGGTGAGGGATGCTGAACCTAAGTTCTTTTATGGGTGTGGGATGCTGAACCTAAGTTCTTTTATGGGTGGGGAATGCTGAACCTAAGTTCTTTTATGGGTGGGGAATGGTGAACCTAAGTTCTTTTATGGGTGAGGGATGCTGAACGTAAGTTCTTTTATGGGTGAGGGATGCTGAACCTAAGTTCTTTTATGGGTGGGGGATGCTGAACCTAAGTTCTTTTATGGGTGGCGGATGCTGAACCTAAGTTTTTTATGGGTGAGGGATGCTGAACCTAAGTTCTTTTATGGGTGAGGGATGCTGAACCTAAGTTCTTTTATGTGTGGGTGATGCTGAACCTAAGTTCTTTTATGGGTGAGGGATGCTGAACCTAAGTTCTTTTATGGGTGAGGGATGCTGAACCTAAGTTCTTTTATGGGTGGGGGATGCTGAACCTAAGTTCTTTTATGGGTGGGGAATGCTGAACCTAAGTTCTTTTATGGGTGGGTAATGCTGAACCTAAATTCTTTTATGGGTGAGGGATGCTGAACCTAAGTTCTTTTATGGGTGGGGGATGCTGAACCTAAGTTCTTTTATGGGTGGCGGATGCTGAACCTAAGTTCTTTATGGGTGAGGGATGCTGAACCTAAGTTCTTTTATGGGTGAGGGAAGCTGAACCTAAGTTCTTTTATGTGTGGGTGATGCTGAACCTAAGTTCTTTTATGGGTGAGGGATGCTGAACCTAAGTTCTTTTATGGGTGAGGGATGCTGAACCTAAGTTCTTTTATGGGTGGGTGATGCTGAACCTAAGTTCTTTTATGGGTGGGTGATGCTGAACCTAAGTTCTTTTATGGGTGAGGGATGCTGAACCTAAGTTCTTTTGTGGGTGAGGGATGCTGAACCTAAGTTCTTTTATGGGTAAGGGATGCTGAACCTAAGTTCTTTTATGGGTGGGGGATGCTGAACCTAAGTTCATTTATGGGTGGGGGATGCTGAACCTAAGTTCTTTTATGGGTGAGGGATGATGAACCTAAATTCTTTTATGGGTAGGTGATGCTGAACCTAAGTTCTTTTATGGGTGAGGGATGCTGAACCTAAGTTCTTTTATGGGTGAGGATGCTGAACCTAAGTTCTTTTATGGGTGAGGGATGCTGAACCTAAGTTCTTCTATGGGTGGGGATGCTGAACCTAAGTTCTTTTATGGGTGCGTGATGCTGAACCTAAGTTCTTTTATGGGTGAGGGATGCTGAACCTAAGTTCTTTTATGGGTGAGGGATGCTGAACCTAAGTTCTTTTATGGGTGGGGGATGCTGAACCTAAGTTCTTTTATGGGTGGGGGATGCTGAACCTAAGTTCTTTTATTGGTGGGGGATGCTGAACCTAAGTTCTTTTATGGGTGAGAGATGCTGAACCTAAGTTCTTTTATGTGTGAGGGATGCTGAACCTAAGTTCTTTTATGGGTGAGGGATACTGAACCTAAGTTCTTTTATGGGTGAGGGATGCTGAACCTAAGTTCATTTATGGGTGAGGGATACTGAACCTAAGTTCTTTTATGGGTGAGGGATGCTGAACCTAAGTTCTTTTATGGGTGAGGGATGCTGAACCTAAGTTCTTTTATGGGTGGCGGATGCTGAACCTAAGTTATTTTATGGGTGGGGGATGCTGAACCTAAGTTCTTTTATGGGTGGGGGATGCTGAACCTAAGTTCTTTTATGGGTGTGGGATGCTGAACCTAAGTTCTTTTATGGGTGGGGAATGCTGAACCTAAGTTCTTTTATGGGTGAGGGATGCTGAACCTAAGTTCTTTTATGGGTGGGGGATGCTGAACCTAAGTTCTTTTATGGGTGGCAGATGCTGAACCTAAGTTCTTTTATGGGTGAGGGATGCTGAACCTAAGTTCTTTTATGGGTGAGGGATGCTGAACCTAAGTTCTTTTATGTGTGGGTGATGCTGAACCTAAGTTCTTTTATGGGTGAGGGATGCTGAACCTAAGTTCTTTTATGGGTGAGGGATGCTGAACCTAAGTTCTTTTATGGGTGGGTGATGCTGAACCTAAGTTCTTTTATGGGTGGGTGATGCTGAACCTAAGTTCTTTTATGGGTGAGGGATGCTGAACCTAAATTCTTTTATGGGTGAGGGATGCTGAACCTAAGTTCTTTTATGGGTGGGGGATGTTGAACCTAAGTTCTTTTATGGGTGAGGGATGCTGAACCTAAGTTCTTCTATGGGTGGGGATGCTGAACCTAAGTTCTTTTATGGGTGGGTGATGCTGAACCTAGGTTCTTTTATGGGTGAGAGATGCTGAACCTAAGTTCTTTTATGGGTGGGGGATGCTGAACCTAAGTTCTTTTATGGGTGGGGGATGCTGAACCTAAGTTCTTTTATGGGTGAGGGATGCTGAACCTAAGTTCTTCTATGGGTGGGGGATGCTGAACCTAAGTTCTTTTATGGGTGGGGGATGCTGAACCTAAGTTCTTTTATGGGTGAGGGATGCTGAACCTAAGTTCTTTTATGGGTGAGGGATGCTGAACCTAAGTTCTTTTATGGGTGGGGGATGCTGAACCTAAGTTCTTTTATGGGTGGGGGATGCTGAACCTAAGTTCTTTTATGGGTGGGGGATGCTGAACCTAAGTTCTTTTATGGGTGAGGGATGCTGAACCTAAGTTCTTTTATGGGTGAGGGATGCTGAACCTAAGTTCTTTTATGAGTGGGTGATGCTGAACCTAAGTTCTTTTATGGGTGGGGGATGCTGAACCTAAGTTCTTTTATGGGTTCGGGATGCTAAACTTAAGTTCTTTTATGTGTGGGGGATGCTGAACCTAAGTTGTTTTATGGGTGGGGGATGCTCAACCTAAGTTCTTTTATGGGTGAGGAATGCTGAACCTAAGTTCTTTTATGGGTGGGGATGCTGAACCTAAGTTCTTTTATGGGTGAGGGATGCTGAACCTAAGTTCTTTTATGGGTGAGGATGCTGAACCTAAGTTCTTTTATGGGTGGGGGATGCTGAATCTAAGTTCTTTTATGGGTGAGGGATGCTGAACCTAAGTTCTTTTATGGGTGAGGGATGCTGAACCTAAGTTCTTTTATGGGTGAGGGATGCTGAACCTAAGTTCTTTTATGGGTGGGGGATGTTGAACCTAAGTTCTTTTATGGGTGGGGAATGCTGAACTTAAGTTCTTTTATGGGTGAGGGATGCTGAACGTAAGTTCCTTTATGGGTGGGGGATGCTGAACCTAAGTTCTTTTATGGGTGAGGGATGCTGAACCTAAGTTCTTTTATGGGTGAGGGATGCTGAACCTAAGTTCGTTTATGGGTGGGGGATGCTGAACCTAAGTTCTTTTATGGGTAAGGGATGCTGAACCTAAGTTCTTTTATGGGTGGGGGATGCTGAACCTAAGTTCTTTATTGGTGGGGGGATGCTGAACCTAAGTTCTTTTATGGGTGGGGGATGCTGAACCTAAGTTCTTTTTTGGGTGAGGGATGCTGAACCTAAGTTCTTTTATGGGTGGGGGATGCTGAACCTAAGTTCTTTTATGGGTGGGGGATGCTGAACCTAAGTTTTTTTATGGGTGACGGATGCTGAACCTAAGTTCTTTTATGGGTGGGGGATGCTGAACCTAGGTTCTTTTATGTGTGAAGGATGCTGAACCTAAGGGGTTTATGCTTAAACAACGCTAGCTCCGTAGGTGGCTCAGAAAGCAAATGCTGTAGAAAATAACTGATATTTTATTTGCTTTCTGATTAGTTTTTGCTTCATGTTTATCTTTTCTTACCATTCAGTAGAACTGGCATTCTACTGACTGGCAAGATGTTGGTTATATCCACCGTACAGATATTTTTAAAATATCGATAGCTAAAGACCATGTGCTTGTTAATTAACAAATCAAAAATGAAAGTAAAGGAAATTTTATTTCGAGAACCTTCAGTGAATGTGAATCTTTAAAATCAACGTATAATAGTAATGGTCACCTTTCTAAACAAGGAAGCTTATGGTTTCCATGGTTACGTGTTTTGTTTCGGTATTAGATATTATTTGTCTGTCTGAAAACAATGTGACTCTAAAATTTATGACTTTTCTCATTTCATTAGACTAAAATCATGTAAGAAAATAAATTAAAATTCATTTGTTTCCAGCTCTGAATCCAAGGGGTCCAAGGGGTATCATCCACAAACCATTTGAGAATGCTTTTAATGGTAATTGAGCGAAGAAATATTATTATTATGACTTTCTCGTGCATTTTTTCAGTAACATTTTAAAGATCTCTGTCAAGATTGATTTTATTTTTTTGAGAGCTCTGTTAGCCAAATGTCTTTTCTCGATCTTAATCACACAGTAGTTAAGGTACTCAATAAACCCATCAACTCGGTATCTCTTGGTTAAATAATACGTGTAATGAATAGCATTTTACGTTACCTACATACATATTTAATAAGGGCGCAGCTTTAATCCACTGCCCCACCAATAATATCCAGTGACACGCTCCAAGAGCGTTGACAACTTTATTGAAAAGTCTATCAAATATTCTAGCTCCAAGAGCATAGTAAACCATTTTACTTCCGACTCTTTCAATGGTCAGGAAAGAAGTTGCTTTTTTTTTAAATGTGTTGCACTCCCCATTTACTTTCCGCTGTAAGCACGCAGCAAATCCCGCGTCACGGTGTTACACGATGCGCCGTCAGAGTTCCGCAGATCATCTGGGTTACACAACAGTCTCGCCTAATAGAGCATACATCGGAGAGGCAACATGAAAGTCGGGGATAAGGATATTATATTTTGACTTTGGAAGAAGAGATCGCATTGTGCTTGGCTTAGACTCTAGAACTGTTTATTATGATTTCGAAAGTTTAGAAGAATACTGCAAAATTTAATTTTGAGATCACCACTGAATGTCACTGTTTCAATGGCAAAAATCCAGGGGGCGGGAGTGGCTCAGTCGTAGCCAGCCAGACTCGTAAACTGCAGTTCCTAGTTTCGAGTCCCAACTGGGTAAAACATCCCGCCCTGCAAACGGTCATTAGGGGTTACTGATGGGCTTGGAAACGCTTCTTTCCGTTGTATGGGACGTAAAGCCATGGCCCAGTGTGAGGAAGAGTCACACTCTGTGCACATTCAATAACACATTTGATGGCCTTGACAGGAGGCTACCCTCTATCTCCAAACAGCTGTCCAGTGGGTCCCTCCCCCAACCTTCTTTGAGCCTTCGGGGTCCTTGTAACCTAGACATTTAGTCCATTGTGTTGAAAAAAGTACCGCTGCGAGGTAAAACAATTCAATCCAATATACGTACAAAATAGCCTTTCGGAAATAAGACAACACACTAAATAAGCAATTATCTCCATATGCTTATTGCATGCAAGTAAGGTGGTAACAAATACATTTTTTCTACACCGATGCAGAACAAAGTTTTCTAAAAAAATATTTCGAAAAGGTGTTCTGGTGATTTTTCTTTACATCTAGACGCATTCCTTTACAATTCCTATCCAGACACGATTTGGTAGTGGTCATAGAGAAACAAATATTATCTACTGAATTATTAAAAATAGTTTCAAAATAATTTTATAATGATTCTAAAGGTAGAAATTTCTTACAAAGCACTAATAAGGGAAACCCATGGAAATATTTCTTACTGTCTTGCAATTAGGTCTATTTTTACTCCCATATTTATTGTAGATTACTGTAAGAACTGGTATGATTTAATGTAGCTCTAGCGAGTACTGATTTGCTACTTTGAATCGCAAAAAAATTGCTTTACTAAGAATTTAAAGTAGACACAGATGCGTTACCTCACATGTGAAACCTTTTGAAACATCTCTAGTATCTTGGTCTTGTTAAACGAAAATTCAGAGGAAGAAATATGGGAAACCTCATTTCTGGAAAGCTTGTCCTTTGGATTTCTTTGTAGCCAAGCGGTTATCACGTTTGGTTCCTGATAGTAGTAGCATAAATGAGTGTTCTGAGCCAGTAAATGGGTTCAGAGAATTCTGTGAAAATCCATGGGAAAAGTTATGGGGGATGAGGAAAAAAGTATGTTTTTTGTGGGTTTTTGTGAAAATATGTGTGAAAATTAGAAAAAACGGGGGTGTTTTTTAGCATGTGAAAAACTGATTTAAGTTTTTTTTAAAGATGAGGTTTAAATTAATTTGTGAATTAGTTTAAATGGATTAGTTTGAAATGAGGTGTGTGTAATATGAGATAAAATTGATGTGGTTTGTTGAGTTATCATACACTTCAGTGGATTATTCGATTGTAAAAAGTCATGGAAATCGGTGTTGTTTTTTGTGAAAATATATGTGAAAATCAGAAAAAACCGGGATCTTTCATGTGAAAAAAAGGTAATTTAAGTTTTTCGGGCAGACGAGATATTTACAAATTTTCACAAAAATGAGGTGTGTGTGTGTGAAAGAGATAAAAAATGATGTGGTTTGTTGAGTTATCATACACTTCACTGGATTATTCGGTTGTAGAAAGCTAGGTAAATCGGAGAATTTGACAAATCGAGACAGTTTTGAGAAATTTGTTTGAAACATATGACAAAATCAACCGGTAAAATGACATTTTCGGGGACGGGGTCTGATGAAAAGATAGACTTTGAATATCTGTGAATGTATGAAGAGAGGGTACTAGATGGAAAAAAAATTTTTTTGAAGTGAAAAGTAATTTAGGTTATTTTTTTTAAATAATCGGAAAGAATTTGAAGTGAAAAGTGATGCCTTAACTGGCATAGTGGTTAGGCAGCTAGCGACTGTTCCAGCAAGGCAAACTTTGTGTGGTGTATTAGCTCTAAGGCAGTGGTCAGCAGTGACTTCGGTCTTAGTAGGGCATGTCCTTGTATGAGAAGGCCTGTATTAAGCTAGGAGTAGCTTCCAGGATTCTTCTCTGTCCTATATGTCGCAAATCAAAAAAAAAATGTAGGTTAGAATAATTTTGAACATGTATGAAGTTTGCAAAGAGAGAGGAGTTTTATGTTATCGTGCTAAACGGAAATCAGTCTCGATCTCCACAAAAGAACAACGGGGTCGAGATTTACTTTCATTGAACTAAATGGTTCGAGAAGTTGCACTTCGAACCAGTATTCATTCCGAATATCTTATTCGGTTCGATGCACGGCCCTTCTCCCTCTGTCCCCTCCTCCCCTATGCCCTCTCTTCCTCTCTCTCTCCCCTCCTCCCCTCTGCCCCCTTTTCTCTCTCTGTCCCATCCTTCCTTCTGCCCCCGCTTCCTCTCTCTGTTCCCTCCTCCCCTCTGCCCTCTCTTCCTCTCTCTGTTCCCTCCTCCCCTCTGCCCTCTCTTCCTCTCTCTGTCCCCTCCTCCCCTCTGTCCCTTTTCTCTCTCTGTCACCTCCTTCCCTCTGTCCCTTTTCTCTCTCTGTCACCTCCTTCCCTCTGCCCTCTCTTCCTCTCTGTCACCTCCTCCCCTCTGCCCCCTCTTCCTCTCTCTGTCCCCTCGTCCCCTATGCCCTCTCTTCCTCTCTCTGTCCCCTCCTCCCCTATGCCCTCTCTTCCTCTCTCTCTCTCCCCTCCTCCCTCTCTTCCTCTCTCTCTCCCCTCCACCCCTCTGCCCCCTTTTCTCTCTCTGTCCCCTCCTTCCTTCTGCCCTCTCTTCTTCTCTGTTCCCTCCTCCTCTCTGCCCTCTCTTCCTCTCTCTGCCCCTCCTCCCCTATGCCCTCTCTTCCTCTCTCTCTCTGTAAAGTTCACAGATAAAGGAGAAGACATAGAAGTAAATAAATAAATAAATACCCCCTCAAGCAGCTGCTTGCCACAGAGGTCTGACAGGAGCCTGTCAGTTTATATGCCACAGTAGAAGATCTGAGAGGATGGCAGGACCTCAGCAGACATAGAAGTACCGAACTGAAATTGTAGTGCAGCGCCACCTAACGTAAGGTCCGAATTACTCATTTTCTCTCTGCTGTCGTTATTTTACGACCGCCATTAATCTGTCTCCTTTCGTAGCTTTCAACAGAAGATAGAATTGATATGGCGTTTAATTTCTTTATTTAATCGAGTGATTTGACAAATTACGAATTATTAAAATAAATTGCAACCACAACAAATTACGAGTGAAGGACAATAAGAAAATAAGTTAAAAAGAGAAATGAAATTTGACAATTAACTACCACCTATTTTATAAAACTATTTGATTAAATTAACTTTAGTTCGTTCAATCCCAAATGACAGGGTAGCAGACACGAAGCGGTATATCACGGATGCATTTCAACAATATGTCCATCCTTTATAAGAAAAACAAATTTTGCTGAAATTAGTTGTCCACGAATATACAAAACATTTAGTTCTTGCAAAAAAAATATTGAGATATGCTGTTGATGTCGCTTGGTTTGTTACTAACAGACGACTTCATAAAGATTTGGGCATCGACAACGTATATACCCATATTAAATGCATCACAAAATGGTTCCTTGAGGTCGTTAATCATTAGTTGACAAAGTTTCAAAGCATTTAAAAGTCCTATTCTGTCATTTTCGGTTCGCTGTAGAATTTCTGAAAGAAGCTTTCTTCTGTATCGCCTTTTTAAACTTACAAGCACGCCTTGATCCATTGGTTGCCCTAAAGACGTTACATTAGGTGGCAAAACATGGCTTTCATTTGTCAGAAATGAGTTCGCTTGGGTGTGTTGGGGCATTGTCGAGAATGAGTAGGGCCTTTGCAGGCATTTTAAGACCTGTCAAGTGGTGTTTTACTTTTGGAACAAATTCTGCAAAGAATCATTCCTTAAAAAAATACGAGTCCATCGAAGCAGATTTTTTAGCTTTGTAGTAAACTAGCTGATCAGCTAAATTTAAATGCTTGAATGCTCGAGGTTTTGCTGATTTCCCAATTACAAAAAGAGGAAGTTTGTGCGTACCTGCAGCATTTCTATACACAGCCATAATGATCCTTTCTTTGTTTGTTTCCTGATGATGAGGATGATGAGGTTTCTTGCGCTGTCAGAAACGTTTTCGTTAGAAGAAGTTTAAAATTTAACCCAGTCTCGTCTACATTGTAGATTTGTTCTGCTTCTTCTTTAATAAGCAGTAAAAGTTTCTCTGAAAATTCCTTTGCTGCTAAAGGATCAGCTGACAATTTCTCACAACAAACGCCAAGGTAATGAACACCATGCCGTTTTTTCCAGCGAGAGAGCCGTCTCACCGCTTGCTGAAAAATCTCCCCCATTAGCGATTTTAGAATGAAGGATTAATGTTTTTTCTTTCAAGATTGGCCCACTGATTGGCGTTCCTTTTCAAAGCTCTTGTATGAACCATAACCAAAGTGCATCACCGACAATTTCATTTTTCGGCTTTTTAAGAGTGCACCGAGAAGAAAGCGTTTTTTCAGACTCGACTTGAATGAAAATGACTTGAGTGTAAAGATTTTCCATCCCTTCTGCAGTCATTCACCGTGCTTTTACCAACACCTAGTTCATCACAAATATGCATTACTGGATCACCTTTGTATATATGTTCTAACGCTTTTAATTTCATCTCCATCGTAACGACATTACGCTTACGTTTGCACCCATTCATTTTGTACCACACAATAATTAATAGATCACAACACATACTCCTGTATACGCGCAGTACATTGTGCACTGCAATATTCACAAAGAGGAACTGAAGAAAATATGAACTCTACTATAAACAAAACACTCGGCGACTTGCTTCCGCTTCTTGCAACGACCGGTTAAAGCAGAGGCCGGTTGAGCCAAGACCGTGTAAGAGAGAATCTACCGTAGTTTGTTTTAAGAACCCTTAATTATTATTATGCAATATCTACTAATATTTACAAAAACAAAGTAAAATAAAGTTCTCTCCCCACATTTAAAAAACATTCCTTGTACAATAGATTCGAACTTGATATCAACGGAAATAAAAAAGTAAAATGTAATTGTTTTCCTGCTAATTAAATATAATTAACACTTCACCAAAACAGTGAATAGCGTATTCAAACGTGTTCCGTTTTTTAAAATCAATGAAAAATACAACGAAACTATTTTTCTTCAAATGAAAACATTTCTCAGAACATAGTAAGCATCAGAAACCTCGGGATCATGAGGGAATTTTTTAGAAACAGGCACATTTCCTTGTTTCATCTTGCATGCGGAACACTTTCATGGAATTATTTTGTTTTTCGTTCCATACTTCACTTCTGCTTACATGAAACAACTTGCTTTGTAACAATGAGAAAAAGTTATTAATATTTAACATTAGATAAACAACATTAACTTTCTTCTCTTTGAATCCTAATCTAAATAACGAAAGCGATTGGCTAATACTTCGCCCTGACCACGGTCAGTAGGGGACACCGATGGGCTTGGGAAGGCAGCCGTCCGTCGGATGGGACGTTAAGTGGGTGGCACCATGTGCGGAAGAGCCATACCCTGTGCACGTTAAAGAACACACTGGATGGCCTTGACGGGAGGCTTTTATCTATTTCTCATAAGCAATTCCATTGGGTTCCCTCCCTAAATCTTCTCTAAGGCTTCGGGGTAATTGTGACCTGGACATTTACCTATGGTGTGCAAAAAAAATGCCGCTCAGAGGCAAAACAAACCAACCCAATTTGGCTAGTACCTTGAATATTTTCTTTTGAACACACCTCTGGTTAATACGGGGTGGGGAAAGCACGTGCTCCGTCTCACGACACTACACGTGCATAGCAACTAGAGGCTTGGAAATAGAAGATGAAGTTTGTCTCAGAGGAGACCAGTCAGGGCATGGAGTATGGGTGGCGTTAAAGGGGGTGCTGAGTGCAGCCCAGGAAGGAGGTTGGAAAATGAGTCAAAGAGAGAAAGCAGCCACGGAACTCAAAGGAGAGAGTCCCGAAGCCGGCAGACAAGCCAGCCTATGTCCCTCAAGTGTGCCCTGACACGGGCACTCTCGATGGACACAGAGACCAGTTCGCCTGCTACCTCATTGATCGCTTGGGAGTCCCTGAGTTCGTTAGCGAACCCTTCAGTGATCGGGCATCTGAGGATATAGTGCCCGACGTCTGCATCTGGAGCCCCACAGCCGCAGTAACTGTGGGCAGAGATTTTGAAACGCTCCAGGTATTTGGGGAAGCTCCCATGTCCTGTTAGGACCTGCGTCAAATAGTGGTCAGAAGATCTCAGGGATAGACTGACCCTTTTCAAGAATGTCTTTGTTTGAAGACCATTCTCAGTCGTATCCCAGAGCCTCTGCCACTCCTGAGTGGTACTTTGGCCAATTATAGACTTCAGGGTAGTTTTTGAAGTCTTTACCGCTATCACAGGTTGAGTGTTATTACCTGCGGAACGGGCCAGTTGGTCGGCCCGCTCGTTTCCTTCATGTCCTACGTGTGCCTTAATCCAGGAGAAGGATACCCTGGGCATGCTCTGACTGCCCAGGATGCACTTGATCTCATTCACTATTTGATGCCTGTTGGTTGCATCTTCAAGTGCATGCAGAGCTGCTTGGCTGTCTGTATACAGCCTTATGTCGTTGTTCAGACCGCTGTCATTGAGGGCCCAGTTAAGGGCCTCTCTGATAGCGAGCAGCTCTGCTTGGAAGGCCGAGCCATTATTTGAAACCTTCCTCTGAAAATCATACACTTTGGCCCCTTGATTGAAGACAGTGAAGGCTAAGCCCACACCCTCCTCGCTCTTGGAACCGTCGGTGTATATTTCAGTATCTGTACCTGATGGTAACTCCATGGACCAGGGCACACATAGTCTCCTTGTGGGATGCAGATCCCACTTAGCGGTATTTACCTCAAAATCCTCAGGGTCATACTGGACTCCGAGGAATGTTGCTTTTTCCTTAGCCTGCAGGACTCTAAATATGGTCGCTTCTTTACCGACCGACAAAAATAGCGGAGGGATCCCTGCGAGTACCAGAAGGGCATCCGTAGATGTCGTCCTATAAGCCCTGGTAATTCGCAGTAAAGCTGGTCGTTGGGCTGCAAGCAGCTTTCTACACATTATGGAGTGGTCCGTCGGGCGCCACCAGGCACCCGCACCATATGTTAGGATCCTCTCCGTTCCCCTAAGATAAATTTCTTTGAGGACCTCACTTCTGAGTCCCCATGAGACGCGAGCCATACGCCCCAGCTTACACATAACGTTTGTGCATTTAGCTTTCAGGTCCTGCAGGTGTGGGATCCAGCTCATCCTCTCATCCAGAGTGATCCCCAGGTACTTTAGTGTTGTCGCATGGCGGATATTTTCGCCTTTTAGTTTGAAAATAGGATATCTCTTCTTGAGGACACCCTCTTTAGCAATAGTCATCGATGTAGTCTTTGCAACGCTGAACCCAAGCTTATTGCGCAGACACCATCCTTCCAGTATTTTAATTGCTGCGTTGCCAGCATCCTCCAGCTTAGCTCTGGATGACGCTGTTATGGCAAGCAGCAAGTCATCTGCATACGCCTGGAGCCAGACTCCCTCGGGCATAGTCAACTCCAGAGCAGAATCAGCGACTAAGTTCCAGAGGAACGGTCCGCTGCACGACCCTTGTGGGCAGCCTCGTTCCAAGTTTCTTGAGGCTGTCCCGCTAGCATGTGAGTAGGTGACCATCCTCTCACTGAGGTAATTGGCCACTAGAGTGAAAATGTTCCTGGGACAGGAACTTTCCTTCAATTTATTCAAGATTGCAGGCCACCAGACGTTGTCGAACGCGCCGTCACATCCAAGGCAATGAGAGAGGTGTGCAACTTGTGCATTTTATTTATCTGAACAATGTCCACCACCTGTTTGATAGCGGCGGTGGTGGACTGGTCTGTTCTGAACCCAAATTGCTTGGGATTCAAGAAACCGTTCTTATGACAGTGGTAGTACATCCTGTTTGTCAGGAGTTTATCCAGCACCTTTCCCAACACCGGCAGCAGACATATCGGTCTGTAGGATCTTGTATCTGCCGGATCTCTACCTGCCTTGTTGAATAGGACAAGGTCCGCCTGTTTCCAGGCGGTTGGGAAGGCTCCCAGATTCAAGCACTTGTTGAAGAGCTGGGTGAACAGGCTTTTATGTTCGTTAAACACCTGAGAAACGATAAAAATTACTATTACATTGAGTTAACGGATATTTCTGAATGAGATTCTAAGCTTCAAACAAGAAAACTAAATTTCTAAAGAAAGCCAGCCAAACGCGTAATTCCAAAAATGTCACCACCTGATAAGAAGTTATAATCAAAATAATGCAATGCTTGTACAAGTGATAAAAGATAATCGGTTCAATAATTCATGTCATTTGTATTTTCCTATCATTATGTCATTTGTTAAGGAAAAACCTTTCTTAAATTCATCTTTTATTACAGTTATTGCTGACATTGTTACATTAACACACTAATAGTGATAAAGATAAGATGATGTTACGATAGGTGCTAAATGGTTAGCTGACTATTTAATACCCATCGTAACACCGTCTTATCTTCATAATGCATATCTCCATTCAAGTACAGGATCCGAGATTTAAAAAAATGCGGTAGTTGAAGGCAGAAAGTTTTTCAAACGCTCTGGTATCTTCGACTACGAATTTCTGACCACCATAAAGAACCTATTAACTACTTTTGAACAGTTCCCATTTGGATAAAATTGACAAAATCTTGCGACTAATATTACACAGGAAAAGCCTCCTTTGCCTCCAAGTATATTGCAATACACACCACGCATTTTAGCCCACAGTTTAATACACTTCATGGATAATTTAAAACCTTCTTTGTTGTTTAAAAATAGGAATAGCCCTTCTGTAATCCGAGAACAGTTTAAGTTGCGTATACACTTGATATGCAGGTTTCTGAGTAGATTGTGATTTCTGAGATCTCGAAGTTTGTTAACGCTATGAAGAGCAAAACGAGCGTAGACCATATCTTTCTCGACACCAGAAAATACAATAATCACAACTGGAACTTATGCATATCTGATGATACGTAGACTTTACATTTCAGGACAAACTGAACAAATGTTATGAAAAGTCCTTTCTCAACACATTTCGAGATGTAATACACAGAAAGACAATGTCAGCTGTTCTAGAGATTACGCGCATTTCGTGAGACCAAACTTAAACATTTTCGCATGTTCTTTTTCCTATAAATGTTGGGGAAGGGCTGTTTTCTTATTTCTGTTATCTGTAATAATAATAAATACACCCTAAAGCAGCTGCTTGCCTTAGAGGTCTGACAGGAGCATGTCAATTTATATGCCAGAGTAAAAGGTCAGAGGATGGCAGAAACTCAGCAGAAAAACGACACATCCATCCATGCCTTACCCGGTGATCGAATCCATCTCTGAGATCAGTAGCCAAGCGCGCTAACCAATCGGCCGTGAGACACACTCTACAGTTTGTGAATTTTTCACAGGACTTTCATTCGATGCACACCTTCTTTCGGGAACTCATAAAACAGTCATTCTTTCAAAGCCTCATTTAAATCTTCAGTTAATAAACGGTCTCTGTTTGTTGGATAATGCTCATCTACGGAAGATGTAACACCAAGATGATTCGCTTGTGGGTGTTGTCCAACGTCTTCCGCCATTTATCGTCCTTCAGTAGATCAATAACTCTGGAAACACAACGAAAGATAAGTGTTTGTATAATAACCACCATACACGCTACTACAATAACACAGTAAAAATAGCAATAATAACAACAACACAGTAATAATAATAATAACAACAACAAAATGGAGTAGTAGTAGCCCAATCAGATATTATCGATATTTTTTAAATGATTAACATCTACAGGTAATGGACAAATACCGAAGACCAACGTAAAATCATTAACATCGTGTTGCACTAACACTTGTTTTCTGTACAGCCTGTATACGTAGTTGCACAGAGTTTACCAGCTTCTGAAAATCAGCAGGAGGGATACAACACCGTTCGTCAATTTTCCTTTCTGAGAAAATATTTTTTTCATTTCGAAATGTTTCAAGTATATAATATTCTTCAAGAACTCTTAATTACTATTCTGCAAAATCTACTAAACTCTACAAAAACAAAGTGGAAAAAAACTTTTTTTCCAACATTTGAAATAAATTCCTAGTACAATAACTCAAAATTGATATCAACGAAAATAAGAAAGCTAAAATGTCGTTGTTTTCCCTTTCAAATGGAAAAACATTGACAATACACCACAATAGTGAACATTGTATTAAAACGTGTTTCCAGTTTCTCAAAATGAATGAAATTAAACGAAAATATATATCCTTCGAAGGAAAATATTTTGCCGGACGTAATACGCATCAGAAACATCTAATTCCTGAAAGATTTTCTTGGAAACGGGTATATTTACTGATCATTGTTTCTTCTTGCATGCAGAATACTTCCAAATAAATAGTTCCTAGTTGGTTTCTTCTTAGATAGTTCACTCCCTCTTATATGCAACAGCATGCTTGGTAATAATGTGGACAAAATTATTAATATCTAAGATTAGATTAACATTCTTCGCTTTAAAACCAAATCCAATTAATCAGAACGATTGGCTAGTACAATCAAGTTTTCCTTTTTGACAGAGAAAATTAATATTTCATTCATAAATATTTCCAATGAGATTCTAAACTTAAGAAAATAAAACCAATCCCTCATTCAACTAAACCGCACAATTCCAAATGTGTCTCTTCCGAATAGGAGGTTGCAATCAAAACAAGAGAATGCTTCCACAAGTGGTAAAAGTTAATTGGTTCAAATAATTCATCCCGCTTGAATATTCCTCACATTATATCATTTGTTAAGGAAAAACCTGTCACAAATTAATCTTTTATTACTCACTTGTTTCATTAACAAAAGAATACTGATAAAGATAAGAAAATATTACGATCGTTACTAAATGGTTAGCTAACCATTAAGTACCGATCGTAACACCGTCTTATCTTCATAACGCATATCTCCATTCAAGTACAAGATACGAGATTAAAAAAAAATCTGTTGTGGAATGACCCAACCCGTTTCCTCGAACGCATGGAACTTCATGTCCATCATAAAGAACCTGTTAACTAATTTTGAACAGCTCGCATTTGGATAAAATTGGCATGTTCTTGCGACTAATATTCCCCATGAGAGGCCATTTTTGTATCCAAGTATATTGGAATACACACCACGCCTTTTAGCCACAGTTTAATACACCTCAGGGACAATTTAAAGTCTTCTTTGTTGGGTAAAAATTGAAACAGCTCTTTTATAATGTCAAAACGTTTTACCTGCTGATACATTTGATAACCAGGATTCTGACTAAATTATAAACCCTAAACTCTAGCATCACGAACTTTGTTAAAGTTTTGAACTCCTAAACGGACGTAGACCATATCTACCTCGACACCAGAAAATATATTTTTTCACAACTTTAGCTTATGCATGTTCGATGATACGTAGGATTTGCACTTCAGGCTATTTCTTTCAGAAGCTGAACAAATGTTATGAAAAGTTCTTTCTCATTTCGAGATTATAATACACTGAAAGTCAATGTCAGCTGATCTAGAGTTTACGAACAATTGGTGAGACCCAATACAAACATTTTCTCATGTACTTTTTCCGCTAAATGTTGAGGAAGTGCTGTCTGCTTATTATCTCTTTTGTCAATGTGTTTAGTGGATTCGTAAAAAGAGGAATTCTTTCAAGGCATCATGTAACGGTTCAGTCAATAGGAGGTCTCTGTCTGTAGGGGACAGGGTGGCTCAGTCGGTCGCGCACTACGCTCGCAATCTGGTTGGGGTCCCAGCTGGGCCAACATTAAGAGTTATGTACGCAAATCTCCTTGCCTCAGTTATTACGTGGCACAGATGAACTTGGAAAGGCCGCCGTCCACCGGATGGGTCGTTAAGCCGTAGTCCGCATGTGTGGGAGAGCCATACCCTGTACACGTTAACGAAAATGCTGGATGGCATTGACGGGAAGCTACCATCTGTCTCCCAACAGCTGTTCCAGTGGGTCCCCTTCCCCCACCTTCTCTGAGACTTTGAGGTCCTTATGGCCTGGCCATTTTCTCTATTGTGTGCAAAAAAAGTGCCGCTCAGAGGTAAAGCGACCCAACTACTACAACAACGTAATAATAATAACTACAACAAAATGGCAGTAATAATAGTAACAGCACTATCAGATGTTTTCCGATTTTTTTTAGATTATTAACATCTACAGGTAATGGGGTAAAAAACGAAAGGGCAACGTAAAATCATTAACATCGTGTTGGACTAACACTTGTTTCCAGTACAGTCTGTATTCGTAGCTCCATAGAGTCTACGAGTGTCTGAAAATCAGCAGGAAGGATACAACATCAAAAAAGAAACATGATAAAATCCCGCTTGTTCAATGGAGCTGGAAAACTGTCTGAGATGACGTTAAAGTAGTTCTCATTGATTTTCTAGATCAGGGGTGGGCAAATAGCGGCCCGCTAAGAGTTTTTTGTGGCCCGCCAAGACAGTCAGAAAAATCCGCCTTGAACCGAGATTTCCTTCCCGTGCGCGACCGAAGTTTCGTCTCGTATTTTCCACTAGGACGGCCACATCAATACGCATGCGCAGTGCTTTTCCGGTTGATCTGATTAATTTCCATTTTGTCTTGGCAACAGTAAATATATAAATTTACAACTTTAGTGAAACCATGAACCCTCCGAAAAAACGTAAAATCGATGATGAATGTCGTGTGTTTAATGAAGAATGGACAAACAAATATTTCTTTGGTAATACAGGGAATAAAGCAGTGTGTTTATTGTGTCATGAAACGATAGCCAATCTGAAACGACATTACGAAACAAAACATAGCGAATTTGGCTGCAAACTTTCCAAGGAAGAATGCAAAATAAAAGCTGCGGAGTGTGTGAAAAGGCTGAAGAAGCAACAAACATTATTTACAAAGCAATCAACACTTCAAAATAGCGCTACAGAAGCAAGTTTCATGGTAGCCTACAACCTTGCTAAACACAACAAGCCTTTTTCGGATGGCGAGTTTATTAAGCAGTGTATGGTAGAGTATGCAAGCGTATTGTGTCCTGATGTTAGAAGCAAATTTGAAAGCATTTCATTGTCAAGAAGGACTATAGTGCGGCGCATTGACTCAATTAGTGACGAACTCACGGAACAGCTGAAGACTGCGAGCAAAGATTTTGTTTGGTTTTCTTTGGCACTGGATGAGAGCACAGATAACGAAGACACTGCACAATTACTCATCTTTATCCGGGAATTAATGAAAATTTCGTTATGACAGAATAATTACTTGGCCTAGAATCAATGAAAGATAGAACCACTGGTCAGGACTTGCTTGAGTGTGCTGTGAATTGTGTGGAGAAAAGTGGCTTGTCCTGGAACAAAATGGCAAGCATTACAACAGATGGGGCCAGAGCTTTCAGTGGAAAAAATGTAGGTATGTTTAAGCTTTTAAAAAACAAGTTACAAGCACAAGACACAGACAGTGATATCTTGTCTTTTCATTGCATTTTGCATCAGGAGAGCCTTTGTAAAGCTGCACTGGACTTAAAGCATGTGGTAGATCCTATTGTTAGTGTGGTGAACACAATCAGAGCAAGGGCACTCCACCATCGACAGTTCCAATCTTCTCTTGAGGATGTGGAGGCAGAGTATGAAGACGTAATTTACCAGAACAGTGTGAGGTGGTTGAGCCTGGGCAAAGTGATAAAAAGAGTCTGGGCATTGCAGAATGAAATCCTCTTATTTGTGGACACGAAGCAGATATCTCATGATTTTGTTACAAAAATAGGATGTGAGGAGTGGAGATATGAGACGATGTTTGCAGCTGATGTATTTGAGAAATTGAATGAACTGAATGTGACATTGCAGGGAAAGAGGTTGTTTGCACATGAAATGTGGAAGCATGTAAAATCATTCAAAGCAAAACTAGGTCTATTTGCAAGGCAAGCAGGTGATGGCAATTTTTGTCATTTCCCTTTATTAGGAAAACAGAAAGTGCCTGAAAGTGTTTTTGCTAAGATAAGGGATCATCTGCAGAGTTTGGAGGACGAGGTCACAAGCAGATTTCAGGACTTTAAGAAAATTGAGCCTAAATTCAATTTGCTCTCTTATCCCATCACTGCTGATATTGACACAGCACCTGAGGAGCTGCAGCTTGAACTTATTGACATGCAGTCAGATCACACTGTGAAAGAAATGTTTAATGCTGTAACATTAGTTGACTTTTACAAATCTTTGTCTGCTGAAAAATTTCCATGTATGAAGAAATTTGCTGGAAAAATGTTCTCTATATTTGGGTCTACATACATTTGTGAGCAAAGTTTTTCTTGCTTGAAGATCAACAAGAGTAAATATAGATGCTCTTTGACAGACATTAACTTGCAGGCTGTGATGAGAATCTCAACAAGCAATCTCACTCCTGATTTCAAAAAAATTGTAGAAAAGTGTGATAGGGTACATTTGTCTCATTAAACTGATTCTAAAATTAAATGTGCTTGCAGCTACAGATGATATGAAATTAGCACAATAAATAAATTGAATAAAACTGCCACTATTTTATTTAATATTTATTTATTGATTTTTATGGTACAATTTATACCTTTTCTGAATCCAAAGTTAACTAATGAATGCAATCATTTTAAAAAGTGCAGCCGTCCGCTAACCTCCGCTTCCACAAAGTGGCCCCCCGAGCCAAAACTATTGCCCACTCCTGCCCTAGAGGTATGACCCCGCTTACTGCTGCAGTACCCTGCAGGTTAGGATGGGTTACAGAAAATGGTAATATGCATGCTGCTGACCACTGCAAAGCACAGATATTCGCTCCATGCACAGTCCAGCCAAAGTCGCACGTCCATTGTTTCCCGCAGCTGAAGGTCACATTCTCATCAACTGGTTGCATTCTAGTGACAATCTGAAGGATAGTTTCTAGAGATAAGATGCAGTCAGTAAAATGGCTTTCGACTCTAAAATTTTTCACTGAGAACAAATATTTGTTTCAATTCACGAAACTGAATTCGGTTTCTTAGAAAAAATAATCAGTTTATGCAATGAAATGAAAATAAAAATAAATTATCTCTGAAACATCTCCTTCTCAGAGAAGTCTGACAAGAACCTGTCAGTATAATACGCTACAGACAAAATTTGTGAGGAAGGCGAGACCGCAGCAGAAAGACACATCTATACATAGGGTACGACTTTTTTCAGGTTAAAAATAACTCCATTAGATGAATAATTATCGGGAAAAAAATCTTCTTTTTTTTCAATTTGTGTTGAAATAAAAATAATTGAAATATTCAGATATAAGGTAATAATTTTATTATTGACATACGATAACATATGCATATCCATTGTTTCTTCGGAGAGAGTGGCGGGTATGGCCTAGTCGATAGCCCGGCAGGCTCGTAATCTGCTTCAGGGCGACTGCTTGAGAGAATATTTAATTTTTAGAAAAGAATTCATAGCGGAATATTTACCGGAAGAATGGTTTGCAAAACTTTTAAAAATTGGTGGAACTGAAAAAATATAGATATAGATGCATAATTTTAATTCCCATAAAACATATAATTTCACGTAATATAATAATAAGTGGTTTGAAAAAAAATTAATACACTTTTATAAGTTCAATCTTTATCTGATATTATTACATAATCATCCTAAAATTTCGGGTGGGGGGAGAGGGGGTCTTATTTTCCTAACAGCAAATTTGGGGCTGTTAGTTCCTATACTGCACGACTGGCATGTTAGGAGCTCTGCAATAAACAAATTATTAAATGAAAAATAATTGCTTTGTGACAAGATAGTAAGAAACTTAACGTCTTTTATTCTAGATCAAAGGCTCTGAAGTGAGGCTACTGATAATTGAAATAACAAAAGAAATTAATGATACTTTTTATTTATGATACAAGTTCGCCATCAAAAGAACAATTTAAAATAAGCGCATTAATAAATAAAATAAAAATAAATACCTCCTCAAGCAGATGCTTGCCACAGAGGTCTGACAGGAGCCTGTCAGTTAAATTCGCCATAATAGAGGGATCTGTGAGGATGGCGGGCCCTCAGCAGATTTTTTCCCTACTGCACGCGGTGTTCACAAATGGTCACCCTCCCAGGTACCGAACGCGCCAAAAGCTGCTTAACTTCGGTGATCGGACGGTGTTTTCAGATTCAAATTTATAGCATTTGTTATTTCATTATGAAAACATTTACTTCAACCAAAGCCGTATTGTTAAGTGTATTGGCCGACACAGTACGTAACTATTTGATGAGGGGATTGAATTATAGATCAAAAGAAAAAATAGAAGCTTTAGTTATCTGAATTTCTTTTTCTATTTGTGTTTACCATACAATTTTATTCGTTTTCCTCTTAATTTTGCTGCAGCTCATTTGTTGTCGCGCTGTAATGCTACAACGAGAAAATATCTCCTGTTGACTACTACACCTATCCCTCGATTTACACTGAAGACAGGTTCCGCACAAAACCGTGTAAATCGAAATCCGTGTAATCGAAATCAAAACCGTGTAAATCCAAACTGAATTATGCACATTTTAGTGTTTTCTTCGTTTTACAAGGTTTTACACAGCAAAATCCAAGATTTCGATTTACACGGTTTTGTGCGGAACCTATCTTCAGTGTAAATCGACGGATAGGTGTATTCTAGATGCTGAAGTGTCGGTGGTTTGACTAAGCAAATAATGATATGAGTAGTGTGGTGCCAACCTGGGGCGCCCCCACGCACTGTGCTTTCCCCCTATGACGTCACCGACCGGAAATTGACCCGAGTTGCAATCGTCCACGTTGCCTTCTCAGATTGAAATTTGACCCCTATGTCGCAACCGACCGGAAATTGACCCGTGTTGAAACTGTGCACATTGCCTTCTCAGATTGAACTTTGACCCCTATGACGTCACCGACCGGAAATTGACCCCTGTGTCACAACTGTCCACGTTGCCTTCTCAGATTGAATTCTGATCCCTATGTCACAATCGACCGGAAATTGACCTGTGTTGCAATCGTCCACGTTGCCTTCTCAGATTGAACTTTCACCCTTATGTCTCAACCGACCGGAAATTGACCCATGTTGAAACTGTGCACATTGCCTTCTCAGATTGAACTTTGACCCCTATGACGTCACCGACCAGAAATTGACCCCAGTGTCACAACTGTCCACGTTGCCTTCTCAGATTGAATTCTGATCCCTATGTCACAATCGACCGGAAATTGACCTGTGTTGCAATCGTCCACGTTGCCTTCTCAGAATGAACTTTGACCCTTATGTCTCAACCGACCATATTTTAAGCCCTTTTCATAAACCCCCTGGTCGACCTATATTTTAAGCCCCCCTTCTCGAATAGTCTCGATTTTCCCCTGATTAACCCATATTTTAAGCCCACCCATCTTCATAGACCCCCCTGGTTGACCCACCTATATTTTAAGCCCTCCCCTCTTTAAAGCAAATCAGTTTTCTCTATACACGTTTAATCGGTCTCATCCAGCGTCCATACTATTTTTAGTACGTCTCCTGTATTTAAAAAAAAATTACTTCCGACATCGTGATTTGAACCCTCTACCTCAGTGCCGATAGGTGAAGCAGTCATTGCGCTCGGCTATGCCTTGTTACTTGATGATGTGGTTTAGATGTGTCTCAAACGGGTATAGCTATATAAATCACGTATCTCTTTATTAAGCTTGAGTTTTATATTTCAGATATTAACCTAGATTATTTATTATCCTACGTTTTTTCATAACCTTCGTATTCTTTATAACTAACTTTTTTCAGCGTATTTCTTATAATGAACTCCATGACTAGAAGAAGGACAAATCTACAGTTTTAAAAGACTGTCCCACAGGAAATACCAATGGGCAAAAAATTAATAAACGGAAAAAAAACTTAAAAACTTATTTGACATTATGTAAAAAGGGATAATATGGTGACCTATAACTTTAGTACGTCTCCTGTATTTTAAAAAAAAAATTGCTTCCAACGCAGTGATTTCAACCTTCTACCTCAGTGCCAGATAGCATCATCGCGCTCGGCTATGCCTTGTTACTTGATAACGCGGCTTAGATGTGTCTCAAACGGGGTATAAATCACGTATCTCTTTATTTAGCTTGAGTTTTATATTTCAGATATTAACCTAGGTTTTTTATTATCCTACGTTTTTTTACAACCTTCGTATTCTTTATAACCAGCTTTATTTCTGTGTAACCTTCGTTTATAACCTACGTATTTCTTTTAACTCCGTGACTAGAAGGACTATTCTACAGTAAGACTGTACCTCAGAAAATGTCATTGGGCAAAAAAATTTAATAAAAGGAAAAACTTATTCCTCATAATGTATGATATGGATTGACCTGTATGGGTGTCATAAAAGTCCCGCTTTAGAATACGTGTTCGGTACCGGACCACATTTTTATTCACGGATGTCCTGTGAAATTAAGATATTAAACGGTGAATCAAAATGGGACCACGATTTACTGATCCTTTGACGATCCTCTTCGATAAACTCGTTAATCATCAAAAAGTCCTCCTTTCTTAAAAACCCTACATTAATTAAAACTCTTATCAAAGTCCCCTTCATTAACAGTTCCACCCCCCTTTCAAGGACTAGCCTGCAGTAACTGTTTTCCCACAGAAAATTCCATTGGGTAAAAAAATTTAATAAAAAAAAATCTGCTTTAAAAACTTATTCGTCATTATGTGTGATATGGTGACCTTAAATTGTTCGACACCACGGATCACATTTTACTGACGGATTGCGCAGATTAATTGCGCGGATTAATTGTGCAGGACTTAAGTCCTGCGCAATTAAAAAATTTTAACTTCCACTCTCATCTGAAATTTTTCCACTAAACTTTTTTTTGAATGGCAACGAGGATGTTGCAATTCTTTTATCCGTATTTTGCGAGTTCGACCTTTCATCATGCATTTCGCAACAAGCAGGATGTGTTCGTGACAAGGTCACTTTCTTAACGGGTGATTGCAGACAGATCTGTTGCTATCCGCTCAACAATATTTGCATCTGCTACTGATAAAACGATTTCCTTCATTAAAAATAGAAACTTGGTAAATAATTCCACAGCATTCATTAAGAACACAAACTGATTTCGTGCTAAAACATAGTCTTCCAGAACTGCTGAGAAGAAACACACGACATTATTCAAAAGATTCGTAAGGATGAAAACTGTAAAAGGTACGAGAACTAAGGTCAAGGTATGCAAATTCATTCAAAGTGACAACCAAGGTGTGATTCTGCATAGTTCAACAAATTCATTCAAAGTGACAACCAAGGTGTGATTCTGCATAGTTCAATGAGTTCTTTGGTAGCCGTTAGGAAGGCGAGAAGTAGGAGATTAGCAGACTGAGAAAAATAACATATCGGTGGAATATGGGATGTTCGTTTCCAAAGAGAATGAATGTTTTCATTTTACATCTTCAGTGCCTTCAAAAAGTTACATATCTATGGTCTATTATTATTTTGTACCATGGAAAACCAGTTAATCAGTCAAGAAAAATCAATAGTTGATGTATATATTAATGTTTCGCTGAATTATTTATTGGAATGAATGCAGTAACATGAATTTTGATGAAACAGTGCAAAACAAATTTTTTTCAAAGAGTTACATTTAGTACACACAATTCTTGTTAGTTTTTTTTTTCTCTGCTTTACACATGGCCGTCTTGTGTTTACTTCGACTATCAAATGATCTCCTACCCTGAGCATGCTATTAGAAGCTTCTACGGCACCAACCGGGAAAAGCACGGGATATTTTGCTACCAATGAACTAGGAATTAACTCTTTTTTTTCCTTTACCACTGGGACTACTTTCCACATATGTAAATCCTGTATTAACTGTGAATGAGCCTGTAATAAATTGAATGCCTTAACAACTACATACATTTAGAAGAAAAATATATTTAAATTCGTAAAAATGAACAACATTTCTGTCAATGCTTTTGAACACGAGAAAGAGGTGTTCCCACTCTTCATCACACCATTCAGATTTAAAGCGCACGCAAATCTCCTACTGTTATCAGATGATGAAAAGCAGCATTATTGTTCCATTAAAAATTGATAAGAATCTACGAAATTCAAAGTTCCAAGGGAGAATGCTGTTTTCCGTATTATTGGGAACACAATTAATCTTTTTATTTTTGATCATTCCTTGCATAATAAGATGGCTGTCCTTTAGGTTATGAAATATAACTGAAACATTATTAGGAGCTTGAAAATTGGGATGACACGTATTATGAGCGCCTTCTCGGAGAAGTGCTAAAACTATGTGTCAGATACTATGAAATTCATTCCTATCATGTTTACACAACTCCTGCCTTAATACCTGAAGATGACAAATATGTACCTTTTGGGAGGCATACGAGGGGGAATTTCAGTGAATTGTTTTAGCACGGCAAGCAACAAGCATTTAGAATGAAAGACCGATTGCAAGTTTCTTTAAACTAACTCTTCAGATGCACGTTTCTCCATAGATTCGTAAAACTCATTATGTATTCTTTGCTTTCTCTCACACATCTCACAAGATAATTAAAGTTCAAACACTAATACATCTTCCCTATGTGTATCTTTCTAATAAACCATACGACCAAAGTAGATAAATCGCAAGCATCATCTGCATCAGATCTGATTCCATATATCTGCTAATTCATTACGACGAAAATCTCAAAATAGCCTGATATGGACAGTACCTACGACACAGCATGTGACTAGGTCGTTTAATCAAATTAAGTGCATAAACGAAAATTAGAAAAACAACGAAATGGTTGGTATTTTCAATGAGAATCACTAAAATGTAAAGGGCGTTGGAATATCTGTAAATGCACACACATTTCAGTGGATAGGTGAATATTTTCACAATTCTTTGGAAGTGGAAGACACAATAACTGTAAAACATACACTGACGAGAGAGAAAGTATAAAAATGCAGTGGGATGGTTGTAAAAATCGCTTCAAAACCGCAAATTACAGCGCAAATACTGTAAGATAGAAAAAACGCCTATTAACAAGCGCCATCAAGTGTGTAAAATAAGTGAACCTAAGGAGTAACTGATAAAAGTCACTCTTTAGCGGAAGGAGTAATACAGGAAAATCATAAAAATTAAGGTCCCACTCTAGTAAATCACGTTCCACTGCGTACACACGGATGGATGAATATCACAAAATACTTTGCGTATAGAAAACATCAGTAAAGAACCACAGAAGTTTGGAAATTTAAAATTTGAAAACTCATTGTTTATAAGAAAACAACAATATTTTCAGTATTTCCATGCAAAGTTGGGTCCCAGAATCGATCCGCTAGACCTAACTTTGCTTCAACCACCGATAAAACGTAACGTAAGCTCTCTTGGCGGTTATTCCAAAGCGCTTTCACCCGCTCTTTTCAGAGTTCCTGGTCCCCCTACTACGTTTCAATAAGCGCATAAGTGTGTGAAGGTGACTATTTTTCGCTACAAACACAAGTTTTTCGACAAAGATAGGGTGTTTCACTACAATCTAACATATGCATTTTCACGTCTAAGAATCGGTTTAGTTATTTTTCCCTGCATATTTCTATACTAGTGTGGAATTCTTAGAACAAGTGGTACTATGTTCGTGTGAAAGTGGTTCTGGCAAGCACACGTTTTTTGATAATGTTATGCACCCTGTTTGGAAAGAACACTGTCTATGGAGCATTACTCCTGTAAATTCCATAAGCATAATGCTTCGCGATTCTGAGCCCCCATAATAGACAATACTTTGCATTTACAGGACCTAACGCATAAAGTCTTTCACACTTCAAACTCAATCATCACATTTCAGAACGAAAGAAGATTGAAAATGAAAGGAGAAGTGATAGAGAAGCATAAGAAAAGTGCCCTACCCCGCATTCTCACATTAAAGGAAAACGTAAGCATTCATCGCCTCAAAACAACTAAGACAGAGGATGCCATGTGCCAGCTTGAAAGGCAGCAAGAAGGTTGGTAACAATGGTTTAACCATCCGTTTTTAAGTATTAGGGCGTTCATGTTACAATTTCTTACAACAACGTTCATATCTAGTGAAGATGGAACATTCACTTTTGTGTAAGCATGTGAATATAACATTTCAGCAACATTCACTTTTTGTGTAAGCATGTGAATATTACATTTCAGCTGTATGTGAATCGGTCACTTGAGAAACTATTCTTACGAGCACAAAAGATAGAACTTTTAAAGGAAGGTGAACACTGCAGCAGTTAAAAAAACGATTTTGAGGATACCTGTACCGATAGATGGCGCTGGTTAAATGTCCAAAACACAGAAAATCGTTTTTTTAACTGCTGCAGTGTTCACCTTCCTTCGAAAGTTCTATCTTTTGTGCTCGTAAGAATAGTATATAGATATGAAGAGACACAAGAAGGAGACACGTTTGAGTGAGTTCACAGGGTGTCAGTATTCTTCTCAAGTGACCGATTCACATACAGCTGAAACGTAATATTCACATGCTTACACAAAAAGTGAATGTTTCATCTTCACTAGATATGAACGTTGTTGTAAGAAATTGTAACATGATCACCCTAATACTTAAAAATGGATGATTAAGCCATTGTTACCAACCTTCTTGCTGCCTTTCAAGCTGGCACATGGCGTCCTCTGTCTTAGTTGTTTTGAGGCGATGAATGCTTACGTTTTCCTTTAATGTGAGAATGCTGGGTAGGGCACTTTTCTTATCCTTCTCTATCACTTCTCCTTTCATTTTCAATCCTCTTTCTTTCTGAAATGTGATGATTGAGTTTGAAGTGTGAAAGACTTTATGCGTTAGGTCCTGTAAATGCAAAGTATTGTCTATTATGGGGGCCTCAGAATCGCGAAGCATTATGCTTATGGAATTTACAGGAGTAATGCTCCATAGACAGTGTTCTTTCCAAACAGGGTGCATAACATTATCAAAAAACGTGTGCTTGCCAGAACCACTTTCACACGAACACAGTACCACTTGTTCTAAGAATTTCACACTAGTATAGAAATATGCAGGGAAAAATAACTTAACCGATTCTTAGACGTGAAAATGCATATGTTAGATTGTAGTGAAACATCCTATCTTTGTCGAAAAACTTGTGTTTGTAGCGAAAAATAGTCACCTTCACACACTTATGCGCTTATTGAAACGTAGTAGGGGGACCAGGAACTCTGAAAAGAGCGTGTGAAAGCGCTTTGGAATAACCGCCGAGAGAGCTTACGTTACGTTTTATCGGTGGTTGAAGTCAGAGAATGCAAAGTTAGGTCTAGCGGATCGATTCTGGGACCCAACTTTTCATGGAAATACTGAAAATATTGTTGTTTTCTTATAAACAACGAGTTTTCAGTTTTTAAATTTCCAAACTTCTGTGGTTCTTTACTGATGTTTTCTATATGCAAAGTATTTTGTGATATTCATCCATCCGTGTGTACGCAGTGAACCGTGATTTACTATAGTGGGACCTTAATATTTTATGATTTTCCTGTATTACTCCTTCCGCTAAAGAGTGACTTTTATCAGTTACTCCTTAGGTTCACTTATTTTACACACTTGATGGCGCTTGTTAATAGTCGTTTTTTCTATCTTACAGTATTTGCGCTGTAATTTGCTGTTTTGAAGCGATTTTTACAACCATCCCACTGCATTTTTATACTTTCTCTCTCGTCAGTGTATGTTTTACAGTTATTGTGTCTTCCACTTCCAAAGAATTGTGAAAATATTCACCTATCCACTGAAATGTGTGTGCATTTACAGATATTCCAACGCCCTTTACATTTTAGTGATTTTCATTGAAAATACCAACCATTTCGTTGTTTTTCTAATTTTCGTTTATGCATGTAATTTGATTAAACGACCTAGTCACATGCTGTGTCGTAGGTAATGTACTGTCCATTTCAGGCTATTGCGAGATTTTCGTCGTAATGAATTAGCAGATATATGGAATCAAATCTGACGCAGATGATGCTTGCGATTTATCTACTTTGGTCGTATGGTATATTAGAAAGATACACATAGGGAAGATGTATTAGTGTTTGAACTTTAATTATCTTGTGAGATGTGTGAGAGAAAGCAAAGAATACATAATGAGTTTTACGAATCTATGGAGAAACGTGCATCTGAAGAGTTAGTTTAAAGAAACTTGCAATCGGTCTTTCATTCTAAATGCTTGTTGCTTGCCGTGCTAAAACAATTCACTGAAATTCCCCCTCGTATGCCTCCCAAAAGGTACATATTTGTCATCTTCAGGTATGAAGGCAGGAGTTGTGTAAACATGACAGGAATGAATTTCATAGTATCTGACACATAGTTTTAGCACTTCTCCGAGGAGGCGCTCATAATACGTGTCATCCCAATTTTCAAGCTCCTAATAATGTTCCAGTTATATTTCATAATCTAAAGGACAGCCATCTTATTATGCAAGGAATGATCAAAAATAAGATTAATTGTGTTCCCAATAATACGGAAAACAGCATTCTCCCTTGGAACTTTGAATTTCATAGATTCTTATCAATTTTTAATGGAACAATAATGCTGCTTTTCATCATCTGATAACAGTAGGAGATTTGCGTGCGCTTTAAATCTGAATGGTGTGATGTAGAGTGGGAACACCTCTTTCTCGTGTTCAAAAGCATTGACAGAAATGTTGTTCATTTTTTACGAATTTAGATATATTTTTCTTCTAAATATATGTAGTTGTTAAGGCATTCAATTTATTACAGGCTCATTCACAGTTAATACATGATTTACATATGTGGAAAGTAGTCCCAGTGGTAAAGCAAAAAAAAGAGTTAATTCCTAGTTCATTGGTAGCAAAATATCCCGTGCTTTTCCCGGTTGGTGCCGTAGAAGCTTCTAATAGCATGCTCAGGGTAGGAGATCATTTGACAGTCGAAGTAAACACAAGACGGCCATATGTAAAGCAGAGAAAAAAAAAAACTAACAAGAATTGTGTGTACTAAATGTAACTCTTTGAAAAAAATTTGTTTTGCACTGTTTCATCAATATTCATGTTACTGCATTCATTCCAATAAATAATTCAGGGAAACACTAATATATACATCAACTATTGATTTTTCTTGGCTGATTAACTGGTTTTCCATGGTACAAAATAATAATAGACCGTAGATATATAACTTTTTGAGGGTACTGAAGATGTAAAATGAAAACATTAATTCTCTTGGAAACAAACATCCCATTTTCCACCGATATGTTAATTTTCTCAGTCTGCAAACCTCCTACTTCTCGCCTTCCTAACGGCTACTAAAGGACTCATTGAACTATGCAGAATCACACCCTGCTTGTCACTTTGAATGAATTTGCATACCTTGACCTTTGTTCTCGTACCTTTTGGGGCGGGGGTGGCTCAGTCGGTAGCGCGCCAGGCTCGTAATCTGTAGTTCCCAGGTTCGAGTCCCAGCTGGGTCAGCGTTGAGATTCATCTCCGCAAAACTCCCCGCCCTGCCCACGGTCAGTAGGGGACACCGATGGGCTTGGAAAGGCCGCCGTCCGTCGGATGGGACGTTAAGCCGTGGCCCCGTGTGCGGGAGAGCCATACCCTGTGCACGTTAAAGAACACGCTGGATGGCCTTGACGGGAGGCTACCATCTGTCTCCCAACAGCTGTTCCAGTGGGTCCCCTCCCCCAACCTTCTCTGAGCCTTCGGGGTCCATGTGACCTGGCCATTTAGCCCATGGTGTGCAAAAAAGTGCCGCTCAGAGGTAAAACAACCTAAAACAACACAACTCGTACCTTTTACAGTTTTCATCCTTACGAATCTTTTGAATAATGTCGTGTGTTTCTTCTCATCAGCTCTGGAAGACTATGTTTTAGCACGAAATCAGTTTGTGTTCTTAATGAATGCTGTGAAATTATTTACCAAGTTTCTGTTTTTAATGAAGGAAATCGTTTTATCAGTAGCAGATGCAAATATTGTTGAGCGGATAGCAACAGATCTGTCTGCAATCACCCGTTAAGAAAGTGACCTTGTCACGAACACATCCTGCTTGTTGCGAAATGCATGATGAAAGGTCGAACTCGCAAAATACGGATAAAAGAATTGCAACATCCTCGTTGCCATTCAAAAAAAAGTTTAGTGGAAAAATTTCAGATGAGAGTGGAAGTTAAAATTTTTTAATTGCGCAGGACTTAAGTCCTGCACAATTAATCCGCGCAATTAATCTGCGCAATCCGTCAGTAAAATGTGATCCGTGGTGTCGAACAATTTAAGGTCACCATATCACACATAATGACGAATAAGTTTTTAAAGCAGATTTTTTTTTAATTAAATTTTTTTACCCAATGGAATTTTCTGTGGGAAAACAGTTACTGCAGGCTAGTCCTTGAAAGGGGGGTGGAACTGTTAATGAAGGGGACTTTGATAAGAGTTTTAATTAATGTAGGGTTTTTAAGAAAGGAGGACTTTTTGATGATTAACGAGTTTATCGAAGAGGATCGTCAAAGGATCAGTAAATCGTGGTCCCATTGTGATTCACCGTTTAATATCTTTTAATTTCACAGGACATCCGTGAATAAAAATGTGGTCCGGTACCGAACACGTATTCTAAAGCGGGACTTTTATGACACCCATACAGGTCAATCCATATCATACATAATGAGGAATAAGTTTTTCTTTATATTAAATTTTTTTGCCCAATGACATTTTCTGAGGTACAGTCTTACTGTAGAATAGTCCTTCTAGTCACGGAGTTAAAAGAAATACGTAGGTTATAAACGAAGGTTACACAGAAATAAAGCTAGTTATAAAGAATACGAAGGTTGTGAAAAAACGTAGGATAATAAAAAACCTAGGTTAATATCTGAAATATAAAACTCAAGCTATAATAAAAAGATACGTGATTTATACCCCGTTTGAGACACATCTAATCCACGTTATCAAGTAACAAGGCATAGCCGAGCGCGATGACGCTATCGGCACTGAGGTAGAAGGTTGAAATCACTGCGTTGGAAGCAAATTTTTTTTAAAATACAGGAGACGTACTAAAGTTATAGGTCACCATATTATCCCTTTTTACATAATGACAAATAAGTTTTTAAGGGTTTTTTTTTTTTCTTTTATTAATTTTTTACCCATTGGTATTTTCTGTGGGACTGTCTTTTAAAACTGTAGATTTGTCCTTCTTCTAGTCATGGAGTTCATTATAAGAAATACGCTGAAAAAAGTTAGTTATAAAGAATACGAAGGTTGTGAAAAAACGTAGGATAATAAATAACCTAGGTTAATATCTGAAATATAAAACTCAAGCTTAATAAAGAGATACGTGATTTATATGGCTACGTAAATGGTAGCTAAATAGTCACTGGAAGGAGAGCTATGCACCAATCCCCTGTGATGATGCATAGAACCGGCCAGGCCTAGCACCTAATGTCCGACCCCGCCTTCTCGTGGTGCGACCGTTAGTACCTTTCAAAAGAGATACTCTCTTGTGGAAGTTAACGGAAGGGGAGGGCTGCCAGATTAGTGTGGCTTACTGATCTGGACAACTATGGCTACTTTTCTTTTTTTTCTACCCTGCTGAGGAGTTGTCAACCACACAGGGTCCTGGTGCTGACCATATAAACCCACTGGACTGGACAGATATATGGCTCTGAGCTTGATTATGGATCCTGATTTTGCTGCACTGGTGGGCTTCTGTGGAGGGAAAATCTTCCGCTGTTTTCTGTTTGTTTGTGGGTTGACAGCCCCAAGTGAATAGATTCACAGGATATGTTTATCAGCTGGTGGATAATCCTGAGCAGAGGTCATCGCAGGCACCTGAACTCTTTGCTTCTATTGGCATCGTCAAATTCTACATTGGAGGAAGTCTTCCAGTTGGATGGCTTCAGTCTTTAGTGGTGGGGGAACGGATCTTTGCCCCATGTCTGCGATTAGGGGGCTGTTTGATATTGTCGGCATTCCCTCTCTCAATAAACGTAGTTTCTTTAAACATCCTACTAACCATTTTCTCTCCATAGGTAGTTGGAATGTGAGGACTCTGCACAGAGCTTTTTCTCTTGATGTCCTCACACAAGACTTCCACCATTATAATTTAGATATTCTCGGCTTGCAAGAGACCAGATGGATAGATAAAGGTCAGATTCTTAAAAATAATCTTAAATTTCTCTTTTCAGGGAGGGACGACAATAAGCATCACCAAGGCGTGGGTCTGCTTCTCAGCAGACACGCTAGTGATGCTCTTCTAGGATATGAGTGCATTAATGAAAGGTTTCTTACAGCAAAATTTGAGACAAGCAATAAAGACCTGAATGTTATCTGCTGTTATGCCCCCACTGAGGATGCCGATGAGGATGAGAAGGATAGGTTTTATGAACAACTGCAGGATATTTTGAATTCTGTCAAGAAAGGAGATATTACCCTTGTTCTTGGTGACTTCAATGCCAAAGTTGATACTGACTCTGACCTTTGGTGAGGGGTGATTGGCCCTTTTGTTATTGGTAGCTGCAATGGCAATGGGCAAAGTCTCCTACAGGTAAGTAAACTCAATGGTTTTAGAATAACTAACACATATTACAAACACCGCGACATACATAAGTACACATGGGTTTCACCTGATGGGCTGCATAGGAATATGATTGATTATATATTAATTAACAGCAAATGGGCTAGTTCTGTTAGAAATACCAGGACATATAGGGGAGCTGAAATCGGATCTGACCATTACCTTGTTAAAAGTGTCTTGCAACTTAAACTTAAAAAGTGTTGTGCTAAGGTTAAAAAATTTGCTTTTAATACTGAAGCTCTGAAAGACCCAGTTATAGCCAAAGCTTACCATGATAGGTTACTTAGTCATTATGACAGTCATGGTATGCTTACTACTGAAGTTGAGGAAGAATGGGATCATTTTAAACAGGCTTTTTTTGACACTAACAGTACTCTTTTAGGAAAAAAGGAGCAGCCCTCTAACACAATCTGAAGTTATTTTGGCTGTTTCTAAACTTAAACTTCATAAATCCCCAGGGGTAGATGAAATTACTACGGAAATGCTTAGAGCTGGGAATGTTTCAGTTACCACTTGGATGACTGAAATTCTGAATATCGTTTATGATAAAGGCATGGTTCCTAAGGATTTTACCAGAGCTATTGTTATCCCTATTTTCAAGAAAGGTGATCGCAGTTCTTGTGATAACTATAGGGGTATTAGCCTACTCTCTGTTCCAGGTAAAGTTCTTTCCATGATTGTGCTTAATAGAATTAAGAATCTGGTTGACAGTCAATTGCGTGATGAGCAATGTGGATTCAGAAGTGGTAAGGGATGTGTGGATCAGATATTTTCACTTAGGCAGATTCTTGAGAAATGTTTAGAGTTTCAGAAACCTTTGGTTGCTAGCTTTGTTGATTTCAAAAAGGCTTTCGACTCTGTTGATCGTCATAATTTGTGGTTGATTGTGACATCATATGGTATACCAGACAAGTTAGTTAACATAATGAAAGCTCTCTATAATAACACTGAGTCGTGTGTGAGAGTTGGTAAGGCTTGTAGCAATTGGTTTAGCATTACTTCTGGTGTTCAACAAGGGTGCATTTTGTCTCCTTTTCTCTTTAGTTTGCTTATTGATTACGTTATGCGAAATTCACTTCAAGGGAAAGATTTTGGCCTTAAATGGGCTGGAGATAGGAAAATTTCTGATTTAGATTATGCTGATGATTTAGCCCTTTTGGCAAATGATGTTGATGAGATGAACTCTTTCATTCAAGCTGTTGATGAGACTGGTAATAGAGTAGGTTTGGTTATAAACAGAGAGAAAACTAAAGTGATGAAAATTGGTCAGGCAGGCTGTGATTCAGTTAATCTGAATGGTTGCAGTCTTGAGCAGGTGTCACAGTTTAATTATCTTGGGAGCTATGTAACAGATATTGGTGATGTGTGGCATGAGATTAACAGACGAATAGGGATTGCTGCCGGGACTTTTAAGAACCTATGGAGAAATAGGCGTATACACCTAAAGACTAAAATTAGACTGTATAATAGTTTGGTTCTTTCTAGGGTTAGTTATGGTAGTGAAACCTGGACACTTTGTAAACAGGATAACAGGAAACTAGATGCTTTTGATACCAGATGCCTATGCAGTATCTTGGGCATTAGGTGGTTCAACTTTGTAACTAATGATGAGGTTAGGCAAAGGAGTTTGCAACCTCCTTTAAGCAGCATATTGTGCAGAGAGAGACTCCGTTGGTTTGGCCATGTTGCCCGTGTGAATAATTATAGATTGGCGAATAAGGTTATGAACAGTGTGCCTAAAGGCCTCAGAAAGAAGGGGAGACCTAGGATGCGGTGGGCAGACAATGTCAAACAGGACCTTGTTAGAATTGGTGTGCAGTGGCCAGATGCAGTAGATGTAGCTCAGGATAGACTTGCTTCGAGAACGAAATTGCACGGTCTGGTTGGACTTCCGTAGCCCATGGCTGCTTGAGGATGATGATGATGATACCCGTTTGAGACACATCTAAACCACATCATCAAGTAACAAGGCATAGCCGAGCGCAATGACGCTTCACTGAGGTAGAGGGTTCAAATCACGCTGTCGGAAGGAATTTTTTTTTAAATACAGAAGACGTACTAAAAATAGTATGGACGCTGGATGAGACCGATTAAACCTGTATAGAGAAAACTGATTTGCTTTAAAGAGGGGAGGGCTTAAAATATAGGTGGGTCAACCGGGGGGTCTATGAAGATGGGTGGGCTTAAAATATGGGTTAATCAGGGGAAAATCGAGACTATTCGAGAAGGGGGGCTTAAAATATAGGTCGACCAGGGGGTCCATGAAGAGGGCTTAAAATATGGCCAGTTGAGACATAAGTCAATCTGAGAAGGCAACGTGGACGATTGCAACACAGGTCAATTTCCGGTCGATTGCGACATAGGGGTCAGAGTTCAATCTGAGAAGGCAACGTGGACAGTTGCGATACAGGGGTCAATTTCCGGTCGGTGACGTCATAGGGGTCAAAGTTCAATCTGAGAAAGCAACGTGGACAGTTGTAACACGGGTCAATTTCCGGTCGATTGCGACATAGGGGTTAATCTGAGAAGGCAACGTGGACGATTGCAACACGGGTCAATTTTCGGTCGGTGACGTCATAGGGGGGGGGGAAAGCACAGTGTGTGGTGGTGCCCCAGGTTGGCACTACACTACTGATGTGGTTAGCAGATGGGGACATCAACAACCTTTGACTAGCCTCTTGTGTAACGAGAGAGAAAGGGACGTACCCAGGGGGCCCGGAATATTTATTATTTTGTGCGCACAAATTTGTATTGTTATCCACCCATTCTGTTTTCCATGGTCCCTGGTCTTAGGTTGGTACACGCTGACTCTCCCCCTCCCACACACACACACTCTGCCATGGTTACCGCCTTTAGGCATGGGCCATGCTCTTGTCCTTTTCCATCCTCTCTGCTTGTTTTAGTCATTTGCTTAATTGAATCACTTACTGAATTACTTTCCAATGTAATTCATAAGTAATGATACACAATTTCATTCTTTTCACCCTCCCAAGTTCAGGCTGTGTGGTACAGATCAACTCTCTCTCTCCACTTATATTTATCTTTGCAATCTTGGTCTTGTCTTATTCATATTTCAGACTTCTCTACCTGCTTTGAAATCCAAAACATTTGTATTTGGAACTAGAAATAGATAGAGTTACATTTGGAACACTAAAAGTAGATTAAAAAAAACTAAAAAAATTTATTATTATTTATTAGCATGTTTGTCTACTGATCAAAGGGACCTAGGTTTAGAGCCCCGGATAAGGCATGGATGTTTGTGTTGTTCTTCTGCTGAGGACCAGCCATCCTCAGAAATCCCTTCTACTATGGCGTATTAAACTGAAAGATTCCTGTCAGACTTCTGTGACAAGCAGCTGTTTGACGAGGGTATATATATATAATATCTACCCTGCCCTCGTGGAGAAAATATGACACTGAGGGGATTGGGAAGGCCGACGTCAGTTAAATGGGAAGTAAAATTTTAGCCTTGTGTGCAGGAAAACTATAACCTGTGCCATTAAAACAGTAAGATTGAGGCAAGCTTCCATCTTTCTCCTAACAGCTGTACAGTGGGTCTTTGCTGTAACCAGGACATTTAGCCCATTGTGCAGAAAACAGAGGCGCTCAGACGAAATGTGTTAACTCAAGCATCATTCCATCCTTCTCACCACAATAGACACGAGCAAGCCCGGATCTGAAAAAAAAAAAATCGAAAAGAGAGGGAAACAAGAAACACAATCGAGCCGAAAAAACGTAAGGGGGGGGGGGTTAAAGAGGCTGTATTTCCAATGCAATATATCATTTTCCCCTCGTTTTATAAATTTTTTTATATTTTTTGAAAAATCCATGAAACAAAATAAGTTTAGTAATATTTATTTCTATTACCCTTACTAGGACTCTGAAAAGGAATAGGAGATGCCTCCCCCCCTTCCTAGATCTTGTCCTTGGACAAGAGTATGTAACCCTCCACCCATAAGACATTTTTAGTCACATTACTGATGATCTGAAATGTAAAATAGAACAGACTACTTTTGATTTAATCATTTGCAGAATTGAATCACTTACTCAATTACTTAACAATGTATTCTATAAAACTTAGATACAAAATTTTATTCTTTTCACCCTCCAAAGTTTAAGTTGTGTGGTCCCAGTCAGCTCTCTCTATCCACTTATTTTTATCTTTGCAATCTTGCTCTTGAAGTCCTCTTTTCGGCATTCTTTTTTCCATACCATTTTTCCATCTCTTTCACCGTCTTCTTCCAGCGTGTTCTCATTTCCATATTAAATTTCTCCATCTTCCTTTATCCATCATATTCATAAGTCTTTCTCATTTTGATAATATTTTTTACACCTCCAATATTTTTATGTAATCTCTGATTGCTTTAGTTTCTTTACTTCTCATTTTATCTAGTCTTTGCTTCCTCGGATATCTTTTGCAATATCCACTTCGATTACTTTTATGTCAGATGCAAACCTTTCTCACAAAATCATTTTTGATTCTTATGTTAGAGTACTCTCTACAATTGTATTAAAATCTATTCTTTTAAAATCAATTCAGCACTCTTACTGCTTTCTATTTTTGGTCCTCTTATTTTAATAATCTTTCTTTAATTTTTTTTCATCATACATTCCACTATTAATAACAGCTTTCTCTTTGTTGGGTGTTAGAAAACCGACATCAGAATCCAAAAAATGGAAACATTGGAAACATTTTTCTTTGAAAAATTTCCAATTATGACATCCATTTTATGTAAAAAGATGTAATCTAAGTAATTACAATCTTATGCCAGTTTTTAAGTAGAAAAACAAATTTAAATAGCTTTTAAAAGTTATTATTAAAAAATAATAATGAAAAAACTTTTCAAAAATCGACACATGCATGCGTTTTAAAAACTGCTTTGGGAAAGGAGTTAAGAGCAAAAGTCACAGGAGTCTGATATCTCGTGTTCAATGGGTTTATGTAGCTCATGACCATATGGGTTTCGAGGTGAAGGGATGCTCAGCTTAATGAGAGTCAATTTTCGGAGTGGAGGGGAGCTCTGCCTGGCTCGGCTGCGGCTAACTCCGTTCTCCCTTCGGGTGAAGGAAGGGGGGATGACAAACTAGGAAGAGTCCATTTCAAAACTCCGCCGGTTTGATATTCTGAAGTACTTCGTTTTCCGAGGCCCGTGGTAGTTAAAGGGTTAAACGTTGCTTAGATAAAAGTTTTTAATATTCTTGTAGCAAAATAATTACTTTGGACTTTGATTAAAAGTTTTAATATTTTTCTATGATAAGGAATTAATTCACTTTTGGATAAAACTTTTAATATTCTTCTATGATAACAGAATTAATACTTTGGACTTTGCTTAGAAAGTTTTGATTCTGCTGTATCTAGTGAAGTGTATGATAACTCAACAAAACACATCATTTTTTTTATCTCATATACACACACCTCATTTCAACCTAATTCACAAATTAGTTTAAACCTCATCTTTAAAAAAAAACTTAAATTAGTTTTTCATATGCTAAAAAACACCCTGTTTTTTTTCTAATTTTCACACATATTTTCACAAAAACCACAAGAAACATACCTTTTCCCTCATCCCCCATAACTTTTCCCATGGATTTTCATAGAATTCTGGAGCCCCTTTTACTGTGCCAGAACTCTCATTTATGCTACTACTATAATTCTTATTCCCCACTTTTAACAGCGCCTTTGTTACAAGTACTGAAAGCTCCCACTATTCTTGGCATTTAATTCGAAGAAATGACCGGGAGAGGTGCGCGTGCACAGGTAGCCACTGGTAAAGGTCACAGGGTCACTTACGTGCTGACCTGTGGAACAGTCCTCCGATGCGAAAACAGATATGCTACTGTTTATCTAAATCATTTACTTACAGGAAGAGCGGTCTGCTCTGTGAGTTTTATCTTCCTCAAGAATCTTTTGAACCCTAATGACAGATTGAAATAATTATTTGTTTCATGACGAAATGCAACAATTCGACATGTTCCTTCAAAATATGGAATTCTTCTGCCGATAAGTTATTGACCAGCTTCTCAAGAGATGCACTTAAAAATTGATAAGAATCTATGAAATTCAAAGTTCCAAGGGAGAATGCTGTGTACTTTTCCATATTATTGGGAATGCAATTAATCTTCTTATTTTTGATCATACCGATTCCTTGCATAATAAGATGGCTGTCATATCTCTTTAGGTTATGAAATATAACTGGAATCTTATTTGGGAGCTTAAAATTGAAATTACACGCATTATGAACGGCTCCTCGGAGAAGCGCTTGGGGAAGAAGACTATATCCATGTAATGAAAGTATGGAACTCATTCGACATAAAAAACCTAGGCCAATATCACGACCTGAAGACCGACGTGCTTCTCTTAGCTGATGTGTTTGAGAAAACTATGTGTCAGATATTATAAAATTGATCCCTGTCATGTTTACACAGCTCCTGGAGTAACTTGGCAAGCATGCCTGAAGATGACAAATATTAATCTAGAGTTGATAAAAGACCCTACAGTGTACCTTTTCCTGGAAAAAGGCATACAAGGGGGAATTTCAGTAATATGCAATCGTTTTAGCGCTGTAAACAACAAGCATTTAGAATTAAAGACAAAATAATGCAAGTTTGCTTATTAAAGCTTCACTGTCATACAATCTTAGAGATAAACTAACTCATTATATAGCTTAATCTTCAGATGCATGTTTCTCCATAAAATTGTAAACTCTCAATATCTATTCTTTGCGTTTTCTCATACATCTCGCAAGATAATTAAAGTAATTTGCTCGAAAGAACACAATCACTGATTCATCTTCCATATGTGCATATTTACTTTCTAATAAACCATACTTTAACGACCAAAGTAGGTAAATCGCAAGCATCATCTGAGTCAGATTATTATTTTTTCCATATATCTACACTTGCTAATTCTTTACGTTGAAAATTTCACAATAGTCTGAAATGGACACTATTCAGTACTTTACCCACGATACAGCTATAAGTTATGATAAACAACAGATTAAAAGATTTATCTCAAAGACAGTACGTTAGTACGCTCAGCTTCTGATCTACGAAACGTAGAGATCCATGGTAAGACATGTGTGTTGTTTTTCTACTGAGTACCTTCTACTATGTCGTATGAAAGGATTCTGTAACCGTTATGACAAATAGTTGCTTAAAGCCATATTTATTTTTAAAGATACACTGATTTCGAACTCACTAAGATTCTTACATGCAATCAATAGATGCACATATTAGGACCTATACCTTTCATCTCCTAACATATGAAAAGGAAAGTTTGACTGTTTTAATACAATAGCATGAACAGTCATTATAAATTATAGTATGTTGACTGCATTCACTTTAAGTCTGATTCGAGTAAATGGGAGACAATAGCTGTTATTACTTTCAAGCAGAATAAAAATCCTGTTTAATATTACATAAACCTATGAATATGTAAAGATTATATATGTACGAGAATGTTTCTCTGATCTTATGCAAAGTATATGCATGTTTATATATGTGGTGTATGGTCTTTCTAAGTGTATGTCTCTATACATACATGAATGCGATTGATTAAGTTTTTGTTCATATTTATTTTCGTCACATACTTGTTTCATGTTTCGTCTCTGTACATGTGTTAATTGTATGTTTGTGCGTTGCATGTACGTGAGTACGGGTACTTGTGTGCATGCGCATATGTTTGTGTGTATATGTTTTCATGTTTGTTTCTGCGAATGTATTCATGTCTGTTTATGTGAATCGGATGTGTTCATTTTGTTTCTATGAATCATCTGTTCAAGAATAAACATTTATCTATCTGTCAGTTGATCGTTACAAAAGAAGCTAACACTTTACAAACCTCAACAGAATGGCATTATAGCTCTATTAGGAATTTTCAAAATACATTTTTTATCTCATCGAAAAGTCACTAAATACTTGATACTTGTACTAAAGAGACAAGATACTTGTGAAAAGTTTACTAAAGAGAAAGATGTATTTTCCCTCTCCAATACTTATACAGTTTTCAGATAGTCTTCTCGATTCAGCTAGGTAGAATGAGTAGTAGATTAAACAGCTTTGCAGGAAAAATCTTTTATTCATACATTATCTTCAGGAAGGTTACAATTATCGACTACTTATTTTTTCGAAGCAGAGATTGAAGGTTTCAAGATCGTAATATAAGTTACAAGACCACGAACACACCATTTTAGTTGCGCTAAGAAATCACAATGACGACCAATCAGATATAGAGTACTATTTATTTAGTAACACTATTAGCATTTATTTAGCACATATTCAGAGGCGCGTACCAGTTCGTCGTACACTTTATTTAGTAACATAGGAAAGTTCCATTCAGACATGTAGGAATAATTATCTTCAACTCCTGCCTCTTCCACAAAAAGTTTAGCGATATCGCTTAAATGAATGTTTCTCACGGCTTCTGCGAAATGGGCATCAACTGATTCATCGGATATGGCAAGACACGAATGTCGAAGCTGACTTGGGTTCACACCCAATGCAGTTCGTACGTAGAATCTGAAAAAGTTCTCTTCTGACGAGTGTGTTTAATGTTTTTCTGAAACTTACCTTTGCTCTCTGATCATGCAATTCAACATTAGGTAGTCTTGGAGTATGGTCTGTAGTTAATTCGACATCCCTTACGGTATTAGAAAATTTATTACCTTCAAACTTCAGAGCCAACAAGCTGCAGGTGATGGAGTTGCCGGAATCTTTTAACCACTTCCATTGTTCGATGCTGAGATGTACCGAAGAAATCATTGAAGTACCGTCGTCACACACACCTTTTTCAACGACCACCCCTTTTTTTACCCTTGAACACCATTATGCCATTCAGTTCATACTCGAAGGTAAACGTATAGGCGAATGTAGAAGTCAGTCCATACCACTGTTCGTCGGATAATATAACCGAAGCCTTTATGGGTCTAAACGGAATGTCACTGCACTTCTGAAACAAACATATATGCACTTCGGAACGTTCTTGCAAATCTTCACCAACAAGTCAGAACCTATCTGTTAGTCGTCATCTCCAATAGCAAACCGCTCCGCGGAGAGATCACTTTCAGGCTGAGAATGCTGAACACAAGCCATCGTTAACACATCAGTACCGCAAAACTATGTCTTTTAAACATCAAGTGTACTACTTATATCTAAAACCTTTGATGTCATCTGGCAATAGCATGCCATTGGTCGAGATCTAATTTGTAGTGATATTAAAAACCCAATTGTAGAAGAGTATATAAATAATTGTAGAAGAGTATATAAATAATTGTAGAAGTATAATATCTGCTTCGTTCATTCTGCCTCATTGTAGGCGAGCGTTCAGCGCAAATTATCGGGACCGTGTAACTTCCGGTTGTGCGGGAGTCATTTTGCGAGCCTCAACCCAATATTGCTGCTCTGACAAGAATTGCACCTATTGTTGATTTAATGCAGTTTTTGCAGATTCTCTTCTTGCCATGTACTGCCAACCCAATTTGACAAACGTTGAAATTGAATTTACATTTCGTACTTCTGAAAATTCTCATACGGACAAAAGTAATTGGGACATAATGCAGTTTAAAATGTCAATAGTAGGTCTAAAGGTACTCTAAGCCTGCAAATAAACTTGCTTATCAAAAAGTTTAACAATCGTGTGTCCGGACATTTCTAATCTTTACATACATACAATAGAGATCTTAATCATCAGCAAAACTGCGCTAAAACTTCAATACCTTTGACTAATATAAAAGTTAAGCTTCTTACTGAACGAAAATGTTTTGTAGCATTATGAGTCAACGTTTATTTCGCCTAACAGGTTTTTTATTCCTTAATTTTCTGGGAATGAAATAATAAAATTAGAGAACTAAATTTTTTCCGCAAAGTTTATTTCCATATTAGAATTTTGGTTTTCATTTAATTTAGAAATTTTAATTTCTTCTGGGTGAAAAACTCGCCTAGAAGTTGAAAAAATATATAAAAGAGTCATTTTTCACATCCAAATATTCAGCAAAAAGTTATTTGCTGAATATTTGGATGTCAAAATGATTCTTTTATATATTATTTAACCTCCGTTAGCTGCATTTTAAGTAGAAGAAATATTGTTTAGATTATTTTGCCCACTGAATTTAAAACCATTAAAATTTTACTGCTAAATATCACATTGTACTACTTCACTTGGAGCAAATAAAATTTTCTTCCCAATGGCCAACGCACTTCAGTAACACAGGCAATCCAGTTATTCAGCAAAAATGGTAAATATTGAAAATTGCGTGAAAAATAGGAAAAATTGGTTTTCCAATTTCAGAAAAATGGATTTTTTTTTGAAAAAAGAAAAATTTGCAATTTCTTTGTTGTACTTTACTCATTTTTATAAATATAAAAAACAAGAAATGATTTTTTATTGTAAGAACTTTAAGACATCCAAGAAATGCGTTGTTTTAATGCAGAGTAAAACCACATTTCCGAGTGAACTATGTGCAACTAAACACATCACATTAAATTTGAACGATGGAAGGATAGTAAGGAAAATCGCGAAAATTTAATCCGCTTTAGGGATTTTTTGGGCTTTTATCAGCGTATTTCGACTTTTATCTGTATTTTAAAATTATTTTCCTCTAAATCTGGCAGAAATGCATAAACGATACTAGCACAATTTTGCAGAAAAAATATCAAATTTTTGAATTTAATACATTTTAGAGATTGGCCTAAAAATAGCTGCTTTCCGATTTTTTTTCTCAACTTCGAGACTATGTTTTGCTCAAAAAGAATTTAACGGATTTAAATTTTAAAAAAAATCAGCAGACGAATATATTTCATAAAAAATAAAAATCTTGCTTCGGGTTTGCTCCTTATCTTGCAGATCAAAGGGGAAAGTCAGAAATGGTACAGAACAAGAAACGTTTTACGATATTTACCTTTATACATTTTGAGTTTTGCTTATTTCGTTTACTGTATAATAATTGACTCTGCCTTAATAAATAAAAATAAATTCCTCAAGCAGTCTTTAATAAGCCACGATTCCCCATATATGAATACAGTTAACTGCAACAAACTTTAAGTGTGGTTATCCTATTACACATGCCTCTTAAGGAATAGTTATCCCCCCCGGTTTCCAATACCATATCCAAACACACTCAGTTCACTCCTCAGCCTATCATGGGCCAAGAAGAACCCTTCACTGAAAGTCGTCAGTATTTTTGTCATCTGCTAGCTACAGTACTGTGCAAATTAGTTGGGACAATAGGAAAATGCAGTAACAAAGACACAACTAAAATAATTATTTGTTCAATGGTGTAGTTAATAGTGAATGTGATTCCCTTAGCTTTAATTACTTCTTTCACCCTCTCAACCACTGATGCCACTAGCTTTCCACACATCTTCACTTCAGGGTCGTGGTACCACACTTTCATGACACTTTCTATCATTTTGGTTTTCGTCGTGCAATCCATCTTAGATATGCGCGCTTTAATAATGGCCCATAAAATTTCAATGGGGTTTAGATCGGGTGAATTTCCTGGCCACTCCAATACCTTCAAATGTTGCTGGGTAAAGAAGCTCTTAGCAAGCTTAGAATTGTGGCATGGAGCCAGATCCTCTTGAAATACCCCATCGCCGTTAGGAAACAGCTTCTGCAATGTTGGAACCATTTTCGCCTCAAGAACGCCTATGTACTTTTTGCTGTCCATCATTCCTTCAATGGGATGAAGCGTCTGTGGCCTGGAAGCCGTGAAACATCCCAAAAACATGACCTTGGGTTGGTGTTTGCTGGATGTGGCCGGATCGATGAGGTTCTCCAGGCTTCGCTTGTCCCAACTAATTCGAGTACTGTAATGAGAAAACGTCCCCGTCAGTCAATCAATTTCAGGAACTTTGAAGTCTGCCACCAGGGGCATAGCGAAGAACTATGGTGGTGGTGGTGGTGGGGGGGTGAAATCAAAAATTTTCCAACTTGAAGTTCAAATTTTGCCAACTGACAAACTTACTTAGATTTTTCGCTCCGTGTGTGTGTGTGTGGGGAGGGGGGGTTGAGGCAATTTTCACAACTCGCCTATATTTTACCAACTGGATTCGAATTTTGCCAACTCGCCTTAATTTTACAGAAAATCGCAATTTTCAAATCTTCCCTGAATTTGCCAAGCCACTTCGAATTTTATACTCTCCTTAACTGCACAAGAAAGGCCAACTCCCCTAGATTTTGCAAAGTTTTCTCGATTTTATCAACTCTCCTTAATTTCACAAAAACAATCCCTAAACACAATCAAATCAAATCGCCCGTATTTTACCAAGTGGATTCTAATTTGGCCAACTTCCCTAGATTTTGCAATCTCGCCAAAATTTTAAGAAAAAAAAAATCCCAATTTTACACCACACTTGTTTTTTGCAAAGTCACCCTGAATTTTGCCAACTGTCCCAAGATTTGCCAACTCTCCTAGTTGCCTCGATTTTGTCAACACGCCAAAATTTTACAGAAAAAAGATTGCAATTTTTACATATCACCTGAATTTTGTCAACTCGACACGATTTTGCCAAATCGCCATAATTTTACAGAAAAAAAAATCCCAATTTTTACATCTCACCTGAATTTTGCCAACTCCCCAAGATTTTACCAAGTCACTCCGAATTTTGCCAACACACCTGTATTTACTAAGTGGCTTCGAATTTTGCCAACTGCTCTAAATTTTGCCGTCTCTCCATTTTCCAAACTGCCTGGATTTTGAGAACTCCCCTTAATTTTCCAAAAAAAAAAATTACAAATTTTCACAACTCACCTAGATTTTACGAAGTCGCTTCGAATTTTGCCAAACTCCGAGTTACTTTTTTTTTGTGGGGTCTCCCCCCATGACTATGCCCCTGTCTGCCACCTAGTGAAATAATCTTGTCATTCAAGATTATAAGGATCCGCTATTGACAACAAAGCGAGAGTCTGCTGTGAACACCTTCGGGTAACAGTGTTCTTCAAACATCCTGATCGACATTCTATCATAAAACAATCTACTAAGTTCGCATGTTTAAATGATTACACAGTAGTACTTGTAAAACATCTGAATTTCATAACCATGTAAGCTGACTGCTCTATTCCCATATTTCCAACTTATCAAAACTGCCTTATTTGTTCTTCTGCAGTGTTTATCGCTTTCCCCATATTATTGCTGTTTTTTCCTCCTTCAGTTCTTTTATGGTTATCATATCTCCATATCCCCTTCTTAAACATTGTTTGTAGTTGAACGAAAACTTAATATGAGCATCTGCTTTATGAAGAGGTTGGGTTGTTTTACCTCTGAGCAGCACTTTTTTGCACACCATGGGCTAAATGGCCAGGTCACATGGACCCCGAAGGCTCAGAGAAGGTTGGGTGAGGGGACCCACTGGAACAGCTGTTGGGAAACAGATGGTAGCCTCCCGTCAAGGCCATCCAGCGTGTTCTTTAACGTGCACAGGGTATGACTCTCCCACACACGGGGCCACTGCTTAATGTCCCATCCGACGGACGGTGTCCCCTACTGACCGTGGGCAGAGCGGGGAATTTTGCTCACTCGACTTTATGAAGAGGAAATAAATATTAATATATAAAAAAAAATTAGGATGCCATGACCGCCATTGAATGCATACATCTGACCAGGCGTAGCACCTAATGTCCGACCCAGCCTCAAATTCTCGTGGTGCAGGCCTTTAGTACCTTTTGAGATACTCTCTTGTGGAAGAGAACGGGAGTGCTGCCAGATTAGTGTGGCCTACTGATATCTGGACAACTATGGCAACCCATAGTAAATACACAGATTACCTGTAGAAATAGACTTGAACAATTGTTAAAAACATCTGAAAATAATTATCGATGATGTGGAAGGAATCGAACCAGTAACTCTCTACATACATGCCAGAGCGCTCTAACCATTACACGACAAATCAGGCGCTAAAATCTTCCAGACTAATACCTATAAATCTTTCACCGAGATGTGGCGGATCTTGCACCATCTATACTTCAAGAGAAGAAACTTTTCCGATTGTTGCTAATGATTCCATTTCACCTAGATGTTAATGATTCCACTTCCACAATTGTTGAAGTCTATTCTACAGGTAATCTGTGTATTTACTGTGGATGGATTTTTAATAATAAACACTTAAGCATGATTGACCTACTCATTAACATCTAAATCTTTAGCAACAATTGGAAAAGTTGCCTCTTCTGACGTATAGATGGCGGAAGGTCCGCCACATCTCAGTGAAAGATTTTAGCGTCTGATGCGTGGTTTAATGGTTGGAGCACTCTGGCATGTATCTAGAGTAGAGGTTCTCAACGTGGGGTACACTGTAAAATTTTTTGGGGTATGTCATGAGAGCTCAAAAGTCGAATATTCAGTAAAATGTTTATAATTTTATCAGATTTGTTAAATTGTCATTTTTTTGTTTATCAATATATGTATTTTTATGAATACAGAAGTTAATGTGTATATATATTTTATTCCCAGTTATAACTATAGTTTTATCTATCTATACAAGGGATACGCCAGTTACATACACATTTCCAGGGGGTACGTGAAGCATAAAACGTTGAGAACCACTAGAGTTGTGGTTTCGATTCCCGCCACGTAAGCAATATTTTTTTTTCAAATGTTTTTAACTATGGCTACTTTTCTCTCCTGCTCAGGAGTGGTTAACCACACAGGTTCCTAGTGCTGACTGGCTCCAGATTCCACGCATGCACTAAATGTGGAATAGTGCCGTTAGTGCAAGAGATTTCTGAGGAATCGTTCATCTGCCTGTGAATTCAGCGCTTGAGTTGAATTCACAGACAGGAGAAATTCTGTTGAAGTCACAATACTGGGATGAGCTAGCAGAGGCAGCAGATACTGCCCCTCAGCTATCTCACGAATCTATAAACTATACTAATCTTGAAAATAGAGAAAAAAAAAAAAGACATTAAACCTTGCAGAAGAGGCTACTGCATGTGCGTTCGCTGCAGCTTCTTGTTCTGGTGAGTACCAAGGAGGCAATGGAATAATCCGTGGTTCCTATAGAATGAAGCTTCCGAAACAAACCTTCTCTTTCAGCATTGTAGAGGGAGCAGTTCAACAGTACATGATAGTCTCAGGTGCTGCATATGTCACAGTTAGGGCTGTAGACTCTACCAAGATTGTGAAGCGTAGAGTTGCCATAGAAGACACCAACTCGAAGACCATATAGAGTAGGGTCTCCTCAGATCGGCAGAGGTCTCCGAGGTTAGGAGCAGTGAGAGAAGGGTCTACCAGCTCGTTAGTTCAAGTGATATTTGAGGAATCGTTCACCTTGACTGTGGATTCTGCTCATGCGCTAATCGGGGAAGCTGTGTTAGTGCAAGAAGTATTTGAGGAATCGTTCATGTCTGTGGGTTCTGCACATGTGCTAAACAGGAATTAGCGATATAAATGCAAAACTTTCTTCAGTGAGAAATTGTTTAAACCTTAACCATGTTTTATACTTCATGAATGTTGGAAGAATTAGTTATTCATTACTCCTAAAAGTATGTTAAATACAGCACATTTTTAATTACATAAGTAAAACTTGCTTAGTTTCAGCCAATCTTTCAGTGCAAAATGATCATCTCATAGATTACTGACGGCCATTATGTTCCTGCAGTATTCTGTTAGCACAAAATATAAGCTCACCGGGCAGAAAATTAGTTATCTCCCGCTGTAAGAGGGTTAAGTCCGTTCGACAACAGAGGGCGTACCAGTGATAAACGAGTCCTACAAATAGCATACAGTGACAAGTGGTTGTGTGCCACGTGTGTTATCGCTCCTCTCTCCGTGAAACATGGGTCGTGCCAAAGATGCGAATGAGTGGCAAAAAGGTGTTATTGCATTTGGCCAAGCCAAAGGGCATAGTGTACAAGAAGTTGCTGCCTTTGCAGGTGTCAAAACGTACTGTCCAAAGGGTCTTCCAGCAGTGGCGTACAATGCAATTGATGTGTGCAAAAGGTTCTGTTCAAGCTGGAGGAGGTTGTGATGTTCTGGGAATGTTTCATGTACAAGGAAATAGGTTCTTTGCTTTTGGTGATGTCACACTTGAACCAGAAGTGCAATATGGAGCTACTGGACGACCACGTTGCCTTTTGCGCAGCATCTCCACAGTGAACACCAGGATACCCGTTTTCCAAGACAATTATCGCGTGCACTGGGTTCGAAGTGTGTTGGATTGACACGATGAGCATTCTGAAGCCTTCAAACATCTCGACTGGCCCACCACATCCCTGGATTTTAATCCCATAGAAAACTTGTGGGACTATTTGAGGCAACGCGTGAAGCGTCGTCCCAGCCTTCTGGCCAAACTGCATGTGCTGCTGGAAGAGTAAATGAATATTGATGAGCACTACATTCGCACCAGACAGGATTTTGACTGTTCTTCGGATGCATGGTGGCATTACACACTACTAGGTGACATTTAGTCAGGATTGACTAATTTTTTGTCTAGTGAGATTATATTTTAAATGCTTTTCTCCCAACCATTGTGTATTGTAAATTATATAACATAAGAATATCTGTACAAAAAGTTTTTTTTTATTTTAGCAATTGGCTCATAGGAATAGTACTGAGCAGGACCAGATCCAAAAAGAAAATAAGTGGGGGGAAATGATGCAACTAGCTGGGGGAAAACTAAAGTGTGGGGACAAGAGACTTAATTTCAATTGCAGTAGAAAATACGTAAAATTTTATAGGTTGAATATTTTTTTTTGTCTGCATTACCCGAAGTCTCTTTCTGAAAGTGAGAATGGCAGCCTTGCATCGCTCCCCCCCCCCCTAACCTGGAGGTTGTTGATACTCTCCCTTCCATTATAATGCCACACTTCAAAATTTATGTTTTAACATAATTTATTACTAATTTACAGCAGTAAATTGGAAATTTTAATTTTCATGTTCTGATGTATTAAGAATAAATATTTATTACACTAGACATTATCTGTTATCCTTAATATCATTTCACAGCACTTCGTAGTTACAAAGTTTTGAACACTATTATGATGTAATTAGATGTGTGTGTAGAAGAAAAATGGTGTTGAGCAAGGTGGGATCTGAACCCATTTTCTTCACACGTTAAGGTGTTCTAATAGCCAGCCACTGGCAGCTGATCAATTACCCTCTAATGATGCTAATCCCCTTCGGTGTAGAATTAGCCACTTACGGCTGCCATATGACTGCAAATAAAGGATCTTTGGAGGCTATGGCATGGGGCCACAACCAGCCACACTCCTTGGGACACTTGACCAGCATTTTTGAAATATAAGCATTCCTCAATTTTCATGTTCGGTTCATGGGTATACACAGTCGTATCAGAATATGACCACCTACCATAGTATATGTATGGTACCTGATCATATTATTCTGATATGACTGTGTATCTAGTACCTGCAACTACGTACCAAAAAACTTGCCCTCCTCACAGATTTCTAGGCATATTATGCTGATCGATTCCTGTAAGATATCTGTTGTAAATGATTGCTTGAGAAGTAATTTATTACTTTTATCTACTGAATTATTGTATTAATAATAATAGGTTGATTGTAAGAAAAATAGCAACAATTAAAGCATATAAAATAACAATTACCATTGCTAGATCAAAAACACTTTAGCAACTGTATATTCGAAAATTGTTGTATAAAAACTAACCCAAGAACCAAATAAAAATATTAAATTTGTTCTACCAAAATTTATGTAAATAAAGTTGTTGCCTCACCCCATATTACTGTTTTCTCTAAATATATGTATTGATTTATTCCATTTTGTAAAAGGGCATATACTGACTTGCAATAAAAAAAAAAATTGCCAATCACTGGTGCAGATAGGAAATATCCAAATTATATTAATCAAGGTGCCAAGTTTATAAAAATTAGATCTATATGAGTTTTCTGAACCAATTCCTTATGTAAGTTTAGATTGCCTATATTCAACATTACTATTGTATAATATTTATTCTTTTATATTTTAGTTGGGTACCTTTTGAAGCAACATCCCAGCTCTCCCAAGTTGCAATAATTTCTTACAGGAATTTCATAAACTGCCAAGTAATTAATTTCATAAAAAAAAATACGAATTTGAATTTTAAAAGAAATCCATACTACCCAAATTTAACAATATTATAAAGCTGAAAACATAATAAAAAAAAGGCTGAACCAGTCTATATTTTTTAATTTTTTGCTTATTGTGATGCTGCTTCTGTGTGATAAAGGGAACATATTAAACCTGTTTTATCATGCATTTTCATGTCGTATATTTGATATACATTCCATGTGTTTGAATAAATTATACCTTTTAGAAAACTGCTCATCACATATGACAAAGGAAAGAGTTTTGGTTGAGGGGAACAGTTGAATTAACACCAGAATTAACGATAATGATTTGGCTAATATTAATTTCGACAGTAAATTACATATGTATGCTTATGATACAGTGCTAATAAACTTCCACTATGATTTAGAATACGCTATTTGCAATCTACAAAATGATTTTAATAAAGCATTTAAATGATTTGCTCTTAACAAACTGAGTGTAAACGAGAAAAAAACTAAATTTATGTGCATTGGTTCTCAACAACTACATTTAAGAGAAGAATACTAAGTATCGAATAAGTTGTACTATGCTGGAAGGTTTATCACCTGGTATATGCGATTGTCCTAAAATAGAAGAAGTAAACGAAATAATTTACCTAGGCTTGAAAATGAAATGGAATAAACACATTGATTGGATGTGTTCAAGACTACAATTTGCAGCATTTAAAATTAAGAAACTTAACGTGTTTGTTGATACACAGATAACTATTTAAGTATATAAAGCACTTTTTGAATTTATAATTAGATATGGGATAACAGTTTATGGGACAGCCAACAAGACAGAATTAAAAGAATACAATTTAGTCTGCTAAAAGGATTGTGTAATTCAGAAGTTAAATATTCCCTTACAATGAAAGATGATATATTCAGTTTGTTCAAAATTTTACCCATTGAAAGTTTATATGTGTTTGTTTCTGTTATCAATAACTTCTTTGATGATACCTAAAAACAAAATATTTGCCACAATAAGTTTACTAGAAAAAAGCTATGAGTTTTTTGAAACAACCAAAATTTTATAATAATTATGGACGAAATTCCAAAGAATATCAAATTCCCTACCTATTTAACTTGTTTCCTAGAGAAATAGTTAACTTAAAAAAAATTGTGATGTTAAAGAAAAATTATTTCAGTGATTGATGAAAAAGTGATGTTTTTATTTGGAAACTTTCATCATTTTGTCGGTTTTCTTTTTCATTTATTCTTTTCTCTCCTTCATTTTATCAACTATTGATGTAATCTAGATCATATCTGTAAAACCATATATGTACATTCCCACTGATAAGCTTCGGCTTAGTGGGAATTTTTTATATAGATAATACTTATTGAAAATAAATTTGAATTTGAAATTGTTTCCTCCCATAATTAGAGAAATGAAATATAAAATGGTATAGGTTGTATACTTAGAACAAAAGGAAAACAAAGAACTAAGAGAGAATATTTAAATCTCCAAATATCTGGTACAAAAATAACAGATATATAGTGTATCTAAGCAGACAAATATCTGGTACAAAAATAAGATATAGTGCATCTAAGCAGACAAATATCTGGTACAAAAATAACAGATGTGTGTCATATCTAAGAAAACCTATTGCTGAACTTATGGAAAGCTGTTGTTAGCACAGCAGTTACTCAAAAAGTGAGAGCAAAATGCTCCGTTTTTAGTGATTAGTTTAGCCTGGTAAAAAAATTTTTGCCACATGCATGCACAGTGATAGGAATAGTTCAGTCGTTAGATCAGGCATGGCCAACTGTTTTTGCCCGCGGGCCGAATTGGAAAAAAAAATATTTTCACGGGCCGGACGAAATATTAAAATTGAAAAATGTTAAACAAAACACTTATTTCTTTAAGTAAACAAAATTTTATTACGAAATTTGTTTATGAATAATTTTAAGTAAATCAATACAACAAATTAACATAATAACTAATGCGACGTGTGAGGCGGTTTGCATCGCTTATTATTTTTTTTAATATCTGGTTCTATACTTGTAGTAGCTATTCTTAACACAGCCTCCAAATGTAAATCATTCAATCTTGATAATAATTTTTGATAATAATAAGATTTTCTTTATAACGGAATGTTTTTTAAACAATATAGAAGTATCGAGAATTCATTCGAATTACTAGAAGCTAAATGCTAATATTGAAAAATTGTTCGCGGGCCACATAAATTCATTACGCGGGCCGGATCCGGCCCGCGGGCCGTATGTTGGCCATGCCTGCGTTAGATGCTTCTCTGTCTGTGTGGCCATAAGCCTTGCAGCAGCCATGTTGGTAATACAGTGAAATGTCAGTGTAATGAATGCTAGAGTAATGAAATATTCAATAAAACATAATTATTTTCCATCATTTGTCATTATACTTTTCATCTTTATATTCAGGTTATAATGAAACTAAGAAAAATATTTAAACACAGCAGCTGAACACTACTTGTAATTTCATTATAATTATTTTGTAACAAATATTATCATTGTGATTTTTTTATTATGTTTCACTGTATAATGAAGCACACGTGTTATTAACTTATATCTGACGTAAGTAGCAAAAGGAAATTGTTACCGAGTGCAATACAAGAGGCTACAGAACAGCAATATCAAAGGTAGAAAGGTGAAAGCATAATTTACTTATGCTACTATACAGTCACATTTTTATCCTTTATAACTGTGCCATAAATTTGCATTGGGAAGATAATATAATAAACGTAATAATGAAATAATTATGTGTTGATAATAATTAGTCTGGATAAACAGTAAGAACTCATATATTTATTTACATTGCTTAATTATTTGCAAATGACAAATCTGGAGTCTTACAAATCATCACAATGTTTCATATTTTTATGTATGTAATGTGTCAGAACAAATGCATAAATTAAAATTGTGAGAAAACACAGAGGAAATTTTAATTTAAGGTTAAATTCCTTTGTAATCTACCAGATAAATGATCCAAATCGTTTAACAACTTTTTCTTGATCAGCTAAATCCTTTTGAACCTTTTTCCTCATGTAGAAAATTGGACAATCACGACTGTTGCAAATATGTAAAAAAAAATAGATGAACATAGCTAATTTTAAAATTATATCACAACCATTACAGATTTTTTACATTTTCAAACTTAAAAGACCAAACAATAGACCATCTTCGTTTTAGCAAAAAATATGACCGTAGCAATTTCATATCTTTTTGTGTAATTGTAAAGAATTTATTAGTATTAGCAAACAAATAAATAAAAGTGGATTTATTCTATTTACAAACTAATAAATAAAAATAATAATATAACACCTTCATTCAGTTTTACTTCTCAAAGGTTACTTCATATCCTAGCGAATACATATAATTTTGACATTAAAAAATATTAATAATTAATATTTTTAAATGTAATTCCCATGGCCGAGTGGTTAGTATGCTTGGCTACTGAACTAAGTGACCTGGGTTCCAGCCCTGGGTAAGGCATGGATGTTAGTGCATTTCTGCCGAGGTCCTGCCATCCTCACAGATCTTCTACTATGGCATATAAACTGACAGGCTCCTATCAGACCTCTGTGGCAAGCAGCTGCTTAAGGGGGTATTTATTTTTCTATAATTTCATCAAAGATTATTAGACCACTAGCATGTTATCTAATAATTATAGGTTGGGTTGTTTTACCTCTGAGTGGCACTTTTTTGCACACAATGGGCTAAATGGCCAGGTTGCAAGGACCCCGAAAACTCAGAGGTTGGGGGAGGGGACCCACTGGAACAGCTGTCAGGAGACAGATGGTATTACTCCCGTCATGACCATCCAGCAAGTTCTTCAACATGCACAAGGTAGGGGAGCCATGGCTTAACGTCCCATCTGATGGATGGTGACCTTTCCAAGTCCATCGGTGTCTCCTACTGACAGTGGGCAGGGAGTTTTGCAGAGATAAATCTCAGTGCTGGCCCAGCTGGGACTTGAAACTGGGAACTAGATTATGAGTCTGGTGCACTACCGACTGAGCCACCCCACCCCTCTAATAATTATAGATAACCAAAGTTATCAATAGACAATGTCTGGCTATTGATAACTTTTCCCATCAATAACATGCCACCCCATTCATAGCTTCCAAGGTAGCTGAGGTGATGGCAACAGGCCAGAAATTTCAGGTACTCACAATGGATTTAATCCTGACCCACGGCAGCTAGAATACCAATCTCTTAATCCAACACAGGGTGAAAAAATGAGGGTCACCAAAACCTATGATAAATCGATGAAATACCTGAGGAATTACAGGGCACCAAGAAATTTTTGCCACCAATGAAAAAACATCGGATGTACAAGAAACAAGTGTCTGTGCACCTGTTCCAAATACACTTATTACTATATAGGATATGAATATAAAATATTTATTTTTCATCAAATACTAGAAATAAACGGGTTGGGTTGTTTTACCTCTGAGCGGCACTTTTTTGCACACCATGGGCTAAATGGCCAGGTCACATGGACCTCGAAAGCTCAGAGAAGGTTGGGGAAGGGGACCCACTGGAACAGCTGTTGTGAGACAGATGGTAGCCTCCCGTCATGGCCATCCAGCATGTTCTTTAACGTGCACAGGGTATGGCTCTCCCGCACACGGGGCCACGACTTAACGTCCCATCCGACGGACGACGGCCTTTCCAAGCCCATCGGTGTCCCCTACTGACCGTGGGCAGGGCGGGGAATTTTGCGGAGATAAATCTCAACGCTGACCCAGCTGGGACTCAAACCTGGGAACTACAGATTATGAGCCTGGCGCGCTACCTAGAAATGAACATTAATATAAATGGTGAATATTAAAAATCGGTCCATTTTATGGTAATATTGATAATCTGCAATAAGCAATATTTAAAAGACTAATCATTACAGTAAAAATAAAGCAATGTAGAGGTGCAGACTGGGCAAGGGACGCTGAGAGCTGTAGCATCCTGGAACCTCATAGGAGCAGGATTTTTTTTAACAATAAAAATTATTTTATAGAAATTCCACAGATTGGAGAAAACCTATTTTAAGTTCCACGCAGGAAATATCAGAAGAATAAGTACTGAAATCTTGAAAAAGAAACCAAATTTTTTATCGGAATCCAAACTCCGATAGTAAATTTTTTTTTTTCTTCGTTTTCCAGGGATATTGCTACAGCTGGGTTCCTGGAAAAAAGTGTCAGTCTGCACCAGGCAACGTAGATAAAAAAAAATCTTTAAACAGGCATAGGCTATGGCGGTTCCATCCATATAATGGTATATAAATGGAATTCAGTCACGATATATAAATAATAATGAAATAACATTTAAATCTGAATAGTAAAAAAGCAAAATATTTAACCAAACTTGGAAGTGTATTCAAGTTTTTTCCCTGGAAAAATGCAGTATAGAAAAGGGCTTTTTCTCAGATTTTAACCTTATTCTTAAAAAATTACTGAACATAAATATGCTTTGAAACATATCAAAAGAATGAATATTTATTTTAAATAAATTTAATTAAGAATAAAAATTTTAAACACATCTGTCATGTTTTTGTAAATCCTTTTTTTTTTAATGTTTTCATGTTTTGTAAATCCTGAAAGGTTTGTGATCGTACTAAAAGGTCAACTTCTGCATTCATGGGCACTAACATGTACTATGCAGTGCAAAGCAAACATTTACTGTTCAGCAGATGCAGTTTGGATATTTCCTTGCAAAATGGGTGAAGGATAAAAAAACAAACGTTAATAATCTCGTGATACCACTTTTAGAGGAGGGGATGGCGTAAAATCTTTTAGTGTTGGGTTGTTGTTTTACCTTTGAGCAGCACTTTTTGCACGCAATGGACTAAATGGCTAGGTCACAAGGACCTGCTTAGGAAAGAGGATACACTAGACAGCTGTTAGGAGATGGATGGCAGCTGCCTATCAAGGCCATTCAGCATGTTCTTCAACATGCACAGGGTATGGTTCTCCTGCACACAGAGCTATGGATTTACATTTAATCCAAAGGATAGTAGCTGTTCCAAGTCCATTGATTTTCCTTTTCTGACCGAGGACAGAGTAGGGTTTTAGGCGAGATAAATCTCAATGCTGGCACAGGAGGGACTAGAATATGGGAACTGCAGATTACAAGCCTGGCATACTATCAACTGAGCCAACCATCACCCCCACTCCCGTTAGTGGCAAGAAGGGACGTTAATATCAGCTTTATGAAATTGTGCTCCCTCCACTGTGGAATGAAAACTGCAGGTAGTAGATCGTTGATTTAAAAGTCACGGAAACACTTCCCATTTCTGTTTCTGAGACTGCATTAAACCAGAGAGCAAGACTGGCTGAAGCAAAGAATGTTTGCACTTGTGCCTAGATGCAAAAATCCCTTTTCAGATATTTTACACGCACCATGTTATTGAAGGTGCCCTGATGCGTGTTTACCAGCTTGAGCAGCCCTGTGGATATTTGATTTAATATCGCATTAGGTTATATGTTAATTTTTCTTTTACGATTTCTTCCAATTAACTCATAATAAATAGGCACTTCAGCGTCGATTTAAATTTTAGAGGAAAAATTGTCTTGAAACGGGTGGGATACGAACCCACGACCTCCTGATAACATGTCAGGTGCTCTGGACCACTGAGCTACCGGCTGCCGATCAAGATCTCCTCTAACAAGCGCTATGAACATTCCTTTATGTTCCATATAGGCGCTATTCTGGCAATATTTTTTAGCCACAAGCAGCATTTATATTAGCCAATAGATGAAAGCATTGAACACAAAAACAAGTATGAAGATAAATACAAAAACAAGTATGCAGATAATAAATAATTAATGAAATAGCCTATTTCATTAATTATTTAAGATTTCTTCCAGTAAGGGCTTTGATCTTGTAACATTTTCTGAAAAATGAATGAGGTCTTGAATAAGGAAGCAAAAAGAACTTCCTTGACACAGAAATCAATCTGCCTGTGGGAAGCTAATTTAGACAGGGTTTTCAACCCCCCCTCCCCATTACACTTAGAGCATTTTACACTTCCTCCCCCAGACAAGAATTTTTATTTTTTGCTAAAATTATGAGTTTTAAAAGATTTTACCCCCTCTTACTATATTGGCTGTGCCACTCTGACAACAGAGGCATTTGTTTTTACTTTTGGTGCACAAATTTTTCTGCACTTAAACTTTGGGGATCTTGGCTAACACCAAAGAAAAAATTCACTGTTTACTAAAAAATGGCAGCCATGGAAATATTTTTTCATTTCATAAGAGGACAATGCAGCAATCCAAATTATCTTGTATAATGCTGGCCAACATTTTAAAATATACCATATTGAAAAGAATCATTAAAGGAAATAAAAATCATGTGTCAGGTAAATATTATATTCATCATCATCATCATCCTCAAGCAGCCATGGGCTAAGGAGGTCTAACCAGACTGTGCAATTTAGTTCTCCAAGCAAGTCTATCCTGAGCTACATCTACTGCATCTGGCCACTGCACACCAATTCTAACAAGGTCCTGTTTGACATTGTCTGCCCACTGCATCCTACGTCTCCCCTTCTTTCTGAGGCCTTTAGGTACACTGTTCATAACCCTATTCGCCAATCTATAATTATTCATAGGGGCAACATGGCCAAACCAATGGAGTCTCTCTCTGCACAATATGCTGCTTAAAGGAAGTTGCAAACTCCTTTGCCTAATCTCATCATTAGTTACAAAGTTGAACCACCTAATGCCCAAGATACTGCGTAAGCATCTGGAATCAAAAGCATCTAGTTTCCTGTTATCTTGTTTACAAAGTGTCCAAGTTTCACTACCATAACTAACCCTAGAAAGAACCAAACTATTATACAGTCTAATTTTAGTCTTTAGGTGTATACGCCTATTTCTCCATAGGTTCTTAAAAGTCCCGGCAGCAATCCCTATTCGTCTGTTAATCTCATGCCGCACATCACCATTATCTGTTACATAGCTCCCAAGATAATTAAACTGTGACACCTGCTCAAGACTGCAACCATTCAGATTAACTGAATCACTGCCTGCCTGACCAATTTTCATCACTTTAGTTTTCTCTCTGTTTATAACCAAACCTACTCTACTACCAGTCTCATCAACAGCTCGAATGAAAGAGTTCATCTCATCAACATCATTTGTCAAAAGGGCTAAATCAGCAGCATAATCTAAATCAGAAATTTTCGTATCTCCAGCCCATTTAAGGCCAAAATCTTTCCCTTGAAGTGAATTTCGCATAACATAATCAATAACCAAACTAAAGAGAAAAGGAGACAAATTGCACCCTTGTCGAACACCAGAAGTAATGCTAAACCAATTGCTACAAGCCTTACCAACTCTCACACACGACTCAGTGTTATTATAGAGAGATTTCATAATGTTAACTAACTTGTCTGGTATACCATATGATGTCACAATCAACCACAAATTATGACGATCAACAGAGTCGAAAGCCTTTTTGAAATCAACAAAGCTAGCAACCAAAGGTTTCTGAAACTCTAAACATTTCTCAAGAATCTGACTAAGTGAAAATATCTGATCCACACATCCCCTACCACTTCTGAATCCACATTGCTCATCACGCAATTGACTGTCAACCAGATTCTTAATTCTATTAAGCACAATCATGGAAAGAACTTTACCTGGAACAGAGAGTAGGCTGATACCCCTATAGTTATCACAAGAACTGCGATCACCTTTTTTGAAAATAGGGATAACAATAGCTCTGGTAAAATCCTTAGGAACCATGCCTTTATCATAAAAGATATTCAGAATTTCAGTCATCCAAGTGGTAACCGAAAATTCCCAGCTCTGAGTATTTCCATAGCAATTTCATCTACCCCTGGGGATTTATGAAGTTTAAGCTTAGAAACAGCCAAAATAACTTCAGATTGTGTTATAGGGCCAACATTAAAGCCACCAATACATCTATCATCATTGCAAACAATGGGAGTAGAACTAACTACATTGTTTAGAACATCACTGAAATGTTCAGCCCACCTAGCCATGACAGAATCCTCCCCTTCTATAATCTTACCTTGTTTATCCTTCAATCCCTGTATACCTGTCCGTTTTCTACCACACAAAACATTAACTATCTGGTACAGCTCTCTGCTGTTGTGCTGTCTAACTGCTTCCTCAGCTTTGTCAGCCAAACCATCAAGCCAAAGATTCTTATCAGCAGCTCACTGATCCTTTACTAGTTTATTAAGGTCTCTGTAATGCTTTCTATTAGGACTAGTAGGGTATTGATTAAGGACATTCCTGCAGTTCTTTCTTTCCGAAATAAGCTCAAGTGCTTTATCACTCAGATAATTTTGCCTCTTCTGCTCCTTTTTTCCTAAAAGAGTACTGTTAGTGTCCAAAAAAGCCTGTTTAAAATGATCCGATTCTTCCTCAACTTCAGTAGTAAGCAAACCATGACTGTCATAATGACTAAGTAACCTATCATGGTAAGCTTTGGCTATAACTGGATCTTTCAGAGCTTCAGTATTAAAAGTAAATTTTTTAACCCTAGCACAACACTTTTTAAGTTTAAGTTGCAACACACTTTTAACAAGGTAATGGTCAGATCCAATTTCAGCTCCCCTATATGCCCTGGTATTTCTAACAGAACTAGCCCATTTGCTGTTAATTAATATATAATCAATCATATTCCTATGCAGCCCATCAGGCGAAACCCATGTGTATTCATGTATGTCGTGGTGTTTGTAATATGTGTTAGTTATTCTGAAACCATTGAGTTTACTTACCTGTAGGAGACGTTGCCCATTGCCATTGCAGCTACCAATACCAAAAGGGCCTATTACTCCTCCCCAAAGGTCACAGTCAGTACCAACTTTGGCATTGAAGTCACCAAGAACAAGGGAAATATCTCCTTTCTTGACAGAATTCAAAATATCCTGAAGTTGTTCATAAAACCTATTATTCTCATCCTCATCAGCATCCTCAGTGGGGGCATAACAGCAGATAACATTCAAGTCTTTAACGTTTGTCTGAAATTTTGCTGTAAGAAACCTTTCATTAATGCACTCATATCCTAGAAGAGCATCACTAGCATGTCTGCTGAGAAGCAGACCCACGCCTTGGTGATGCTTATTGTCGTCTCTTCCTGAAAAGAGAAATTTAAGATTATTTTTAAGAATCTGACCTTTATCTGTCCATCTGGTCTCTTGCAAGCCAAGAATATCTAAATTATAACGGTGGAATTCTTGTGTGAGGACATCAAGAGAAAAAGCTCTGTGCAGAGTCCTCACATTCCAACTACCTATGGAGAGAAAATGGTTAGTGGGATGTTTAAAGAAACTATGTTTATTGAGAGAGGGAATGCCGACAATATCAAACAGCCCCCTAATCACAGACATGGGGCAAAGACCCGTTCCCCCACTACTAAAGGCTGAAGCCATCTACACTGGAAGACTTCCTCCAATGTAGAATTTGACGATGCCAATAGAAGCAAAGAGTTCAGGTGCCTGCGATGACTTCTGCTCAGGATTATCCACCAGCTGATAAACATATCCTGTGAATCTATTCACTTGGGCTGTCAACCCACAAACAAACAGAAAACACAGCGGAAGATTTTCCCTCCACAGAAGCCCACCAGTGCAGCAAAATCAGGATCCATAATCAAGCTCAGAGCCATATATCTGTCCAGTAGGTTTATATGGTCAGCACCAGGACCCTGTGTGGTTGACCACTCCTCAGCAGGGTAGAAAAAAAGAAAAGTAGCCATAGTTGTCCAGATCAGTAGGCCACATTAATCTGGCAACCCTCCCCTTCCGTTCACTTCTACAAGAGAGTATCTCTTTTGAAAGTTACTAACGGTCCGCACCACGAGAAGGCGGGGTCGGACATTAGGTGCTAGGCCTGGCCGGTTCTATGCATCATCACAGGGGATTGGTGCATAGCTCTCCTTCCAGTGACTACCTAGCTACCATTTACAGACCCAATTATATTATTTGGGAAGAAATTTACTTTAGATTAATATATAATTTAACTATTTTTATTCATCAGGTTTTCCAAAATTGAGCCTTAATTGCTTAGTTGATCTATTTTTTCACTATATCACTGTAATAAAAGTCTTAAACAAATTTACAAACATATTAATTTTAATAATTTTTATTTTCATAAAATTTGCAATTCTGTTTAATTTGGTATATAACATGCCCTATTTCGATTGAGTCATTATATATATTTTTTAATTATAACATTAATTTGTTGATATGACTCAGTACAGTAGGCAAAAAGCCAGGACTTTTCTCAAAGTATGGTACCAAGAAAAAAAAAATATACAAAACAGAAGTAATTTTCTTGGTTCAAATACTTTTTTTTGTTATTCAGAAATAAATAGCCTTTCTACTCATGTGCATTATAATAATTTCTGTCTATTAGTTGTATTTTTTTAAAATTTTTTTTATTTTCATTGCCAAATGTATTTTTTTACAACATGCGTCTATAAAAACTTTATTAAAATAAAACTAGTTATTTTTTTTTGGAAAATATTTTATTTTCAGGAAATCCAGAATTAAATGCTGATTAATTTGACATATAACATGTCATAATTCCTTCCAATAGTTATTTGGCAAAAACTTTTAAATTTTTTTTTGGCTGATCATAGTGTAAAAAAAAAGCTGGGCCTCTGGGCATAAATCAGTTTTTTGGGACCTTGGAAGGGTTAAATAGATTCAGTTATATTTATTTTAAAAGTCACATTTTTTCATTAAATGCATATTTGAGAAGTTACAGAGTTCTGAAGTTTTTTCTTCACTGATATACATAGAAATTCTCCAATATTTTGTTAAGGCAGTAATATGTTTTATATTCAAGTTACAACTGACCATGAATTTCTCTTTAAGCTATAGGTTGTCCGTTTTTTGATCTGCAATATATTATTCACTAAAGGCATTCTGCTGAATAATTTGTTCATTTTGATATAAAAACATTCAACTGAATTTCCCACAGATTTAATTTTAAAATCTGTTGGATGGCTCTTAAATGATTTTAGTTTAAAAAGATGGCAATTATGTAATTCCAATAATACTATTCCAAACAAGCAAAATGATATGGGAAAGAAAATAAGCACATGTGCAGATTTTAATAAATGAGATACAGAAAGTTAGATAATTTAAAATAGAAAAATAATGTATACCTTGTACATAAAACTTCTTCATGTAAACTTCCCTGACAACGTTGGCATTGTGTCCACAATCTTGAAAATTTTTCCTCCAGTGAATTTAATTGCAACATCTTGGGGGGGGGGGGGGAAGCAGAAAATTATAATATATGGTGCATAAATGGTAGTATTAGTATTGCATAACTTTAGGATTAAAAAACAAAACAAAAATCCTTTATTACATCACTTAATCTATCAGCTACACTACATGTTACGTACACTTAATCTATCAGCTACACTACATGTAAGTATTATCACATAATAAAACAAGTTAATGTTATTGATAATTACATTCTGTATGTAACAAACTAAATAAAATATAAATAAACTAAAGCCTTACTTACATAAAAACATTACACTAAGTATATTAACATTCTTTCTACATTTGGATGCATAATCAACTATGTACTAAATAGCTACTTATGAAAAAAAACACTACTTAATATGAAAATACACCCAAAGGTAACATATTCTGATGTTCCCCAGGATAAGTCTCAGTTTTTAAACTTATACTTCACTAGCATAGATGTTTGCTTTTTCTGGACCCACTTAAGGCATTTGACCATGATGTGCAAAGGTTCATGCTCCAGATACTTCAAGACCTACTGTTCAGAGAGCTATTAGTGGTGCTGTTTACGCCTATTGTGGTGCACACTGTGACACTGGTTTGCATTTAACTTTGGCCTCTCTTCTCTCCACTTCTGCACTTGTTTGTTTAGGACACTGTAGACAGACATCTTCTTCACTTGTCTGGGCTGGGTTATTTTTCAACTGAAAGTGCGTGAGAGTGTGCAGAAGGGTATCTCTATCTTGTCAGGATGTTGATACTATCTAAGTGGTTAATGAACACAATACTCTGCTGTACTATGGATATGTACACTTTATTTACACAATATTACATTTATATTATATATACACAGTCATATCAGAATAATATGACCACCCATGGAATCACAGTGCACCTGCCCAGGGGCGTCAGAGTGCACATGACAAGGTCGACCACAGGGAGACATAAGTGGCTGGCCAGGACAGATGAGCCATAGTGTGTAACGTGAGCACAATGGGGCAGAGGTATTGATTTGATAGATGTTCAAAAAGGAATGATCATTGGATCACTGCACCAAGGGTGGAAGCATCTTGGAAAGAGCAGACTTTGTGGGCTGTTTGCAAGGTGCTGTAGTAAGGGTGTACCAAAAATGGACCACTGGCACACCGAGTACCTCCAGATGTCATAACTGTGAAGCCCAAAAGGCCATCGACCCCAGAGCAGAACGTCGCCTCTGTTGACTGGTAAAGAGCAATTGATGCGCAACAGTGCAGCAATTGATCATTCAAATGAACACTGGGGCACCCAGTTATGTGTCCCTGATAACAGTAGAGCGAACACTGTTATGCATGGGTCTCCAGAGTCAACACTGTGTAAAGGTGCCCATGTTAACCAAGGTCCATTGGCAACGACACCCGCAGTTCGCACGGGACTACAATCATTGGACAGTGGAAGAGCGGAAAAAGGTTGCCTTCTCCAACGAATCGAGGTTTCTACTCCACAGAAGTGATGGGTAGTGGCAGATAAGGCGTCAGACACACGAGAACCAACACCCAGACACGCTTGTCAGTCAAGTACAGGCCAGTGGTGGCAGTGTGCATGTCTGGGGGATGTTTTTCTGGTATGACCTGGGACTGCTGGTACCACTGGATGGTCCCTGAATGTCAATGTCCATCCCTGCTCCTCCCTGGAGTGGGACCTCCTTGACGATGGGGGGGGGGGGGGGGGGGGGGCTTACGGTGCCTCTGAGAAGTTGGGCTCGGATTGCTGGCACTCTGGAGTTCTTGAAGTCTGGTAGCCCCCGGTGGAGGGGGCCTGTTGAAGGCCAGTGGACTGGTCGGCGCTTGGCAGTCCAGTCGGCTTACTGACTTGTCCCCAGCGAAGTTGGGGGTTGCAGCCGCAGTTGAGGGGCCGTTCTAAGGGCCTCGGACAGGGCTTTTGGATGGATTGTTTTACCTCTGAGTGGCACTTTTTTGCACACCATCAGCTAAATGGCCAGGCCGCAAGGACCCTGAAGGCTCAGAGAAGGTTGGGGGAGGGGACCCACTGCAACAGCTGTTGGGAGACAGATGGTAGCCTCCCGTCAAGGCCATCCAGCGTGTTCTTTAATGTGCACAGGGTATGGCTCTCCCGCACACGGGGCCACGGCTTAACGTCCCATCTGACGGACGGCGGCCTTTTCAAGCCCATCGGTGTCCCCTACTGACCATGGGCAGAGTGGGGAAATTTTGCGGAGATAAATCTCAACGCTGACCCAGCTGGGACTCGAACCTGGGAACTACAGATTACGAGCCTGGTTCGCTACCAACTGAGCCACCTCCGCCCCTTCGGACAGGGCTTGGGGAATCCTGTCTTCTGCAGGCTCATCGGGGAACACCGTGGATTGAGTTGTGCACCTCTTCGTACACTCGTCCGTGGGCTCTTCGATGCGGTCTCTGTGATATCGAGGTGGATGGATGTTCACTAGGGGGCCTCAGCCCGTTCACAATGGAGAGGTAGAAGTTGGAGGCTCGCGGCCGGGAGTGACTACCCCAGCCAGCGGACTTATCGATGTAAAAGCCAAACTAAGAGTCCCACAGAATTAGATTTGGCCATATATAGCTTTTGCAGTGGAGGAACTTGGGTTCCTCTGCGAAGTGGAGTCCGGGTGCTGCAGTGATGTAAGCCCCAGTAGGCTAACGGCTTTGTCGGGGTTGTGGGAGGGCTGCCGGCTGGGTTTGTCTGGTTACTGGCCAGGTGTCCCTGAAGCAGCCTCGACACGGTTAAGGCCGAGACGGTGAGCGGGCTGTGGTGCCCGGCTCGATGGAGAGGACAAAGTTGAAGGTCATGCTGAAAGGACTGGAGCCCCGATTAGGCGTGGCCTATTGATGGAAGTGCCTAGGAGCCTCTGCTGCAGAGGTCTCAAAAAGTTAGGACTTCTATTTATTTTTCTGGCTCAAAATTCAAAAGATACCATATTTATTTCATTGTTGACAAGTTTCTGGACAGAATTCAGTGAGTGTTGAGCATATTCCTAGGCACCACTCAAAATTTTAAAAGATCCCACTCTCACTGCACCTCAATGATTATTTCTACAGGCAGGCTATAAAATCCCAAGCAGTGCTTCTCTCTTCACAAAAGGTCTTCTCCCGCTGTAGGCAGGAATCAGTGTAAGGCAAGCTTAAATTGATAGGAACCTTTTTAGTCGATAGTGGTTTCTGTGGAAATTCCCATATGGTGATATGCAGTCAATGTACTGCGGTGCACCGGGGTTGTCACACATTATTACGTTTCTTTTAAATTTCTTCTAACTGTTTCAAATCAATGTAAGAGATACTGGTGATGTGGGGCATGAGATTAACAGACGAATAAGGATTGCTGGCGGGACTTCCAAGAATATATGGAGAGTGTGGAGAAATATGCATCCTCCTCCTCCTCCTCCTCAAGCAGCCATGGGCTACGGAGGTCCAACCAGACCGTGCAATTTAGTTCTCCAAGCAAGTCTGTCCTGAGCTACATCAGCTGCATCTGGCCACTGCACACCAATTCTAATAAGGTCATGTTTGACATTGCCCACCGCATCCTAGGTCTCCCCCTCTTTCTGAGGCCTTTAGGCACACTGTTCATAACCCTATTTGCCGATCTATAATTATCCATACAGACAACATGGCCAAACCAGTGGAGTCGCTCTCTGCACAATATGCTGCTTAAAGGAGGTTGCAGACTCCTTTGCCTAACCTCATCATTAGTTACAAAGTTGAACCACCTAATGCCCAAGATACTGCATAAGCATCGAGAATCAAAAGCATCTAGTGTCCTGTTATCTTGTTTATAAAGTGTCCAAGTTTCACTGCCATAACTAACCCTAGAAAGAACCAAACTATTATACAGTCTAATTTTAGTCTTTAGGTGTATACGCCTATTTCTCCACTCTCTCCATAGATTCTTAAAAGTCCCAGCAGCAATCCCTATCCGTCTGTTAATCTCATGCCGCACATCACCAGTATCTGTTACATAGCTCCCAAGATAATTAAACTGTGACACCTGTTCAAGATTGCAACCATTCAGATTAACTGAATCACAGCCTGCCTGACCAATTTTCATCACTTTAGTTTTCTCTCTGTTGATAACCAACCCTACTCTAGTACCAGTTTCATCAACAGCTCGAATGAAAGAGTTCATCTCATCAACATCATCTGCCATATACACCTAAAGATTAAAATTAGACTTTATAATAGTTTGATTCTTTCTAGCTGTGATGGTCCACCCATTCACTTTTACTTTTCTTTAACCAGTTTTACTTTATTTACATTATACTTATCATTTTGGGCATTATTATTTCATTTGGACTAATCACAATTCTTTTTTCTGAGCAGTAGAAGGAGTTGCGCATGCACAACTCCAACTTTTGATTGTGAGCCTCTAATGCATGCGTGTAAGACACAACCCCTCTTGCATCATGGCTAACATGATTATCATATTATGCAAATGTTTTTCCTGGCATGCAAGACATGTGCCAGATTGTATGCAGCATGTATACTAAGTGATGTTAGGTCACAGAGTCAGTATTGTTAGTAGATGTTGAATTGGAGTATGTTGAATCAGTATGAGTAGTAGGAAGAGAAGTCAGTAAAGAATGTGTTATGTAGATAGGAGTTGTTAGTAGAGATTTAGATAGATGTGAGTTGCTAGTACACCAACTTTTTGCATTCATCAACTGAATTGGTGAGTCTTTGAATTATTTGGAAATAAACTTTGTTTTAAAACTTCTTAACTTTTGCCATTTTTCTCTTGAGCAATGTTAATTGATATTCGATTAGATTTAAACTTTAATTAAATTTGACAATCCTTTTCGAATTCTTGCTCGATAAGTAACTCTAGATATACAAAACGAACCCTATTTCAACTTTATTTGGCAAGTTAATATTGCCTGGCACCCGACAAGCTACCTAGAATTTTAAATAAATATGAATCAGACAAAAGGTCCAACTTGAAAAATTAATAATCTTTGGAGCATTACATAACGTTAGTTATGGTAGTGAAATGTGGAACCTTTGTAAACAAAATATCAGGAAACTTGATGCTTTTGATTCTAGGTGCTTACAATATCTTGGGCATTATGCGTTTGACTTTGTAAGTAATGATGAGGTTAGGGAAAGGAGTCAGCAAACTCATTTGAGCAGCATATTGTGCAGAGAGAGACTGTTTGTTTGGCCATGTTGCCCATGTGCATAACTATAAATTAGTGAATAGGGTTATTAACAGTACACCTAAAGGCTGCAGAAAGGTGGGATGTGGTGGGCAGACAATGAAAAAACAGGACTTTGTTAGAATTGGTCTACAGTAGCAAGATGCAGTAGATGCAGCTTAGGAGAGATTTGTTAGGAGAACTAAATTGTCAATCTGATTGGACCTCCATAGTTATGATTCATGGTAATGTGTTTATTCTCATTGCCATATAAGGTGGCACTGGGGCTCTAACCGAACTGCTTGAGGATGATAATGAAACTGGACTATCAAATTAGAACAGTTCTGTGCATTCAGACTTTACAACAGGCATGTCAAACACGCAGCCTGCCAAGATTGATAACCAATACGTTTATTTAACTTTTGAAAACACTGGATTCTTTAATTAAAATTATAAGTACGTACACGGTACATGAATTAAATAAACGTATTTCAGAAAACATTTCCATTTACATATAAGGTAAACTATTGCGCACAAATGTATATGTTGGAGCCCGATCGTAGAATTGCTCATATCATGAAATAGTGGCATTTCGTGATATGAGCAATTTCATGATATGAGCTCCGACATGTATACACGTCTCGAGGTCATTCAAATGTACATACTTTGCGCATGGCAATGAGTCACGAAATGCCAGTAGAGTCAGAAGCTATTCGTTAGCAGTCAGTGAACGAATACTGCGTTCCAGTCTAGTTTGCACATAACAATTTTCATCTGGTTTTTTTTGTTTTGCGGCCTGCGATTTAATATATAATACTTAATATGGCCCTCGGTAGTTAACGAGTTTGACACGCCTGCTTTACAATATCAAAGCTACTAACATTTTGGTTAGTGTTAACTAGTGCACTAGATATTAACCATTGAATTGTAAAAATATCAAAATGTAACAACTTGCTTTGCATGGCATTTACGTTTAAACTACAAATCTAAATATTTTTATATCTCTCTTAATGAATTTCATTTTACAGAAAAACAGAATGCTTATTCTATAGCAAGGAGATACCTCTGTACCTGAAATATAGACAAATACATCTTATATGCCATTTTGGCATCCATCTTGTAAACATTTGTTACCATATATCTCAATATGCTATTGTTGCCATTAATGTTGGATTATAATGCTCTACTCCTACATTTTTATTTATATATCATATACAGTGTTTATGCCGTCCCATGGCCAAGTGGTTAGTGCACTTGGCTACTGATCTAAGGGACCTGGGTTCGAGCCCCGGGTAAGGCATGGCTGTTTGTGTCGTTTTTCTGCTGAGGGCCTGCCATCCTCTCAGACCTTCTACTATGGCATATAAACTGACAGGCTCCTGTCAGACCTCTGTGACAAGCAGCTGCTTGAGGGAGTATTTATTTTTTTATATACAGTGTTATAAAGTTTGCTAATTGCCAAAAAATTATGCATATAGATTATTTGCATAAATGACTAAAAATTTGAGAAAAAACTAGATAAATATTGTATTAAAATAAAATAATAAAAAAAAAGAAAAAAATTTAAATTTTATTGCAGTTAAAATGGAAAAAAAGAGCAAAAGTTTTGCAATTAAAAAAAATGCAAAAAAAAAAGCTTATTTTTTTCTTTGAAATTTTGCCTTTTACTATTCACAATTAAATTTATTTTTGGTATTAACATGATATATTCTCCTTCATTAGTTACTTCAGGACGTGGTCCTAAAGTTAGGGATTTTATTTTCTGAAAACACTTAAAAATTTACTTGACCAGTTTCAGAAACCTGACACTTTAAGGTTTTATAATCAACTAGCAGATTTACCTGACAATGTTTGGGTGTGAAACTCTAAAACATTTAGTAGATGGCACTCCCCACATTGCAAGCTTTCATTTGACATGTAACTCATTATGATTATTCTGTTGTCCTGGTGAAAATTTATAGTCCTCTTGTAAGAGATGTTCGGAACTCTCCAAATTATGTAATAGATGACCATTCCCATGTCAGAAGCTTCATTTGGCATAAAATTCTTTATGATCATTTCATCCCCCTTCTGTGCCCCCTAGAAAAAATTTATCCTACTCTTTCAGGGTAAGTCTCAAACTCTCTAAAGTATATAGTAGATGTCTTTCCTTAGGTGATTTTGAATAACTGCTAATGCTATCTATGGGGGCAGGATAGAGAATTTTGTGGAAATAAAGCTCAGTGACGGCACAGGTAGAACTGTAACCTGGGAACTGCAGATTTCAAGCCTGGACTACCGAGCCAACCACACTCTAGCTCTTCTGGGGGCTGAGGGTATAAGCAGACAGACACACAAACTTTCTTCTTTATATATCAGATACATAGACATCATCCACTGTCCAATAATAGATCAATTAATTATTGCAAAAGTTAGCATTACAGTACAGGGAATAGCAAATGTTATTGTACTCTTTTTCTATGGTGATTAGTGAAAAGTGCTTTGATTGCCAACAGTGGCAGCTTGTCATGGGCACAGAAAGCAGTGGCTTGAAAATGCCATGGCCAAGTCAATTGCATCCTTATAATTTTGATAATATCAAACAACTTAATAGCTAATAATTAATAACTAAGCATCAGTATGTAAACATTAATTATTTGATTAATAATCAATTAATAACCTTTAAGCAACACTTTTGTGCAGTCGGGATATAAATCAATCCAAATACATCGTTTACGATAAGAAGCCATTCTTTTTTATGCAATGACTTCACAAATTCCTGGGAATATTTATGATTATGCAAACCTTAAGAAGGCATAGTAAAAATTTTAACACAAAACTAGCAATGAAATGTTTTAAACACAACAACAAATAAGAATGCAGGGATAAGAAAAGAGATAGTACTGCTACAGGGTTGAAACTAAAGGGAGGAGCTTTGATCTGCTAATTTTAAAGGTTAGTGCAGTAGTCCAGCTGTCAGCTTGTCTCAACTATAGCGAAAAGTTTTAATCCTCTATCAACCAATTAGCCAAATACACATAACAATACATATGCATGGCATCCATTCCAGTTGCAGGGGCGGGGGTGGCTCATTCGGTAGCGCGCCAGTCTCGTAATCTGTAGTTCCCAGGTTCGAGTCCCAGCTGGGTCAGCGTTGAGATTTATCTCCGCAAAAATTCCCCGCCCTGCCTACGGTCAGTAGGGGACACCGATGGGCTTGGTAAAGGCCGCCGTCCGTCGGATGGGACGTTAAGCCGTGGTCCCGTGTGCGGGAGAGCCATAACCTGTGCACGTTAAAGAACACGCTGGATGGCCTTGACGGGAGGCTACCATCTGTCTCCCAACAGCTGTTCCAGTGGGTCCCCTCCCCCAATCTTCTCTGAGCCTTCGGGGTCCATGTGACCTGGCCATTTAGCCCATGGTGTGTAAAAAAGTGCCGCTCAGAGGTAAAACAACCCAACCCATTCCAGTTGCAATGCCAATCTGGCCCACAAATTAGGGAAATTCTTTAATTTGCATTATCTCCTTAACTCTGAAGTTTCTGATTCTAAGTAATCCAATTAGCATTTAGTTGGTCTGAGCTGGGATAGTTGGGGATAACTTATACAAATATCTATTTAGAAACAATCTACAGCCTTCAGCTCTGTAAAAGAATTTAGGTGTGGACTTTGCCATGTGCTCTGGAAATGGTTAGCTGGAATCTTATAGATTTCCTCTGATTGGTGTGCAGGTGAGTACATAAGCAAGTTCAGATTAGGGAGTGTGGACACATCTGCCTCTTTAATGCAGTAAAGGAGCTACATAGGAAACAATTCTTACCTTTCATTAACATTCTCCATTTGGAAAAAGGGCAAAAATACTGTACAATTTGGGGGGCAGTTTTTTTTAAATAAAAGTAAAACTGAAAATATCTAAAATTTGGATTTTAAACCAAATCAGGAAAAAATTGGAATGTTGGTAGTTCTGAGTATTCTTCATAGTAATGCAGAATTATAAATCTCTTCATTTGTAATATGCATTATGTTGTCTGGAAATGAGATGCTCAAAGATCAAATTAGAACTGTGATCTTGGTGCTACTATTAGCTTGGTTTTTACAAAGTTGGATTCGACTCTTTTGTGTCTGTGTATGGCTGTTCTTGTGAGAGTATTTGTTCACTGTTATCTAATGTCAGCTTTGTGCTCCTTGATGCACATTTCCACTTTCAGGTTTTCCAAAAGTACAGTGTGTTCTTATTACTATATTGACATCAAGGTCAGAATTTTATACAATCGAGCTCGCTTATAACGAATTTGAATGGATAGCCGAAAAACTTCATTATATCCATAAATTCACTATAAGATCGAAAAGTATCTAAAAACAAAATATACTGTGCATTTAAGCACAAAAAATAAATACCAAACTATGAGAATAATGATACTACTTAAACACATTATAAAGACTAGTTGCTTATTATTTAGTAAACCGTATATCTGATGAACATTGCTATTTCGTTTTGCTTGAAGCAGTGGACCACTCAGTGGTAAATTCTGAGTGGGCTCCTGTGAACCAACGGGAAAGAGCTTCTTCAACATCTGGGTATAAAGGTGATCTAATTTGTTTCCTTAACCCTTCCAGTGTCCAGCCTGAAAAACTGGCTAACATCCAGAGGTCAAGTTATTTTCTCCCTATGCTTGCCCATGTCTTGGTACAGGTTTGTGAGTTTCCTTGCCATCTTGTAGTACATAGCGGATTTGCACTCATTAGCTGTTTGGGTATGGTGTCTGTTTGGTCATCCCCTTGTTGGGTTCCATGGTGGGTGAGGACCAAGGTAGTGACGGCAATGTGACAGATCCTTGTTGCCTTGAATATTGTTATTAGACACTGAACAGAGTAAGCTGGAAGGCAATAAATAACTAACATATTTAATAAATAGGGGATTCAGTGCATGTTTGTAATCTTGAGGATATAGTATTTCAATTTTAAATTGCTTTCATTAATTTTATTATTTACTTACCTCATTTTGATATATTTCACCTTCCTTGTTGTTGCAGTGACTGCAAACAGCTAAAACTAAAATAAAAAAATATATATAAATTTATTAAGAAACAGAATAAAATAAAAACTGTAAACAAGTTTAATTAATACTTATGAGCACTGTAATAATCAAATAATTAAAAGAAAAACGTAACCTGTTTTATGATGTGCAGTAGACATTGCTCTCTAGCCCCATGTGGCAATGGTTCAAGGTTTCATCCAATGGACATTTAGCTTTTGACACCACAGAGTAGGGGTTGGCTTAATCTATATTATGCCAGATTCGCAATGTGCAGTTCCTAGTTCAAGTCCCACCTGTGCCAGTATTAAGATTTACTTCTGCTAACCCTCACCCTGCCCTCAGTGAGCAAGGGAACAAATGGGCTTGAAAGGGCTGCCAATCATTTGATTGGACATTAAGCTGTGGTCCCCTGTTATGCAAGAAAGTCATACCCTGTGCACATTACAGAACATAGTGAATGGTTTTGACAAGAGGCTTTCATCTGCCTTCTAACAGCTGTTCAGTGGCTCTTCTTTCTCCAACCTTTAATTTGAGCTGTGGACCAAAGGGGTCCTTATGACCTGGACATTTAGCCCATTGTGTACAGAAAAGTACTGTTCAGAGGTAAAGGAACACTACCCAAACTTCCCATACCCAATGTAATCGAAAGCTTTTTCAAACATAGCATACCTAAAAGATTCTAGAAACTGTTAATAAATCAACAAAGTACTCTTATTTTAATATACAAAATCAGTGAACTTTAACTCATAGCTCACAGCCATTTACTACCATGAGATTTTATTTAAAAAGGCATGTAGTTTATTTAACATAAGTCTACCCTAGAAACTGATAACAACACTAAATGTAAGGATGTCTCTCTTGTTGGGAATACTTCAAACAATGTGCTGAGAAGTGGAATAGGGTAAAACTGGAAGTTGGGCTTTGAAAATGAGACATGTTGCATTTGTAACATTTTTCTTTCCTCCAAATCTGATGCATTTGCACTATTAAATATCAATTAATCCTCAAACAACTGCTTGCCACAGAGGTCTGATTAAGACCATGTAAGTATAATATACCACAGAACAGATATGTGAGGAAGGGAAGACTTGAGCAAAAGGAAACACAAGAAAAGAAAGATCCATGCCTTACCCAGGACTCAAACCCAGTTCCCTTTGATTAATAGCCAAGCATGTTTAACCACCTGGCAATTCTATTAAAAGTTTTCTGGTTGAAATACCTTCATTGTACCATTTCTTATCACCTCCAAATAATAAATAAAATGGTAAATTTATCATACTATGTATTCTGAAATGATCAGTTTGGTTTACTTTCATATAGTATTAATTTGATAAAAAAGAACAGCTTTTAGGTTTTTAACTCTTATTTCATAGGGCACTGTAGAAAAAGTATTTTTAAATAGAAACTCAACCAGATAATTACATTCAACACCAAATAATTTAAATAACTTTCAAAGCAGAACACAAATGTCAGTCATTAACAAATTACAGAAGAAAACATTTAAAACAACTTACTTATCCCCCATTTCACAAGAGAATTTAGCTCTTGAAACTAACTGCATCACTTTCTGTGTAGTTTCAATTATGAATGCATAACTGTTATTGTTAGCAAAAAATAAAATTGCAATATTAATAATAACTTTTGGGATTGAAACATTCAAATAGTTATGTTGAAGTAAATTTCAATTACAGTATAAACTAGATATATTTTAAACTTGATGTAATATAATAAAATATTTATGTTAAAATAATACTGATTTGGTATTAAGAAAATTACTTTTGATATACAGAGTGATTCAAAACTCTTGGGCCAAACTTTAAGGGGTGATAGAACACACCTAAACAAGCACTTTTCATCATACAATGTATGGTCGTAACTCAAGTGGTGAAGCACCAGAGGGCGCTTTCCAGTGAACACTTATAAGCACTGGTTTTCACACTTATCATTTCTACCGTGGATTGCAGAACAGATGGATTGTTTCACGAATCAGGAGAAGGCGGACGGGAATGCGAGGGAAGCCCAAAGACTGCACCAGGAGCGCTTTCCGACCAGACGCATGCCTGATCGTAAAACCTTTCAGCGATTGCACCAGTATCTATGCAAAACGGACTCCTATGTCAGCGGCTTGCAGGATACAGGCCATACAAGGAGTGTGAGGATGCCATGTGTTACAGAGGAAATTCTACATAGGGTTGGAGATCGTCCCGAATGTAGCATGCGAGCAATTTCCCATGCCATAAGTGTGCCCCATCGACAATGCGGCGAGTTCTACAAGACGAACGATTACACCCCTACCATGCACAGAGGTGCACTCTTTGACATCTGCAGTTTTTTGGCCTTGTGTGGATTTTGCACAGTGGCCCTGCAGCAGACTGCAGCACAACTGGACTTTGATGCACGTCTTATTCACCGATGAATGCACCTTTACACAAGAGGGCATTTTTAATACCCACAATTCACATGTGTGGGCCACCAGTAATCTGCAAGCCATATGTCCACATTCGTGGACACCAGTGGCGTTTCTCCATAAATGTTTGGGCTGGAATCTTCCACGACCATTTGATTGGCCCATACCTTCTGCCAGCCCGACTGAAAGGGAGAACGTACCTCGTATTTTTACAAGAAGTCTTACCAGAATTACTGAACCCTGTTCCAGCAAACATTCAAACACATACATGGTTCCAACATGATGGAGCGCCATTCGATTTCAGCATGGATGTATGGAACGCCTTGGATGCAACATTTCCAGGATGATTCGGGGTGGTCCCATCACTTGGCCGCCATGATTGCCCGATCTCTCATGTCTGGACTTTTTTTTATGGGGCCATATGAAAAACTTCATCTACGCTAGTCCCATCGATACCAATGAGGACCTTGTTGCCAGGATTTCTTTTGCCGCTGCCGCTGTACGAGAAATGCCTGGTGTTTTTGCCCATGAACGCCGATCACTATGTCGAAGGTGTGAAGCCTGCATTAATGTTGGCAGTCGCTCTTTTGAGCAGTTTCTGTAATTTGTTCAATAAAATTCTGTACTTTCTGTTCTGTAATTTCTGCAATTGTTTCAAACCTCTTCTGTCATTTTTGAGTTTCATTTCCCGACACAGTAACTGCTAACCCCTAGCACTTGACTGCTTGAGTTCTGACCATGCATTGTATGACAAAAAGTGCTTGTTTAGGTGTGTTCTATCACTCCCTAAAGTTTGGTCCAAGAGTTTTGAATCACCCTGCATAAGTACGTTTTTTACTTATTAACCCTTTCAGTGCTACAATCATATATATAAAATTTCCTTAATTTACAAACTAAGTGCATGGGTGTTTTTTTCTAAGTACTTTCACGATGTGAAATGTGTACTGCCATCATGATCATCATCATCAAGCAGCCATGGGCTATGGAGGTCCAACCAGACTGTGCAGCTTAATTCTCCAGGCATATCTGTCCTAAGCTGCATCCAGACACTGCACACCAATTTTAACAAGGTTCTGTTTGACATTGTCTGCCCACCACATCCTGGGTTTTCCCCTCTTTCTGAGGCCTTTAGGCACACTCTTCATAACCCTATTCGCCAATCTATAATTATCCATACGGGCAACATGGCCAAACCAGGGGAGTCTCTCTCTGCACAATATACTGCTTAAAGGAGGTTGCAGACTCCTTTGCCTAACCTCATAATTAGTTACAAAGTTGAACCACCTAATGCCCAAGATACTGCGTAAGCATCTGGAATCAAAAGCATCTAGTTTCCTGTTATCTTGTTTACAAAGTGTCCAAGTTTCACTACCATAACTAACCCTAGAAAGAACCAAACTATTATACAGTCTAATTTTAGTCTTTAGGTGTATATGCCTATTTCTCCACACTCTCCATAGATTCTTAAAAGTTCCGGCAGCAATCCCTATTCGTCTGTTAATCTCATGCCGCACATCACCATTATCTGTTACATAGCTCCCAAGATAATTAAACTGTGACACCTGCTCAAGACTGCAACCATTCAGATTAACTGAATCACAGCCTGCCTGACCTATTTTCATCACTTTAGTTTTCTCTCTGTTTATAACCAAACCTACTGTACTACCAGTCTCATCAACAGCTCGAATGAAAGAGTTCATCTCATCAACATCATTTGCCAAAAGGGCTAAATCATCAGCATAATCTAAATCAGAAACGTTCGCATCTCTAGACCATTTAAGGCCAAAAGCTTTCCCTTCAAGTGAATTTCGCATAACATAATCAATAACCAAACTAAAGAGAAAAGCAGACAAAATGCACCCCCTTGTCGAACACCAGAAGTAATGCTAAACCAATTGCTACTGTGATGCCCCATCATTCACTTTTGCTTTACCTTAACCAGTTTTATTTAATTTACGTTATATTTATCATTTTGGGGATTTTTTATTTCCTTTTCGGCATCACAGCACTCGTTTTCAAGTTTCTAGGAGTTGCGCATGCGCCGCAACTCCGATCTTCCGACTGTACCGCTAAAGCGCGTGCAAAGGACACGCCCCCTCTTGCGTCATAGCTTGCGTCATTCGTCATAGTATGCAAATGTCTTTCGCGGCATGCGCCGGCTCATTGTCAAAAACCAGTGGCCTGCGAGTCACTTGGGGGGAGTAGGGGGGAGTAGAGGGGAGTAGAGGGGAGTTAGTGCAGTAGCACTAAGGAGAGCACAAGGTGTGTAGCACCAAGCACAGTGCGTGTAGCACAGGAGTTATGTTATTTCATTGATGTCTTGGTGAGTTGAATTATTTTGGAAATAAATCTATTTTGTTATATTTTAAAACCTTTCGAGTCTGTACAGTTTTTTTCTCTTGAGCAACGCGAATTAAGGATTTTTTTATATTTCATATTATTTGACAATCATTTTAATTCTTACTCATAAACGCTCGCTGGTATTTGAACCCTAAATCAACTTATTATCAACTTATTCTACTTTTGGCAATTTGTTAATTATTGCCTGGCGCCCGTCTAAGCTATCCGGAGCATAAAAAACTTCAAGTATTTTGCATTTGTTTGGAGCGTTACACTACAAGCCTTACCAACTCTCACACACGACTCAGTGATATTAAAGAGAGCTTTCATTATGTTAACTAACTTGTCTGGTATACCATATGATTTCATAATCAACCACAAATTATGACGATTAACAGAGTCAAAAGCCTTTTTGAAATCAACAAAGCTAGCAACCAAAGGTTTCTAAAACTCTAAACATTTCTCAAGAATCTGAACAAGTGAAAATATCTGATCCACACATCCCCTACCACTTCTGAATCCACATTGCTCATCACGCAATTGACTGTCAACCAGATTCTTAATTCTATTAAGCACAATCATGGAAAGAACTTTCCCTGGAACAGAGAGTAGGCTGATACCCCTATAGTTATCACAAGAACTACCACACAATATTTACTCAATGTAGAACTTCTAAATGAATGATATTGTGGGAGATGAAAGCTTTTTTCTTATGTGACAGTTTTTAGAGTGTAATTTATATGAAAATAATGCAAATCAGGAAGGATTTATAGGTTCAAAAGGGATACTTTTGTTACACTGTGAACATTTTGAGGTGATCTTTCAAAAAGTTTTTTTTTTCAGTTCCAGGCAGAATTTTTAATCTGAAATTAAGCACTGAAAGGGTTAAATAAGCACAAGGAGATAAAATTAAATCTCTAATAGCATTAAAAAAAACTCAGCAAAGTATCAAAACTGTTGTTTAGTTAAAATCATACTCAGGAAATTCAAAACAAAATCTAGATAGGTAATGTAAAATTTGGGATAGATATATACAAAGTGACACAAAAGGGAAATGAGATTACAACACTAAAACAATTATTATTGAAAAAAATAAAGAAATCAAAGGTTGTCTTTGGAAAATTATTCCTCATTGGCCCTACTGCACTTCTCCATTCTTATCTTTTGAAACATTTTTGAACCTTTGATAATGCTTTTAGATGCTCTGTTGAATGTCTCTTTATGTGCTCTGTATGTCACCAAAATAGAGTCTGGTGAAGAGGGTGATGTTCCATTATTGTGATTTGGTTTTGGGCTAATAATTGGTCCACAGATAATGCTGAAGGAGAAGTGTCATGAAGAACAATGCATTCAATCACACATTTTCTGGAAAGGATGATACCATGTCTTACACAAATGGGTGTAATACAGACACTTTTCACCCTATTTGAACATACAAGTGATTGTTAGAGTCAGAAAAAAACAAAAACATTCTAAACAGGTATTGAATCTGATTGATGAGAGGGATATTAAGTAAGCTTACATAGAGACTATAGTAGACTATACTTTTATACAATAGCTTGAAAGGAGACTAAAGAAAATAATCTATGTAGAGCTTATATAATATCCCCCTCATCAATCAAACAGATTCAACATCAATTTAGATTGCTTTTTTCTGGTTCTCATAACTACTTGCATGTTTGTATTATGCTCTAATGTTTAAGATATGTTATCACCCTTGACAGAAAACTTGTGACTGAACACAATGTGCTCATTGCACAGGAAGCAGGAAGGTGTGTTGAAGGAAAATTCCTTCAACATTATCAGTGGAGCAATTATTGGCCCAAAACCAAATTACAATAATGGAACACCATCCTCTTCACCAGATCCCATTTTGATGACATAGAGCACATAAAGAGGACATACAATAGAAGACCTAAAAAGCATTCCCAAGACAACATAATAAACTTGACATACTCCTAGAAATATGCTGGGTAGGATAACCAACAGTGGTTATTTTTTTCAGCAATCTAACATTCCCACATATTTTTGTTAATTTGCTCCTGGCACTCTCTATTATGGGAATTGTGCAACTAACCAGTCCTGTATGTTGGAAATAATATTTGTCACTCATGCTCACAGCATTACATAATTAATTCAGTAATAAAGTATTCCTGAAGACAAGAAACACATGAAATAATTAGCTGCAAAAAATTTCAGTGTTTTCTAATTATTTAAAATGTTTTTGTCTACAGGACATATTCCTGCGATACTTTATTACTGAAGCATCTCTTCTTAACTTATAAATCCTTTCTGATTCCCATTATTTTGCTGTAATTTACACTCTAGAAACTGTCACATTATATAAAAAACAAAAAAGCCTTCATTTCTCATCAAGAGCATTCATTTCAAACTTCTACATTGAGTAAATACTGTGCATTGTGATGGTTCACTTTCACTTTAGCTAACTATTTATTTTTTTTACATTATAATCATTATTTTGGATCCTTATTTCCCCCCCCCCCCTTGAACTGGAACTGTTCCCTTTCTGACTCCTTCTGATTTGCATATATAACTCATTTTAGCTGATTACATGACTGTTGCTGGTACCAAGTGACAAGGTCACCACTGCTTGCTTCAATAATGGCAATGCACCCAGCTATGCAAATGTGCCTCACTTTGAGACATGATTGCAGGGACATGTTAAGTGGCATTATCAAGAGCAGACGTTCAGTTAAGTGGAGGAAGAGAACTGTGTGAGCTCAGTAGAGTTCTGAAGAGTACAATGAAGTATTAACACAAATTAAGCTTTTCTGGCATTGATTTGATTCAATGACAATTTGTGACAGCATTTCCTTGATCTGTATTGGTGAGTTCAGAATTTAATAAACAGCTTATTTTATTGATATCGATTTGATGTAATTTTTTTCCTCTTCAGCATATTAAGAAGTTAATTAAAATTTAGTTTTGTGGTTAAAATAATTTTGGATATTAACTGACTTGAAATTTATTATATTTTGATACTCAACTGAAATTTTGAACCCTAATTTTGGCAAGTAGATTATTGCCTTATGCCCAAATTTTAAGCTATCTTGACTTTGATTGATTATTGGGAATGTTACAGTATGTTAAACAAGTGGCAGTAAATGTTCATCAACATGAAAGTACAGAGAACAACACTGCTGCCATTCATCTAGATTGTAAATTATTGAAATTATATATGTAAGGCTGTAGCACTAAAAGGGTTAATAAATGAAAAACCTGCTTGCTTGTGTTGTGTATCCAAGTAATTAGTATTGATTTGTTGTTTAGACTAATTACTTGGATACACAAACCTTAAACATAAGTGACAATCACAATGTTGATAAGTAATAAATAAACTCAACATACTTGATATTAACCTATAAATTACCACTTTGAAGTCAATTTAAATTTTAGAGGAAAAATTGTCTTGAGCCGGGTGGGATATGAACCCACGACCTCCTGATAACATGTCAGGTGGTCTAGAGCACCTGACATGTTATCAGGAGGTCGTGGGTTCATATCCCACCTGGCTTAAGACAATTTTTCCTCTAAAATTTAAATCGACTTCAAAGTGGTAATTTATAGGTTAACCACAGCGTTACCTGTTGATTTCCTAATGTCAATATATCAATAAAGATTTTGTGGAAAAAATTTCACCAACATATGGGACTTGAACCCGCATCTTTCCAGAAACATGCCAGAGTATTCTACTGTTGAATTAATGCTGACTCATCTTTTTTCCACTAATTTTAAGACTTTAAACTCTTCACCGAGGATTTTAGGTGCCTACCATTGGTACTGTCTATGATCTCGGGTGGCAACCATTTCTTTTTACATTGCGCTGAGTAAGATGGAAATAAATAGTGTCTCTTCACCCTATTTAGCATAGATATTTATGGTGCCAATGGTAGGTGCCCAAAATTCTCAATGAAGAGTTTAAAGTCTTAAAAATTAATGGAAAAAAAATGAGTCGGCATTAGTTCAATGGTAGAATACTCTGGCAGAGAGATGCAGGTTCAAGTCACGTATGTCGGCGAAATTTTTTCCACAAAATATTTATTGATCCACAAGCAAGGCTTGTGTATCCAAGTAATTAGTTTAAACAACAAATCATTATTATTTTTTAAACATTGCTTTATTATATATATAGCAAGTTTAAAACATTTCTAGCTTATGATGTAATTGAAATTAATATGGCAATTGCAGTTTCATTTCTTGCCAAGAGTAACAAGCATTTGTAACTAAACAGCCAGTGACAAAGTTAGTTTCAAGAGCCAAATTCTCATGTAAAACAAGAGCGCTAAGATATTTTGAATATTTTCTTCTGTAATTTGTTAATAACTGACATTTGTATTCTGCTTTAAAAGCCATGATTAAAATTATTTGATGTTAAGTTGCAGGTGTTGAATGCAACAATCCTTGTTGAATGTCTACTTAAAACACCTTTTTCTACATCACCCTATGAAATAAGAATTGAAGATATAAGATCTACTTTTTTTTATCAAATTAATACTAGGTGAAAGCAAACCAAACTGATCATTCTAGAATACATAATATGATAAATTTGCCATTTTATTCATTTATTATTTGGAGATGATAAGAAATGGTACAATGAGGGTTTTTCAACCATTAAAAATTTTAATAGAATGGCCAGGCAGTTAATATGCTTGGGTCTTGTCTTCCTCACACATCTGCTCTATGGTATATTACACTTACATGGTCCTGTCAGTAGCTGCTTGAGGGTCAATTTATGTTTAATAGTGCAAATGAATCAATTTCGAGGGGGGGATGCAATAAATTTCATTTTAATGCCCCCAACTTCTTTTAGTTTCTTCTGATGTTACTAGTCAACATACCATTTGAAGTATTCCCAGGGCGATACATCCTTACATTTTATGTTATTGTCAGCTGCTGAGGTAGATTTCAGTTTTATGTTTAACCCTTCCAGGGTCATACATAAAAACCTGGAACCTGGGAACTACAGATTATGAGCCTGGTGCGCTACCGACTGAGCCACCCCCGCCCGTTCTATTAGCTGTTTGTTCATATGTTCTATACATTTTTCCGATGTATTGATTTTTTTTCCTTGTAGTTTGTCTTCTGGGTTGGGTATTTCTATATTATAAACCTCCCTTGTTGGGAGTAGTTTATCATAAAGAAGCAATTTTTTTAATCGTATTAGGTACTGTATATGGCACATTTAATTCATATTTAATTAATGTATTTTTTATAGTTTTTGCTATTCCAGGAATATAGGTGAAACTATGAGTATATTGTGTTTTATTTATTGATTGCTCTGAGTTGGGTTGTAAAGTTTGTTGAATTTTATATCTTGCTGTTTTTTTAATTTTATTCATAAAAGTGTAAGGGTATCTTGCTAGATTTGTTATGTTATATAAAAATGTAATTTTTTAAAAATATTTCTTATTGGATGAATATCAATATGCTATTATATTCATTCTTCATGGGTAAACTTAATAGTGGGGGTTATACTATTAAAAATTTAAACTGAAAAGCAGTTGGCAATCAACATCAGAAAGCCACTCATTGGAAAATTCCATCATCAACATTGGAAAGCCGCCGACCAGCAAGGAGAAGGTCCCTTTCAAGAACCTCATTCGCAACAAGACCAGTTGAGCCAGTATATCATCCAATTCAAGGAGACACCAATTATGGTAATATACATTTCCATCTTTTATTTGGAATTTTTAGAAGTTAAAAGTCTCCTTAAATAAATAATACCATATTAGAGAACTCTTAGTTTGACTAAGAACTCAGATGTAATCTCAAAGTAGCATAGTAATTGCTCAAGAGAATTTAATGTTGAAACAGCATAATCATGAATTATTAAATATTTTAAAACCTTTGCTGTGTATTTGAATTAATTGAATTATTCCTTTCATCATTAATGTTTTTTTTTCCATTTCACAAATTTCTAAAGTTGATTTTTTTCCTGATCACAGTGTAAATTTAGCTGTGCATCTGGATGTAAACCAGTTTTTCCAGGTAGGACCCTGGAAGGGTTAAACATAAAAATGAAGTCTACCTCATCAACTGCCAATAACACAAAATGCAAGGCTATCTCTCCCTGGGAATACTTCAAATAGTATATTGACTAGTAACATTAGGAGAAACTGAAAGCTGGAGGTATTAAAATTAAAATGTATTGCATTCCCCCAAATTGATTCATTTGCACTATTAAATATAAATTGACCCTCAAGCAGATGCTGACTGTAAGTATAATATATCGTAGAGCAGATGAGTGAGGAAGAGGAATGAATTCCAAGCAGAAGGAAATGCAAGAAAGGAAATATTCATGCCTTGTCCAGGACTAAAACCCAATTCCCTTTGATCAATAGACAAGCATATAAATTGCCTGGCCATTCTATTAAATCTGTCAATACCTATGATCGTCAGGGATCTTGGAAGGGTTAAATAAACTACTTGCCTCTTAACATAAAATCTTGCAGCAGTAAATAGCTCTGAGACATATGAGTCATGTTTTTTTTCTTTGGTTATTTAGCAAAAGAGTTCTAAAGTTCACTAGTTTTGTTCACACGTTTGGAAAAAAGCCTGGCCCCCTGGTAGTGTAAGGGTTTACCCCCCTCCCCACTCCATGTGGCAATTTTTTTTCTTTTAATAAATCAATTTGATCAATTAAAATTAAAGAATACATTGAGAAAAGTATTAAACTTCTCCCTCTTCCAAAACCCCTGCTATGTTTATGTTTTTAAGATTATTTAGTGATTTAGAAAAAAAATAGATTTTTGAGTTTAATATAGTGTGAAATATGAATCTATTCCTTTTTTACTTAAAAATTCTATGACATATTTTAATTTTTTTAAAAATCATCTTGTTTTAAATGCAAACTCAATGTTTTGTAGCACTATATTTTTAGACACTTAGAATGGGCTGTTGAAAATTATATAGCATATAATAAACACTTATTTTTCTAAAAAATTAAGATAAACAACCTACATTAAAAGAAATATGAACAAAAGAAAAAGTAATTAAAACTTTCTGAGCTTTATTATTAACACTAAAGGTAAAATTAAAAAAACATAATAAAATTTGTGCCTTCATTAGAAAATGTGGGAAAAAAAATAATGAAATTTTCTTTACTTCGGAATTTCTATTATTTATCGTGCAGAATTAAAACTGCTCTTTATTTTGGTAAATGGTAAGACAAACCCATTTCTTTAGCTACTCAAGAATGTTTCAAAACTTCAGTTTCCTTTTATCTGAGAACAAAAAAAAGAGCATGGTCACCAAAACATGAGGTACATAAAGGACTGATGAATCCATCATAATAAATGTTTCTAAGAGTTTCATTAGTGGTTAGGAACTATAAAACTATGACTAAAATATCTATATGAGTTCAGCTTAACAAGTGACTATACACTATTATGCAATAAGCTATTATATACCAAATGCACTGTATGAATAAACTTGCCAAAACGTCACTGGTTAATGCAGCATAACTGAAATTATAAAATGAACATTACTTTCAATATTCAAAAGTGTGTGAGAAAAAAATGAGGCTATCTTAAGACATACAGTTGAAAACATTCCTACAGAAACTCAAAATATGGCAATTGGTACCTGATGAATGTATAAAACTTAACAAAGTACTCTTATACTATGTTAAAGTTATTAGTTTATCAATTTTAACGCACAAACACTATTTTTTAAACAAAAGTAATTGCTGCAAAAATACTTTAAAATACACAGAACTTTACTTTCATCATCCAATAAAGCACGACATCCAACACAGGTATTTCGTTTCTTTGTAAATGCAGACAAAGCTCCAATTTTGGATGTGACTACTGTTTTTGTTCTGGTATGCTCACCACCTAAACAAAATAAGTATAGTTAAATAAAAAATCGAATTATTTAGATTTTTTTTTAAATAAACACATCAGTTATACATTTATTACTATTATAAAACACATAACACAATATAGTCAGGAAATAAAAAGTATTGAAAAACATGTTAAGCTTCCAGTAAATGAAAGCAAAAATGTGCCTTTTAAATTTTTTTTTTGTTTTCCACCAATTTTTACTGCTGCATTAATTTTGCAAAATCATACATTAAGAATAATATTATAATGCTATTTAGTATAATAATATTATGAACTAATATAACCAGAAATTATTATTCAATATAGTTACTTAGTAATATTATCCAGATATGCAGGTGGATGAGGGAGGGGGCTCAGTCAGTAGTGTGCCAGGCTCGTAATCTGCAGTTTCCAGATTTGAGACCTACCTGGGCTAGCACTGAGATTTATCTGTGCAAAACTCCCCATCCTGTCCTCAGTCAGTACCCCTACTGATGGGCAGGAAATGCCACCATCTGCCAGATGGGACATTAAGTGTGGCCCTATATGTGAGAGAGTCATACACTGTACACATTAAAGAACATATTGGAAGGCCTTGGCAAGAGGTTACCATCTGTCTCTTAACACCTGTCCAGTGGGTCACCTACCCCAACCTTTTCTGAGCCCTCTGGGTTTTTGTGACCTGACCATTTAGCCGATTGTGTACACTAACCAACCCATATATGCAAGTAAACACTTTTACAAAACTCAAAACTCATTCCTGAAGAAAGTTGATCAATTTGTTTATTCACTAAATTTTCAATAAATACCATACACTATATTGCAAAAAGTGTCTGTGCACTTTCATGTTAAGTAAAATGAATAGTCACATTCAAATCTACCTTTGAAAATAAGCTTTTTATGGAAAAAAAAGTCACTAGACATAAGTTGAAGATCTCGGTCAGAGCTCTCTAAATCTCTATTTTCTATAATATTAATATAATATTTAAAGGGTTATGGAAGCTGAAACATTTAAGTGAAACTTTTGCAAATTTTGAAAATTTACTTCAAAAAGTTAAATCACAACTGTTGTAACAAGTTGTTCGCAATATAAATGTGATATTGAATTTTGTGTAAGGTTTTTTGAAGTTTTCATCAATTTGGGGGGAAATGTTTTGGAAGTGTGGTGTGTGATAACATCTGTTGTTAAATATTATAGCTTTCATAACTCTTTAAAAATTAGATTAATATTATGGAAAATAGAGATTTAGAGAGCTCTGACTGAGATCTTCACAATTTATGTCTAGTGACTTTTTTCCATAAAAAATCTTATTTTCAAAGTTAGGTAGATTTGAGTGTGGCTATTTGTTCACTTAACATGAAAGTGTCCAGACACTTTTTGCAATAGTGTAAGAGAATTTCTTGTATCATTGCTGAGATAGTAGAATTATACCAAAGAGTAGCAAACATTATTTAAATATATGCTCAGTCACAACTCTCACTGTGATGATATAAAATGAGAGGATCAATTTCAAAAATACTAAATTCTGAATAAGATTTTAAATTCAATGATCAATTTAGCATCAGAAGTGTCATTTTTAGTCATTTTATTTCAGTCATTTTTAAAGTATATGCTTTTCCATGCATTTTGTTACATATTCAGTATTGTTGTTGAATTAAGGGTATTATTGGATGACATTAAAACTGGTAGATGAGTTAAGATTGCTTGATTGATTTGTAACATAGAGAACAGAGTAGAATCCTAGTAATTCCTAGGTCATAAAGGCCTTCTCATACAAGGACAAATACTACTAAAACTGAAATCAGTGCTGACCACTGCCTCTGACCCAACATGTCATTCCACGTTAAATCAAAATAGCTCTAGATCTCGGCTTCTTTGATCTTATAACAAAATATGGAATACTTATTGTATTCATAGGTAAATGGAAAAACTATTTTGTTTTTCTGTACATTAGTTTTTAAGACATAAGCATTCAAAAGTGCCAAAAAACCTCAAAATTTGAACTATTATTTTCCTTTAAATGCTTATAACTATCATTCTATTCAAACTAATTTAATGAAATTGGTCTCTTTCTAAAGATCTTGACAGGTCTTTAAAACAAGTATTACAAGTTTATTTAATAGTAAATTAATTTTTTGAGGCTGTTACCCAAAATATTTAGCCTTGAATATCTCAAAATTTGCCCCCTTAAATACATTTGAAAAATATTAAATTGATCTCTTTCTAAAAGACTTGACATATTCTTTAACCCTTTCAGTGTCAAGCCTGAAATATGGGTTTGCAACCACAGAGCAAGCTATGTTTTTCTGGTGGGAAAAAAAAAATACTTTAGATCATTTTTATCATATAACTGATGAAAGGAATTATGGCATGTTATAAGCCAAAATAATCAGAGTTTAATTCTAGATTTTGTGAAAATAAAAAAATTTACAAAAAAAGATGGCAAGTACAATTCTAAAAGGGATTTTTTTGAGTCGTGTAATAAAAAAAAAGCATTGGCAATGCAAATAAAAATTAAAAAAACACCTAACATACAAAATAATTTTAATGAATATTAATAGCAAGGTTGTTTGTGAATAAAAAAAAATAAAAATAAATTTGAACCTAAAACAAGAAAATTACTTTTCTAATTTTTTTTTTGGCATTATGCTTTGAGAAAAGTCTAGGATCTTTATCAGCTGTGTTGGGTCAAAGAAGTCAACTTTAGAATTGGAAAAAACAAATCAACAGAAATAAATCATGCTATATACCATTAAATAAACAGAATTCTAAATTTTATGTAAATAAAAAATTTAAATTTATAAGCTTATTAAGGAGCCAAAAAGGAGACTATTTCATAGTGATATAGGGCAAAATAGATCTGACTATGCAATTAAGGCTAAATTTAGAAAACCTGATGAATAAAATTAATAGAGAGGAAATTTCTTCCTGAAATACTTACTTGAAACATGATTCTTATTTCTTTTAAAGATTCTTTTCAGTATGGTATATTTTAAAAATACAAGCTAGTATTATATAAGGTGACATGGACTGCTCATATTAATGGAATTTTCTGTCTTGTTTATGAAATGGGGGAACACTTTCTTTGCTGTATTTCATTACTGAACATTGTGTATTTTTTCTTTAAGTGTTGAATTTTGGGGATCTTGGCTAAATGCTGAAAAACTAATTGGAACCAGCAAAAAAAAAAAAGTGCACCAAAAATAGTTAATATATTCAGAGTGGTACAGTCAAGATATGAAAGAGGGGATGCTTAAAACCATTCAATATAAACTTAAAAATTAATAACTTTGAAACAAATAAAATTTTATTAGGGAGGGTGTTGTGTGCGGGAGGGGGGGGGGGGGGTTAAATCCCTCAGCATAATGCAGAAAAGGGAGGGGGTAAAAGCCCTTCACAAAATCAAGTCCTTGTCTCCCAATCATAGGAGAAAGGCCTGATTAAAGTGCCAGGAAAATACTTTTTTGCATCCATATCCAAGATGTCATTCATTCTCAGGATACAAGATCACAGTTTTTTTTTACTGAAATACCAAGAAATAATAATTAAGAAATAACCTGAAGTGATGTTAAAGACCCACAATAACAAGTTGTAAGGCTTCTTAATGAGAAAAATAAAATGGCAAAGAGATATAACTCTACAAAATTAATAATAATTTATAGATCTATGGAAATAAAACAAAAATAAATTTATGCAAATAAAAACTAAAGTTTTAATAAAAAATATAAATGCTAGCTGGAAAAGCACAACTTCTTCCAATAATTATGACAAGAAAGCTGAGTTAGATGGCCACATCCACAATCATTTTAGTATGTCACATTACACATTGAGCAATGATCGCATCTGCATAATCTCTGCTTGATTCTGTGAAGTATACAATAGCACTTTTAGTTTCATTTTCGATGCACTGAATGCTGAGATGATTTTTTTAAAACATGAAGGACAGAGATAATTTGTAAGTTTTTGGCCTATTTTGGTTTCTCATACACTATACAAACACTTACAAAATGCATGCCTGCTGGAATAGCAGTCAGATATGCTAACCACTAGACCAGATAGGACCAATTAATATAAATAATTATATAAATAATGCTAAAATAGGTTAAAGTGGAAAAAAGAGAGTAAAACAGAAAAAAAGAGACTTGCATATTTCGACATTGCTTATTAAAGCCTCCGATTTTAAAAAAAGCTATTGATTTTTGCGAAAAATTTGAAACTTTAAAAAACAACTATGTTTAAAATAGTTCCAAATTAGCCTTGTGAGCTTAAATCAGATGGGTGCTTCAAAATGGAGGTACAAAAACAAATGAAAAGGCAATAAAGGGGCGCTTGCTATCCACGTCTCTATTAACTGATTCTCCACAGTTACAATCCAATTTATTGAGGAACAATGCACAAAAATTCCCTACATTTATGAAGATGCTTGTATGTGAGCCCCCAGAGTTTCTACTGTTTTAAAAATTGCCATGCTGTCCAATCTGGCAGCTCACAATGATCAATCTCAGCACTATCTTCGTTCTTCTTGAGCTATGAACCTTGAATGTGCAGTAAAAGATATGTTTGCCTATTTTCATACAATTTATAATAAGAAAATATGTAAAGTAAAGCATTCTTGATTCATTTAAGTCCATGTAAGCAAATCAGGGAATCAGAACCTTGGGCGAGTGTTTTTCCTACTGTAGAGGAAAATGTTGAGATGACAGAATCTGAGCCATGATAAGCCAATGGCAGATTACTTACCTATCCCCCAGTTCTGCTGCTTGCTAATTTCCCTTAAACTTCCACCATCATATATCCAATCAAGCCCAAGACACTTGTTTTTAAGTTAAGTAAAATAAATAAGTGACTTTACTATAATTTACTTTTAAAAACATTTGTGTGTACATAGCATATGTGTTCAATCCTCAAGACAAAGAATGGGAGTTTGGGTAAGTGCAACAATGAAAAGGGAGTTTTGATCATAAAGATAGTGGAGGAGAGGACACTGTTCTATTTTATAATTGTTTCCATGAGTTTAACATGGAGTCAATATTGTGCAATTCCTACTACCATTTGGCCTATCAAACTGCTATTTCTTTAAAGATTTCAGAATAAAAATAATTTATATGGTAACAATATTTCATAGTCATTATACTTAAATATATATTTATATAGTCGGTATATTAAAAAAGTGATTTAAAGCTGTTTAAATGGCAGAACAAGTATATGAATGTGCAGAAGGAAGTAGCATAGTTCTTGTTCTTAGCATACATATTACATTTTTTATGGCAGACATGAAAATCATTTATTATAATTTATTCATTAAATCATTATAATTATACAATTTTTTAAAGTATAAATGCTTTAATATTTCAAAATAAGCCTTTATGGGGGAGGGGGGGGGTGCAATTCTTCTGATCCCAATTGTAGCTTATCCCATTATTTCTTATCAGAAAAAATCCCCTATAACAAATTAAATTTTTTAGTCACCATTACTGTTGGATAATAAGGGCCCTGTATAGTGCATACCATGTCTATGGTATGGATTTGGTTGGGGTGTTTTACCTTTGTGGCACTTTTTTGCATATAATGGGCTAAATGGCCAGGTCACAAGGACCCCGAAGGTTCAGAGAAGGATGGAGGAGTGAACCCACTGGAACAGCTGTTAGGAGACAGATGGTAGCCTCCCGTCAAGGCCATAGTGTTTTTTTTAACATGCACAGGGTATGGCTCTCCCGCACACAGCGCTACAGCTTAACGCCCCATCCAACAGACAGTGGCCTTTCCAAGCCCATTAGTGTCCCCTACTAACCATGGACAGATTGGAGAGTTTTGTGGCTATGGTGTGGCAATCAGAGTGCTGGAAGAAATTATATGGTATCATACTAAAATATGCACCAAATGGAAAAGGCATGTTTTTTCAAGTTTGAATTACCTACTTTTATGAGTATTTTTTAATTGATGCTCAAATTGTAACACTCCAAAGAAGTGAAATACTTTTAAAGTTTGGACCCTTTGATCCAATTATTTTTATGCTCCAGATAGTTGAGTCGGGCGCCAGGCAATAATTAACAAATTGCCAAAAAAATAAAGTTAAATTAGGGTTCAAAATACCAGCGAGCGTTAATGAGTAAGAATTCAAAAAATATTAAATGATTGTCAAAATGTAAAGATAAATTCTAATCAAACAATTAACGTTGCTCAAGAGAAAAAATTAGTAAAGATTCAAAAGGTTTAAATAATAAACAAATTTATTTCCAAAAAACACTCACCAAAACTTCAATGAAGAAGATACATCATTTCTCAACTTTGATTACACACACTGCACTAATTGTGCTCCTCCATGCTTACTACCACACTCTCTTCTGTCTAACTGTCTACTGTCTGTCTGTGCTACTGTGACAACAGATAACAAGAGGCTTACAGTGCCCACACATGTCATGTTGCACGCCGGGAAAGACATTTGCATAAATTGACGAGCAGCGCAAGTATGACACAAGAGGGGGCGTGTCCTTATGCACACGCTTTAGCGGGTGACAGTCGGAAGTTCGGAGTTGCGCATACGCAACACCTAACTCTTGGAAACGAGTGCTGTGATGCCAAAAAGGAAATAAAAATCCCCAAAATGATAAATATAACGTATATTAAGCAAAACTGGTTAAGGTAAAGTAAAAGTGAATGATGGGCATCACAAAATACTAAACTATAAACTACTCACTCTATGAAGTATAAATGATCTAACACTGAATTTTGAATGAAATCTGATAGTGAGTTTTCCCATCAAAATTTGAGACATATGCTTTTATGATAGTACAACCAGTATTTCAAGAATTACAAAATCAGGTAATCATGTTATAGCAATCTATGTGTAATCAGTCAAATTTTGATAATTTAATGATATGCTATTAGTTGGAATACATCAGCATTTAATGAGTTTTTGGAGGACAGATGGTTAATAGGTAATGATAATAATAAGGAACAGTAATAAAACAGAAATAAATAAGTAATTTAATTATTCTGCCCTTGTCCATTGCATGGCAGAGGCATTCTCCAGTATTCTCCATTGGTGTCAGTTTTGTGTCAATACAGTAACACTAGGCAAGCATTATGAATAAAAGGAAGTAGAAGTAATAATAATTCTGTCTTTTAAAGTCAGGAGTGATTCTATTAGAGGTCAATTTCTTTTAAAAAGGCAACTAAGCCAATTGTATTTTCAATCAACCAATGAGCAGAAATAGTTCATGTTACGTATAAATAGAAAAAGCATTTAATTCTGTAAAATAAAATATAAAACTCAAAAGGAAAGAAAAAAGTAGAAGGTAAGCATAAAAAGCACATTGCATGCTCATTGGTAGGGGTTTTGAAAAACAGAAATTCTTTTTCTGATACTGCAAAAGTTGAAAATTATTAATCTTTACAGAGTTGGAAATTGTTTCCAATACAATTAAAAGACCTTCTTGCTCAAAAATTAATTTAAAATAATTTAAAAATTCTCTGTCATTGAGCAATAAAATTTCAGAGTTTATCCTTCAAACTATTTGGATGTTGAAAGTTCTTAGGAGAAAAACTCTCAGAAGCTTTTCGGAGCAAAGACAGCGCTCCGTCTTCAGTGAAGTGATGTTATGTACTGACGTTGGGTCCGTTTAGACAAAGAGCTTCTTTCCACATGTCGTGTAGGGTGATTCCAGTGTCTCGGTTGCAGGTGGGGACGGACGAGGTCATTATTTCAATAGCCTCGCGGACTATGGTTCCGTAGAAAGTGGATCCACTTTCTACGGAACCATAGTCCGCGAGGCTATTGAAATAATGACCTCGTCCGTCCCCACCTGCAACCGAGACACTGGAATCACCCTACACGACATGTGGAAAGAAGCTCTTTGTCTAAACGGACCCAACGTGAGTACATAACATCACTTCACTGAAGACGGAGCGCTGTCTTTGCTCCGAAAAGCTTCTGAGAGTTTTTCTCCTAAGAACTTTCAACATCCAAATAGTTTGAAGGATAAACTCTGAAATTTTATTGCTCAATGACAGAGAATTTTTAAATTATTTTAAATTGTTTCCAATCCTGTAAAAGACTTAAAACTTGTTTATATGATGCACAAACCCATTTAATACAAAGGAAATTAAAATGAAATATTTTACATTGATATTCTCTACTGTGTAAAAAATAGACCACTTGATAGAATTTAATCAACACCAATTATTGGGTTCATTATTTAATAACAGCAAAGTTACCTGTCAGGTCTGAAACTATCTTACATGGTAGATGACTCTGGCCACTTGCAAACTTTCAATGGTGCAAATCCATCCTATTCCTCCTCACTTTTGGAGATCTGAAATCCTTTAAAGTATGTCGTAGATGGCATCCCCTGAGTCCCAAGCATTTGTTTGACATAAAACTCACTATGATTGTTTCTAATATCATAATATCAGGGGTGGTGGTGGGGGGTGTGTGCAGGAAGTAAGATTTGTATTCCTCTCTTCTAGGTGTGATCTGAATCTTTCAAAAGTACACTGCTATTTATAATTTAAGGAAACTGAACAAAAATGCAAATTGTAACGCTCCAAAGAAATGCAAAATACTTATAAGTTTGGACCCTTTTTCTGATCCAAATAGTTTTATGCTCTGGATAGTTCAGTCGGGTGCCAAGCAATAATTAACAAATTGCCAAATAAATAAATAAAGTTAAATTAGGGTTCAAAATACCAGTGAACGTTAATGAGTAAGAATTCAAAAAATGATTGTCAAAACGTAAATGTTAAATACTAATCAACCAAATAACATTGCTCAAGAGAAAAAAATTAGTAAATATTCAAAAGGTTTAAATAACAAACAAATTTATTTCCAAAAATCACTCACCAAAACTTCAATGAAGAAGATACATTAACTGAGCACTCTTCCGTGCTACATGCTTATGCTCTCTGTGCTACAGTGCGCTGTGCTGTGCTGTGCTACTATGACTAGCATGTCACCAGACTTTAACAAGAGCCGAACGTGTCATGTTGCACGCCGGGAAAGACATTTACATAAACTGATGAGTGATGCAAGCTATGATGCAAGAGGGGGGGGGGGGGGGTGTCCTTGTGCACGCACTTTAGTGGGTGACAGTCGGAAGATCGGAGTTGCGCATGCGCAACTCCTAACTCTTGGAAACGAGTGCTGTGATGCCAAAAAGGAAATAAAAATCCCCAAAATGATAAATATAACGTAAATTAAGCAAAACTGGTTAAGGTAAAGTAAAAGTGAATGAGGTGGCATCACAAAATATCTCAAGAAATACTTTTTAAAATTTAATGAAAGCTTCAGAGGATATTTAATATTACATATATTAATATTTACTTAAAATAACTGAAAGTTCTCTGTTGTTGAGCAATTAAATTTAAGGTTTATCCTTCAAACAATTTGTATATTAAAAAGTTTTCACATGCATATTGTTTGAAGGTTAAACTAAAAATTTTACTGCTCAATGACAAAGAACTTTCAGTTATTTTAATTACTTTCCAATTGAGGTCCTTAATGTGCATTAATATTTACATTTGAAATAATGAATATATCTTAATATTTGTCCAATTATATAATTAAATTTCCAATCAAAGAATATATTAAAAAATTGTTGATTACCACAGACATAAATTTACCTCTGAGTGCCACTTTTTTCACATAAAGGGCTAAATGGCCAGGTCACAAGGACCCTGAGGGTTCAGGAAAGGTTGGAGGGAAGGGACCAACTGGACAGCTGTTGGGTGACAAATGGTAGTCTCCCATCAAAACCATTCAGTGTATTCTTTAACATGAACAGGCAATGGCTTAATGTTCCATTTGATGGACAGTGCCTTTCTAAGTCCATCAGTATCCCCTATTGACAGAGTGGGATAGGGAATTTTGCAAAGATAAATCTCAATGCTGCCACAGATATCAAAGTTGACATTATTTAGTAAGGATAATGATTATCCCCAACAGCAATAGAGCTTGCACAATATGCTTGTGTGCTTCTAACAAGGTTATCCAACAATGCAGAGGACACCAAATCCCATTCTTTTATAAGTATAAGAGTATTTTTCAGCTCAGGAAGGATCCTTGGAGGGAGAGTGGACAACTTACAACTCTCCTCACCAAAACATCCCATGCATGTTGTTCAATGGAGTTTAGATCTGGGACTTTGCCACACAATCTATTATATGAATATCTTCACTCTCAAGATATTTCTCCACAATTCAAGCCCTATGTGGACAAATGTTATCCTCCATAAAAATCAATTCTTACCTACTGGCAACTCTAAAAATTGTGACTTTCCATCTTCCCAATTTTCCTGACCTTGTCGCTAGTGGTACAATTGGGAAAGAAAAAATTTCAAACATCACTCAGAAGAGGTGTTAATAGGAATGCCATACATGCTAAAGCATTAATCAATGCAAAGAATCAATAAACAGTAAATACAAAAATTACCTGTTGACAGAATCCATGAAATACTTGCAGAAAAAGGTTGAGAAAATCAGGATAATTTAACTCTTTTTCTATCATTTTGACCAATTGCAGGTTGGAGTTAGTGAAGAGGAAGGAATAGCATTGATTGGAGAGTTCATTTAAAATCTCAGTCGTTTTGGGCCAGTATGGTACTGAAAAGTCACAATTAGTGGAGAAATGAACTGGCCAGTGCTAATTTAGTGATCTAGAACAAATAATAAAAAAAAATAAATACCCCCTCAAGCAGCTGCTTGCCACAGAGGTCTGACAGGAGCCTGTCAGTTTATATGCCACAGTAGGAGATCTGAGAGGATGGCAGGACCTCAGCAGAAAAAGACACTAACATCCATGCCTAATCCGGGGCTCGAACCCAGGTCCCTTAGATCAGTAGCCAAGCGTGCTAACCACTCGGCCACGCCTGGCATGTAACTGGAAGATGTGGGTTTGTGTGCCACTCATTGGAAAAACTTATTTTTCCCTGTAAAAGTATTTCTTGAATTCTATGTCAAAAGGTAATTCTGTGTATTTACTATTGACCGATTTAACATTAGAAACATTATGAACTGCAGTAAAGCCTTGATTCTATGAACCTTGATTTCACGGTCTTTGGATTTACCATTCACCATCACCCACATCAAAGTAGTTTGATCAGCAAAAATTGCGAAGTCATATGCAAGCCATGCTGCTTTCTCAGTTTGCTTTTGAATGCTGTCTATGAATCATAGTCAGATAATGAAATGCAGCCTTACCAGCAAATTTTGAGGATCCTAAGGGATATTGTAATTTGTAAGCAATGGCAGAAATCTTTCCAGATGAAAACTGATATTTCCCTTAAACCAATACACATTTTCAAAATCAACATCTCTTGGAAGGGCCAGGTTGCCAACTGTGAACCACCACAACATATATTTGAGAATGATTTCGAATGACTGGAATTATCAGTGACTACAATTATCATCATGGTAAGCATTGTACTAGGGTGACAAATGGTGGTTTTAAACACTCGCAGTACATTATTATTTAGTCAGTTTTATATTGCTACTGTATTATTGCATACTAAATTACATTATTTTTAAATTTAAAATGGAAGGTACTTTCCTACACAAAGGACAGAGATAACCTAGAAGCTATATTAGGCTTGTCCTGGTTTCTCATACAACATACAAACATTTACACAAGGACATGCCCTGCTGGTCTTAGCAGTCAGGTATGCTAACCACTAGACCAGATAGGGCTTGTAGTCATAAAAACAGTAGTTTTGAAAAAATAAAAACCTGCAATCTTATGTGCTATTGTTTATTTTGGACAACTTTTTTCTGGATAGTCTGCAGAATAGAGATTTTACTGTATTTATATTAGAACAATAAAATAATTCAGAAAAGACAGCAAAATTAAAAAACAAATTGCTGAAGTTAAACTGTAAAAAAAAGTAAATTTTGCTACTTTTTGAAAACATGCACAGAATTTTTTATTTGCCTTTATTTTTCTTTGATCTTCTATTTCTTTAATCACAATTAAATGCCCTTTCTTTAGGTATATAGTATGACATATCTGTTCATTAGTTACTTCAGAATAGGGCTATTATTTTCTGAAAACATTTTCAAAATTAACTTAGCTGTCAGAGTGAGTTCAGTTTCAGAAACCTGACACTTTAAGGGTTAGGTAAAAACAGTAGACACCACTTAACATAAAAAATTGAAAAGGTGAAATATTAACTCAAAATATATGCTCAATATATATCCTGTAAGTTCCTTAAATTTTGAAAACATACAGAAACATTCTTTTGAAGAAAAAATCAACATAATGTATGTAGTTTACTTAGACACACAAATAAATTTAATTGTAACTGTTAAATGTTTGCTACTTGTACACATGAATATGCTTTATATTTGGTACAGAATGATGTTTTTATAACAAGAAAATATACTGCTCAACGTTGAAAATGTCATGCCACGAAGTGTTTATCAGACCGCTATGCAAATAGGTGGGTATGTATTGATAGTCAGGTTATGGAAATGAGTGCAGTTGCAAACCAATCACATGATAGGCGAGGGAGATAACAGGGCAAAACAGCTCAGCATAGCTAAGTTTGGTTGTCCTCACGTGGGCCTGTAGATCATCATAGTGATCTCGGTGGCAAAAGCATGTGTAGGAGTGAGAATGCCTGGGTGACATCATAGGGAATCCTACCATCACATGAACAACTTTACCAGATGCATAGATGACAGATATATTGATGTTAAAAAGTTAGCATTACCTGCTGACTTTTAAACATCAATATATGAAAAAAATATTTTTTGGGAAAAAATTATTCATACACTGATGTTAAAAAGTCAAAAGGTAACACTGTTTGTCATCTATGTTTAAATCATTAATAATGCTAAATAGCGTGAAGATACTTTATTATTTATTTCCATCTTTATTACTCAGTGCAATATAAAAAGAAATGGTTGCCACCCGAGATCATAGATGACGTTAATGATAGGCACCCAAAATCCTCGGTGAAGAGTTTAAAGTCTTAAAATTAGTGGAAAAAAAGATGAGTCGGCATTAGTTCAACAGTAGAATATTCTGGCATGTTTCTGGAGAAATGTGGGTTCAAATCTTGTATGTTGGAAAAAAAATTTCCATAAAATATTTACCAGAGGCTTCATCATAGGGCTACAGACAGCTGGTTGGTCCCTTTGTCATATCAAGATGCAACAACTGTCAGCCAAATTTGGAGACAGTAGTGCTGCCTTGGCCAGCACAATCCCCAGACTTCTCCCCAACAGAGAATGTGTGGGACATCATTGGCAGACGACTTCACGCCTCTCCATGACCCCTTGGTAATGTCAATGAATTATGAACACAGTTCAACAACACATGGTCCACGATACCTCAGACATCCAGGGACTTTTCCACTCGATATCACATGTTGTCGAATGTATAGCCCAGCATGGTGGTCATATGACCTACTGACTCAGGCCACATTATTCTGTCTCCTCACCCATCTCATTCATGTAATCCCACAATAAAATCACTTCTTTTCCACCTACTTGTCTACATGTGTGGTAAGTTCATTTCATGCATTCCTTCATGTTGTGGCATTTTCTATGTTGAGCAGTATAATTACACAACATAAATATTAATTTACATTAATATTGTATATAAATGCTTATTAGACAAAGACTAGTAATGCTTACGTAATAAAACTGATTCAGCTTTGTTTTCTCCGAGAATTGGTTCAAATATCCTCAATAAAGGTTTAGATATTTGGTTTTCAAGATAATATTGAGTGTCAATAGGAATGCTATGTTCCAGAACATATATAGGATCTTCAGATTTCAAATATGCAGCAGTTTTCTTGCTGGCTGCTGTGATAACATAAGGCACTCTATCACCAAGATTTGGGGCACTTCCAGGGTCTCGTTTCTTCATCCTCAGAAAAAAAAAAAGAGAAAATTTCTTAACAATAAAGTGTATTTTAATTATAGGAATAAGATGTTGTTTTACCTCTGAGTACTTTTTTGCATGCAATAGACTAAATAGTAGGTCACAAGGACCCTGAGGGCTCAGAGAAGTTTGGGGACCTACTGGATAGCTGGGAGTCTACTGTCAAGGCCACCTGGCACGTTCTTTAATGTGCACAGGGAATCTCTCACACACACACGCGGGGGGGGGGGGGGGGCTGGCTTATGAAACAATATATTTATGCATCATGTGTTTTAATAAATAAAAGGTAAATACAATGAAGACCACTTAATATGGAAAAACTGATATAGCAAAATATTGATTAACTCAAAACACATGCTCAATATATTTCCTGAGATATAATTTTCAATGAATTTTAACCCTCACTCTTTCTTCATATTTGTGTTTTTTTTAATAAAACCACCCCAATACCAATATTACTAATTATCCTATATTCCTATAAGTTGTTTAATACTAATATTACACACTAGCTATAACATTATCCTTTGACTTTGCTAAAAAACCAAATAAATACCCTCTCAAGCAGTTGCTTGCCACAGAGGTCTGGTGATAGGAGCCTGTCAGTTTATATCCCATATGGAAAGTTTTATTATATCCCATAGTAGGTCTGAGAGGATTGCGGACCTCAACAGAAAACTGACATGTATATCCATGCCTTACCCGGAGCTCGAATCCAGGTCCCTTAGATCAGTAGCTGTGATGGTCCACCCATTCACTTTTGCTTTACCTTAACCAGTTTTGCTTAATTTACGTTATATTTATCAGTTTGGGGATTTTTATTTCCTTTTTAGTGGACTGTTCTGATCTCCTTCTGAGCTACAGGAGTTGCCTGCCTTACCCGGAGCTCGAATCCAGGTCCCTTAGATCAGTAGCTGTGATGGTCCACCCATTCACTTTTGCTTCACCTTAACCAGTTTTGCTTAATTTACGTTATATTTATCAGTTTGGGGATTTTTATTTCCTTTTTAGTGGACTGTTCTGATCTCCTTCTGAGCTACAGGAGTTGCGCATGCGCAACTCCAACCTCTTGACTGTTAACTGCTAAAGCACGCATGTTGAAGAACATGCCCTCTCTTGCATCATAGCTTGTGCGCTTGTCAGTTTATGTAAATGTCTTTCCCGGCGTGCAACATGACATGTGCCGGCCTTTGTACAATGCATGATATAGCAGTGACATGTGGTTGGGTTGGGTTGTTTTACCTCTGAGCGGCACTTTTTTGCACACCATGGGCTAAATGGCCAGGCCACAAGGACCCCGAAGGCTCAGAGAAGGTTGGGGGAGGGGACCCACTGGAACAGCTGTTGGGAGACAGATGGTAGCCTCCCGTCAAGGCCATCCAGCGTGTTCTTTAACGTGCACAGGGTATGGCTCTCCCGCACACGGGGCCACGGCTTAACGTCCCATCCAACGGACGGCGGCCTTTCCAAGCCCATCGGTGTCCCCTACTGACCGTGGGCAGGGCGGGGAATTTTGCGGAGATAAATCTCAACGCTTACCCAGCTGGGACTCGAACCTGGGAACTACATATTACGAGCCTGGCGCGCTACCGACTGAGCCACCCCCGCCCCAGTGACATGTGGTCACAGAGTTAGTAGAAAGAAGTAGTTGAAGTAGTAGCAGAGTAGCAGTTAGAGATGGAGAGATGTAGTAGTAGGTAGAAGTTGTTAGTAACAGTGAGTAGTTAGAAGTTGTAGTCGACATTTTCATGTGATGTTGGCGAGTTTGAAATTTTGGAAAAAAATTTTGTTATAGAAACTTTTGAATCTTTGCTATTTTTTTCTCTTGAGCAACGTTAGTTGATAATTTTTGATTGTATTTAAAATGTAGCTTGACAATCATTTTTTGAATTCTTACTCACTAAGTAATGCCTGCTGGTATAATATTAGAACCCTAATTCGATTTTAATTGGCAAGTTATTATTGCCTGGCACCTGAGCTATCCGGAATTTAAATAAATATTGGATCAGATAAAAGGTTCAAAACTTAAAAAATTATTAATTCTTAGGCCTGTTAAATAGCCAAGCGCACTAACCATTCGGTTATGGTAGAGTTCCTAAATATTCAATCAATATTCTGTATTACAATAGCAGGGCAGTTCATTCTAGTTGTGAGAGCCACTCATCAATTTAAAACTTGATTATCATTCTATTATTAACATATTGTTCCAAATTTTAAATAGAAAACTGAGCATGAGTTCAAAAAAATTATTACCAACCAAATGATAAATTAACTAATTTAATTACAATGGTAACCAGATCACATTTGAATAACAATTTAAACTAAATACAAATTTGTCTACAATCCATATGAAGTTAAACCATCAAAATAATGTCTAACTATACTTAAATCTATTTCAAATAGATGTGTTACAATTCTTACAGACTCTATATAAAGCATAAAGGGAATCTGCAACATTCAATAAATAAAAATAAATATCCCTCAAGCAGTTGCTTGCCACAGGGGTCTGACAGGAGCCTGCCAGTTTATGTACAATAGTAGAAAATCTGTGAAGATAGCAAGACCTCAGCAGAAAGGCAACACAAACATCCATGACTTATCCATAGCTCGAACCCAGGTCCCTTTGATCAGTAGCCAAGAGTGATAACCACTCGGCCACAGGATGGCTACAACATTCAATAAGCGACACAATTATCTTTATGAATATTCCAATAAATTACTGAGATTTACATTTCCAATTCTATATTTTACACTAAATACCCTGCCATCACCAAATCTATTTTACTTTTCCATTAGTAGACTTCTTCAACACTTTACTGTTACTAAATTAGGCTTCATGAAGTTAACTTCATGCTTAAAATGCTTAATACAAGACACTACTAAAAGACAATCCTACTTTTTGCATTAAATAAACTTCCCAAAGTTTTTCTTCACTAGTTATATTTCAAAGTCTCTGTCTGTTCCTATATGCTAGTGAAGTAATTCTCACGCTTAGATATAATGCAAGCGTCAAAAGACACATCACATCATAGTTTTATTGTTGCATGTTCATCTTTCGTAACAATATATATTTATACATTTCAAAGTTTAATCATTTTCCTTTTCTGCCACGAATCTGTTTCGATTCTAAAATAAAATTATGTTTACACATTAAACAGCATAATTGAGCAAGTATTTAATGTATTTCACTGCAGATCAAAGCAAACTGGGTTCAAGCCCCAAATAAGGTATAGATATGAGTTGAGAAATAATAAGATATCTCACTAACCTGAATTTTTTGCTACAAGACAGAACAATGACATATAATAATGTGAGAAAGAGAGGGCAAAATATTTTCATGCTCTTATGTGCATTTAAAAGGAACATTATGAATTAATGGGGAGGAGAAGTTACACAATAAAAAAAAAGACACAAGCAATGTTATTGACTTTGGAAAACTGATAATTCATGGAGTGTCAAAATTAAGGACCAACCTACAACAGTCAAAATCATTATCTAATCACCACTTCAAGTTCAAAGCTGTGTTAATGATATATCAAGGCAAGGTGGTGAAAACTGACCATGAATCAGAAGACTCAGAGGGCACAGTACAGTTAGTAAAGTCAGTGCTTCTTTTCTAGCAAAAAAGGTGGGAATATTGTGGTCTTCCAACAATTTTGCTGTGAGAATCAGGAGTGAGAAAATGGCCCAAGTGCATGAAAAATGCTATATATTTCAATATAATTTATTTACTGGAAAGACAGAACAAAAGTACAATATTATAAAAAGTTAAAATCACTTTCAAGCAAATCTGAGTCATGCTCGATTTCACCCTTTGCTTTTGGTGTCAACAATGTGAAATTGTAGTCCAGTCAAAAATGGGTTAAAGAAAATTACTACAAACTGGTATTAATAAATATCTGTAACTAACAAATTCTCAAATAAAAGAAATAATTAAATTCTATTTTTATATAGATGAAAGAAGGTGGAGGATACGAGGCATACCCCCAGAAGAAAAGCCTTGAGTACCTGCTGATAGGCAGACAAGGTTCTGAGGCTAAAGAGTCGATTCTGTTGTTTCTGATGTTTCTGTTGATTCTGTTTGTCTTTCACAAGCCTCTGAAAGAGGGGAGGGGGGCATGCCACTCCTTTTAGAATGATAGTAAGGGTAATAGAGGCAAAAAAATTATTAAACTTATTTATATTTCATGCATTCTTCAAGAAATTTTTGAAGACCTGTAAAAAGGAGGGGAAAATGTTATACTGCACTGAAAATTCAGTTCCTCTCTTCCCACCCCCAACCACGTAAAATTTTTTTTTCAGATCCAGGCCTGTTTTCCAGGAATGCAGGTATGCCTCCAAGAAATGTGTGTATTTCTAATCATTGAGCTTTGGTGGCTCTGCTGATGCTGAGACTGTGATTTCATAAGGATTTTCTTGTGTCCAGTGGTGAATATTATTAAAATTAATGCCATCTCTTGTGAATTGCAATTCATCAGCAAAAAGCAGATAGTGGAGAAAACCAGGTACAATGCACAGCTGCAGAAGACACTGCAAACACACAACTTGCAGATCAAATTGGCTAGTGAGGATGCCTACTTACTGCATGATATGGTTAGGGCTGGTCCTGATGTAAAATTCTTTGTACAGATGAATTGCTGCTACCCTTCTCGTGCTAGTCCTGGGATCCTCTATGACCATGTCCACCACATGCTTCTCTAAAGCAGATGTTTGGACATGTCTGGCCCTCCCCAAATTTGCAGTAACAGGAGGAAAGTATTCTGTCTCTTAAACACACTGATAGATGGCTGCAAAAGTATAGTTGGAAATTGTCAGTGTGGAAATTGGAAACACTATTCTGTAGGACACTGAGCTTTACTGAAGTTTCTATTCACTCATCCAAAAATGAAATGAATATCTGCCATCTTAGTGTTGCATAACTGATTATTCATGGTTCAAGCTCACAAATAACGAGACTACTGACTGACTGACATGTAACTTCAGAACTGATTAGCAGAACTGCCGACTCACTTTATGTAGAAATTAACTCGCCCATGAGTGGTGGGATTTTGTCCAACATTTGCATATATATATATACTATGTCATCAGACATGAAAATTTACCTAGCATCGTATCTTATGACAGGTTTCCTTATTTGCACTCTCAAAATGTGCTATAACTCAAAATGTAAATAATTCTGTCTCAAAGTTCATAATTACTTTTTTCATCACTATGTGCAGTAAAACACATTCCCAAAAGTTTGGCTACACCTTATGGAAACATCTTCTACAGGTAAGCTATTTTGAATAACAGTTTGAGATTTTTTAATTTTTCTTTTGCAATTTAGGTGTATCATATTGATGTTCCTTTAAACAAATGGCAAAAGATCAAATGGTTTTTTCCTTTGCATTTTTTGTAAAAATGGGTCCATGGAGTTATGCATCATAATACAGTATATTCTATCACTGGGTTGGTTGTTTGGGATTTAATGGTTCACCAGTAATTCAGGCTTTTAATGCACTAAACAAAATAGGAAAGAAATTAAAAGATATGTAACTCACAACCAGAGTTTAAAAACAAAAGATAGCTAACCTTCAAACCAAGAACAAGAAAACAAAAATGGGTGTACAGGACTTGTGTAAAAACAAAAAACAAAAGTAAAAGTTTTGATATGATTAAACCTTTGGATAAAACGTGTCTGACTGAAAAGGGTTCAATAACTAAATGCATCATTTTGCTTTAAAACAAGAACATTCATTTAGAATATTTGAGAATTAAAATGGTGACATATCAATAACCCGTGTGGACCAATCTGTGTGTCAAAAACTCACACATAGGTTGGTCCTCCTCCCAAAGAAGAAAATAATGTGTTAAAAATCTATGATCTATTCAGAGTTGAGCAAACATAACTTCCTCTTTGCAATTACTGTGAAAAGAAGATTGCCATAATTTGACAACAGGCTTGACACAGAAAAACTTATTAATTTATTCTGACCAAGATTTTTGCACAGTTCCTGTTCTCAGAGCTCAATGGAAAAATATTGTCAGAAGTCCAGGTATGGAGGACAACCGAGAGTTGGATGGGAACATAACTGACTGGTAGAAGCATCTATCAAGTCTCTGGTGTCAGCTTGTCCAAGTATTCAACAGAACTATATAAAAGAAGTAGCAGTCAGATAATGGAGTTGCTGGTAGATTTTGTAACAGGGTGAGGCCTCACAGAGATAAAAACTTGTGGGAGCTAAGTTAGTAGGTGTGATTACACTGTGATGGTCCACCCATTCACTTTTACTTTCCCTTAACCAGCTTTACTTTATTTATGTTATATTTATCATTTTGGGGATTATTATTTTACTTTTGGACATTACAATTCTCGTTTCTGAGAGTAGGAGTTGCACATTTGTCAAAGTTCATAATTACTTTTTTCATCACTATGTGCAGTAAAACACATTCCCAAACAACATGCGCAACTCCGACCTTTTGACTGTTAGCCGCTAATGAGTGAGTGTAGGACACGACCCCTCTTCACCATAAAAAATAAAATATAGCTCTCATCCATAATAAATAAAGCTCTCATCGCCATAGCCAGCGCAATCGTCAGATTATTGAAATGTTTTCCCGGTGTGCAACAGACACATGCCGGATTTGTACGCAGCATGTTATAACTAAGTGACGTTAGGTCACAGGGTCAGAAATAGTAGAGATGTAGTAGTCAGAATTGACAGTTAGTGGAGAGAATGAGAATCGTCAGTGGAGATTGGTTGGTTGTTTGGGGTTTAATTGCACATTGGCAGCTAAGGCCATAATGCACCATGTCAGTGGAGATGTAGTATTGTAATGGAGAGAGATGTAGTAGAGATTTAGATAGATGTGAGTTGCTAGTACTCCAACTTTTGTATTCATCAATGAGTTTGGTGAGTTTTTGAATTTTTTTGGAAATAAACTTTGTTTGTTTTAGAAACTTTTGAATTTTTGCTATCCTTTTCTTGAGCAACGTTAATCGATTTTTGATTAAATTTAAACTTTAATTAAACCTGACAATCCTTTTTGAATTCTTACTCGATAAGTAACGCTAGAGAAATACCTAACTAACTCTATTTCAATTTTATTTGGCAAGTTATTATTGCCTGGTGCCTGACAAAGCTACCTGGAATTTTGAATAAATTTGGATCAGACAAAAGTTTCAACTTGAAAAGTTAATCATCTTTAGAGCATTATAGAGCAAATAAAGAAAGTGGCACACCGAGAATAGGGACTGTATATATATGTATAAATAGTATATTATTTAACATAATTGTCAAGGTTAACAATTTTTGAGCTCATTAGTTATATGTACTATTCATAGCTTTAACGGCAGTTTAAGCTGAAAATTTTTGTCGAGCAAGAAGCTCAACTTTTGTGTATTAGTCAAAGGTACTAAGTTTCAGCACAGTTATTGCTGATAATTAATATCTTTATTGTACATACGTATGTATGTAAAGATTAGAAGTGTCCAGACACACACATGCAATAGAGAAACTTTTTGATAAGCAAGTTTATTTGCAAGCTTAGTATAGCTTTAGTATTGTATTGTTGTATAGCAGTACCTTTGAGTGCTGCTCAAGATAAAAAAGTTTAAAATTTTTTGGCAGATGCCATATTTTTTGAAATCAGCCATATTATCGATTCAACGATTTTTTGAATCGACCATATTACTAGCAGGCTAAACATGCCTGCTAGTAATATGGCCAATTCCACAATAATGATTCCCGACTTAGAAAAAATAAAAGATAAGTTGAGGATGTGATGAAGGAAGCAGAAGTGTTAATGAATATGCTTAAAGAGCCTCGGGAGAAAAGGAGAATGACAACCCCTAAATTTGCTGTCAGTTCACAAACCAATAAACTTTGAATGTAAGGTTCCATTTTTTGTCCTGTCAGAAGAAAGTGATAGAACAGAGTATTATCAACCGTTGCAATGACGAGTTGCCAATACAATTATTAACTATAGTCCTTATGTTAACTGGTCTTTACGAGATAAGGTTCAACAGTTCAAAATGTCTGTCATCATGGACATTTGTCATGTCCATGGAAGAATATTTGCGTTTACATGAAGTGCCAGGCAACAAAAAAGTGGTTTTAGCAGTATCTTGTCTAATTGGATGTGCTAAGCAATGGTGGAATAACATAGGATGTCATCATGGAATAGAGTTTTGGGAAGATTTTAAAAACAAACTCTTGGAAATCTATCCAGCTTATAATGACTTTACACAGTTAGCTACAGAACTGTTTTCATGAAGACAAAGGGAAGGAAATGATATCGAAAAATTCATCTGGGGTACAGTAGAGTTATACCAGCTATATGATGCTGATGCTACTGAAATTGACATTTTAAACTGCATATTGTCCCAATTACTTTTGCCGATTAGGGAATTCTTAGAAGTAGGAAACTTAAACTCAATTTCAACATTAGTCAAATTGGCTCGGCAGTACACCGCAAGAAGAGAATCTGCAAAAACAGCATTAAATAAATAATGGATGCAATCCTTGCCAAAGCAGCGCTATCAGGTTGAGTCTCACATGACTGGAAGTTACATGGTCCCGATAATTTGTGTTGAACGCTCGGCTTCAATGAGGCAGAATGAACGAAGCAGAGATTATGTTCCTTGTCAAGCTTCAAACAATGATACTAGACCTAAAACTTTTGTTATGAACAATAAGAGAGGAACTTTGAGATGCAATTTTTGTGGCTGACCAGGGCACATGGAGCAATATTGCTACAGAAGGAATGACAATTCAGGAAACTTACATTAGGATCTTTGAAGTGAGAGCCAAAGATCCTCAAGAAAAGCCCTCTCATGAGTTAAGTCTTGCCACAAAGAAACTGAATAGGTTGCAAAGATACAGAAGCGTGTCCAAATGAGCAAGTTTTAGATGATATTTATGACAATTGTCAATTGAAATTGCAGCTGCGATCTAGTGGACTTTCTGAATTATCTTGTAGTCCAAAGCATAATATTCAAGAAGAACCTATAAAATGTCCTATTAGTGTGATTAATGTAAATTTAGAGAAACAAGTTGATGATGCATAGCAAATAAATAATGAGAAATGTGTTGATATAGTTGTAGAGGAAAATAGTACAGAATTAGTTGACGAAAAAGTTTCTAAAGTAGAATTTTTGAAGGAAAATATTGTTGATCTGTAAATAAATCTAACACAGCTAGAGAGAATATTAGTTTAATACACGATTTAAGCTGTAATACATTCTAAAGTTCATTAAAATATTCAATCAAAGAACGAGGTGTGCATAAACATGATTCGGTACATATGCCATGCTATTAAGCATTTACAATAACCTAGGTAATAAATACCCAGACTATCTTTAACTCATATTTATAAACCTTTGAGATTATTCAAAGGGAATATATAGTAATGACAAAAGGTAGTTACTTCCTAGGTTATGGTAAATGCGGCAGTTCTGGCCTTTGGGCTTAATAGCATGGTATATGTACCAAACCTTGTTTATGCATACCTCATTCTTTGATTGAATATTTTAATGAACTTTAGAATGTATTACAGCTTAAATCGTGTATTAAACAAATATTGTTGAAATTGAAAATGAGAAAAGTTTTGAATTAGAGGTTTTAAAGGAAAATAATGTTAATGAAGAACAATTAAGCTAATGAGAAAAGCACCCCAGAAATTGTTTTTAGTACAAATAATCCTGATGAATCTAACAAGTTTAGAAGTTTACAACTGTTGAAGCATCATGTAGAAGCAGGCGGCAATAAACCTAGAAAGCACAAAACAAGGCATTTTAAAGCCAAGCCCATAGTGATGAGATGTCAATGAAACGACCACAGCCTGCAGAGCGACAACCGACAACGAAGTAAACATAGAATAGATGGCGTCACCAATGAGATCTTCAGAAGCGCATACAACTAGCTTATCGACAAGGGAAGGATGTCACCGGCAAATGACTGGATGATGATTTATCACAACAGAGTGGCAACAATAAAAATTTAAGTATATTATTATTTTTCCACTGTGGCACAAATAATTTATAGCATTTTATTTCTTTTCTCTGGAATAGATGAAGACGGAGAAGCTTAAGAATTATTGTGATTTATACTTAAAGATTTTGAAATGTTTAATTTCTTGTTGAAACTTCGGAGTTTCAATATTTATATTTTGAAAAGTAAATTTACCATTCAAGGCTATATTTGAGTTTATAATGTGATGTGAATAGAATTTTTTATGTATTCTTGTTCATCTGAAGTTCTAGTTGTTACATTGTATTAACGTGATTTAAAGTGTACTTTTGTAGATTTTTTTCATTTCAGCTGACTGAAAGCTGAACTGTAAGTTAACATTAAGTTAGAGTTTAGAAACTGTAAAATGTTTATGGATACAAATGGTGAGAATGAAAGAGAATTTAGTACAGAGTGATTAAATATTTTCAGGTGCATTTTGAAGTGAATTTTTTGAATGCAAAGTGTATTTTCACGTAAAAAGTGGATGGAATTGTATTAGATGAAACGTTAGCGTCATATATTACAAATCATTGATACAGTTTTTCTTTACTCTTAGATACAATGTATGTATTATGTGTTTAAATCTGTTCAGTGTCACCAGTAATAGTGATGCATCAATGATGCGTAATTATTGAAATGACATTGGCAGCATTTGTCTGCATATATATGAGCTGACCATGATATCTTGGAAGTTTTTTTGCTATCTTTTTAGAGCTGTTCCCAATGACAAAGTCTGGTTACCAAAACAGTCACCAGCATGACTCCTTTGGGAGAGGGACGTAAAGTTCAATGAGGAAGGTAACTAATGCATTTTTTATTTCAGCTAGCTCGTGATTATTGTGTTTAGGTGAAGATTTAGTGAATGATTAAACTTCTACTTGTTTGTAAAATTTGGGATTTATTAGATTTGCATCTTTGATGTAGTTAGGAGGATTTAACTGTGTTTCAATACCTGTTTTTTTTATGCATGGTAGGAGAAGATTTAGGTTTCACATATTAGAACTGTGATTAGGGGAATAAGTGGAAATTCTGTATCCCGCTTGATACATCTGTAATTATATTCTGTGAAAGAGCAGAATTTGATGTAATTGATTTTTTTTCTTTAAACTTTTTAGAAGTTAAGAACAGGAGTAATATTAACCTACTTTTTGTACAGGTTTTTGTATGCAACTTTTGAAGTTTGTATCAGAATGTGATACTAGTTAGTTCGATAACCCTAGCATGCAGTTAACTGCCACAGCCATTGATATATATATTTACACTAGGTAGCTTTACACATTTTTAGGTGAAAAGGGAGGAGGTACCTTTGGTTGTGTGGAAAATTGTGTCGAAGTAAGATTAGATCGTTTTATCAAAATTTGTATAAGCATACTTTTACTTTATTTTATGTTTAACGATGTGTAAATGATGTGAGAAGTGTCTTATTATTCTAAATTTACTTGTCAAAATCTGTTAGGTCAAATTTCGACTCCTTCTGGGAGGGGGAGTTGTGATGGTTCACCCATTCACTTTTACTTTTCCTTAACCAGTTTTACTTTATTTACGTTATATTTATCATTTTGGGGATTATTATTTTACTTTTGGACATAGCAATTCTCATTTCCAAGCGAAGGAGCAACTCTGACCTTTTGACTGTCAGCCACTAATGCTTGCGTGCAAGACACGACCCCTCGAGTCATAGCTAGCGCGATCGTCAGATTATTCAAATGTTTTCCCGGCGTGCACAAGACACATGCCGGATTTGTACACAGCATGTTATAAATAAAGTGACATTAGGTCACAGAGTCAGTAGAGTCAGAAATAGTAGAGAAGTAGTAGTCAGAATTGACAGTTAGTGGAGAGAATGAGAATTGCCAGTGGAGATGTAGTATTATAGTGGAGAGAGATATAGTAGAGATTTAGATAGATGTGAGTTGCTAGTACTCCAACTTTTGTATTCATCAATGAGACTGGTGAGTTTTTGAATTTTTTGGAAATAAACTTTTTTTGTTTTAGAAACTTTTGAATTTTTGCTATTTTTCTCTTGAGCAATATTAACTGATTTTTGATTAATTTTAAACTTTAATTAAACTTTACAAGCCTTTTTGAATTTTTACTCGATAAGTAACGCTAGAGAAATACCTAATGAACCCCATTTCAACTTTATTTGGCAAGTTATTATTTACCTGGCACCCAACAAAGCTATCCGGAATTTTGAATAAATTTGGATCAGACAAAAGGTCCTACTTGAAAAGTTAATCTTTGGAGCGTTACAACGCAATAATGATGCTTAGCTGTTATATGTTTCAAGGCAAGACAGATAACACTGGGTAACACACAAAAAGGCTTTGAAATGAAAATAGCCAACCTTTACTAATTTCGAGGTGCTGAACACAAAAATAACAATATTTGTCGATGGCTCTTGTTTAGGAGAGAGAGATCATCATGTATAAAATACTCAGTCTGCATTGAGTATATAGATAACCATTTCGCAATACTGTATTTTAAACTCCAGATTGCAACATATTGCATTGTATTGCATCAGCCCACCATACACACAACCCCCAGAAATATTGTATCATCTGATGGAATGTAGTTGACTCATGACATCGCAGCTTTACGATCAGGACAAAAGATGATGCAATCGTTAGTTGTAATCGACGTCTCATAAGCAAGTCTTTTGAGCGACTCCCATTACTCCTGAGTCATAAGTACAACACAAGTGATCCTTGCTGTTTTAATTCAGCAGTAGTGATGCCTTGTGACTGTGTTAATAGTGCAGATATGTACATTTTGCTACATTTGCAGGGAAATGACGTTTGCAAGCCAGAAAAGGGCCATCACTCCAATAGTGAAGCAGTGCATGAGTTTTATTTTGGATGCAAGATCGGGGACCAGGACAAGGCCTGGGCACCACACATATGCTGCAGTACATGTGCAAGAAATCTTCTGAAGTGGCTGAAAGGCAAAACAGTGGCGATGCCATTTACTGTTCCTTTGGTTTGGAGAGAGCCAAGCAATCACACAAATGACTGTTAATTCCATGGTTCCCCCTGTTTCTGGAGCATCACAAGGAAAAAGAAGTGGACAGTAGCGTACCCAAATATATAATCTTCTCTCCGACCAGTTCCGCATGGCGAAGGCCTTCCTGTTCCTGAACCTCCAAAAGAATTTTCCACTGATTCAGACAATGAAGAAGGAGGCAAACTGACTTTGGGTTCTACGCAGCCTTTGGTGTCTAATGATGATCCATACATCTGCCACAGTGAGTCATCTGCGCCACACATTCTCAGTGAAGAAGAAATGAATATTTGCAATCTGGAGCTGTCCAAGGCCAAAGCAGAGTTACTTGGATCAAGACTTCTTCTCAAGGAAAATGTCAGAGTGACTTCGTTTCGAACTCGTCATGAGCAGTTCGCATCTTACTTCAGAAAAGAAGATGACCTTGTTTTCTGCTCTGATGTAGATGGCCTGATGAATGCCCTCAGAATCAACATGATCCCTCAAGAATGGCGACTATTCATAAGACTCCTCGAAATTGAGTCTCAGGGCGGTGTTGCTGCATAATAGAAATTGACTTCCATCCATTCCGATTGGACACGCTGTTTACATGAAAGAAACCTATGACAACCTAAAACAGCTGTTGAACATTCTTCAATACAGCAAGTATGGCTGGCATCTCTGTTGTTACTTGAAGGTAGTGGCTCTGTTGATGGGTCTGCAGCTGGGATATACAAAGTACTGCTGTTCTTATGTGAATGGGGCAGCCGAGCAAAGACTTTGCACTATGTGAAGAGAAACTGGTTTCAGAGGAAATCTCTGAAGGTCAGAGAGAAGAATGTGGAACACCTAGCACTGGCAGAAACGCATAAAATCCTGCTACCATCCCTACACATCAAACTCAGTGTGATGAAGAACTTCGTAAAAGCCATGGACTGGACTGTATCAGCTTTCAAGTACTTGGCTGACAAATTCCCTCGACTCAGCAAAGTGAAAATTAAAGAGGGAATTTCTGTGGATCCTCAGATCCGTGAGCTGTTCAGATACCAAATGTTTGACAACCTGTTTCAGGGTGATGAGAAAAAGGCTCGAGACGGTTTTCGTCAGGTGTTAACTAAATTTCTCGGGAATGTCAGGGCATACAACTACAAGAAACTGGCTAAGGACATGTTGTCTCTGTATCACAAACTTGGATGCAATATATCCTTAAAGATCATTTTCTCCATTCCCACTTAGATTTCTTCCCTGACAATTGCAGTGTGGTTAGTGATGAGCATGGTGAATGTTTTCATTAGGACATTGCAACGATAAACAATACCAGGGAAACTGGTCCACTTCAATGTTGGCTGACTACTGTTGGACGCTCGCCAAAGATGATCCTGAGAAGCTGTACAAGCGATGTCAGAAGTAGAAGTGGAGTTTTACCGATACATGTCATGTACGTATTATATAGGAAACTATTGCGAATTTCTCAGAAATCATAGCCAATTTTGCATTTTCATTGTCATATTTGTGTTCAGCACCTTGAAATCTTTAAGAAATGGCTACTTTTATCTCAGAGGCATGACTTTAATGAAAATTTGTTGCCCAGTGTAACGTGCAACTCTGCATGAAAATGGCATATATGGATAGGATCTAGTTTGCTATGACAGTGTGAGCATGGCTGACCTGAAGTTCCTGGACTTTGAGCCATCTGTGAAGAAGGCAAGAAGTCAATGTGCAAAACATGGTGGCTGGATAAGGTTTACAGACACATATGGCTAAGTGGGAAATCCTTTACTGATCTATGGAGGAAAATTACAAGAAGGGAAAACAGTGAGCCATGGTGGAAGTGGTTCAGCTGATGATTTTGGTTTGGAGAGAGCCAAGCAATCACACAAATGACTGTTAATTCCATGGTTCCCCCTGTTTCTGGAGCATCACAAGGACAACACCATTGAGACTAATTTTAATGCATTTAAGGTAACCTCAAGTACATTATCCAAAAGGATGAATGCAGTCAGGTGATTAATGTAAAGCATTTCCCACTTAGGACAAAAAGCAGTTCCACCTGGAATCATTGGTTGTTTAGGGATTTTATGGCACATCTAAGACTATAATGCACCAAATGTAAGATTAACAAGGCTAAAAGATATAGACCCTAAATCAAAAGTTAAAAAGAGAAAATGACAAAAAAGATACAAAATTCATAAAAGTGAAAAACAACAATGTAAAAGATATGAACAGTAATAATGGTACAAAAAAAGAAAGAAAAAAAAAAAAAAAGCAACACAAGTGTATAAAGCCTAGGTAAAAATACATAGCATAAAACATTAAAGTATAATAAAATAGGCCATATAGCAAAAAAAAAGCAAAAAAAAAAGGTGGTAAAAATTGAACCATCAGATAAAAAAGATGTCCGAGTGCAAGTGGCTCAGGCATAAAATCATGGAAGTTAAAACGATATGTTTTTCCAGGTTAAAACAAGAACAATCAACTAATATATATGCTTAACGGCTAAAATGCTGTCACAAAACTCACACTTATGTTTGTTGTCCGCCCGAAGAAGAAATGAATGATCTTAGCAGAGCTGACCAATTACAACTTCCTCCTTGCAATTCTTGTGAAAATGTGACTGCAAAGGTTTGATAATGGGCATGATCTCAAATAGCTTGTTATCAACCTGTTCAGACCAGAATCTCTGCCACTGTGCTGGGAGCTTGATGGAAAAATGCTGCCAGAAGTCCATGTATAGAACCAACAGCGGAGAGTCGGATAGGGGCACGGCTGACTTGGCAGCAGCGTCTGCCAAGTCACTGTCCCTGATCCCAATGTGACCAGGCACCCAACAGAAGAGAATGGTGGTCATGGTTGCCAGACAATAGAACTGCTGGAGGATCTTGGAAAGAACAAGGTAAAAAAACTTGATGACAGGAAAAACTGTAGCTACAGGCTGAGATCAAAGCCTGTAGGGAGCTAAGCAAGTTGGTGTAGAGGACACACCAATGATGACGCTTAGCCACTATGTATTCCAAGGCAATGCCGATAGAATGCAATCTGCAGCGAGGATGGAACACTGCAGTGGGATTTGGTCTACAATGATTACATCACAGCAGACTATGGCTGATCCCACCAATGCGCACTTCGAACCATCTGCAAAGACAGGGAAGAAGTCCAGGTGCTCAGCACAATGGCCAGCATACATACAATTGGGTGTAAAGCCTTTCCTGTCCTGCAAAAGGAAAAATTGTAGGAAGGGGAAACAGTGAGACACGGTGAAAGTGGTTCAGCTGATGACTGTGAGATACTATTGAGACTGGTGTTTATGTCTCGCAGGTAACCTTGGACATGTAAACCAAAAGGACAAATGACAGTTGGCTGATTCTGGTATAACATTTCACACCAGGGACTAAAAATGCAGTCCAAAGTGGGATGGCTTGGCAGGGATCACAATTTTGCTGCATACTGTAGAGACAACTGCTGAAGATGAACAGATAAAGATGGTTCGTTGGTCTCAATGTAAAGACTCTGGACTGGTGAAGTGCAGAAGGCTCCCATGCAAACACCTTCACCACCAAATCCCATGCAGAGTCATACACCTGAGATCTGTAATCCACTTTTGGCCAGACAAGTGCTCGGTAGAGGCGGAACAATGAAGATTGGTCCACCCTTACCAGGGATGTTCAATGCCTGCATGCACTTGGACCATCTATAACAGGCATGTCAAACACGCGGCCCGCCAAGATTGATAACCAATACGTTTATTTAACTTTTGACAACACTGGATTCTTTAATTAAAATGATAAGTACGTACACAGTACATGAATTAAATAAACGTATTTCAGAAAATATTTCCATTTATATATAAGGGAAACTATTGCTCATAAATGTATATGTCGGAGACCGATCGTAGAATTGCTCATATCATGAAATGCTCGATCATTTCATGAAATAGTGGCATTTCATGATATGAGCTCTGACATGTATACACGTCTCGAGGTCATTCAAATGTACGTACTTTGTGCATGGCAATGGGTCACAAAATGCCAGTAGAGTCGGAAGCTATTCGTTAGCAGTCAGTGAATTAATACTGCGTTCTAGTCTAGTTTGCACATAACAATTTTCATCTGTTTTTTTTTGTTTTGCGGCCTGCGATTTAATATATAATACTTAATATGGCCCTCGGTGGTTAACGAGTTTGACATGCCTGATCTACAAGATGGCTTATACCATCTTAATGTGCTAGATCTCTTTCCATTTAGGACATTTGTGGAAGAATAAATTTCTCCACAGGTATTTTCCATTAGCTATGTTTTCTTGTAACATAAACAGAGAACACTTACTGTATAAACTTAATATAGTTTCATGGAACTTCAGTAATTTTGGGGTTCTTTTGTTGAATGATGGGCTATTTAGAACTGTAGCTGAATATAATTTTATTGTACAAGTAATAATACTGGTATAGTCTTAAAATATCAGAAAGAGTGCAAATATAAGTATTTGGATGGAAATTCTATTTCCCAACAAGAGGTTCATGAACTGCAGGCATCAAAGAAATATGTTTATGAAGGACTTGAATTAAAAACTGATAAGGATTTGATGATTTTATTGCATTATCTTGTGAAACAAAAGAATGTGAATTTTACTGGAGAAATAAATAACTTCAAATTTATTTTGTGAATGGAACATATATTATTTTCATTATATTTATTATAACTTACAATACAGAACTAGAACACATATTGTCTCAGGTGAATTTGGAATGCTCCCTTTCAAAGAGAATTAAGCTAATTTTCTAACTTTATAGCCCTCTAATGGCTTAAATGCGAATAGTAATATTTCATTGGCACCTATCCAACTTGAAACAAATTTTTCTCTGAAAACAAAAAGTTTCATTTTCCCACAAGGGGGTAGGAGGACAATGCTGTCAATATAAACCTCCTCAACAATAACACTGCATCAAAAAATTTCAAATTTTTAGCAAGAATAGACTATAATAGTCATTTCAAGTTTTACATTTTCCAAACTTAGGATCCTATAACAATGGAAATTCAAACTATTGAGACTTGAAAATATGAATTGTAATACCTTATTATTTATTCAATCCAAAAAGTATTTTCATTTATATATTAAAAAATGTGTATAAACAGACATGATAACAAAGTGTAAACAATAACTTTGTTTTAAAATGAATTAAAAAGGAGACTGACTTTTATCAGCTTATCATACTTTTAATAAAACAGAACTGATTCAGCTCACCTATGTGCTAGTTCCACATGAGCTTGCTTTGCAGCATATTCTTTGTCAGTTTTAGTTAGCTCCTTGGTAATCACTAGTTGTGATATATCAACTCTGTTGCAAAGTAAGTCAGATATTGTCTGCTTAGCAAAGTCAATTGCCCCATTAGGATCTCTGGAAGGTTTTAGAACATAATAATTTTACTTTTATATTTCATTTTTAAATTTTAAAGAAAAATATTGCAAATATCCTTAAAAAATGACTGAAAAACTTTAATAATAAAAGTTTGAAAGTTCTGTAGAGACAATGCAAAATGGCATAATCAAAAATGTGATAGCATTATTAATAGCTCATATACAATCAACTGTAGACTGAAAAAAAGTTTTTCCTCACATTTAAAAATTCTGTGAAATGTATATACTCCAGCATCTTTTTAGTTTGACAACACTAGGATATATGCAATATTTATAATTAAATTATTAAAGGCTTAATGTGTATCAGAGATAGCCAACTATTAGATAATGGCAAGAAATCTTCTGAGAGAAGAAATGAGGTGGTTAGCATTGGGTGGCTCTAGGTTGGACAATGTCAGTCTGAGGTAGCCAGATGTCAAATATGAATCACAGCATTGTAGGATGCCTTTGGAATCAATTAAAAAAAAAGCCAAACCACCTCTAGAAGACCAGTTCCCGAATGTTCAAGGGCAACATCAACTATGAACCTATTCCTAAATGCAAAATACCATGGAACCCATATAACACACCAGCTCACTTTCAACCTTGCTGCATCCAAGGGGCAGGCTGTATTCCGGAAAACTGTGTCCAGAAGGTTTCATGAACGCCATCTTTATGTGAGATGACCAGTTGTGCATGTGTCCCCTTTGATGTCTGGCCATCACAGAGTCCAACTTCAATGGTCTTGACAACATCGCAACCAAACTGGAGCAATGTTCTGTTCACCAATGACTCCTGATTTAGTCTGCAAACCAATTCCTGATGATTATTTGTCTGGAAACAATCTCGAACCAGTTATAATTCCATTAACATCTAGGAAAGAGACAGTTTAGGAGCTGGTAGTGTGGACATGATTCACTCTCAATGGCCACACAGACTTTCATGTCTTCTCAGAAGGAACTGTAACAACTGTAAGGCATTGCAATGGGCTGCTCGAACTTTATGCTCACCAATTTCTTGCAGCAATAGATCTTGATTCCATATTAATGGATAATAATGCTCACCTTCACAGAGCTAACTTGGTAGGACAATACCTTGAAAGTGAAACCATAAGCCATATGGACTGGCCTTCTCGATCACCTGACCTAAATCCAATAGAACATGTCTGGGAACATCTGCGATGAGAGATATTGCTGTTCCCAATCCACCTCCCAGGACCCTTCAGGAGCTCTGATCTGCACCCATGCATTAATTGCAATTAATCCCACAAACCCTCATTGACATCCTGATTTGCAGCATGATGAGTCATTGTGCAGACTGTACCACTATCAGAGGTGATCACACACCATATTAAAGGTACGTTATCATTCAACTTTTACATGTCAATTTGAGGTAATGATTTTCTAATTTGAATATCTCATTAAATATCCATGGGAATTTGTTTGTATTTCAGGTATTAGAGGGATATAGGATCATGAATTGATGGTGTAGTGGTCTAGCATAACAGGCATGTTTCCTGGAGACGTAGGTTTGAATCCCACTCATAGTAAAACCAAATTTTTTTCAGCCCATCATTTCATGAGTTCCATGTTTACAGGACTTATCCTGTGATTCTTTACTACTGATTTACCTATATGTTTCACTGAAACCCAACAAATGACTTGTTTGTAATTTGTGTTTGTGGCTTAACTTTTGAGTGCCAGTGTACTAGGGTTAATTTCAGTTGCATTGGAACTGAAAATGGATTGTTGCAATTAGCATTGGAGGCTAATTTCACCATGTTCTAACAACTCCTTGAACCTTGAGTTAATATAAGGTTTTTTCCAAATCCTTGAACCATACCTGTGAATAGCTTTAAAATATTTTCAATTTCAGACGTTTATAGATTTAACATTGACTGTAGTACCTTAGGCACCCCTGTGAATACATACCTGGGAGGTACTGACAATACTATAAAAAAAATGCTTCTTTTCAATGCCTTTGATCTATTCTATTGTAAATACATTAGATGAACATATCACCTTGTTTAAATAATGGACATATCACATTGTTTTTCTTTTGATCTTTTATTAATTTAATATCTGTTTCTATCACTTCTGTTGATGTATTATTATCTCTTTTCAGATTTCTAGTCTTCAAATCTATGTTTTTTTTATTCAGCCAACCTCTAAGATTCATAAGTGGTGGGATCATTAAAAATCCCATACAGGCAACTAGTAGAATAATTTGGTGAGGAATAATAATTAATCACATACCTGCAATATATTTGCACAAAATGTGTCTCAACAGATGCAGTGCAGTCAGAACAAGAATCTATCAAATGTCAATTATGACAATCACTTGAGTGAGTCCTATTTGCTAATAAACTACATGTGGTGAAAAAGGTTATAATATCCTATGCTTTGATGCTGGTGCATTAGAATAACCTTAAAAGTAATATTTACTATACAGTTAAATTGAGCTGAGATAATAAATCACCACCACCTCAGCTCAACTGGTAGAGCAACTGGTGCTTAACCAGCACTTTAGAAGTTATATACATAAGCAAAACTCATGCTGTTTTATTCTTCATTCTGTTAAAACCTCATTTGAATATGTAGAATTAACTGCAACTATTGAGTGTAAAAATTATTTACAAACCAGAATTAGTATTTTTACATTAACTTTGTATGTTCTGACAGTATGAACAATACTTAAATTTTGATTCTAAAATTAGTTATTTCATAAACTGTAAGCTACTAATGTTGAGAACATAGTTTACAGTACTGAATTATGCCAGAGTGACCAATATATGGGCTCACACAACAATTTAATCTTGCTGAAACATTCAATTTCAGTAGAATGCAGGAGCATTTCCATATAGTACAAAATTCGACTATAGTCCACTACCAAAAATAAACTCTTCCATTTGCTGCATTATTTGACTTTATTTCCTGAGCTAAGAAAACATTCAGGTTGGTCTGCACAGTGCTGCTATTTTGTGCGAAGAACCTCAACTCAAAGTGTTGTTAAATGCTAGAAGGAGATATTCAGTGCACTGTGACACAGATGTCATGCTGTTTAAAAATGAGTTTACTTTAAACTCACTTTAAACATAATATAACCATAAAATGAGTTCAAGATACAAAAGTAAATGGAATATACTGTTTCATGATTCTGAATTGAGTGCCAGTGAAGATGAGTTGGATTGTTTTACTTCTGAGCAGCACTTTTTTTTGCACACATTGGGCTAATGGCCAGGTTGTAAGGATATTGAAGGCTGAGAGAAGGTTGGGGAAGGAGACCCACTGGAACAGCTGTTGGAAACTGATGGTAGCCTCCCATCAAGGCCATCCAATATGTTCTTTAACATGCACAGGGTATAGCTCTCCCACACATGGGGCCACAACTTAACATCCCAATCGATGGACGGCAGCCTTTTCAATCCAAACCCATCCTTGCCCCCTACTGACTATAGGTAGGGCAGGGAGTTTTGTGGAGATAAATCTCAACACTGGCTTGAACCTGGGAACCACAGATTATGAGCCTAGTGCACTACCGACTGAGCACCCCCAGCCCCATTTCAGGTTTTCATTTCCTACAAAATAAATCACTCTTAACACTGATATTATATTTGGAGATAAACTGTCTTGAACAGGGTGAGATGCAAACCCACTATCTCATGCACTGTGACCACTGAGTAACCAGATTTCTTGACTGAGCTAGCAGCAGTCAAGGAATCTGTGGTTACTAGCTCTGTAGTTTTCAAGAAGGTATTTGACTCTGTTGATCGTTATAATTTGTGATTGAATACTGCTTCAGTTGTTTTGAATGGTTCCACTCTTGGGCAAGTATCTGTTTAATTAACTCAGAAGCTAACACATACTGGTGATGTGTAGTGTGAGATTAACAGATGAATAGGGATTGCTGCTGGGATTTTTAAGAATTTATGGGGAGTGTGTAGAAATTAAGCTGAATAATAGTTTGGTTCTTTCTAGAGTTAGTTATGGTAGTGAAACTTGGACCCTTTGTAAACAAGATAACAGGAAACTTGCAGCTTTTGATTCTAGATGCTTACACAATATCTTGGGCATTTGGTTAGGCAAAGGAGTTGGCTACCACCTTTGAGTATCATAATGTTCAGAGAAAGAGTGCATTGGTTTGTTCATGTTTTTGCTGCATAACTACAGATTAGTGAATAAGATTATTAATGGGGTACCCAAAGGCCTCAGAAAAGTGGGAGGATATGATGGACAAGCAATGCCAAACAGGATCATTGTAGGATTGACCTACAGTGACCAAATAACAGCAACTGTAATTTATAACATGTCTGGAGAACTAAATTATGCAGTCTGGTTTGACTCTGGTGGGGTTATTTTACCTCTGAGCGCAACTTTTTTTTTACACACAATAGACTAAGTGGCTAAGTTATAAGGACTCCAAGGGCTCAGAGGTTAGGAGGATAGCTGTTAGGATAACTGTTAGGAGACAATGGATAGCCGTTAGGAGATGGATGGTAAGCCTCCTGTCAAGGCCATCCAGCATATTCTTTAATGTGCACATGGTATGGCTCTTCTACACACAATGCTACAGCTTAACATTCCATCCAATGGATGGGATCCAAGCCCATTAGTGACCTCTACTGACTGAAGGCAGGGAGTTTTGCAGAAATAAATCTCGATGCTGGCCAAGGTGGGAACTCGAACCTGAGAACCATAGATTGTGAGCTTGGTGTGCTACTGACTGAGACACCCTCACCTGACTCTGAAAGAATGGAGGTAGAGTGTGTAATAATATCGAGTGTGAGAGTAATTTTTCACATGTAATCATACTCATGCAGCTTTTCTATGTGTGAGAATGTCTGCATAGATTTCTTCTTGGAGAAAACGATTTTTTTTTTATGTAATCACATTTATGTGGCTTTTTGTTTGTAAGTATAAGCAAATGTGTGCTTAAATTCTGACTGTCAAAAAATAATTTTTGACAAACATCACACACTTATGTGACTTTTCTCCTGTATGAGTTACCAAATGTTTTCTAAAGTTAATTTTAATGGAAAACGTTTTTCCATACTCACCACTTTTTCTTTTGTATATTGGGCAAATGTATGTGACTACATTTTTGAGATAATGTTTTTCCCCATTCAATGCACTTATGTGGCTTTTCTCGTGTGTGAAAGCAAATTAGATCATTAAAGTGGCTAGAGGCAAGTCGCTCGGGATCCCTGAATTATATACTAAAAAAAGAATTTTGATATATGCATTACACACAAAACAATACTATGCAAATTAAAACTTATTACCTGTCTATAAGAAGTTTTTCAAGACATGTATTAATAAGATTAGCAACTAGAGGGCAGTTATCTCTTCTTACAGTTTCAATTCCTTTGCAATCCATTTTATCGTGGATTTCAGGCTTAGTAAAATATAGTCCGGCATATCTTTTTTTATTTATTAACAAATATGGATAATATACCTGAAATGAACAAACTTTAATTAAACAGAAAATTCACAAATTCTGAAATTTATATACTGTTGTAAATGGAAACTAAAAAAATTATTTTGAACCCTAGAAGAGTGCATTTGTGCTTTTGAAAAGGTCTGTGGGACATATTTTAGGTATCTACCCTTGGAATCCCTATAAAATACGAAATGTGCCCAAAACATACACCAGGCCTAGGACCTAACTGCACAATCTGGTTGTGCTCGGTAACTGTAACACTCCAAAGATTATTAACTTTTCAAGTTGGACCTTTTATCTGATCCAAATTTATTCAAAATTCCAGATAGCTTTGTCAGACACCAGGCAATATTAACTTGCCAAATAAAGTTGAAATAGGTTTCGTTAGGTATTTCTCTAGCGTTACTCATCGAGTAAGAATTCAAAAAGGATTGTCAAGTTTAAAGTTTAAATCTAATCAAAAAATCAATTTATGTTGCTCAAGAGAAAAATAGCAAATATTCAAAAGTTTCTAAACAAAGTTTATTTCCAAAAAATTCAAAGACTCACCCAATTCAATACAAAAGTTGGAGTACTAACAACTCACATCTACCTAAAGCTCTACTAACAATGCTAATTCTGACTCCTACATCTCTACTAACTCTGACTACACTCTCTACACTACAATACTACATCTCCACTGACAATTCTCATTCTCTCCACCAACTATGACTACACTTCTACTTCTGACTCTGTGACCTAACGTCACTTAGTTATAACATGCTGTGTACAAATCCGGCAGGTGTCTGTTGCATGCTGGGGAAACATTTGAATAATCTGACAATCACGCTAACTATGATGCAAAAGGGTTCAAGTCCTACATGTGCACATTAATGGTTGACAATCAAAAGGTTGGAGTTGCGCATGCACAACTCCTATGGCTCGGAAACGAGAATTGCAATGTCCCTCCCCCCCCAAAAAAGATAAATATAATGTAGATAAACCAAACCTTTAAGGAAAAGTAAAAGTGAATGGGTGGACCATCACATAACCCATGGCTGCTTGAAAATAATGACAACGACAAGGATGATGAATACTTTTTGTGTTCTGCATTTATTTATTAAAAATACAAGAGATTTATTCCATTTTTTTTGCTTGAGACAAGCACAAATGATATACTGAACTGATGCAAAATTACATTTATCAATGGTAATAATTTCAGTGCCATTCTTCCACAACCATATGAAGTCACTTGCCTTTCTTAAGTCATCAGTACAGGATGGCAAAATGCCAAGAATACTCAAAGTAATTCATTATATCACGTAGTCTTCATGTATATATTCTTGCCCTTCTAAGAGACTTGTACATAGCATTACATTCCAGGCAGCTTATGTGCCATGAAGGTCTCACATAAAACTGTCAGTATATGACACAGAGATCAACTAGGAAGGCAAACATTAAGCATATTGATCACTCAGTCATTTGGATCACCATACATTATGAATTGTTGCTGGCAATTTATTATTAAATACTTTATGCATAACATCTAACATAAGCTAAAATCATAATGCAATTGCTAAAAAAAAATTTATTCTATTTCACTGCTAATAATTCAATAAGTATAATATAGATATATCTTAATATATAAATAGAAAATAAAGACACAAATAAACACTGATTATCTTATATAATATAGATCCATGATAATATAATAATTTTAGGATCTATAAGCATGTTGATATATGTGCTATAACATGAGCATAGTGAATAAAGATAAGTAATTCATATCAAAGTTCCAATTTTAATTCCATAAGATGGTAATATTGTACTTATAGTTCATAATTAAAGAGCATTAATCCTTCTAGGGTCCAGTCTGAAAAACTGGTTTACATCCAAAGGCCCAGCTATTTTTACAGTATTCTCAGCCAAAAAATTTTAATTTTTTTAGTCAATTAATTAATGAACAGAATTATAGCATGTCAAATGCCATAATTAATCAGCATTTAATTCTGGATTTTTGAAAATAAAATATTTAACAAAAAAGATGAGAAGTTTTATTTTAACAAGATTTTTTTTTAAAGTCATGTAGTAAAAAATTGCATCTAGAGCAGTGCACATAAAAAAACAGCAACAGACAAAAATAATTATAGTGGATATGAATAGAAAGTGATTTATTTCTCAATACCTAAAAAATAAATTTTCATTTGAAGTAAGAAAATTACTCTCCTATTCTAATTTTCCTTTTGGTACTATACTTTGAGAAAAGTCCAGGCTTTTTGCCAACTGTGTTGAATCAAATAAATAAGCCAATTTTTTAAACAAATAACCAATCAACAGAAATAGGTTATATTATATATTTCCAAACATTAATTTTAATAAGACTTTTTTCGATAATTAAGGCTTACTTTTGGGAAACCTAATACATAAAAACAGTTAAATTATATATCACTGGAAAGGAAATTCATTTCTGAATAATATAATAAAAAAATTCATCTAAAACTATTCTTCTGTTATGTGCTTACATAATTTTTTCACTGTAATACTTTGAAACATGGGCCAGAATTACAGAAGGTGACTTTGCACAGTTCAGAATTCATGGGATTTTTCTATCCTGTTTATTTATGGAAGTGGTGGAACTTCTTAGCTGTTTTTTTTTCTGGCACCATGCATTTTTTTGTTGGGTGGTACACTTTAGGGATCATGAAAAAATGTTGAAAAGTTAATGCATTAAGGAAGAAATTTCAATATTCTGAAGGAAACACAGCCAAGAACTTGAGGGTGCAGAATTTTTTTTAACCATTCAATAAAAACTAATAAGTTCTTTGAAATAAGGTTTTTCCAAGGGAAGTTTAATGCCCTTGACAAAATTACCCTCCCAACAGTAGGAGGTTTGGTTTCTGTGCCCTGGAAGACCTTTATGCTTCATGTATCCAAGACCTCATTCATTCTAAGAAAATAAGAAAATATTTTTAAGGCTGGAAAACCAGAAAATAATGAAGAAAAAACATACATTGTAATGTGATGTTAAAAACAATATCGCCAGCAAGTTGTAAAATGTCATTGTCATAACCAGTGATGTAGTGCAACTCTAAAAGATCAATAATGACATAAATCTATGGAAGCAACTTATAATATGGAAGCAAAAAATAAAAATAACTGATAGTAATAAAAACCAAAGTTTAATTATAAAAATATAAATAAAATACTATGGAGAAAATATCCAATGTACTGGGTTGATACTGTAAAACAATCCACCATGCAAGTGACCGAACATACAACTCCCAAGTGTAATTAATTAGTTCTTGCTGGGCCATGAACTAGTTTGCGCTACAGATTTCAACAAACAACTTATAATTTTGTTTTCAATAGCACAAGCTATGCACAGAATTCTGGAATAAATGATAAAATAATTCTAGGCATATCGAAATACAGGCAACAGATAGAAAAAAATGGAAACATCCTCATCTTATGGCAACGGAGAACCAAATTTGAGACTTTATAACTGAGTAAATAAATATTTATGCAAACATATGTGAAGATAAAAATTTTGTCGCTACAACAAAAATGCTTGATTGGCTATGGTTTTCGAGATACAGTCACTTACCTGTATTACAACATATGCTGAAGGTTGCATATTGGTCTACAGCAACTGCCTCCTCTTCATATGCCACTTTATATACCAAATCTTGAGAATCTTGCATCACATTCCAGCAACAATCTGTTAACATTGATGGGCGCCACCTTCCTTGAAATCTCTTTTCCATTGTCACAATTTCCTGATGAAAATGTTCCCAGTGCTCATCACTCACAGCACCATAGTTTTACATATAAAGAAATCCAAATGAGAACTTAAGAAATATACCTTAAAAGACATACTACATTCCTGTTTGTGATATGAAGGCAGCAATTCTTCAACAAGGTCCTTATAATTTTCTGCTTTTTTATTTCCTAAAAAGCCCATTGCCACCTGTTGGAATGCACATCATGCTCTCTGTTCATCACCAATGATAATATGATCAAATAGTGAGTGAATTTCTGGAGTGGTAAAAACATTCTCTTTTATCACTGCTTCACTAAATTTTGCAAATTTCTGTTGAAGGTACAGAAAGGTAGTTTGCATCTGATCCATATCCTTGACAAAATTTTTCATTAGGCCCAATTTCATGTGTAAAGGTGGACCCAAAACCTTCATGGATTATACCAGCAGATGATGCTGTATATTCTTCTTCCCTGGCCGCAGTGATTGCCGAAAAGGCCAAATCCTCTTAATGTAATGAGATGCTTTGTCGCTGCTATTCCATTTGCAAAGGAAGTAACATAACTTTGTATATCCAAGTTGTAGTCCAAACAAAAGAACAAAAGAGGTATGTGAATAAACTGTCATCTTTGCAAGCAACCAGGTTACCTACAATGGTAAAGAACAATACCAGATCTTTTTGGTGCCTACGATGCACACTTACTTTCACATTTCTCTCATGAAGATTCTACTGCTGCAGTCTGGATTCTAGGAGTTCCACCTTGCTCTTTGACAACTCCAGATCTCTAACTAGGTCATTCAACTCATTCTGTGTGATCTTGTGTGGTGAATCGGATGTTGTGGGTGTAAAGTCTGGATCTACAGGTGCAATTTCTTGTGTTTCTGTTTCTCCTTTCTCTTCCTGTTCTGAGTCCACATCGCAATGTTCTAGTGGCTCTGGGATGGGTGGGTTTCCTCCATGTGGCACTGGGCTGATGGCAGACAGTATGTTGGGGTAGATTATTGTCTGCTTTTTCTTTTCAGTAATACCACTTCCCAGTGGAGGTATCATACAACAGTAACAGTCACTCACGTGGTTGGACGGTTCCTGCCATATCACAGGGGTGGGAATGGTTTAGTTGGTAGCACACCAGGCTCTGCATTGAGATTTAGCTCTGCAAAACTCCCCATCCTGCCCACAGTCAGTAGGGGTCACGGACAGGCTTAGAAAGTCAGATGGGACATCAAGCCATATCCCTGTATGTGGGAGAGCCACACCCTATGCACATTAAAGAACCTGGATGGCCTAGATGGAAGGCTGTCTCCCAACAGCTGCCCCAACCTTCTCTGAGCCTTCGGGGTTCTTGAGACTTGGGCCATTTAGCCTATTGTGGGCAGAAATGTGCAACTCAGAGGTTAAACAACCCAACCCACCATATCAGAGGAATGGCAATGACTGCCTCTTCTGATTTAGCCAGCTGCAAAGATGTGTGGTACAACTATTACACACCATATGCAGAGCCCAGTTCCTCTGCTGATCTCGAATCTTCCACCCAAAGTAAAAGTGGTAGACCTTTTTGATGACAAGCATTATTTCATGCTTCTGTGATGCAAAAGTTACTTTTCTACAAATGTAACAAAAATAGTCAGCATTGTCACATAAGAGTTGGGTTGTTTTACCTCTGAGCAGCACTTTCTTTTCACACCATGGGTCACATGGCCAGGTCATAAGGACTCTGAAGGCTCAGAGAAGGTTGGGGAAGGGGACCCACTGGAACAGCTGTTTGGACACAGATGGTAGCCTCCTATTCATACCCTGTGCACTGCTGGATGGCCTTGATGGTAGGCTACCATCTGTATCCGAACAACTGTTCCAGTGGGTCCCCTCCTCCATCCTCCTGTGAGCCTTCAGGGTCCTTGTGACCTGGTCATGTAGCCCATGGCACGCAAAAAAAAAAGTGCCAAAGAGATAGAACTTTTGTACACAGGGCCACGGCTTAATGTCCCATGCAACAGACAGTGGCCTTTCCAAGTCCATTGGTGTCCCCTGTTGACCATGGGCAGGCTGAGGAATTTTGCAGATATAAATCTCAATGTTGACCCAGATGCAACTCAAACCTGGGAGCTGCAGATTACAAGCCTGGCAAGCTACCAAGAGCCACCCCCACTCATTTACATAAGAATGAGGTATATTGCTCACATACAGCACCCACATTACAATCATGAATAGAGGATAACTGAGGATAGGTAATTCCCAAATGATGCAATAGCTCCCAGGTATTGAATTACCTCAACTGATGCAATAAGCTCCCTGATATTGTGTTGCCTTGAATGATGCAATAGTTCCCCAATATTGTGTCACCTCAGTGCTTCGTACAGTATGCAAAAGACTCAAATCAGTATACATTATATATGGACATAGCCTCCAGTACTTTCAAAACAAAATCTAATCACCAATTTTTATTATCATAATCATGTTTAACACCTCGAAATTAGTATAAAAAAAATGGCTGATTTCATTGTTGTACAGTGTAACTGATGGAAACCCTGGAAGGGTTAACTTTACAGAGTCAGGTTTCTGAAACCGAACTCACTCTGGTGGGTGGATTCATTTTAGTGCTTTCAGAAAATAACATAACAAGCTTTAGAACCTCATTCTGAGTCATCTTCAGTCACATTTTTGGGGCGGGGGTGGTTCAGTCGGTAGCACGCCAGGCTCGTAATCTGTAGTTCCCAGGTTCGAGTCCCAGCTGGGTCAGCGTTGAGATTTATCTCCGCAAAATCCCCCGCCCTGCCCACGGTTAGTAGGGGACACCGATGGGCTTGGAAAGGCCGCCGTCCATCGGATGGGACGTTAAGCCGTGGCCCCGTGTGTGGGAGAGCACGTTGCCTGTGCACGTTGAAGAACACGCTGGATGGCCTTGACGGGATGCTACCATCTGTCTCCCAACAGCTGTTCCAGTGGGTCCCCTCCCCCAACCTTCTCTGAGCCTTCGGGGTCCATGTGACCTGGCCATTTAGCCCATGGTGTGCAAAAAAGTGCCGCTCAGAGGTAAAACAACCCAACCCAACCCAGTCACATTTTCCCATTAACTGCATATTTGAGAAGTTACAGAGTTCTGAAGTTTTAGCTCATTGACATAACACAGAAATTCTTTAATATTTTGTTAAGGCAGTAATGTTTTATATACAAATTACTATTGACCATGAATTTCTCTTTAAGCTATAGGTCTCTGTTTTTTGATCAGATATGTGTTATTCACTGAAGGCATTCTACTGAATTAATTTGTTTATTTCAACATAAAGGCATTCAATTGAACTTCCCACAGATTTAATTTTAAAATCTGTTGGATGGCTCTTAAATGATTTTAGATAAAAAAAGATGGTGAATATTAAACCTTCAGAATAATGAAAAACAAAGGATTATGACCCATTCTGAGATAGTCAATTGAAATCCCTGAAGTTAAGAGACTTGGTTTCAAGTTAAAAGACTCAGGTTCAAGCACCATGTAAGGCATTGACTTTTTTTTTTCTTGTGTTGTCTTTTCATTGAGGTTTTGCCTCGCTCACAAATCTCCATGATGTATTATCCTGTCAGACCTATGTGGCAAGCAACTGCTGCTGGAAAGGGATAAAATTATTGGAATAAAACCCAATGTATTTCAGCTTTCAAAAATTATACACCAAAATCTTTTCACTACTGATAAAAAGATTTCACAGTATAATCCTTTTTAACTCATTTATATGATTCATTTATGAATTGCTTAGCTTACCTTTTCAAATTCTAGTTTGATTGGACTTTGAAAATGGCTGCTTACATATTCTGCAGCTTCTTTTCCTAATTGCATAGCTTCTAAAACAGTTTTGACTCCAAAGTTCACCATGACAGAGTCAGTGTCACCGTATATTACTTTTGCAGCATGCTGATATCCATTTTCAAGGGTGTATTTCTTTTCCACTAACTCTTTGGTTTTCTCAATCATCATTCTTCCAAAAGCAGTGACACTCTTATATGAAAGTAAAAGTTGAAAATCAGCAATTTAATAACAACCATGTACAGTTTATAAAATGTAATGAAAAACACTGCTATGTTTAATTTTACTATTTTTTCCCCAAAATTACATATACTTTTTTCTAAATTTTAACAAATATGACAGGAGATGGTTAAAAAGTTCTGCCATTTCATATATATTACTATGTGGTTAATTTTTTTGCCTGATTGTTGTGATGTACAGAGAGAAGTTGTATATTATTTTGTAGGATGTGCTTCAGTGTATCTATCTATATATATGAAACAGAGAATTTGACAGTCTGTCCGTGTGTTTGTCTGCTTTGTTTGATATCTCATCTCCTCCTATGTGGTCAGAACTAGGACCACTAAATTTTGCTTACAGCTTCATTTCACTGTAACTTAGCACATCATCAGGGTTTGAACCACACAAAATTAGGCCCACCCCCCAAACTTTGGTGGCAAAATATCTGTCCATTGATAACTTGGTGCATCAATAATGTACTTCTCCATTCATAACTTTCAACTCTCCTTTTCTAAGGTAGGCAACAGTAGTACTCCCAGAGATTTAGGACACTTGTGGTGGGTTCAAATCCAACCCACTACAGCTAGGAATTCAGCCTCTAAACTCAACACAGACAGAACAATGTGGGACCATCACTCCAAATTTCAGACTGATCAGTCCAGTACATGCAGAATTAAGGGAGTCAAAAACTTCCACCAGTGGTGATGTCACCATGGACATGACTGAGTGTGTGTACCTGTTAAGAATATGCCAGCTACTCTCATAACAGAGGCCCAAGTGATGCCAGGCAGTTCTGCTAGCATTATATAAAACTTACTTTTTTGAAAATCTGAAACTTTTTTATTGTTCTGAGTGAAGCACAGATTAAAAAGGTTTCCCTTGAAATTTTGCTTTATTAGTTCAAACAGGACCACAAAGCAAGAGGGCAACTTGAACCATTAACCAAAATTAAACCAAATTACCTGAGGACGTAGGTGAGAAATGCATAATGAATACTGTTGAGTTTAATGAATGTTAAAAAGTTTTTAAGTTATTTTAATGCAAATGTCTTTCAAAAATTTATTGGTCTGGATGTACAGAGCACAATAGATTCTACACTCGATGAAAGTGCATCAGTTGGAATTACCTATGTCATCTGAATTCACAAACAGTTAGCATCTATCTGCTTTTTAGTAAAAACAACACTAAAGAAAAAGACTTGCACCAGCAACTTAGTATTAAGGATGAATCAACAGGCTACCTTCCAACAACAAGCGGATCAGTGCCACAATGTTTACAACTCAATATGGGAGTCTACTGACTATCATATGTGAATGAAAAAAACCTCATGGAGATGAATATCAAAGCACAATCAACTCAGCCTATGGCAATATCTTCAGATCTTGACTAGTGAATGATCGCCAAATAAGTGACAAGCAAAAAACTTAGTAGCATCCATTACTTTAAACAATGAACTGTTTTACATAGCATTTTCCAGACAGACAAATTGTCTTTTAAAATGATTTTTAACAACATAACTGTTTTAATTAAATTCAATTTTAAACTTAAGGAACTGCAAGTTTTCTAACTGAACATTAACCAAGCATGGGGGATGAACACTACTGATAAAAACATGAAGACACAGTATAAGAGTGGTTGAAAAGTTTCGATCGGGAGATGTGAGCCTCAAAGATACAACAGATCTTAGAGGACATGCTTCCAACTGTGATGACCATGTGAAAAACTCAACTGAAACAAATTCTCCCCCTATGAAAAACACACACACACACATATATATACAAAAATGTGTGAAATTGCAGAAGAGTTTGGTGTAAGCATTGCAATTGCTTCCCAGCATTTAGATGCAAATGGTAAGGACACTCACTTGACAAGTGAGTGCACCTTGAATAATGAGAAATTGTCAAATGGAGATCTGCTTTTCACTGATCAAATGAACTAAGTCTTGTGTAATCAAATAATCCATTTCTTGACTCAATTATTATGTGATTAAAATAGATTTTGTATGACAACTGCAGATGATAATCACAGTGGCTTGACAAAGATGAAGTGCTAAAGCACATGCTAAAACCAATCTCATCCACAGAAGGTTACAGTCAGTTTGGTGGGCTGCTTTTCTGGTGTCATCCATTGTACCTGGTAAAATTATCATGGCAGAAAGATACTGCCATATGTACATCTATCTGTACATCACTAATAATTGTAACAAATGCAACAGCATTGAAGAATCAGAGGGACAATTCTACTCCATGACAATGTTCATATATGCTTTATATAAACCATCCTCCAGAAACTGAACCAGTTCGGCATGAAGCTCTCCCTTACCCACCTTATTCACTGGACCTTGCCTCCATACATTACCACTTTTTTTTTAAACATCATGACAATTTTCTCCAGGGGAAATCATTTACCAACCAAGCAGTGACTGAAACTGCTTTCAAACAATTCATCGACTCCAGAAATTCAGATTTTTCCAAAATGATATAACTGCACTAACTCATAGGAAGAAATGTGTTGATTATGATGCAATTTATTTTGATTACTAAATTTCATTTTTAACAAACATATGAAGTCTCAGAGTTGCAGCTAAAAAACAACAGAACTAAATTTGATTATTTTCGACATCTCTAGTTCACAGACAAGGGAAATATCACTCATGTGAAGCCAACTTTTAGAGGAAAAAATGTTTTGAACTGGGTGGAATACAAACCTACGACCTCTGATAGCATGTCAGGTGTTCTGGGCCACTACCCACAGCTTCTGACCTGATACTTCCATCTTCATGGCATTCTTGTTGTCTGCCACTTGAAGTTTGATCACTGGAACAGTGCCTTCATATGACAGTGATTGTGTACTGTAGGTAGATATCTTCATACCATCAATTAGAGATCTTGATCGGTGGTCAGTAGCTCAGTAGCCCAGGGCACCTGACAGGAACCATGACCACCTGATCAGGTGGTCATGGTTCCTGTCAGGCCACCTGATCAGTTTGGGCTGGGTGGGATACGAACCCATGACCACCTGATCAGGTGGTCATGGGTTCGTATCCCACCCAGCCCAAAACAATTTTTCCTCTAAAAATTAGATCAATGTAAGAGTGATATTTCCCTTGTCTGTGAACAACAGAACTTTTGTAGCAACCCAACAGGGTATATGTGCATTAAACTTTGGGGCTGTATGGCTATGCAAATAAACTAATAATAACACACATAAGAATGCTTAAGCGAGTCGGCATACAAGACACAGAGAGTTAATACTTAGTAGGTGTGTGTTCCAAGACAAGAGTGAGAGCATGCAACTCTGCAGTAAAGATGGGAACACTGGGGTGAAAACTAGTCTGTTATGAGAGTATCATAGAAGACTATGGCCAATTCCACAGAAATCTCAAACTTTGAGGGATTTTTGTGATTGGTAGGTTGATTGTTTAGAGTTTTATGGCACATTAGCATCTAAGGCTATAATGTGCGAAACAAAAGAGAAAAATGCTAAAAGTCATAACCCTCAACTAAAAGTTAAAATTGAACAACAGAAACATTCAAAAGTCACTAAGTGTATAACATCTACTAAAATACATAAACATCAACTAGAATATAAATATCATGTAAAATCACCAGATACACACTGATGAACCAAAACAATATGACCAGTGCAATTCATTCATTATGCAAATCAAAGCAACTGCAGGTAAACGACAGCATGTGTGAAATCATGAAATGGTATAAATAACACCTGATACTGAGCTCTGTAAATCAGTGTTATTCTTGTTCTTCAGATGGGAAAGGCAGAGGATTTAAGTGAGTTGCTTATTAAAGAGTGAAGTTTAGTATTTTAAGTAAGTTGCTAATTAAAGGCCAAATAATAATGGCCAGATGACTGAGTCAGAACATTTCTCAGACAGAAGGCTTATGGGATGCTCAGGGTCAGCCATGGTTAGTACTTCAAAGAGTGGTGAGAGAAGGGAAAAACCATGAACTGCTGGCAAGGTTTGGGCCGACCATGGCTCATTGATGCTAGAGGTGAGAGAAGGCAATCCCATATGGTACGAGCCAACAGAAGGGATACTGTGGCGCAACTTGCCCATAATTTGAATGCTGGTGACAGGAGTAATGTGTCACATCATACAGTACATCGAACCTTGCGGAAAATGGGACTGCATAGCAGCAGGCTGCTCGAGTGCCCATATTAACCTCGGTTCACTGTTGAAAGTGCCTACAATGGGCATGCATCAAAACTGGATTTTGAATGACTGGAAGAAGGTCACCTGGTCTGATGAATCTCATTTCCTGTTGAACCATGTGGACAGCAGGGTTCATGTGTGTCATTTACCTGGGGAAGTGTTGGCACCAGGATGCACAGTGGAATGAAAACAAGCTGGGGGTGGAAGTGTAATGCTTTTGGGCAATATTCTGCTGCAAAACCCTGAGTCCTGTCATTCATGTGCAGGAAACTACGACATCTACCACCTATCTAAACATCATTGCAGACCATGTCATAATGTTTTGGCTCTTCAATGTATATAAAAAACTAAAAGCAACTCAGGTGTAAAAGATCTAGGATAAAGATATTGAATACAAAACAAAATTAAAAAAAAATCAGCTGCTTAGAATAACCAGTATATTGCAAAAACGGTAGGTAAAAAGCAACTATCAAATAAAAGATTTCTGAGTGTAAGGGGCTTGGATGTAAAATCATGCAAGGTAAAATATAAATATCTTTCAAAGTTAAAATGAGGAAAATCAATCAGTATATGTTTAATGGTTAAAATGGTGTCCAAAAACTCTCACTTAGGTCCATTGTCTGCCCAAAGAAGAGAATGTGCGATAAATGAATGACATAAGTGCAGTTGAGCAAGTATAACTTCCTAATTGTGATTACTGTGAAAACACAACTGCCATTGTTTGATAATAGGATTGATCTTAAACAGCTTGTTCCCAACTTGTTCTAACCAAGATCTTTGCACTGTGCCTGGCACTTGGTAAAATGCTGCTGTGAATACAGATATGGAATTGGCAATGGCATAGCCAACTTGGCAGTAGCATCTGCCCAAACCATTGTCCCTATGCCAGCATGACCTGGCACCCAACAGAAAAAGATGTTAAAGGTGGCTACCAGACGATGGAGCTATTGGCAGAAAGAAAAGGGTGAGGCCAATGCCTCACAGAGATCAAAGCTTGTAGTGAGCCAGCAAGTCAGTGTAAAGCACACACAGATGACGATGCTTAGCCACCATGTGGTCCAAGTCAAGGGTGATAGAATGCAACTCTGCAATGAAGATGGAACACTGCAGTGGGATCTGGTCTGCAGTGATTACATCACAGCAGACCATGGCCGATCCCACTGATGTGCCGACTTTGAGCCATCTGTGAAGACAGGCAAGAAGTCTGGGTGCTTAGCATGGTGTCTGGCAAAGAGTTGCTGGTACACATTGCTGAGTGTAAAGGCCTTCCCACAAAGAGAAAAATCAGAGGAAAGGGAAACAAGAGTCACAATGGAATTGACAAGGCTGCCGACTGTGCAATGCTATTGAAACTGGTGTTAATGTAACCTTTAACACCAGTTTCCTTGGTAACCTTGGACATGCAAAATGAAAGAATGAATGGCAGTTGGGTGATTCTGGTGTAGCATTTCCCACCGAGGACTGAAAACGCAGTCCCAAATGGGATGGCCTGGCAGGGATCGCAATTTAGATGTATATTGTAGGGGTACTTCTGATGGTGAAAAGATAAAAGAGGTTTGCGGGTCTCAACATAAAGACTGAACTGGTGAAGTGCAAAAGGCCCCTGTGCAAACACAGAGGGCCTGATGGTGGAGAGGATCCAGCACCACCAGATCCCAAGAAGAGTGATATACCTGGGATCCATAGTCTAGTTTCAACCGGACAAAAACACAGAGTAGGCAAAGCAAAGAATGTCCATCTGCTCCCTAGGAGAGGATTTCTGGTCAAAGATGGGTCTGAGAAACTTGATCCCTCGCCCAAATTGAAAGATTATTCAGAGCAATCTGTAGTTATCTTACAATGACCACCATGTTGGAAGAAGAGCAAAAATGATAAAATCAACATAGAAGACACTGCTTATAGTCAGAAGATATAGTCTAGTAACAGAATTTTTTTCACGACCGAGGGAAACGCAACGTAATGCCAAACGCAATTATTTTACGTATTATTATTTTACGTAAATGCCGAACGCAATTACGCAAAGGGGAACGTTTAGAAAAAAAAAAAAAAAAAACTGTCAGGACGCATAATATATGTACTATGTGCAATGTCCATCTTTGCCTCACTACCAAAAGAAATTGCTTTGCCGAATATCATAATTAGCACATCATTTTACATAGTAATTTTATTTCATAATTTTGTATTATTTTAGTTAACATTTTGTTCTAATAAACCAATAAATAAAAGACATTGCATAATAAGCCTAACTATAATTTGTGTTACCTTTATAGTCCATTGGGAAAAATATTTCCCATAAAATTCCAAAAAAAACCTACACATTGTTATGTATTTTTCTTATGATTTTTATTTATTTTACGTCTAAACAAACTAAAATAAACAGTTACATACTAATATTTACTCTTAGAAACCTTATGGTCCTGAAAGGGTTAAGACAGAGCATTGTGATGCCCCCTGTTCTTGGGGGTAAGGTCGCAACAGAGTTTGACATGGCTCAAAAAGAATGAGGAGAAAGTTGGTACTGAAAAAATTTGTATATGAATCATGCTCTGGATTACATTTTGCAGCATAGATTGGGGAAAAAAATCATTTACTTGCAAATTCAGTAAATTCTAACAACTGAACAGACAAGAAAGATATCACTCTATTGTTAATAAGTTTTTAGAGGAAAAATTGTCTTCAGGCAGGGTGGGATACAAACCCACGACCTCCTGATGGCATCAGGTGATCTGACCACTGAACTACCAGCTGCTGAGCAAGATCTCCTCTAATTGATTTTATGAACTTTCTACCTACAGCACACAATCCACTGTCTTTCATGAAGATGGAAAGTATATATTCACAGTATACTATTGATTAAATTGAAATTGACAAGTTATATTGACAATTTTTCTTCTAAAAATTGTTGCTAACAATAGAATGAATCTTTTTTGTCTGTTAAACTGAGGCATCGAGATATTTCAATTTAATTCTAACAAATGTTCTTTCTCAATGGCTAGTAAATTTTACATAGTGTGCATAGTTATTTTATCAATATCAGAAAAACTCACCTGTGATATTTCTAGACATGGCAATTTACCGACTTGTGCACCTGTAAATCCATATACAGAATTTGCACTGATTTTTAAAGCTAACTGACGGCCATCTAAAACTTTTTTTCTGAAAGAATCTGTTTCATTTTTAAGATCTTGTTTAGCCCTAAAATAAAAATTTTTTAAATAAACTTTATAGCATTTTTAACAAATAAAATGAAATTATATTACAAAAGTATTATACTGTGTGAGTGATAAATTTTTATAGAAGTAAATTTGTGTCTATCCGCTTATGCGTTCAGCTTCCAGCAGAGCTAGAGGCACCAAAATTTGCACCCAGATGAACGTTCCTTTCACCCAGGGGAAGAGGCTATGTGTGAACCCACTGGGATCAACCAAAACCATTGCAGAGCAGTTTAGATTTTTCGAAATCCTCAAAGACAACATTAAAGGTTAAAAGTTACTCAAAATAACTGTTGCCACCAATAAATTTGAAAGAAGGAATGTATCAATTAATTTCTTTCTGCTTTTGCATGATTAAGTTATCATTCCATTTTGTTTGGTAAAGAGCATGAGCATTTCTATGGAAATTGAAATCAGACATTAAAATCATTAACTTAATTTGAAAAATATGTAAAATGTTAAATCATATCTAAAAAGATATGCTAATTAATATTTTAAATATTGCATAATAATTTTTTTAATGATAGTAATTTTTTTCATAGTATCTAAACATTTTTTGTGCAACTCAGACCATATTAAATTTTTTTTAGCTATAAAGTTGCATATGCCTGGCAAACAGTATCCAAGGAACTCTGATGGGTATGAAATGATTTGAAAAGTGAGATTATCTGAGTGAAGCAATTCTCTTTTTTGGCTTAAAAACTTCTGATATGGGGAGGATCATATGATATCTCAAAATATATACATTTCTTTCCTCCCCTAAAAGAGTGGGAGAAAAATTAAACTAGAGGGGGAAGGATCGATCATAATGAATGACATTTACTATACACTTTAGAGTTCTCTTAAAAGAGGAGGAGAAAACTTAAACTTTTACTGAGGGAAGGAGGGGGTGAATTTATTGTTTTGAGTTTTATGCCAAATGAAATCTTGCAATGTGGAGAGTGAATATATTCTATATTTTAAAGAGTTTCAGAACCAAGCAATGCTGTGATCAGGTCAATGATTTTTTTTCCTATTATAGAAATTAAATTATAAATAATGATATTGCAACTCTTCATTTGAATCATACTAAATAACTTGAACCTGATAGTAATAGTCAAAATTACTGACCCAATTTCTTCAAGTATTTTAATTCTTGTGCAAGTACAACAGACTTATAGTTTGCTCTTAATTTCCTTCCTGCATATGTAGTAAGATGTATTCCAAATGTTTCTGACAAAAGGTTATTAAAGAGATAATAGTATCAAACAATAATTTTCATTTTTCAATATAATCACCCTTTATTTCAATACATTTTTTAGAACGGAAAATTAACTTTTCTAGACCACTGAAAAAAATAAATCTGAATTTTTGTCCTTAAAATGGTATAAAACTGCAGAAATGACTTCATCACTTGTAAATTTTTTCTCATGCAGATCCGACTTCAATTTTTAAAACAAAAAACAGTTGCTAGGGGCTAGGTTGGGGCTGTACAGTGGGTGATTTAATTCCTGGGAACCATATTGCTGAATAGCGGCCTTCGCAGCAACTGAAGTGTGCATGGCGCATTGTCGTGCAATAACCTCTCTCCCTGGGACAGCTTTCCTCAGCGTTTCTCTTTGATGGTATCCTTCAATTTGTACATCAATGATGAATAATATTCACCAGTAACTGTAGTATTTCATTCCTTAAAGTTGACTAGAGAATCCCCTGAGAATTCCAAAAGATGGTGGCCATGATCTTTTTTTGGGATTGTCTCATTTTTGCTTTTTTTGGCCATGGGGATCCAGGATGCCACCACTCCATAGATTCCTGTTTAGACAGGGATCATGGTACAGAAGCATAGTTTTATCTCTGTAACAACTAAATCAATCACTTCTTTTTCTTGCCCCTCACAGAGTGCTAAAAATTCAGTACAGCATTTAAAGTGTCGTTGTTTTTGGACAACACTCAAAAGTTTTGGGATCAATCTTGCACTCACTTTGTTCATACCAAGATGGTCGTGAAAAATTCGAAGCACCGTGATTTTTGAAAATCCACACCTTGCTGATAATTCTTTAGTTTTCAGTTGCCTATCCTTTAGCACCTCTTTTTGCACCAGCGCAATTGTTTCTGGGGTGAGTGTTTCTGCAGGTCTGCCTTGACGAGGTTCATTTTCAATCGAATCTCTCCTTAAGCAAAACTGCTTAGCCAGTTCTTTAACTGTTGAACATGACAGGGAAGATTCGCTGTACACAGCATTTAAACATTGTTTAATTTCTGCTGGCTTTCACCTTCTTTCATCAAAAATTTAATAACCACATGATACTCAAGTTTAAACATTTTAAAACATTGGGCAACAGCATCTGCGATGCTAGCTGGAGTGCTACTGAGGCTAGAACTGCAAAATTTTAATTGCAGTGCAACAAAACATAGGGTGGGGGGTTGATGGAGTTAGACCAGTCAAGTCTTGTTCTAGCATGTTCAGGACAGAAACTTTTGGACCTTACTATGTATCATTTTAACAAACAAATGATTCTAAAATTTTAAGTCTAAAATTATTAATAATATATTATAAATAATCTAAAATAATTATTTTCCTACAATTTTAAGTAATTTTAAAATTTTCTTCAGACCATAGTATTTAGTTAATGACAATGAGAAAATATGTATTTTATCTGTGACCATTAGTTAATCAAATCATTTCAAAGCAATATTAGCAAATTAAGTTTTGTAATTTGCTAAATGATAAAATAATTCACCAAATAATTTACCAAAATCTTTAACTCTTTAATTTTGATTTAACAAAAAATAATTTTTTATGTATTTGATGTTGAACACTTTGTAAATTGCAAAATCATATTTTTTATTCACTTTCAGTACACCTGAAACCATTTATATGTTTATTAATGAATAATAAAAATAAATACCCCCCAAAAAACAACTGCTTGCCACGGAGGTTTGACAGGAGCCTGCCAGTTTAACATGCCATAGCATTTAAAAAGCCCTTTAAAATTCCTTAAAAACAGGCAAATAGCACAAAATGAAGTACATCAATTCTATAACAGCCTCGAATTAACCTTTCCATGGTCCCTGTTGACCACAGATGCTGACAAAATCTGAAATGAGAGGACCAAGATGTCTATGTTCATTTTTAGTACAACAAAAAAAATTGATTTTTTAAAAATAGAAAATATCATTCAAAATTTCTTTTACATATGTTTTTAAAATATGTAATTCAAGGTTGAAAAATAATACATATTTTTTTTAATTTGATGCATATTTTATTAAACTATAACATAAATAATTTGATAAAGCCATATGATTGCCATAGTTTAGAAGCACTATAAACTATAAGGGTTGGGTTGTTTTACCTCTGAGCGGCACTTTTTTGCACACCATGGGCTAAATGGCCAGGTCACAGGGACCCCGAAGGCTCAGAGAAGGTTGGGGGAGGGGACCCACTGGAACAGCTGTTGGGAGACAGATGGTAACCTCCCGTCAAAGCCATCCAGCATGTTCTTTAACGTGCACAGGGTATGGCTCTCACACACATGGGACCACGGCTTAACGTCCCATCCAACGGACGACGGCATTTCCAAGCCCATAGGTGTCCCCTACTGACCGTGGGCAGGGCGGGGAACTTTGTGGAGATAAATCTCAACGCTCACCCAGCTGGGACTCGAACCTGGGAACTGCAGATTACGAGCCTGGCGCACTACCGACTGAGCCACCCCCGCCCCATAAACTATAAGGTATTGCTGATTTGTTTAACATTACTCTATGCTGAAGCAACCACCTTATTTAAGCTTAAAGTTGATTTGAACTACATCAATAAATTTTTCCATAAAGTTTTGAAAATCTGAAAACTAACAAAACACTATTTTTAAAAATGGAAGATTTTGGAAGCAACTGTGCAATGTACATACCTCTGCTACCCCCCCCCCCCCCCATTTTACACTGTTTTCTGCCTTAAACCTATTTCAATATTCCTAGAATTATTTTTATCATTTATATCATTTATCCCAGCATTCATATGTGGTTTTCCTACTCTTCAAATCGAAACTACAAATAAAACTAAAATAAATAAAAAAATTGCATTACCCAGAATAAGACCAGAGCCATTATTGCTAAAGCCTTAGTTATTGTGAAACTGCTGGGAGAGTCAGGTGCCATGACCTAGTTAATTGCTTGCATATGTTGCATTCAAGTGGCTATAAAGTAGATGAGTTTTTATGTTTATATAGAATGATCCTAAAAGCATCATCACACCCGCCCCTCTTCAGTTGGGTTGGGTTGTTTTACCTCTGAGCGGCACTTTTTTGCACACCATGGGCTAAATGGCCAGGTCACATGGACCCCGAAGGCTCAGAGAAGGTTGGGGGAGGGGACCCACTGGAACAGCTGTTGGGAGACAGATGGTAGGCTCCCGTCAAGGCCATCCAGCGTGTTCTTTAACGTGCACAGGGTATGTCTCTCCCGCACACGGGGCCACGGCTTAACGTCCCATCCGACGGACAGCGGCCTTTCCAAGCCCATCGGTGTCCCCTACTGACCGTGGGCAGGGTGGGGAATTTTTGCGGAGATAAATCTCAACGCTGACCCAGCTGGGACTCGAACCTGGGAACTACAGATTACGAGCCTGGCGCGCTACCGACTGAGCCACCCCCGCCCCCCCTCTTCAGTATCTTGGCTGTGCCACTCTGACGATATAACATTTTTTTTTTGCTTTGGTGCACTAACTTTTCAGCACTTAGTCAAAATCTCCAAAATTCAACACGCAAGGAAAAAAAAATTCATAATGTGGTAAAATAAGAGCTAAGAAGTGTTCCTACATTTCATAAACATGATAGAAAATCCCATTAATATGTGAGTACTCTAAGTCACCTTATATAATGCCGACCAGTGCTTTAAATTATGCAACACTGAAAAAAATCATTAAAAGAAAAAAAAAATCATGTTTCAAGTAAATATTATCGTATTTGGGAAGAAATTTCCTTTTCATTAATATATAATTTAACTGCTTTAATTTGTCAGGTTTTCCAAAATTAAGCCTTAATTGCATAGTCCAATCTATCTTTCACTCTATCACTGTAAAAAAAGTCTTATTAAAATTAATATGTTTATAAATTTGTTTTAAATTTTATTTTCATAAAACTCACTCTGTTTAACTTGGTATATAACATGACCTATTTCAGTTGATTAGTTATTTAAAAAAAAATTCAAAAGTTGACTTGTTGATATCTCATCACAGTTAGTAAAATGCCTGGACCTTTCTCAAAGTATGGTACTGAGAAAAAAAAATACGAAATGGGAGTAATTTTCTTGCTTCAACTAAATATTTATTTTATATTATTCAGAAATAAATAGCATTTCTATTCATGTGAAATAATTATTCTGTAGTTATTCAATAGTTATTTCTGTCTATTAGTTTTTTCAAATAAATTTTTATTTGCATTCCCAGATGCACCATGACTTTAAAAATGCCCTATTAAAATAAAACTAGTCGTCCTGTTTTTGTATGCTATTTTATTTTCAGAAAATCCAGAATGAAATGCTGATTAATTTGCCATATAAATGACACAATACCATTCATTAGTTATATGGCAAAAACTTCTAAAGTTAATTTTTTTTTGCCTGATCAGAGTGCAAAAATAGCTGGGCCTCTGGATGTAAACCAGTTTTTCAGATGGGACCCTGGAAGGGTTAATATTTCCCTTACAGAGATGAAAGCAGGCCCAAATTTACTGAGTGAAATTAATGAAGTAGAAGCCTAATTAATTTGGTTATAAAGCCTTAAATCATATGTATGGAATTAGGGAAATAACTGATATTTATCATACATATGTACACACCTGGCCACTGAATTAGAAACCTGTATGCAGATGTACATAGACATCACTTGCACAGCGTATATGCAAAATACATGGTCATGCGCATCACCACGTGATCTAGACAACTATTTAAGACTGCTGCTCATTAGTAATCATCAGTAGTGTTGATCATAATGGGAAAAACAAAGGATCTTTTGGGAGTTCAATAAAGGGCTTATTGTGGGTGCTGTCTGGCTGGAGCAATGATTTTAAAAACAGCAGAGTTGACTTGTTTCTCAAAAGGCGAGATATCTTGGGTTTTCAATCAGTGGAAAAATAACCCACATTGCTTGTCTAAGAGGTGTAAGTGTGGTGTGATGACAATCTGTCAGGAATGAGATCACCGTCATCTGAGAAGGCTTGTACAGAGAAACAGGACTTCCTGAGTGCAGCAATTGACCGAAGCATTCAATGAAGGTGGTTCCCGATCTATCTCAGTGAACTATGCAAGGGAATTGAAGAGGATCAATATTAGCAGTCACATGCCTATACGAAACCATTGATTTCTGCGAAAAACTGGAAAGTTCGTCAACAGTGGTGTCAGGAACACCATGACTGGACACTGGAAAAAAGTCATGTAGTCCGACAAGTCAGGGTACACCTTGTTTTATATTGATGGTAGGCAGAGAGTTTGGCGGGACCTCCATGAAGCAATGGACCCAGCTTGCCTTGTAAACACAACTCAAGGTTCTGGAGGTGGTGTCTGTGATGTCCTCTTTTTTTCTGTTTAATTACACTGCGCCAGAATGTCATGCCTTCACACCAATTCTGTTAGACTGTGCTAAATGTGATGTCCTCCTCCATATTCGGAATGCAATGGGCTGGGCCAAATGTCGTGGCCACCGGAGGACAATGATATTGTTACTTATTTATCTTCACCCTTACTTCGGTGAAATGATAGGTTCGCAGGTTTTTAAGCCCGTAGTGCCGTATGCCTCAGATTTGCTGCGTTGAATGTTGAATAAAAATATGTCCAACAATTAACTGCATGAGAGTTGTATAGGGATGACACATATTAAGACTATATACAATTACGTGCTGGGGATGCACTCAATTCTGTAGGCCTTTGATGCCGCAAACATTAACAATGAGGTGGAGAACCACACACTCTGCAAGTTCTCACTTTACAGACCTTCAACACGGCGAAAGAATAATTAACCTTTGCCTACAATGTGGTTCACTCTGAATCCACAAGACTAATCAGATTCACCAAGAATCTTGATTCACTTGGAATCGCACCCTCTCCTTAAGGGTTTCCTTCGAGTAAGAGTGGCGTCCTTTTGACACGTATCGAAACGACCTTTTGCTTGACAGCCATGCACCGAACTGTTGTTTCAATCTCCCATTCTAGCCTCCTGTGCCAGCCTCACACCCCAGGCTAGACGTAAAAGACCATAAAAGACTTCTGGAATCTGTCCTCTCATGCAAGCAGCCAGCTTTAGACCCGAAAATAACATTAGTGAGTCATACACCCCCCAACAGCACTTCCAAGAACACACTCAACACATAAAAATATCTACAAAAACAAAACTACAATAATAAATAAAAATAAATAAATTAGAGGGACATGACAGTGTCATGGTGTGGGGCATGTTCTGTTGGTATAGAACGAGTCCCCTGATATTTTCGGAATGTCAGGTGTCCTCCAAGGATTATCTGAACATTGTTGCTGATCAAGTCCATCCTGCAATGTTGACTTTTTATCCAGCAGGTGACTGCTGTTTCATGAACGACAATGCTACTGTTCATTGTGCAAGATGAGTTCAGCAGCAGTTCAGCAAGCCTGACAGCGACTTCCATCATCTTCCCTGGCCACCACAAAGCCCAGATCTGAGCATTGAGAATATATGGACATGTTAGAAAAACAGATCTGGGAGCAAAGTCCTTTTCCTTCAAATTTGAGCCAGTTAAATGACTGTCTTATGAATGCCTAGTATGCTGGAGAAAAATTCTACTCAAACACTTTGTGGAATCTATGCCAAACCGCATATGTGCTGTAATTTGGTCTAAAGGAGGTCCAACTCAGTATTGAATAAAGGTTTCTAATTCAGTGGCTGGTGTGTGTACAAGATCAACTGTCTTTTTTTTTAATCTAATGCTTTTAATTAAGAAGATTGCCTTCATAAACCTTACCATTGAATCTTTCAGCCTACACTAAAAATATATTACTGAAGTGAAATAATTAAAAACTTACTTTTTACGAGCACCTAAAAGGTTTTCCAATATTTCTGGAAGTAACCCTTTGCAGATATCCTTTTTAACAAAAAAATTGTTGGATGGAGTTTTAATAAATTCTGTTGGTTTTAATTGGTCTTTTGATGCTGGTGTTAAAAGTGTAGTGTAACAGAGGTTATGTGCCATCATGATTGATGGATACAATGAAGAGAAATCTAAAGTTGTAATAGGGTCACTATAATAGCCTTTTGCAGGTTCAATGACAGTTGCTCCTGCATAATCTTCTCCCACTTCTGCTTTAACAGTAGGAATTAAGAAACCTCTTTCCACTGCCTGAAATAGTAAGCAAAGTTTCAACTGTTTAAAATATATTCTAAAAACAGTAGCTATTAATACATTTACATAAAAAATTAAGCATGTAATATTGCATATTATTAAATGATTTAAAATTTATGAGTAACGCAATAAATTTTTCTAACACCTTTCCACACAAAATCCTTAAGTGGCTATGGAATATGGAAGTTTAACCAGACTGTGTTAGTCCCCCCAAAACATCTGTCCTTAGCTGCAGTATTTTGCCACTGTAGGCCAATTCTAACAAGGCCCTGGTTGGCATTGTTTGACCAGAGCATCCTAGTCTTCCCCTTTTCCTGAAACAATTCCTGAAGCCTTTAGGGCACACTTTTCATAACTCTATTCACTAATCTGTAGTTATAAAAATAGGTAATATGGCTAAACCAACATAATCTCTCTGTGCACAAATATGCTACTCAAAGAGGGTTGCTGAGTCCTTCGCATTATCACTTAAATAGTCAAACAACATAATACCCAAAATAGTGCAAAAGCATCAAATTTCGAATGCATAAAATTTCTTGTTACTTTGCTTACAGAGGGTCTATGCTTTACTACTAGCAATCTTACTTTAGAAAGGACCACATTATTACACAGCTGCATCATCACCTCTAACAGATCTCTCAAGATTTCTGTAATATGGTCAGAGATTCTCGATCTGCCTATGTTGCCAAGTAGGAAATAATATAATGAATGACAAAGCTGAGATGCTCTGCAATTCAGAGACTGCACTACATCTATACAGGACAGTGCCATGTTTACTTCTATCCACTGTCAGACTGGACAATATTATAAAAGTCCTGCCGTCAGCAAAACCTAAATCTGTTCTTTGTCCTGGGGTCGCTCCAAACAATGATATCGAGGATCCAAGTTGATGCAGCACCTGTGATGCCTGAAAATATTTCCATGGTGGGATTCGATCTCGCTACCTCCACGTTAGCAGTGCATTTACCCACTACAGTAAAGTATAAGACATTCCTGGATCTCTACAAACACCCTCAACTGGAAGCATGAAAAACAGTCTGCTGTGTGCCAATTGTGCCATCAGCTTCTCAGTCAATTAGTGTTCAGCATGCAATACACATAATGGTACTATAGTAGCTGACAACAGTCAAACATACTTTCTCTTACAACTAAGCTATACGACAGAGGATGTGAAGGAGAGCTAAGACCTGAAGTCTGCTGTTGGAGACACGAGATGATTTGTGTTCATGATTGCCAGTCAATCCAGTAACATTCCCTCTACAAGCAAAGAATTATGTTGATGGAGCCTGATTCATGACAATGAATATAGAATAATGATACTGCAAATAAAGGACCAAAAAACCTGTCAGATTCATGGCTTTGACAGGTTTACAAGAGGGGATGGGTGCTGCCAAGTTTCATTCTTCTCTGTCCCTTGCACTGATTATAAGGAATCCTCTTTTAGGCTCATCTCGAGTAGTGAATTTGTGCCTAATCTAAAAATAGTTTTGGCAATGTTCATCATGAGGTGAGCATGCACAGCCATTTGCATTCACTCTTGTAACTACCTCAATTTTTATGTTCTGATTAAACATATCAAAACTGACCAATATTTTTTGTATGTAAAATTGTGTTATACAGTAGATTCTCTCTTATCTGGTCTCAGCTCAACCATCTTCCGCTTTAACCGGTCGTTCCAAGAAGCAGAAGCAAGTTGCCACTTGTTTTGCTTATTTGCTTCAGTTCCAAGAAGCAAGTGGCCACTTGTTTTGCTTATTTGCTTCAGTTCCAAGAAGCAAGTGGCCACATGTTTTGTTTACAGTACAGTACATATTTGCTTCAGTTTCTCTTTGTGAATATTACAATGTACAGTGTACTGAGCATATACAGGAGTGTGTGTTGTGATCTATTAATTATTGTGTGGCACAAAATGAGTGGGTGGAAACGTAAGCGTAATGTCGTTATGATGGAGATGAAATTAAAAGCGTTAGAACATATTGACAAAGGTGATCCAGTAAAGCATATTTGTGATGAACTAGATGTTGGTAAAAGCACGGTAAATGACTGAAGAAGGAATAGAAAATCTTTACAAGAGTTTTGCATTCAAGTTGAGTCGGAAAAAACACTTTCTTCTCGGTGAACTCTGAAAAAGCTGAAAAATGAAATTGCCGATGATACAATTTGGTTATGGTTCATGCAAAAATGTCAAAAAGGAAGCCAACCAGTGGGACAATCTTGAAAGAAAAAGCATTAATCCTTCATTCTAAAATTAATAATGGGGAAGGTTTTTCAGCAAGTGAGGGATAGCTTTCTCACTGAAAAAAAATGGCATGCTGTTCATTACCTTGGTATTTGTGGTGAGAAATTGTCTGCTGATCCTTTAGCAGCAAAGGAATTTTTAGAAAAACTTTTAGTACTTATTGAAGAAGGACAAATCCTATGCGCAGGACAAATCTAGAATGTAGATAACCTGGGTTAAATTTTAAACTTCTTCTAACGAAAACGTTTTTGACAGTGCAAGAAACCTCAGCATCAGTATTTAAAACAAACAAAGAAAGAATCACTGTGGCTGTGTGTACAAATACTGCAGGTATGCACAAACTTCCTCTTTTAGTAATTAGGAAATCATCAAAACCCCAGGCATTCAAGCATTTAAATTTAGCTGCTCTGCGAGTTTACTACAAAGCTCAAAAGTCTGCTTGGACATACTCATATTTGTTTAAAGAGTGGTTCTTTACAGAATTTGTTCCAAAAGTAAAAAACCACTTGACAAGTCTTAAAATGCCTGCCATACTCCTTCTCGACAATGCCCCAAGCAAACTCATTTCTGACAACATAAAAGCCATGTTTTTGCCACCTAATGTAACATCTTTAGTGCAACCAATGGACCAAGGCATACTTGTAAGTTTAAAAAGGCGATACAGTAGAAAGCTTCTTTCAGAAATTCTACAGCAAACCGAAAATGACAAAATAGGGCTTTTAAATACTTTGAAAACAACAAATATCAAGGATGTGATCTACATGTTGGTAAGAACTTTTGAAGAAATGCCTTGTACAATGTTTGTGAAGTCACGGAGAAAAATTTGGCCACGAAGTTGAAAACTGTGTAGAAAGTACCAAAGACAACAACACGGAAGCATCGAATGACCCTGCAGCTGCCGAAGATATGATGGATAATGACAATATTTTGCTGCTTAATTACTTTAAACTGCTGCCTGGATGTGACACATTTGAAGATGACATTGTAAAATGGTTAAAAGGTGATGAACAGTTGAAAAATGAAACACTGAATGAAGACAAAATTGCCAATGCAGTCTGCCAAGAAGGGAACAGAGAAGCAGAGGAAGAAGGGAAAGTTAGTCATATTGAAGGAAAAGACACTTTTGATGTTGCAGTAAGATACATTGAACAACAACAGGCCTCATCTGTGATTGATGTGATGTTGATCTAAGGGACCTGGGTTCGAGTCCCGGGTAAGGCATGGATGTATGTGGCGTTTTTCTGCTGAGGTCCTGCCATCCTCACAGACCTTCTACTGTGGCATATAAACTGACAGGCTCCTGCCAGACCTCTGTGCAAGCAGCTGCTTGAGGGAGAATTTATTTATTTTTATTTATTAAAAAATGGCAAGACTTTGCAGGTAAAAAAAGTGTGAAGTTAAAAGAAACAAAAGAAAATCACGCACTTTGAGTGAGTGTAAGTAAATTGTTAATATTTTACAACAAATTATTAATTAAAATACAGTACAGTTAGTATTTTTGTCATATGCCATTTTAATTTATTTTCTGACACAATTTTCGGATTAACCAGCCTTTTATTCATCTGGCCAGGGGTCTGGTCCCATAAGGGCCAGATAAGAGGGAGTCTACTGAAATTGAATTATACTGATTGCAGTAAAACAAAGTATTTCTAATAAGAGTGTATGAATATATGGCTATTGTAGGCAGGATGTTCAGGTCCAAATGTCAAAAAAAAAGAGAGAAATATTTCTGTGATCTATTTTTATATAAGTTATTTCTCTGTGGCAAAGAATGATTCCTGTCATCTGAAATAGACTGATATTTTAGAAAAAGCTATAGGAACATTTTTATGCTGCTAATATGAAAAATTCATCTAAGTAATAGATCTTCAGGAGTTGCATTTTACTTTTGTTGAATTAGATTTCTGTATAGTTCAACCACACACTATATATATGACATCAAGTCACTGCATATGTAGTGTGACATAACCTTTAGATATAATATGGTGACACAACCCTTAGGGTCACCAATTTGAACTCGCATCAGGGCCCAATGCTAGTGGGATTCATCAACAGTTATGCAGAGGATAACAATACTGCCATCACTTTCTTTGATGGAGGCTATTGTTATTGGTGGGTTTAGTAAGATGCGATTATCGCTGCTTGAAATTTAGTGGTGCAGCAGAGAATTCATGAATGAATCACCTGAACTACACAGGTTCCTTTGACATTCTTTGATTTGGTATTCAAGTGAGCAGATATAAAGTGCTTCAATATTGAGGATCCACTAGTCACCCAATTACACAAATACACCCGAACACTGGCATACAGATTTTTGAAGTGGGGAAGTTCAGAAGGACATGATAGAACAAATTTACCTGTTAAGTATCATGTCTAGTTGACACAGTTTGTACCAGGCCTATTCCTCAAATTGAAGTGTTCTGCGTTATCATACAGCCAAAGGACATTTGAAGGGGTGATAGTAAGGCCACAGTGGAGGAGAGCAACTTGCAAGCCACCAGTAAACAGCCTGCAGTAAAGATATTTGAATCTGAACTCGCACAGGACACACAAGGAAGAGAGACGATGAACACTTTTAGGGAATTAGATTCAGGCAGAGCTGACGATGTGTGAAATAGGTTGACACAAGCAGAGGCTCTGACCCAAAAGAAGAGACACAGAGAAACACACCCAATTGTTTCACCCCTGGCCCGAGTGTGGATAGAGTGACAGGAGCCAGTATGATCTACAAGTGGGAGGTCAGGACATTTTGCACGGCAGTGCAGGACTGTACTTTCCAGATAAGCATGAAGCAGAACCTTTTGCCCCTCCTCCAAGCTAAGTAGGTGCAACTTCCTGCCACTTCTTGGCCTGAAGAGACAGAGCACAGAGGAATGGACTCCTCCTTTAAGGCACACGAAGCACAGAACACAGAGGCGAGAATTTTAGGGAGTTTGTAACTCAGACATCTAAAATTGACTCCACTGAGTCAGTGTACTGTGATTAGCTAGGAAACATGCTTCCCTCACACACTGAGAGCATTGCCCTGGTAAAGAACTCAAAAAATATTAAAGAACAGACTGATTATTAAACTACATAATGAAGTGGAATGGGACCCAATCAGGGTAATCAAGCTCAGTAGATAGGGTTAGACAGATAGGATTATTGAACATGTGAGTGATAAATACTTCTGTAGCTCATCTGGATCGGCAGAAGAAAGAGGATTGCACAGTTAAAAATGTTTGCCACAGATATTCAAACCATGCAAGACACCAGAGGAGATTTCCAACCCCTGTCGTTAGCTGGCTCAGGGTTAGACAACGTTAGAAAATGTGAAAGAGGGCAGAGAACATATCACTTTATGAGAACCCTCACCTATCAGCAAAATCAGACTACGAACCCCTCCCTCTCCCCACCATCATGATATAGTAGACAGAATTTGGAAGCAGCAGAGAGACAGGAATGAGAGTGTAGGAAGATAGCAGTTGACAAAGGTATCAGAGTTGGGGACTTGGTATTTTTATACAGTCCACAAGTACCATGAAGAAAAACAGGGAAGTTATTAAAATGTCTGTAGGACTGAAGAGACTTTGTAGAACAGTGGTGAACTGTCCATGGAAACAAGTGGTGCTGCCCTTAAAATTCTTACAAATCAAAAGAAAAATATTAAATATTTGGGCACATATAAAAGAAACTATTTTCTTAATTGTAATTAGTTCATTCTAACAAAATTTTTACATTTTTCTTCATATTCTTTGACTTTCCTTGTCATATTACATGGTGTATTAAATAGAAGTGCCAGTCTACCAGGCTAATCAAGCATGGAATGTATGAAAAATTCCACTTCAATACAATTGCATTGGGCATCATATTATTTAGAAGAAGTCCTAGTTTTGATTCTCAGCAAGCAGAAATTTATGGGAAGGAAGCAATGGTTTGGTTCGGTTGTTTGGGGTTTTATGACACAAGAGCAGCTAGGCTATATTGTGCCAAACAAAAAGATATAAAGGGATAAAAGTAACTAAACCCACAACCAAAGTTAAAATTCGCAGAAATAAAACTCCACAATAAAGATCAATCAGTATAAATAAGAGTAATAAAAAGAATCAACAAATGTATAAGTCAACACTAAAATGGGTGTATAGGACCCATTTAAAATCAGTAACAAGTATAAAATCTAGGTAACAAAAATCATAAACGTGTAAAATATCCAGTAAAATATAAAAATGCAAAAACAGTGGGTAAAATAGAGCCATTGGATAAAAGATGTCCAAGTGTAAGGGGCTCAGACGTAAAATCATGAAAATTAAAAAACATTCGTCATTCAAAGTTAAAAGCGGGACATGAGATTAAAATACGTTTGATTGTTAAAATGGTGTCACAAAACTTGCACTTAGGTTCGTCGTCTGCCCAAAGAAGAAATGAATGTGTAAGAAGGAAGGAGGCAATGAAACCAATGGCCTCTTATTAGTAAACTCTGTTCCTTCTAAACAATCTCTGTTCTGCTACAGATATACTCCACTCTCCATTCTAAACCAATTAGTGTTGGTGAATCATCCAGTTCAGTACATAGTAGACACCATTAAAATGACAAAAAGAATAATAAAGGTAAGTGTAACAAAGGTAGATAATAATAAAGCCTGTGAAACAAAGTACATATAAGTGAGTAAAAACAACAGTGTATAACTGAGAAACATTAAAAAGTTCCACTGTAATACACCTAAAAAAGTAAAGAGAAGTTAAACATAATAAGCACAAACCTTTCTCAGTAATTGAGATATAACTTTTATCTGCTGTCCTCTGGTAAGAAGATAAGATAGAGGAACTCCAGTAACACGAGCCATTTCCATATAGTTGATTACACACATCAACTTTTCTAAAAGTCGTAAAGGTAGCATTGCATCTTTCAGACAGTATATAGCCAATCTGCGTCGTGTCTGCTCATTACCATTCTAGAAAAAAAATGCCACTTTGAATATGTAAGAAAGATCTTAACTGAAATATCAGAACAGAAATAAATAGCCATAAATAATATACAGTTATTTAATTGAATAAATCTTAAATTTAATGCTCTTTTGCAAAATTAAGTATTAAATTACTTTCTAGCTTGGTATACACAGGATACTGCTTGTAATACACACATGCAGGGCTAGATTGGGTTTGGGGTGTGTCAAGGGGACATCCCTTCGGAGTACTGGTAAGAGTAATATAGGCAAAAATTATTAAACTTATGAAATTTTTATGCATTTTTCAAGAAATTTTTTAAGATCTCTAAAATGTAGAAGAAAATGTTATAATAAAATACCTGCTTGCCACAGAGATATGACAGGAACATGTCAGTTTATACACCCATAATATGTCTGTGAGGATGGCGGGACCTCAGCAGAAAGACAACACAAACAATCATACTATAATGGAAATCCAGTCTTTTGGATCCCAATCCTGTTACTTTTTTCCAGGTTCGATTGAGTTTCTTGCTCCCCCTTAATTTTTTTCTAGATACAGGCCTGCACACACGAATATATTTAGATGAATACTTTTCTATATAAAAAAAAAGGCCCTCGTGACAATGTGGCATGAAAAGCAAAGAAAGCAAGGGTTGGAAAAGCAAAGAAAGCAAGGGTGTCATTCATGGATCTGACTATTTGCAGAAAAGTTTCCGATATTCTCATTTGTCAATCTTTGGTCAGGGCCTCAATTAATAGCAGACTGGACAAGGCATTGCACCACCAAAGAGCCCTCGAATAAGTTTTAACATTAATTCAAAATTGTCATTGAAATTTTCGCCATATTAAATTGTTTAATTTATAAAAACTTGCCTTATTATTTCACTTTTTTCCTAAAGGAGTAGAAAAAAATTCATTTAAAATTTGCAGTATTATTATTCAAAAATTTGTGAAACTATGTTGTTCTTTTTTTTATTTATTTATTTGTGACATATAGGACAGAGAAGAATTCTAGAAGCTACTCCAAGCTTTTACAGGCCTTCTCATACAAGGACCCCTACTAAGACTGAAGTCTGAAGTCACTACTGACCACTGGCCTTAGATAGAACTAACACAACACACAAAGTTTGCTTTCCTGGATAGTCACTAGCTCCCTAACCACTATGCCAGTTAAGGCACAGGTTAGTTCAGAAATAAGATAACCACAAGTGGAAAATGAATTAAAATTTTAAAAAATTACCTATTTTCCTACATGCACCCTAAAAAGTAGAAATTTTTTTATTCACTTCAGAGGAAGAATCTTCTGTAGGTAAATCAGCCCTATCTTCCTTTGAAGTGATTATAAATTCAGTGGTTGGTTGCAGCATCAATATGTTTTAGGTTTATTTTCTATGTTTTAAAGGTGCATATATGAAGATAGGTATTTTTTTAATTTTTTATTTTATTTACATTTTTTCTATCACAAAAAACACATACCTTCAGAAATTATCCCTCCCCTTTTTTACAAATTGTGTTTCAGGTAGCCCATGAAATTGGAGATGTAAAGTTTCAATTTGAAATATAACTCTTTAACATTGACCCCCCATGAAATTTCTGTTCCCTTTTGTTGGAGGGGATGATGGGGTCATAATTTGAAGTAGAAGTTTCTATGACTTGTAGAACAGTGGTGAACTGTCTATGGAAAAGGACCCTTGCATTCAGACTTTCCAATTTCCTCTTTCTTTAAGGAGAAAGAAAGCAAGGGTGTATATATTTATTGCCCACATTTCCCTCATCACAAGTTTTGATTAAAAGTGAACTTGTTACGTCAGCTCTTGTTCTTAAAAGATATAATAGAAAATTATTCACCTATTTTGCACTTTTTTGGGGGTAAGACATGGGGAAATTTTTATAACCTGCTGTTGCAAGCAGCTGCTTTGTCATATTTTCTGCTTCTCCAGAGTGGGGTGGGGGAATAGGAAGCAAGGGGAGTATACTTTTATTGCTCACACGTTACAAGCTTTCACTTGACTACTTGACACACAACTTGTTACATTTGGCCTTTGCTTTTGAAAGAGATAATAGAACTGTTTGCATATTTTCCCCTCTTTGGGGGGAAGATGGCAGAGGAGTGGGAATTTTTGCAATCTGAGACATTCCCTATGTCACAAGCTTTCATTCAGAACATAAACCATTACTTTCAATCCTCATATTCTAAAGATATAGCAGAACAATCGATTTCATATTTTCCCCTTTTTAGGCAGAAAAAAGCATGGGGGGGAGATAAATGTTTTATAGCCTACAACATTTTTTACCACAAGCTTTCATTTGACACGTCATTAAAATTACTCACTGTATTCGAAAGATATGGTAGAACAATTATTTTGACAAATCCACAAATGACAAAACACAAGCAAAAAACAATAGGAAGATAAGTAAAAAGAGTTGCAACTTACTGCTATTAAATTAATATTATGTACTTACAGAAGTTAATTAAAACTTAAAAAATAAGCATTGTTTCAAACCATTTAGTAAAGTAAGTGTATGTTTTTAATTTTGTGCAAATAGTTCTTTGAAAATTGTCAGTTTCATATAAGTTTCTTAGGTCTAACTTCTGGTGTTAAGCATTTGTTAAGCTCTTTAAATACCCAACAAATATTGTTAAAAATCGAAATTTAGGTAGATTTGAATGAGATTGAAATTTATCTAATCCTATTTTCCTATAAAAAGCTTAGTGTAGAAATTATGAAATGGACTGCAGACACCATTTAATGATGCATGCAGTATGTGGTCTGGCGTTATCCTGCTGGGATGTAGAGTTTGACATGCTCTGTAGGAGTGGTAAGAGCACAGGGCAAAGAATGGAACCCACACACTGCTGGGCAATTAAATTACCCTCCATGACTATGAGAGATGGCATCCCACAAGGATAACAGCAGTGTGTGCTGAATGGTGTCAACAATGCATAACTTGGAAGTTATATCACCACATTTCAGAGTAGTCATGTTCCGGAAGCAATGTCACCCACACGTGAGAGCAGCCCATTCTGTCCCATACAGATGTGGGCCTCATCACTGAAAATGATAGATCACCATTCTTCTCGTTACTTAGCTTGTTGGTTGCACCAATGCAATCTGTCATGCCTGTGGGTTCAAGTGAGTGGTATGCAGATGAGAGGCACCTTCTCCATATACTAGCATTGTGAAAGGCATTGATCAATGGTACTGACAGATACCAAAGGTGCCCCATCAGTTGTTCTGCCACTGGGTATCTGTTGAGCAGTTGCATTTTTGGTACTGCCAGCCATCCAGTGAATCTGTTGATTATCTCAATCTATAGTCACTCGAGGATGACCTCACCCTGAACAAAGATGTGAAACACTTTACCATGCCCACTGCTGCCAGCAGCAGCCAACTGTTCATGCATCTTGTCCCAAATGCACGGCAATTTTTCATGCAGACCATCCTGTTTCACATAGTCATATAATGCAACCTCACTCAAACTCACTGAGTTAATTAACAACCATAACAGCATTACCCTTCAATGGTAACCAGATTTACAGGTCAGGTTAAGTTTCTTAAATGTATACTGCCCATTTTTCTCCAATGACAACCTTCCCTACAACTAAAGGAATCTGTGTCATCTACCATATTTTAAACATAGCTAGACCCAGGATTTTTCCTCCATTTGCATATATCACTGTTCCACATTTCCGTAAAAACATGCATAAATGTAGCTCTGCTCCTTCTGAGTGGGGCAATATTTTTGGTGAGGAGTGTACAGAAGACTAGTGCAGTTGCTCTGTATTGATCGAGTCTGAAACCCTCCATTTGGTGAATTTAAATCTGCATGAACTATCTTTAATGACCTCCTTGCAAACAAAATTCAAATATACATGAGGTGAGCATCACAGTAAATGTTTAGCTATCATTGTCATCATCATAATGAGAATCTCACAGTAAACATTTAGCTACCACTTTCATTATAATGAGTTTAGTGCCATTATTATATTGCCGTATTTCTTCGATTCTAAGACACACTTTTCCCCCCATATAAACGTCTCTAAAAACGGGGCGTGTCTTAGAATCAATGGAGTCTTAAAATCGCAGTTTTTTTTTTCTTAAAAATTTCCCGTGTTTTGCACACAGCACCATACGTTTTGTTTTTACGCAGAAACCCCGCCTCCAAGTTTGACCATTATCGCATTCTCCAAATGTGGGTATTTTACTGTGCTTTCCAAATGTGAAGCCACCATTATTTCATTATAGTGGAGCTCTGTGAGTGAATTATAGTGAGCTTGGAACCTATCTGTTGATTGACAACCTTCTGCTGACACCTTCCGTAAAAATTAAGAAAGCACCGGCATCAAAATTGGCGGAATGGGTATTAACAGCTTGGAAGCTAATCCCAGAAAGAATAGTGCAGCACTCATTTAAAAAATGTTGCATAACCAATGCTCTCAATGGCTCAGAAGACAATATATTACGGGATAATGAGATAAAGATGGCTCAGAAAAATCAGACTCTGATATTGATTCAGAAGGAAGTGATGAATATATTATCTACTGTGAATTAAATATGTGAAATATATATATATTATTACTATTAATATAAATAGTATTATACTGTGAAATATATATATTACTACTATGAATATAAAAAGGTAATATTGTTGTTAGTAAATTGAATTATATTATAACAAAAATATTTGTTAGATATATTTTAGCTTTTTTTAGAACCAAAGCTTTTTCTCTGTTGGTGGCACTGAAATTAAGGTGTGTCTTACAATTGATGGCATCTTAGAATCATAGAAATACGGCATAATAATGAAATTTAATTAGCTACCACTTTCATTATTAACAAGACAAAAGAAGGCTGAGATAGATGTAGACATTTTGTAGTGCATTTTTTCCACAAATGCGAATTTTAAAAAAGTGCAATTATGCCTAAACCCATGAATAAGAAGAGGAAGATGATGAGCTTAGAGAAGATGCTTGAGATTATCTCAAGGATTAAAGTATGAATATGCTTAATTATTAGCTGGTGATTTGAAGCTTGGTCGCAGAATGTGCATTTGAAATTAACAAATTCATGGTGTGTAGCATTTGTGCAAAAGAGGTGGCCATATCTGGCTGCAAAAACCATGAAATATACACAGAGTCCATTTTAGGGTGCATGGAACAAATGTTATTGATGTGGATTGAAGATAACAATCAGCAGCACATCCTGATTGATGGAGGCATTATCAGGCAGAAGGGTATTAACATCTTAAAACATTGCAAGCTGAAGAATATACTAGTCTTGGTGTTTGTAGAAAGTAAGGGCTAGTTTGACAAGTTTCTGCAGAACATTAAGTTCAGAAGCAAAGTTGCAAGTGCAGATCAGTCTGCAGCTGACTTATACCCTGTAGAATTACTCAGCATCAAGGCAAAAGGCCACTCCACAAAGCAGATATTCAATGCTGATGAGATGAGTCTATATTGCAAAAGAATGCCAATGAGGACTTTTATTTCTAAGGAGGAGAGAAAGGCTTCAAGTTCTTAAAGATTGCCTAAGCCTATTATTCTGTGGCAATGAAGAAGGTGATTTCAAGTGTAAACCACTATAAATCTACAAGTCTGAGAACCCAAGGGCCATTAAAATCACCAGCAAGAGCAGCCTACTTGTGCACTGCAAGTTCAATTGTTGGGAGTAAAAAATAAATAAATAAATAAATATCCCCTCAAGCAGCTGCTTGCCACAGAGGTCTGACAGGAGCCTGTCAGCTTATATGCCATAGTAGAAAGTCTGAGAGGATGGAAGGACCTCAGCAAAAAAACAACACACCGGGCTCGAACTCAGGTCTCTTAGATTAGTAGCCAAGCATGCTAACCACTCGGCCACGGGACGGCTGTTGGGAGTGGATGACAGGTAAATTATTCAAAGATTGGTTTGTGAAGGACTTCTGCCCAGAAGGTGAATGCTAATGCAAAAGATAGAACATTTCATACAAGGCATTGCTGTTGGCTGACAATGCCCCAAGCCATCTGCCTCATTTTGCATACTGAAAATGTGAATGGTTATGTTTCTGCCAACTAACACAATATCTCTGATACAACTGATGAACCAGGCAGTCTTCTTGCCTTTAAGAAGGTCTAATAATGGCCAGAATGTGTTCCCAAAAAGAAGTCAATGATAATGTTGCTTGTAGAAATTGAGAATGACATCACTGAATTGATGGTAATTGAGGGGACCTTCAGTGAGAAGACATAATGGCAATAGTAAAGTGCCATGAAGAGAAGCTGTCTGCAGAAGACCTGGTGGAACAGGAGACAAAAAACATTATACCAGAGGAGTTGTGGGTTGTTTTACCTCTGAGGGGCACTGTTTTGCACACCATGGGCTAAGTGGCCAGGTCACATGGACCCCAAAGGCTCAGAGAAGGTTGGGGGAGGGGACCCACTGGAACAGCTGTTGGGAGATAGATGGTAGCCTCCTATCAATGCCATCCAGAATGTTCTTTAACGTGCACAGGGTATGGCTCTCCTGCACAAGGGGCCACGGCTTAACATTCCATCCGACGGATGGCGGCCTTTCCATGCACATTGGTGTCCCCTACTGACTGGGGGCAGGGTGGGGAATTTTGTGGATATAAACCTCAATGCTGGCCCAGCTGGGAATACAGATTACAAACCTGGCACGCTATCAACCGAGCCACCCCCACGCCTTTAACATGGCAAGATGTATAGAGCATGACCATATCTGCAGCATTAAAGAAGTGCAAAAGGATGGTGATGTACAGTCATATCTCATAATTTTAAGCATCATATCTTGAAGGCAGTAGGTTATAGACAGCTTTGAAGAATTCCTGTATGAAAATAGAAAGATTCAGTGCCCATGATTCCCACCTGTAACACTCCCAAGTATGTTAGCTTTACTTTGCCAGATAGCTTAAACCAGACGTCGGCAACCTGTGACCCGCGGGTCACCAAGTGACCCATTTGATAATTTCAAGTGACCCACGAGTTCCGGAAATAAAGTATAATACATAAAAATAAATTATAAAACATAAACATGAAGCAAACACTTTCCGAAAGCATAAATAATAAGATTAACATTTTGGTGTGATTACAAAGTTGCAGAAATGAACATAGGCAGAATACAGTGACATTGTCCGAACGAATCTCATCTGTTTATTCACGTTAAAGACGAAGTAGATGTAAACAAGAGTAGATGTGTGATCAGAGCTCCTATTGGTCGTCTGGGCTCTCTGACTGCGTGCCACCTGCAGCCGACCAATAGGAGCCCTGCCCACCTGCTGATCATGCATCTACTCTTGTCTACGTTTACTTCGTCTTTAACGTGAATAAACAGTAGTTCAGAAGCGCGAGAACAGTTACCTAAACGAAATAATTATTATTTTTATTACCATGGACAAACAAAAAGCAAAAAAGAGATTATTTCAAGATGTGTGGACTGAAAAGTATGGATGTATGGAAAATGGTGACAAATTGATATGTACTTTATGTACAGATATAATTACCGTCAGGACACAAATTGAGCGACACTTTTCTTCAAAACATAAAGATGTGAGTGAAATGCCAAATGATGAAAAATATGAATACATTGCTAAACGTGTATTAAATTATGGTAAAATAAATTTTTGAAGAGATTTGTTATCAGCCACAATTACGCTATATCTGCCAGCTTTATTGCAGCTCTTAGTATTGGTATCAACGGAAAACCATTTACAGACGGCGAATTTTTGAAAAATGCATTCATAAATTGTTCCGAACACTTATTCAATGACTTCGCAAATAAAATACAAATAATTGAGAGAATTAAAGAAATGCCATTGTCGGCCAGAAGAGTTCAGCGTCGCATTGAAGATATGACAAAAAATATTGACGCACAGGTCAAAAATGATTTGTTATCTAGTGACGTAATTAGCATTGCACTCGATGAAAGTACCGATATAAATAATATGGCTAGGCTGGCTTTAATTATTATTAGATTTGCATCAATAAATAGTTCGAACGTCAATGAAGAACTATGCGTTCTTGCTTCAATGAATGACACGACCAAAGGCATTAATATTTTCCGTCAAGTACAAGAGTTTACAAATTTCAAAAATGGGGGAAAATATTGGATTTAAAAAGTAAATTGTTTTCCATAACTGATGGTGCTCCAGCTATGAGAGGAAAAAAAATGTTGGATTTGTGAAACTAATGGAAAATGAACTTGGCCGCCCACTTTTATCGTTCCATTGTATCATACATGAAGAAAATTTATTTGCAAAGGCATCTACGCAACAACTTAAGGATGTAATGGAAAAGGTTGTTAAGATCGTAAACATAATAGTAGCACAATCTGCATTAACACACAGGCGCTTCAAAGCTTTTTTGGAGGAAATTGAATCGAAATAAGGAGATCTACTGTTACATGCTGAAGTATGATGGTTAAGTTGAGGCAAAGTTCTTAATAGATTTGTAGAGTGCTTTGACGATATGCAAATATTTCTTTACGAAATCGGTGAAAATGATCCCGAGCTCAAAGATAAACAATGGTTTTTTAGAACTTTTGTTCTTAACAGACATAATGAACTATTATAATGATTTCAACGTACGACTCCAAGGAAATAACCACACAATTTTGAAAATATACGAGGAATGGAAGAGTTTTTGTTCGAAATTAATATTATTTGAAACTGACATAAAAACTAAAATATTTTCTTTCCCTTACTAAAAAGCCAACATGAGAAAGAAAATATCGATGAAAGCAATCTAAATATGTTCAAAAGTTGTATTTTGAAGATTAAAAGTGAATTTGAAAGTAGATTTCAAAGTTTTAAGAAGCACAGCAAAATGTTTACATTTATAATAAAGCCCGATGAAATAGAGGAAAATGTTTTAGATTTGCAATATTTTGAATATCTTAAAATTGGCAATTTAAGTTTAGAAATGATTGATTTTAAAAGTTCAACGTTGTGGACGGACAAATTCAAGACATTGCGGAAAGGTTTAGAAAACACGGCAGATAATCACCTTCTCATGATATCATCGTGTTGGGCATCACTTCCTACGAAGTTTTCATCTTCGAAAAAAAATTGGCTTTGCCATTTTGTCCGCGTTCGGTTCTACTTATAAATGTGAACAAATATTTTCACATACGAAATTTATTTTAAGTAAGAACAGGAGCAGATTAACTACCGAAAATTCAGACGCTTGTATTCGTCTTAAGTTGACTAAGTATGAACCAGACTTGACTAAATTGACGTCACAAATTCAGCATCAGGGGAGCCATTGATAACGAAGAGAACGTTTATAAATAAAGTTCATAAATTATTAATGAACTAAAACTTGACAATTACATTTCTTTTTATAATAATTAGAATTGTATTTTTTAATGTTTTGAGTTTAAAAGCATATTGTAATAGTTTTCTCAATAAAATTTATTTTATTATTCACAAACACTCTGTTTTAAAATGAAAATACTCATTGACCCGAACTGTCTTCTTAATAGTCACATTTTGGTTGATTTTGACCTGCAGCCAAAAAAGGTTCCCGACGTATGGCTTAAACCATGCAATTAATCTTGCCTAGAAATTAAACGAAGGTTCTTTAATCATTATCATCATCATTCTCAAGCAGCCATGGCCTATGGAGGCCCAACCAGACCATGCAATTTAGTTCTCCAAGCAAGTCTATCCTGAGCTACATCTACCGCATCTGGCCACTGCACACCAATTCTAACAATGTCCTGTTTGACATTGTCTGCCTACCACATCCTAGGTCTCCCCTTCTTTCTGAGGCCTTTAGGCACACTGTTCATAACCCTATTCGCCAATCTATAATTATTCATACGGGCAACATGGCCAAACCAACGGAGTCTCTCTCTGCACAATATGCTGCTTAAAGGAGGTTGCAAACTCCTTTGCCTAACCTCATTATTAGCTACAAAGTTAAACCACCTAATGCCCAAGACACTGCGTAAGCATCTGGAATCAAAAGCATCTAGTTTCCTGTTATCTTGTTTACAAAGTGTCCAAGTTTCACTACCATAACTAACCCTAGAAAGAACCAAACTATTATACAGTCTAATTTTAGTCTTTAGGTGTATATGCCTATTTCTCCACTCTCCATAGATTCTTAAAAGTCCCGGCAGCAATCCCTATTCGTCTGTTGATCTCAGGCCTCACATCACCATTATCTGTTACATAGCTCCCAAGATAATTAAACTGTGACACCTGCTCAAGACTGCAACCATTCAGATTAACTGAATCACAGCCTGCCTGACCAATTTTCATCACTTTAATTTTCTCTCTGTTTATAACCAACCATACTCTACTACCAGTTTAATCAATAGCTCGAATGAAAAAGTTAATCTAATCAACATCTTTTGCCAAAAGGGCTAAATCATCAACATAATCTAAATCAGAAATTTTCGTATCTCCAGTCCATTTAAGGCCAAAAATCTTTCCCTTGAAGTGAATTTTGCATAACATAATCAATAACCAAGCTAAAGAGAAAAGGAGACAAAACGAAGCCTTGTTGAACACCAGAAGTAATGCTAAACCAATTGCTACAAGCCTTACCAACTCTCACACACGACTCAGTGTTATTATAGAGAGCTTTCATTAGGTTAACTAACTTGTCTGGTATTCCATATGATCTTACAATCAACCACAAATTATGACAATCAACAGAGTCGAAAGCCTTTTTGAAATCAACAAAGCTAGCAACCAAAGGTTTCTGAAACTCTAAACATTTCTCAAGAATCTGCCTAAGTGAAAATATCTGACCCACACATCCCCTACCACTTCTGAATCCACATTGCTCATCACACAATTGACTGTCAACCAGATTCTTAATTCTATTAAGCACAATCATGGAAAGAATTTTACCTGGAACAGAGAGTAGGCTGATACCCCTATCAGTTATCACAAGAACTGTGATCACCTTTTTTGAAAATAGGGATAATAATAGCTCTGGTAAAATCCTTAGGAACCATGCCTTTATCATAAAAGATATTCAAAATTTCCATCATCCAAGTGGTAGCAGAAACATTCCCAGCTCTAAGCATTTCCGTAGTAATTTCATCTACCCCTGGAGATTTATGTAGTTTAAGTTTAGAAACAGCCAAAATAACTTCAGATTGTGTTATAGGGCCAACATTAAAGACAGTAATGCATCTATCGTTACAAACAATGGGAATAGAACTAACCACATTGTTCAGAACATCACTGAAATGCTCAGCCCACCTAGCCATGACAGAATCCTCACCTTCTATAACCTTATCTTGTTTATCCTTCAATCCCTGTATACCTGTCCGTTTTCTACCACACAAAACATTAACTATCTGGTACAGCTCTCTGCTGTTGTGCTGTCTAACTGCTTCCTCAGCTTTGTCAGCCAAACCATCAAGCCTAAGATTCTTATCAGCAGCTAACTGATCTTTTACACGTTTATTAAGTTCCCTGTAATGCTTTCTATGAGGACTAGTAGAGTATTGATTAAGGACATTCCTGCAGTTCTTTCTTTCCAAAATAAGCTCAAGTGCCTTATCACTCAGATAATTATGCCTCTTTTGCTCCTTTTTTCCTAAAAGAGTACTGTTAGTGTCCAAAAAAAGCCTGCTTAAAATGATCCCATTCTTCCTCAACTTCAGTAGTAAGCATACCGTGACTGTCATAATGACTAAGTAACCTATCATGGTAAGCTTTGGCTATAACAGGATCTTTCAGAGCTTCAGTATTAAAAGTAAAATTTTTAACCCTAGCACAACACTTTTTAAGTTTAAGTTGCAAGACACTTTTAACAAGGTAATGGTCAGATCCAATTTCAGCTTCCCTATATGACCTGGTATTCCTAACAGAACTAGCCCATTTGCTGTTAATTAATATATAATCAATCATATTCTTATGCAGCCCATCGGGTGAAACCCGTGTGTACTTATGTATGTCGCGGTGTTTGTAATAAGAGTTAGTTATTCTGAATCCATTGAGTTTACTTACCTGTAAGAGACGTTGCCCATTGCCATTGCAACTACCAATACCAAAAGGGCCTATTACTCCTCCCCAAACGTCAGAATCAGTACCAACTTTGGCATTGAAGTCACCAAGAACAAGGGTAATATCTCCTTTCTTGACAGAATTCAAAATATCCTGAAGTTGTTCATAAAACCTATCCTTCTCATCCTCAGTGGGGGGCATAACAGCAGATTACATTCAAGTCTTTAACACTTGTCTGAAATTTTGCTGTAAGAAACTTTTCATTAATGCACTCATATCCTAGAAGAGCATCACTAGCTCTGCTGAGAAGCAGACCCACACCTTGGTGATGCTTATTGTCGTCCCTCCCTGAAAAGAAAAATTTAAGATTATTTTTAAGAATCTGACCTTTATCAGTCCATCTGGTCTCTTGCAAGCCGAGAATATCTAAATTATAATGGTGGAATTCTTGTGTGAGGACATCAAGAGAAAAAGCTCTGTGCAGAGTCCTCATATTCCAACTACCTATGGAGAGAAAATGGTTAGTGGGATGTTTAAAGAAACTATATTTATTGAGAGAGGGAATGCCGACAACATCAAAGAGCTCCCTAATCGCAGACATGGGGCAAAGACCCGTTCCCCCACCACTAAAGGCAGAAGCCATCTACACTGGAAGACTTCCTCCAATGTAGAATTTGACGATGCCAGTAGAAGCAAAGAGTTCAGGTGCCTGCGATGAAATCTGCTCAGGATTATCCACCAGCTGATAAACATATCCTGTGAATCTATTCACTTGGGGCTGTCAAACAACAAACAAACAGAAAACATAGCGGAAGATTTTCACTCCACAGAAACCCACCAGTGCAGCAAAATCAGGATTCATAATCAAGCTCAGAGCCATATATCTGTCCAGTCCAGTGGGTTATATGGTCAGCACCAGGACCCTGTGTGGTTGACCACTCCTCAGCAGGGTAGAAAAAAAAAGGAAAAGTAGCCATAGTTGTCCAGATCAGTAGGCCACACTAATCTGGCAGCCCTCCCCTTCCGTTCACTTCCACAAGAGAGTATCTCTTTTGAAAGGTACTAACGGTCTGCACCAAGGTGGGTTTGGACATTAGGTGCTAGGCCTGGCCGGTTCTATGCATCATCACAAGGGATTGGTGCATAGCTCTACTTCCAGTGACTATCTATCTACCATTTACAGACCAGGAAGAAGAATAATATACTTAAATTTTCATTGTTGGCACTCTGTTGCAATAAATCATCATCCAGTCGTTTCCCAATATTTCATTCCATTTGCCAAATAACTAACGAAAGGAATTATGGCATGTTATATGCCAAATTAATTAGAATTTAATTCTGGATTTTCTGAAAAAAATATTTAACAAAAAAAAAGACTAAGTTTTATTTTAATAGGACTTTTTTAGAGTCGTGTAGTAAAAAAAAATGTATCTGGCAACACAAATAAAAATTTATTAAAAAAAAACTAATAGACAGAAATGCTTATAATGCACATGAATAGAAAGGCTATTTTTGAATAATGAAAAAAAAAATTTTTGGTTTCAAGCAAATATTTTTCTCTTTTGTAATTTTTTTTCTTGGTACCATACTTTGAGAAAATTCCAGACTTTTAGCTAATTGTGCTAAGTCAGATAAACAAGTCAATTTTAGAATTAAAAAAAAAAAAACCATTCAACGGAAATAGGTCAAATTAAACAGAATTTAATTACGAATTTCATAAAAATAAATAATATAAATAAATTTCTATGCATATTGATTTTAATAGGCCTTTTTCAATGTGATATGCTGAAAAAAAAGATTGCACTATACAATTAAGGCTTCATTTTGGAAAACCTGATGAATAAAAATAGTTAAATTATATATTTATTGAAAGAAAATTTCCTCCTGAATAATGTTCAACCTGAAATATGATTTTTATTTCTTTTAATGATTCTTTTCAGTGTCATATATTTTAAACACGGCCAGTGTTATAGAAAGTGACTAAAAAAAAATATATATATATTTCTAGAGGGTGGGGGGTGAAACTTTCACTGTGAGTTTAGAAGGTACAGGACGCCTTCCCGAAATTGTCCTCCCACATGACGGTTGATTTTCATAGCAAGGAAGTCTATTTTGCTTCTGTATCGAAGACATTCATGTTCAGAAAACTGTACAAGCTCCAAGTTTTTTTTTACTAAAAAAAAAACAAGAAATAATAAAAGAAAAGTTACATATAACCTAATAGGATGTTATATAAAATATTCACAACAACTTTTAAGCGAGCCTCTGATATAGCATAACTCAATAAGATCGATAAATCATCCAAGAGAAAGATCACTAACTTATGGAAATAAATCTAGAGAAATGAATTTTCTCCCATATCCAAGACCTCATTTATTTTCAGAAAATGATACCATACCAGATCAAAATTTTATTGGAAAAGTAATAAATAATAAAATAAAAATTAACATACAACCTAATGGAATGTTAAAATATCCACAGCAACAAGTTGTGAACTGGCCATATGATGTAGCATAACTATGAAAAAATCAATACTTATCGATCGGCCAAAAAGATAGCAAATTTCAGAAAAATCTACTGAAAATGAAAACTACGATTTAAATTTAAAAAAGTAAATACTAACTTTACAAAGGGTATCCAATATGCTGGACCAAACTGTAAAAAACGCTTATAGCACAAGGAACGGAGATAGCATGTGTCAGCCATCTGCCTCTTGTCTCAGTGAAGCATAACTAATTAAATGCAGCTGCACCCAGAATTTCTAAGAAGGATGTGTTTACTTCCAGTTTCGATTTTAAGAGTGGGAAAGATGCATAGAATGCTGGGAAAAATGATGAAAATAATGTTGAGGATACTGAAATATGTTTATGGCAAAAAAGAGTGTGAAATGAAAAAAAAAATGGCAATATCTACTTTGTAATTACTTCCAAAATCTACCATTTTTAAAAATAGGGTTTTTTTTGTTAATTTTTAGAAGATTTTTGAAAATTTAAGAAAAAATCTGTTGGTAATAGTTCAAATCAAACTTGTGAGCTTAAATCAGATGGTTGCTTCAGAAAATAGGAACATTAACAAGCAAATCAACACTATTTAGTGCTTCTAAGAAATGGCAATCAAATGGCTTTATAAAACTATTTAAATTGTAGTTTAATAAATATGGATCAAATTAAAAAATTAAAATATTATTTTTCAAGTCTAAATTATATATTTTAATAAAATATATATTAAAAAAATTACAATGGCAATTTTCATTTTTTAAAAATGGATTTTTTTTTGTTGTTGTACTAAAAACAGATACATATGTCCTTGGCCCCTCATTTCAGATTCTGCAAACATATACAAACAACGTGGACACTGGAAGGGCTAATCCTTTGAGATTCTTCCGATATCGGTCATTAGAGATCACTAGCGGTTTCATTTTTGATTGTTTGAAATTAATTATTCTTTATAATTGCAGTAGATAGTTGAGAAGCAATAAAAATAATTCTAAATATATTAGAGTAAAGGGAAAAAAAAAAAGTCTTTAAAATTGAAAATCTGCTAAAATACGGGCAGAAAGAGATTTGTGTAGTTCACATATAACTTCTGGTAGTAATAAAATCAATTAATATCTTATGTTAAAAGTTTAGAAAGCATCACAACTCTGTCGGAGCAATACATAGATCAGAATACCAGAAATCACAACCAATAGATAATCTATGTATTGGATGCCAGAATAAAGAGTAGCTACTTGATACTATTTATGGTGACTGAACATGCATGTATGTTCACTGCAGATTGAAATATATTAATTTTAAAACTTTATAATTTTTTCAAGCAGAATCAACAGGTAAATATATATATATCATAGATTTAAATGTTAGTTTTGATTTTTGATCAGAAATAGTTAAAAAAAAATACTGATTACTATTTGGGATTTTTTTTTTAAAACCTTGCCATCACCTCATCACCATCTGTAACCTATGCAGATTTTCAGGTATCATGTCCACTGCTTTGGATGGGAAATTTAAATTTCTAGAATGAATGTATAATAACAAACTAAATGTGCTTTATTATTACATTTTTTACAACCAGGTACTATGGTAACGATGTTTACTTCCCAGGTTATTAGAATTCAAAAGACGAAACTGATAATACTGCTCCAACACAGAAAGTGTTAACAGCCAATGACAAAACAGGCAGAATGGGATCTCAGCAGTCAAGAACTATGGAGAGACAAAAGTGGATCTCCATGTATCCTCCTTTCCCAGGACATGGGTCACAACACATAGTACACACACAGGTGAGTACTTAGGACTCTCTGCAGGTAGATGAACAAGTGAAGCATTCACAGGTGGTTCCTCTAATTATTGACAGGCACCACACACTGAAAACTAGTTGAATAGTTATGATTCAATAAGGCATGTGGTCAATAAATTGCATTGTGAAAATAAAAAAGTCATGTAGACAGCTGGCTAATGATTGCATTGGCAATATAAACCATATGAATGAGAAGTCCGTGTGATCTGCATAGAAGCTCAATGAAGTTGCATAGAAGCTATGACAACCTCAATGATATATACTATTTGAAAATTTCAGGGCTATTCTTGAGATTCCTATTAACAAGAACTATTAGCAAATGACTTTTAGAGGCAATGTGGCACTTGTACCATCATTTGTACCACTTGCTATTAATGATTCTCATAACTGACTGAAACTGCAGTGGTGCCTGATTGTAGTGGTCTGTGTAGTTGAATAGAACTATCTGGGAGAATAGTGGCATTTTGTCAATGAGTACCTTTTATCTCAGTGCAATCACCAAAATCATGTGTGGAGATGGTCATGGTAGAGGTTTGATTCATCAACTATTCTGGAACATATGCCAAAGAGGCAGCAACAGTTTGAGGTCACATCAGTTAAAATTGCCAATCTCTTCTCAGTTTCATAGAATTTTAAACTCTGTTTCATTTCTCAGAAGTTTAAACTACCAATAAATCCATCAATGAGATCTTGACCCCACTCTACCTTTCTTGGTGAATATACTGGATGTCATTTTTCAAAAGAAAAATATTTGTGATCACGCCTTGGCCTTTGATGTCCCAATTTGTCCCAGATAAAACATGTCTGACATACAAGGATGCAGTTTCCTTACCCATCAGCAACCAGCTGAAACTACTGCCACTGGAATGCATCATGTTATGTGAACCATAGCATGCATAATGATAGTTTGTCATCTCTATGACTCTATACCACAATGCATGTATAGACAACAATAGGAGTCATACTGTGTGTTGCTGATGAGCAATATTCAGGCCAGTGCATTTCTGTACGAAATAAACATTCTGTTGTTCTGTAACCTTGCCATCACCATTTGTAACCCATGCTGATTTTCGGACATCATATCCACTGCTCTGGATGGGCAATTTAAATTTCAAGAATGTATAATAACAAAATAAATGTGCTTTATCATTACATTTTGTATGCTGAAGACTATTCTAATGCTATTCCTCTGCAAAGCTATTCTAATGCTAAAATGTCCTATTACCTGTAAATCAGTGATAATGGAATGTTGTACATCCTCTTTCTGTTCCTGGAGGAAATGGAAACTAACAGCATTCAGTGTATATGAACGTAGCTTATAATCTCGAAGAAGGATCTGAAACAAAAATACAGTACTTGTGATTACAATTATACATATATATATACAATTAATCATGCATTATAATCACAAAAACTTTTTTTATTGTTTCCAAACTACAGCAAATAAATTTTATTTTCTTTCCCAAACATTAAAACTACAAAAATAAGTTATAAAACTAACCCTTCCAGTGCATAGCTTGAAAAACAGGTTTGTAATTGCAGAGCAGTGTATTTTTTCACTCTGATCAGCAAAAAACAAAACAAAAAAAACCTTTAGAACTTTTTGGCCAAATAACTAACAAAATGAATTATGGCATGTCATATGACAAAATTAATCTACATTTAATTCTGTAAAAATACCCACTTCCTCAGAAAACAGTTAAAAATAGCATATTCTCTGTCATTGAGTAATAAAATTTTAAAGTTTGTCATTCAAACTATCTGGATATTAAAAAGTTTTTAGGGGCAAACTCAAAAGCTTTTCTGAACAAGGGCAGTGCTGTCTTCAAATTGATATTATGTGGTAACATTAAGGCTGTTAAGGACATCTTTCCATGTGTCCTGAAAGGTGATTCCAGTGTCTCGGTTGCAGATGGGGGACAGGTGAGGTCATAATTTCAATAGCCTCATGAATGATGGTTCCATAGTAAGTGAATGCACATGTTAGTAGTGTCATGCTACCAGTCTACAATAGCTATGTGCTGTATTGCCAGCTCAGCACCAGCAGTCATTAGTTTGTTTTGGCTGACATCTGTCAGATGCTCCATGAACATCTCTTGTAGAGAACATATGGTTTTTCAGATAGAGTAAACAATGAAATTATCAAGCAAATTTAGGGAAAATCTGCATACACCAAATTTTTGATAGAGGTAAATTTGTCTGTCCTTTTTTAAAATTTCTTCAGATTTCGTGCTGGGCTGAAAACAATATTTATTTTTTGGGCTCCGAATAATTTGCAGACTGATTCACACAGGATAGGAGCATAAGATATGGATATGGCAAAGGATGCCTGCTCAGAGTCGAAAATTGGGAGGAGAGCTGAATCTGTTATGTTTTCCTTTCTATACTTATTGATTAGCTTTCCTATTGCCTTTGGGTGGTAGCCATGGGGTGTAGCAATGGATTGAATGTTTTGAATTTTTTTAAAGTAAAACCTTGTTTGATGATATGGTGAAGCCCTATGGATGAGAGAACGGAAGGCTGCAATTTTGTATGCCTTGGGGGTGCATGAGTCAGCAGATGTGATGGAGGGTACACGTATGTAGACTTTTGGTATATTGCTGTTGTTATTTCAGACAAAAATCACTGAAGTGCAAAAAAATTTCCCTTCCTGAAATCAGCACCATTCATGAAACACTAAAACTAGTCACCAAAAATAATTATTTGCAAAATATTTCTTAACACAGCCAGTAAGATAAAAGTTTAGTAAAATCACAATAACAGCTGTACAATAAGTCTGTATAAAATTACCCACTTTCAAACATAAGGAGTGCTTACAAAATATATTGTAATACTTATATTACAATTATATATGATCCAAATATTATCAAACAATCTAAATGATACCTTATATTCACACGAAGTATACTAGGTTAGTTGGCAAAAATATTGATATTTACCAGTGATCGTTGCAGGTGCATCTACTTGCATAGGCACTACAGATATTTAACATGACATGTAATTGTCCTGTCCGAGTTTGTGAGCAATTTTTGATGTTGAAGAATGCAGTTAGAATGCCTTTAACAAGAACCCAGTCCCAAGTGCATGCTGTTATAGATGTCATTTCTTAACAATGTAGTACAGGTATAGTGCAGATAACATATTACTCCACATGCTTAGTTCTACAGATGTGCTGGTATAAACCCAATAGTATCATGCGTCATCTATATTTCTTGCCACTATAGAGTACTTATAGCTGCAGTTGTACCATTATACAAATGTTCTGATGTACAATATATTATATGCTTTGCAGCACTTGTTTCTATATCACTGGCCTATATCACAGATGGATCCACAAAATGCACTTTCATTACTGTTTGAGACATAGATGCGTACTTTTAAACATTTTAAAAACCAATAACATTGGTATAAAAACAGGATAAAAATGCTCTCATACCCCTGCCCCCGATGTTGAGACTGAACTTTTTATCGGTGCTCCAACAAGTCATTTGAACTATGCGTGTTTCTCCGTAGTTACATATTACGGCGTCTCAGAGCCTGATGAAGCCGTAATATGTAACTACGGAGAAACACGCATAGCTCAAATGACTTGTTGGAGCACCGATAAAAAGTTCAGTCTTAACATCGGGGGCAGGGGTATGAGAGCATTTCTATCCTGTTTTTATACCAATGTTATTGGTTTTTAAAATGTTTAAGAGTACGCATCTATGTCTCAAACAGTAATGAAAGTGCATTTTGTGGATCCATCTGTGATATAGGCCAGTGATATAGAAACAAGTGCTGCAAAGCATATAATATATTGTACATCAGAACATTTGTATAATGGTACAACTGCAGCTATAAGTACTCTATAGTGGCAAGAAATATAGATGACGCATGATACTATTGGGTTTATACCAGCACATCTGTAGAACTATGCATGTGGAGTAATATGTTATCTGCACTATACCTGTACTACATTGTTAAGAAATGACATCTATAACAGCATGCACTTGGGACTGGGTTCTTGTTAAAGGCATTCTAACTGCATTCTTCAACATCAAAAATTGCTCACAAACTCGGACAGGACAATTACATGTCATGTTAAATATCTGTAGTGCCTATGCAAGTAGATGCACCTGCAACGATCACTGGTAAATATCAATATTTTTGCCAACTAACCTAGTATACTTCGTGTGAATATAAGGTATCATTTAGATTGTTTGATAATATTTGGATCATATATAATTGTAATATAAGTATTACAATATATTTTGTAAGCACTCCTTATGTTTGAAAGTGGGTAATTTTATACAGACTTATTGTACAGCTATTATTGTGATTTTACTAAACTTTTAATTATTTGCAGTTTGGTAACAAAACTACAGGCAGGACTCAGGGGCCATCACAGGCTCACCACATTTCAGTATCCTGTCCGAGATTGTCTTTCAAGATATCGAAACAAACTATTCACCTCGGCAGCAATTTTACCCAACTTCTAGTGTTGCTATGCTGATGATGTACACTCTTAGACAAAAAATTAAACACCCTGATAAAATAATCCACGAATCATGAAAGCCAGACTCCAAATTACTTCTTGGCCAGGCAAACAAATGATTGAAGTTTTACTGCCAATGAATGTCCATGTCATTGCATTTGAATCGCACACCCAGTGGCCTAGATAAGTGCTGTCAGATGCTCATTCTGAATATTCTGGCTGTGTTATCAGGTGAGTTAACTTCAGTTGCTGCTAATCATGCCTTGACAACACGATGAAGAAATAAGAACATTTGAGAGGGACCACTTCATTGTACTGCGGGAAGTAGACTGGTCATGTCGGCAAATCACCAACCATCTGAGCCATAGTAATACAGCAGTGAGTATATGAGGGCACAAATACACGGTGAAAAGGTTCTGTTCAGTCCAGATAGACAAATGGGAGAGAGAATCATCTCATAGACTGACAAGCCCAAACTGCTCCGACAGCTCTGTCCACCATCCAGCGAGATGTTGCAGCCTCTATGCAGCATCCCGTATCATCACACACCATTGTGAGGCAACTTGTAGCAGCAGAATTCCATTCTTGTTGCTCCTTCCTATGTCTTCCATTAACTACCCTATATCGGCAGCTCCATCTGGAGTGGTGGTGTGCTGAAGAATCATGGCTGACCTGTGACTTTTTTTTAGTGATAAATCCCACTTCTGTCTTGGAGTGGATGACCAATGCATTCACATATGGAGGACTGGGCAGCACTCACATTTGGACTCAGTTGTGGAGCGGCTCACCACTAGGAGTGTTATAGTGTGGGGAGCCAACTCCTACGACAGCTGTTCGCCCCCTAGTTGTGGTAACAGGGACATTAACAGCACAGCAATACGTCCAAGAGATCCTGTGACCTGTTCTCTTACCATTCATGCCACATCTGCCAGGACAATTTATCAGCAAGATAATGACTGGCCACACGTGGCTATTTTCCCAGGAGTGCCTACTCAGTGTTGCAGTCATCTCTTGGCCAGCCAGATCCCAGGATCTTTCTCCTATCAACCATGTCTGGGACATCAGCTGCTGCCATCATGGAATATAGGTGATCTTGTGCAGCAATTATAGAACTATTGGCATAGTGTATCACAGGATAGCAGAGTTTTGTATGACTCCATGCCATATAACAGCATGCATCGCAGCCAGAGGCGGCTTTATGAGGTACCAATCTGTAACAGTTATGATATGACTCTTCTGAAATAGTCCTTTTGCTGTGATACTGTAATCACTTCTTTATCCCTTCCTCCATATTGCACCTGCTACATTTCATTACAATGGGAAATTTCTTTGAGGTGCGCAATTTCTTTTTTTACAAAAGTGTTATTTTTTATTTCGAATGGCAGCAATGAGCAATAAACTGTCTCATTAATAACATCAGCATTTATCCTACAATATTGTTATGAATTAAATGGATGGAAACTGAGTGTAAGTTCAAAAAAATAGTATTCAACAATTATAATTTTAAAATAATGTAATTGATTACAAAAATATGAATGAAAACATTTATATAAACTCAACTAACATAAATCTATATCAATATGAAAATAAATATTCAAAAGAACTTAACACCTTGTTATTATTCTTACTACATACACACAAAGCATAATATAAGGCTTTTACTTCAGTTGGTTGGTTGGTTGGTTGTTTTGGGTTTAATGGCGCATTAGCATCTAAGGCTATAATGTGCTAAACGTATGTCCAAATAAAAGATAAAAGTCATAGAACCCTCTACCAAGTGTTAAAAATAAATTACAAACTCATACACAAATTCTAAAAAAAAAAGGAAACATAGTCGACAACAAGAAACAAATGTATAAATATGTTATAAATATAAAAGTAACCCAGGTATAAGTGACCTGGGTTAAACGTGTATAAAAGTTAACAATGGAGTAAAACTATAGTCAAGTAAAATATCCAGTATAATGTAAAAATTTAAATACCGAGCTAAAACAACAATGATCAGATAAGAGGTGTATGAGTGTAAGGGGCTTGGATGTAAAATCATGAAAGTTAAAATACATTATACGTTCAAAGTTAAAACAAGGACATTCAATTAAAATATGTTTGATACTTAAAAAGGTGTTACAAAACTTGCACTTAGGTTCGTCGTCCGCCCGTAAAAGAAACATATGAGTAATAAATGAGTGACCTAAGCAGAACCGAGCAAGTACAACTTTCTCCTTGTGATTCCTGCAGTAACATGACTGCCAAGGGTTGATGATAGGTTTGATCTCAAAGAGCTTGTTGGTAAGCTGTTCTGACAAAGATCTCTGCCACCGTGCCTGGAGCTCAATGGTAAAACGTCGCTGGAAATCCAGATATGGAACTGGCAATGGAGAGTCAGACAGGGGCATGGCCAACTTGACAGCAGTGTCTGCCAAGTCATTGCAGCTGATACTGATGTGACCAGGCACCCAACATAAATGGATGGTGGTTGTGGCTGCCAGATGATGTAGCTGCTGGCAGATCCTGGAGAGAACAGGGTGAGGCCGATGCCTCACTGAGATCAAAGCCTGTAGCGAGCTAAGCGAGTCAGTGTAAAGCACACCGATGATGATGCTTAGCTGCCACATGGTCCAAGGCAAGACTGATAGCGTGCAACTCTGCAGTGAAGATGGAACACTGCAGTGGGATCTGGTCTGCAATAATTAGATCACAGCAGACCATGGCCGATCCCACTGATGTGCCGGATACGGAGGTCTGCCAAGATAGATTGCCGCTGATACCAACGTGACCAGGTACACAACATAAATGGATGGTGGTTGTGGCTGCCAGATGATGTAGCTGCTGGCAGATCCTGGAGAGAACAGGGTGAGGCCGATGTCTCACTGAAATCAAAGCCTATAGCGAGCTAACTGAGTCAGTGTAAAGCACACACCGATGATGATGCTTAGCCGCCACATGGTCCAAAGCAAGACTGATAGTGTGCAACTCTGCAGTGAAGATGGAACACTGCAGTGGGATCTAGTCTGCAATAATTAGATCACAGTAGACCATGCCGATCCCACTGATGTGCCAGACTTTAAGCCATCTGTGACAGGCAAGGCAACACCCCCGTGACAAGGCAAGAAGTCTGGGTACTCAGCAAGATGGCTGGCAAAGAGTTGCCGGTACACACAGTCAGGTGTAAAGGCCTTCCCCGTCCTGCACAGGGAAAAATCACAGGAAGGGGTAACAGCAAGCCACCGTGGAATTGGCTCAGCTGTTGACTGTGCGACGCTATCGAGACTGGTGTTGATGTCTCTGAGGTAATCTCAGACAGGCAAACCAAAAGGATGAATGGCAGTCTGCTGATTCGTGTAAAGCATTTCCCACTTTGTACTGAAAACACAGTCCCAAGTAGCATGGCCAGGCAGGGATCGCAATTTAGATGCATATTACAGGGACAACTGCTGACGGCGAAGAGATAAAGATGGTTCGTCGGTCTCAACGTAAAGACTCTGGACCGGTGAGGTGCGGAAGGTTCCCGTGCAAACACAGAGGGCCTGGTGATGGGGAGAGGGGGGGGGGGGGGGTCCAGCACCTTCACCATCGAATCCCGGGCAGAGTTGTACACCTGGGATCCGTAGTCCAGTTTTGATCAGACAAGTGCATGGTACAGGCAGAGCAGAGAACATTAGTCAGCTCCCAATGAGAGAGAGAGGAGAGGACCCTGACGATGCTCAATGCCTGAGTGCATTTGGACTTGAGATCACATGTGGGTGGTAAAAAGGTCAATTTGCGATCAAAGATGAGACCGAGAAACTTGGTCTCCACCACAATTGGAATGATGTTACCCCCGAAAACCCGTTTCGCATCGTCCAAACCACAAGGTTGTTCAGGGCAATTTGCAGCTGTCTTTCAATGACCCTCATGCTGGACGAAGAGCAAGAGATGCTAAAGTCATCAACATAGAGGGCACTGCCTACAGATGGAGGAAGTTGTCTAGTAATAGAATTAATCTTGACAGCAAAAAGCGTAACACTCAGAACACAGCCTTGTGGCACCCCCTGTTCTTGGGGGTACGGCCGCGACAGAGTGTTGCTGACATGAACACGAAAAGAACATGTTAAGAAGTTGGAGATGAAGATTGGCATGTGACCTCTCAAGTCAAAGCTGTGGAGGTCACGAAGAATTCTGAATCTCCAAGCCATGCTGTATGCTTTTTCGATGTCAAAGAAAATTGACACCAGGTGCTCTCTTTGTAAAAACGAATTTCTGATTTGAGGTGTATCAGATGTTCAAGAGTTGACCATTGCCTGCGAAAGCCACTGGTGTTGAAAAGAAGGTTGTGGTGTTCTAAATACCAGATGAGTCTGGCATTTACCATTCTTTCCAACACCTTGCACACACAGCTCATCAATGCAATGGGATGATAATTCAAAGGAATCTTGGAATCCTTTCCTGGCTTCGGGAAGGCCAAGATGATGGCCTCCCGCCAGGAGTCTGGAAACTGCTCCTTGAGAAAAATGCGATTGAAAAGGTGGAGCAGCCGATCCTTACTCGATGGTGAGAGATGTTGGAGCATGGCATAATGGACATTGTCTGGCCCGACGGCGGATGCACGAGATGAATCAATGATGATGAATGAACAGCGGATTCACCACTGTGAATGGCCTGTTGTAAGGCTCCAGGCCATTTGAGTGGAAGGACAGTGGAGAGCGTTCCGCCCTGCTCTTCTGGGCTAGAAACCTAGGGAGAGTAAGAAGAAGAGGGAGAGATGGAGGAGAAGGACTCCCCCAGAGTGTCGGCAATTGCTTTGGGATCAGCATTGTGCTCCAGGATCGATAATGAGTGGGACTTATAGTTCCCACCCATCTTCCGGACTTTATCCCATGTGACCTTTGAACTGGTCATGTGGGTGATAGAAGACGTGTAATTGATCCAAGATTCCTTCTGTCTCTGGCGCCGAAAGAAACTAGCTTTCACCCTGGCAGTTTTTGAACGTTTCAAGCTTGGGGGAAGTCGGATATCTCCGAAACATCCCCCAAGCCTCGTTCTGAGCCTTACGAGCTGTGGTGCAATCTGGATTCCACCACGGTTTCAGAAAACGTGTCAAAGTTTGAGGAATGGTTGATGCAGCTGCATCTATGATACAGTCCATTATCTCCACTACTACCACATTGATGGGCTCCTGGCTGACAAAGTGGTTGTCAAGCTCAGAGAGCAGCTCGAAACCACTCCAATCAGCCCGATCAAGCTTCCACCGTGAGACATGTGAAGGGCTGCAAGACGCCCCTTGGGAGATGGTGCATACCACAGGAAGGTGATCCGTATGGGTTGTCCTCCACCTCCCACGTAAAGAGTGGAAGAATTGAGGAGCAGATGGTGTGATCAATGGCAGTGAATGTGCGGGTTGGGGAATGAAAGTAAGTAGTGACACCAGTGTTCAACAGGGAGAGAGAAGGATCCAGGAGCCACTGCTCCAGGACCCCACCCCTCCCGTTGGTGTCAGCACTGCCCCAAAGTAGACTGTGTCCATTGAGGTCCCCTATTATGAGGAATGGGGATGGCAGCTGCGAGATGAGATCATCGAGGTCTTCCTGGAAGACAATGCTCCCAGGTGGAATATATACAGAGCAGAGTGTCAACGAGAACCCCGCGAAGAGGCAGATGGCTACTGCCTCTAAGTTGGTGGTGAAGGGTATGACCTGGAATGGAGAATGGTTGCTCACGAGGATGGTGACACCCCTGCAAGCTAAACCATCTCCATCCCGGTCCCGGTGAACTAGTGTAAAGTGTTGGATTGTGGAATCTGTGACTGGCTGCAAGTATGTCTCCTGCAGGCACCCACAGATGGGCTTGTGTGCTTGAAGGAGGGCCTTGATGTCGTCAATATTCCTCTGGAAACCATAACAATTCCATTGTAGGAGTGTGGCCAACTCTGGACTTAGAAGAGGGGCAGATGACGAATTCCTATTCAATTTAACCACCGCAGACGACTGTTTAGTGAATAGGGGTCGGTCGGTATCCATGTCCTCAGAATCGTCCGAGGGGCATGGATCGGTGACTGCCCTTTGTGGTGCAGTGATTATTTTCTTTTTTGACCCGGTGGGGGCCCCTTTGGTTTGGAAGGTCTTGCTCTCTGAGGACAGGGGGGGGGGGAGGCCTTCCGGTGGAAGTGGAAGGCTGAGTTGCAGGAATGGAAACAGGGGTTGATGTCGAAGTCGACACCATCCTCGGTTTCGCCTGCATCAGGAGGTATTTTGCTGCAGGTGAGAAAGATTCAGTAGGTGGTACACTGATGTCAGTCTGCACCACAACCGAAGTCATTGGAACGATGAGCTTTCCAATGACTGCACTGGCATAAGATACCTTGCCAGGTGGTGGTGGGTGGTGCAGAAAGCTTTCTCGTCTCAGCATAAGAGATGTTGTTCATAACTTTCAAATGTTGAACCTCCTTTTCCTCCTTCCATTTTGGACAGTTGCGGGAGTACGTTGGATGCTCGCCACTACAGTTAACACAGCTTGCCTTTTCTGCTGTGCAGTCAGGATCAAGATGATCCTTACTGCCACAGTGAGCACACGTGGGTTTGCCCCGGCAAGCTGTGTGGGCATGACCGTATATCTGACACTGAAAACAGCACAGAGGGTTCAGAATATATATGGCCGTATCTCACAATGCAAATAACCTGTCTTGATGGATGAAGGCAGGCGTGGCATGTTAAATGTCACAATCAGTACACGGGAGGGTACCAATTTACCATCACGGAGTGTCGAAACCCGGTGGACCGCTGTCATTCCTTGAGGTGCGAGCTCTGAGAGCATTTCCTCCTCGATGACTTTGAGGAGGCCCCACTAGGTGATCACACCATGAGAGTAATTTAATGTTTTGTGGGGAGTGATCTCGACAGCCACTCCACTAATCTCTGTAACCTTAAGAAGTAGTTCTGAATGTTTTGAACAAGCAGCCTCAACTTGCAAGTCGCCAGATTATAAGCGCTTGATGGATTTCGGCTCTCCCGCAAGACCTTTCAAACCTTTATTAACGAAAAATGGGGACATATTCCCAAGTACCGATCACCCATGGAGTGGATGATCAGGAATCTTGGGAATGAAGACAGACAAAGAAAATGATGGCATTGATAAATGAGACAATGAGGAAAATGGGGGCTCATGTTGAGCCCTCTTAGTGGCATTAATAGCATTAATTTCTTCATCTACTCTCATGTTTGTTTTTGTGTGGTTCAGTGCCAGCTGTCCCCATCCTCCACGCAGGCACTATACCCATACAGACAGTGAGCCAAGCCCTCACAAATAAATAAAAGGAAAATGAAAAGAGAAATGTTTAGAAATAAACTGTCAACACAAAACGAACTAAGCAAGAAATAAACAAATTGGCCTCACAAAGAAAGAATAATTTCAAAAGGAAAATAAGTTGTGAGGAAACTTGCAAACCTGTACCTGGACTGTGGCAAGGTTACTCACTGCTCTGCATAACTGACCCTAGCAGGACCTGCCCACCAGTCGATTGCTCCTGGGGGGGGGGGGGGGGCACCCCAGGAGCTCCCGTTTACCGGAAGCAGAGGCCAAAGCAGTGCATAGCAGAGGCCCCGGAATCCGCTGCCCAGCCCTGCGACAACAGGCTCCCTAATGGCAAGGCAGCCAAAGGAGACCCTGCCAGTCATGAGCCGAGGAGAGAAGATGGGGACCCCCGAGCAACTACCAGGATCCTCCTTTCCAGGGACACAGGTCTCCGCACATGGCAAACACGCGGGCGAGCATTCAGGACCCTGTGAAGGTAACAGAGCCAGTGGAACCTTCACAGGGTGGTCCGCTCACCGCATAGAGGAGCTCGCACTGAGGGGCTTTTACTTCAGTCAATAAGTGCACAATCATATTTGTGAACAAACCTGCAAACTATCGAGTATAATCTTACCAATTCCTAAACAACTAAATATAACTATGCATCAAATAATGAACTCTTCCTACAGAAAAGTTGAGATCAGATCTGTTTGTTTGACTAACATATGTCCTCCTCAGTCACATTTTTAAATATCCTAAGCATCCTTCTTTTTCTTGCAGTCTGCTAACAGGATCAACACTTTTGAACTAATTTAATCTACTGTGAACACACCAAATAAAAATGTTTCTTTTTTTTTTGCTATGCCACACAGACTAAAACAAACTATGCTTTTCTTCACATTCCAATTCCTCTTAATTACAACAGCTTACTCCTTATTTTTAAGTCTACAAGATAAGTCTACCTGTATATCCTCCATCATATGCAGACTCATGCATCCAATGGGAGTACAAATTGCAAATTTGCCTTCACTGCATCATCAAATGAGTTTTTGCTTTAAATTTTTTTTAAAGCATTCAGTTCATTGCTGTGTCCCACAGCTTCCACTCAAAAACAATAGAAAAGGTAATCAATAAGTATAGAAATTACAAAAGAACAGATTTGGCTCTCCTCTCAATTACTGACTTTGAGCGAGCAACTTTTGCAGTATCCATATCTTAACATTCCTGTCCTGTGCAAAGCAATCCACAAATTACTTAGTGACCAAAAGAAAAAAATTAAATATTGTTTCCAGCCCAGCTTCAAATATGAATAAAATTATAAAAAAAAGGCCAGCAACAAATTTAGCCTTCAAGAATTGGATGTTTACAGAATTTCCCCTATATCTGTCAGATAATTATGTTGTTAACTATAACAGAAAAACCGTATGTTCTCTACAGGAGAGGTTCACAGACATCAGACAGATATCAGCCAAAATTGCCACTGCCAAGCTGGCAATATAACATGCCATCATGTAATGGGAACACGTTACACTGCTAGTATATACATCCCATTACTATGGAACCATCATCCATGAAGTTATTGAAATAATGATTTCACCCATCCCCACCTGTAATCAAGACACTTGAATCACACTTCCCTGAAAATGGAGCACTTCCTTGCTCCAAAAAACTTTAGTATGTTAATAAAAACTTTTAATATGCAAATAGTTTGAAGGATAAAGTTATTTTAATTTCTGTATTTTATGATGTGATGATGCATAGAATGGCCAGACCCAGCACCTAATGTCTCACCCTGCCTTCTCGTGGTGCAGGTTTTCAAAAGAGATATTCTCTTCTGGAAGTGAACGGAAAGGGAGGGATGCCAGATTAGTGCGGCCTACTGGTCTGGACAACTATGGCTACTTTTCTTTCTCTCCTATCCTGCTGAAGAGTGGACAACCACACAACACACAGAGTCCTGGCACCGACCATATAAACATATCAGACTAAAATAAGGCTCTGGGCTTGATTATGGATCCTGAATTTGCTGCACTGGTGGGCTTCTGTGGAAGGAAAATTTTCCATTGTGTTTTCTGTTTGTTTGTGGATACAGCTCCAATTGTGTAGATTCACAAGATAAGTTTTATCAGTTGGTGGATAATCCTGAGCAGAAGTCATCGCAGGCACCTGAACTCTTTGCTTCTATTGGCATCGTCAAATTCTACATTGGAGGAAGTCTTCCAGTGTAGATGGCTTCAGCCTTTAGTGGTGGGGGAATGGGTATTTGCCCCATGTCTGTGATTAGGGGGCTGTTGATATTGTCGGCATTCTGTTTCTCAATAAACAGGTTCTTGAAACCTCCCACTAACCATTTTCTCTCCATAGGTAGTTGGAATGTGAGGACTCTGCACAGAGCTTATTTTCTTGATGTCTTCACACAAGAATTCCACAGTTAAATTTAAATATTCTTGGCTTGCAAGAGACCAGATGAACAGATAAATGTCAGGTTCTTAAAAATAATCTTAAAATTCTCTTTCAGGGAGGATTGGGTTTTTACCTCTGAGAGGCACTTTTTTGCACACCATGGGCTAAATGGCCAGGTCACATGGACCCCAAAGGCTCAGAGAAGGTTGGAGGAGGGTACCCACTGGAACAGCTCTTGGGAAACAAATGGTAGCCTCCCATCTAGCCCATCCAGCACGTTCTTTAACGTTCACAGGGTATGGCTCTCCCGCACACGGGGCCACGGCTTAATGTCCCATCCGACGGATGGTGACCTTTCCAAGCCCATTGGTGTCCCCTACTGACCGTGGGTAGGGTGGGGAATTTTGCAGAGATAAATCTCAACGCTGACCCAGCTGAGATTCGAACCTGGGAACTACAGATTACGAGCCTGGCATGCTACCAACTGACCCACCCCTGCCCCTTTCCGTGAGGGAAGATAATAAGCATCTCCAAGGCATAGGTCTGCTTCTCAGCAGACATGCTAGTGATGCTCTTCTAGGATATGAGTGCATTAATAAAATGTTTCTTACAGCAAAATTTCAGACAAGTGTTAAAGACTTGAAAGTTATATCTGTTGTTACTCCCCCACTGAGGATGCCGATGAGGATGAGAAGGTTTTACGGACAACTACAGGATATTCTGAATTCTGTCAAGAAAGGAGATATTACTCTTGCTCTAGGTGACTTCAATGCCAAAGTTAGTACTGACTCTTACCTTTGGGTAGGGTTGATAGGTCCTATTAGTATTGGTAGCTGCAATGGGCAATGTCTCCTTTAGCTAAGTATACTCAATGGTTTCAGAATAACTAACACTTATTACAAACACCGTGACATACATAAGTACATATGGGTTTCACCATGATGGGCTGCATAAGAATATGATTGGTTATATATTAATTAAGAGCAAATGGGCTAGTTCCGTTAAAAATCCAAGGCATATTAGGGGAGCTGAAATCTGACCATTGCCTTGTTAAAAGTGTCTTGCAACTTGAACTTAAAAAGTGTTGGCCAAGGTTAAAAAATTTACTTTTAGTGCTGAAGCTCTGAAAGATCCAGTTACAGCTAAAGCTTACCATGATAGGTTACTTAGTCATTATGGTTGGGTTGTTTTACCTCTGAGCAGCACTTTTTTCTTTTTTTGCACACCATGGGCTAAATGGCCAAGTCACAAGGACCCCGAAGGCTCAGAGACAGTTGGGGGAGGGAACCCACTAGAACAGCTGTTGGGAGACAGATGGTAGCCTCCCGTCAAGGTCATCCAGCGTGTTCTTTAACGTGCACAAGGTATGGCTCTCTCGCACACGGGGCCATGTCTTAATGCCCCATCCGATGGACAGCGGCCTTTCCAAGCCCATCGGTGTCCCCTACTGACCATGGGCAGGGCGAGGAGTTTTGAGGAGATAAATCTCAATACTGACTGAGCTGGGACTCAAACCCGGGAACTACAGATTGCAAGCCTGGCATGCTACCGACTGAGCCACCCCCGCCTCAGTCATCATGACAGTCATGGTTTGCTTACTACTGAACTTGAGAAAGAATGGGACCATTTTAAACAGGCTTTTTTTGGAAACTAACAGTACTCTTTCAGGAAAAAGGAGCAGAGGAAGCAAACTTTTTTTGGTGATAAGGCACTTGAGCTTATTTTAGAAAGAAAGAACTGCAGCAATGTCCTTAATCAATGCCCTACTAGTCCTAATAGAAAGCATTACAGAGAGCTTAATAAACGAGATAAGGATCATTTAGCTGCTGATAAGAATCTTTGGCTTCATGGCTTGGCTGACAAAGCCGAGGAAGCAGTTAGACAGCACAACAGCAGAGGGCTGTACTAGATAGTTAATGTTTTGTGTGTTAATTCTGTCATGGCTAGGTGGGTTAAGCATTTCAGTGATGTTCTGAACAATGTGGTTAGTTCTATTCTCATTGTTTGTAACGATAGATGCATTACTGTCTTTAATGTTGGCCCTATAGCACAATCTGAAGTTATTTTGGCTGTTTCTAAACTTAAACTACATAAATCCCCAGGGGTAGATAAAATTACTACGGAAATGCTTAGAGCTGGGAATGTTTCTACTACCACTTGGATGATGGAAATTTTGAATATCTTTTATGATAAAGGCATGGTTCCTAAGGATTTTACCAGAGCTATTATTATCCCTATTTTCAAAAAAGGGGATCGCAGTTCTTGTGATAACTGATAGGGGTATCAGCCTACTCTCTGTTCCAGGTAAAGTTCTTTGCATGATTGTGCTTAATAGAATTAAGAATATGGTTGACAGGTAATTGTGTGATGAGTAATGTGGCTTCAGAAGTGACAGGGGATATGTAGATCAGATATTTTCACTTAGGCAGATTCTTGAGAAATGTTTATAGTTTCAGAAACTTTTGGTTGCTAGCTTTGTTCATTTCAAAAAGGCTTTCAACTCTGTTGATCGTCATAATTTGTGGTTGATTGTAAGATCATATGGAATACCAAACAAGTTAGTTAACCTAATGAAAGCTCTCTATAATAACACTGAGTCGTGTGTGAGAGTTGGTAAGGCTTGTAGTAATTGGTTTAGCATTGCTTCTGGTGTTCGACAAGGGTGCATTTTGTCTCCATTTCTCTTTAGGTTTGGTTATTGATTATGTTATGCGAAATTCACTGCAAGAGAAAGATTTTGGCCTTAAATGGTCCGTAGATATGGAAATTTCTGATTTAAATTATGCTGATGATTTAGTCCTTTTGGCAAATGATGTTGATGAGATGAACTCTTTCATTCGAGCTGTTGATGAGACTGGTAGTAGAGTGGGTTTGGTTATAAACAGAGAAAACTACAGTGATTAAAATTGGTCACACAGGCTGTGATTCAGTTAATCTGAATGGCTGCAGTCTTGAGCAGGTGTCACAGTTTAATTATCTTGGGAGCTATGTAACAGATACTGGTGATGTGTGGCATGAGATTAACAGACGAATAGTGATTGCTGGACTTTTAAGAATCTACGGAGAGTAGAAAAATAGGTGTATACAACTAAGGAGAAAAATTAGATTGTAAAATAGTTTGGTTCTTTCTAGGGTTAGTTATGGTAGTGAAACTTGGATGCTTTTGATTCTAGATGCTTTACTCAGTATTTTGGGCATTAGGTGGTTCAACTTTGTAAGTAATGACGAAGTTAGGCAAAGGAGTCGGCAACCTCCTTTAAGCAGCATATTCTGCAGGGAGAGAGACTCCATTAATTTGGCCATGTGCCCACATGTATAATTATAGATTAGCGAATAGGGTTATGAGCAGTGTTCTTAAAGGCCTCAGAAATAGGGGGAAACCTAGGTAAATACATGTATCTAAGTAGATCACAAGCAGACTAAACAACATCCCACTTGTGCCTTTTCTGCTTGATTCCACAAAATATACAATAATGGTTATTTTACTTTTGTGGAGAAATTGCACAATGAATACTAGAATTGAAAAAAAAAATTTTTTTAAATAGGTTACAGCTGGGAAAAAGAGAGTAAAAAGGAAAAAAAGAGACAAATATTTTGTAACTGCTTACAAAATCCTTCAATTTCAAAATTTTTTAGTTAATTTCCAAGAGAGGAACAGTATATACATTATCTGTTACATTAGTAACATTTTATATCACAGCATTTCATAGTAACAACTTTTTGAACACTATCATGCTGTATGTCACTGTGGGCACAGAAGAAAATTGATTTGACCAGATGCTCTAGCCATTTAGACAATTTTCCTCTATGCCCACATTGGCCTATAGCATAATAATGTTCAAAACGTTGTCTTTACAATAGTCCAAATTAAATTGGTGAATAAATGGAGAAATGAAATAGAACAATAATAGTACATACAGCAATTCTGGAACGGCAATCAGCTAACTGAAAAAAATTATTTATATGGTATCATCTAATATATATATATAGGTGATTACTAGTGCCTGACAGCTGACTGGGAGTCCTGCTAATTATAACTATGATGTAGAAATGGTAGAGTTCTGAAAATATATACCTAAGGGCAATCTGGGTTGTAGATCTAGAGAAAAAGCCAAAGTTTGACATCTTATGTGTCCTTTGAGGTCAAATAGAAGTAAAACCTTGATCTACCAGTGTTCAGAGGTGTTTCTGATGGTAAGTGTAAGAAATGTTACAAAATTTTGGATTTGATGGGTTTTTCGAAGTCAAAGTTCAAATTTAGATCCATCGATGCCAGAAAGCTAAAAATTGGTTCCTTATGATATTTTGGGTCATAGATATTGGAAATGTTGCAATGTGTCCTGTATGGCCAAATATAGATCTACCGGTAGTAAAGGGCTAAAAATTGGTGCCTGGAATTATTTTGAGTCGTAGATCTCAGAAAAGATGTCATATTATGGCTGTGATGGATCCTTTGAAGTCAAAGATCAAATCTTGATATACCAATGCTGGAGAGCAAAAAGTTTGTGAATATGGCTATTTACAATGATAAAACTCAGAAATGAGAGGGATTTTTAGATCCAATAGCATTTAAAGTCAAATAAGGATATGTCACCCACAACTTTTTCTCTTGTGATATGTGGTATGAACTATGATCTGTTTTAACTAAAATAATTAACCATTCATAATTTCTAATTCTCAGGACTACATATTAGTACTTATTGTTGATCTGACTTCAAAAATTGCTTTCTAACAGATAATTTTGAAAGAGTTGCCAAAAAAAAGATTTAGACTCGAACCAGGAACAATCCACAAGCTAATAATACATATCTTGTATTTCCTAACTGTAGTTGTGACAAATAGAGGTTTTAAATAATTGACCAAAATATGGTTTTTGGTTTAAAAATTTTTTACTGAAATTTCAAAGTTAACGAACTTCTACTGTGGTTTAGAGAGGTGGATGATTTTTACATTATAATCATATTTTAGTACACCATCTTTATTTAAATAATCTAAAATAAAGTTAAAGTGACATCAGTCAGTTACGATTCAAATTAAAGCAAACGTATCCTAAGTGGAGACTCTTTTCAGGAATGAAGACTGGATTCTGCTACCTGCACATGGTAACAAATATAAGAAATACCCACAGCAGATTCTCTGTTTGGGTTTCTCCCAAAGCAATGCAAATTTTGATAAATTTGGCATAGCTAAAGTTTAAACATAGGTTTAATATCTCTGTATTTCATAGATATCTATTGCAAATCTCCTCCCCCCCCCCAAGCCAAAGTAAGACCTAAAATTAGTCCAGTGCATCTCTCACTAAATTTGGACATCGAAAAACACAAAAGAAAGATAAGATTGTACAACCAAACCCTGATCCGGTAAGTTTGATCACCCCACACTGATTTCCTCTGGTCAAAACGTGACTATTTCATCCTTGAAACCTTGGGAATCATCCAACCCAATCAGATGAAATTCCTGGAAAAAAACATGATGTCCACTACCATATTTGGGAAGTGGAACTAGTTTTATCCAGTTCAAAAATGCAGACTGGTGCATAGAAAACTGTACTCCATCTGAAGGTTTTTACTATATCTTGCAAAAGGGGCCATACAAGAGATGGAGAGGTACTCACTAGGGGTTCTAAGTCCCACTGGAGCGATTTCACTTGGAGCATGAACAAAAACAGATGAAATTGGATACCACAGAATGATATATAGAAACGTGATTTGGCTAACATCAGCTATGTGAGATGTCTCTGTCAGACATTAAAATGCTTACACTAGAATAATGTATCCAAAATGGAAAAAGATATCAATAGGTCTGCGACCAATCAGATAGGAGTGACGGGCTAGAAATCAAGAGGTGCTGAATAGGCACTGTTGGATTACTAGTAATAAAATATACATGAAATGGGAAAGGTATGACTTCTTAAGTTTCAGTTATCTATATTTCTCAGATATAAGTAAAAAAATTCATACAGGAATTTCTATTTTTAAAAAATTGAAGTTTTATTTGTTATGGTAGTAGTGTTGACTAGTGCCTATGCTCCTGATCTGCAGAAATTTGATATGCCCTACAGCACTGATGGATCCAGTAGATTTAATCAACATAAAACAAAATCCTTTAACAAATTATTTTGATATTTAAAACTTACGTAGCAGTAAGTGATATATATATATATCTTTATGAAGCCTAATCAAGCATTCTTAGTAGATTTTCTTCCCTCACTTGTTTAAGGTCCCATGATTTCCAGAGATTTTATTTCATGTCAAAAAGAATTCATCAGTGCAGTTCTAGATCATAAACATTTATTAATTTTTAAAGTACACTTTTCTGAAACTGAATCCATTCTGATAGCTGAGTTAATTTTGAGTGAAGAACATAGATAAGTTCAATTATAAACAGTAGATGTTTACTTGCCACAATAAAATCATTTTAAAATGTCAGCTAGTCTTACAGCTAAAATATATTAACAACCCCATAACAATGTTTTTGTCTTTTGCTGAGAGCCACATACATACAAGAATGTGCATGGAAAATCCTGAGTGACTTAAAATGCAGATTTGCATATCTCTGTAAAATATATTGTGCTATAAAGATTACATTGTGACATGCTGCATGACATATCGCACCCCGGCAAGAAAAGTGACATAACTAAAAAAATGCGTATTTTGAGGTTATGTCAGTGATAAATAGGTATTGTGTTCCTCTACGTGAACGAAAAACATCACATCTCTAACTTGCAAATTAACCGCCAGGGAGCAGTTGTCAGTTTTACTTTTAGGCTACTTCACATTCATCATGATTTCTTTAATTTGTTATTTCTCAAATACTGCATTTTTGAGTTATGTCACTTTTCTTGCCAGGGTGCGATATGTGCTCTAGATCAGACACTGGTGGTTAAGAAGCTATGTACAACGAAGAGCCAAAACTTTATGACCATCTGCTTAATATGATGTTGATTCTCCTTGTGCCACCAAAACAGCTCTTACCCAGCGAGGCATGAACACTACAAGTTTTCTAAAGGTGTCATGTGGTATCTGGTACCAACATGTTATCAGCAGATCTTTTTAACTTTTGTAAGTTACATGGTTGAGCTGCTGCAGATTGGATATGCTGTTCCAACACAAACCAAATAAGCTCGATTGGATTGATGTCTGGGTAATTTGGAGGCCAGGGTAATACCTGGAAGTCTTCCCCATGTTCCGCAAACCATTCTCGAACAATCCAGGCAGTGTGGTATAGCGCATTATCCTGCTGAAAGAAGGCACTACTAGAGGGAAATACCATTGACATGAAAGGATGTACCTGGTCTGCAATGATATTTAGGTAAGTGGTAGACATCATAGTTTCCTGCACATGAATGACTGGACCCAGGGTTTCCCAAAAGAACATTGACCAAAGCATTACACTTCCTCAACAGTTTTGTTCCGTGGTACATCCCAGTGCCAACACTTTCCCAGGTAAATAATGCACACGTACTTGGCCGTCCACATGGTGCAACAGGAAACGATTGTAGGCCCTTTCGATGGTGAACCAAGGTTAGCTCGAGTGGACTATGGATACAGTCCATTTTCAGCAAGATTCAATATACTGTGTGTTGTGACACATTATTCCCATCACCAGAATTCAAATTACGGGCGAGTAGCACCACATTATCCCTTCTGTTGGCTCATATCATATGGGATAGCCTTCGCTCACCTCTAGAATCGATGAGCCATGGTTGACCCACACCTTGATGGCGGTTCGTGGTTTTTCCCCCTTTGGACCACTTTTCAAAGGTATTAACCATGGCTGACCATGAGCACCCCACAAGCCTTTCAATCTTGGAAATGCTCTGACACAGTTGTCTGGCCATTACAATTTGGCCTTTGTCAAACGCACTTAAGTCAGTTGCCTTTCCCATCTGAAGAACAAGAATAACACTGATTAATAGAGTTCAGTATCAGGTGTTATTTATACCTTTTCATGACCTTCACATGTGCCATCGTTTACCTGCAGTTGCTTTGATTTGCATAAAGACGCGCTGGTCATAATGTTTTGGCTCTTTGGTATATGTCACTAAGCACAAAAAACTGCAACTCTAATTTTTTTACCTTGAAAAAAAAATAAACAAAGATTTTCTCTCAATTATTGATGTTACATAAAGATAAATATTCTTTTTTACAAAAAGTGTTGTACATTCCCCACAACAGAGAAAGGTAAAAAAAACACACACACACACACACAATATATTGAAAGTGCACTTTGGTCCTCCTTTAGTTTTAAATTCAGTGCTGCTCATGTCACGTTCACAAAGTGACTGTGGCTTTCATGCCCTGTATTCTTCTGTGTGTCATGACAGCTTGTTTTCCAGTGCTTGAAGGTGATTACTAGTGTGTGTCGATCTTTTAAAGATGCTGATAATGAGCAGAATAGCTATTTTGGGATTGATTGGGGACCAAACAAGAGTGGGTGATCATTGTAATAAGTGTGCTTCTGAGCCATAAACACTTCCTGAGCACTAATGAGCTTTTGGACAGGTCTTTTTATCTACCTCTTCCTGTTGGTTGTGGTATCGAAAGATTTCTTATGGGGCCAAACACAGGTGTGTCTAACGTTGTCCCCTCTTCAATGTTGGACAGGTTACAAGGAATCCATTTTCCCATCTCTCGTTGCATGGAATCACGTGTGTGTTATATGTGTGTGTGTATATATATATATGGACAAAAAAACATTGTAGATCTTGTGATCTTGATTTTCACGTACTTAAAAAAATACATTGCCATGTTGCACATAAGTACACAATGGTCCTCCTTTAGTTTTAAATTCAGTGCTGTTTAATATGTCAGATACAGTGATCATATACCAGGTGTCTCATAATTAAAATAACTTATCTACTTCTCTATCATTGAGCAATAAAATTTTTGAAGTTCATCCTTCACACTATTTGCATATTAAAAAATTTTTAGGAGCAAACTCAGTAGCTTTTTGGAGCAAGGACAGTGCTCTGTCTTCAGTGAAGTGACACTATGTAGTGATGTTAAGGCTGTTACAAATTTCATTCCACATGTCCTGAAAGGTGATTCCAGTGTCTCAGGTGCAGGTGGGGATGGGCGAGATCATTATTTCAATTGTCTCATGGACATGGTTCCATAGTAAGTGGATGCATGCATTGGCAGTGTGGCATGCTCCCGATCTATGGCAGCTGCGTGTTGTATTGCCAGCTCGGCAGCAGCAGCCATTGGGTTGTTTTGGTCGGCATCTGTCTGATGCTCTGTGAATCTCTCTTGTAGAGAACGTATGGTTTTTCTGATATAGTAAACAATGAATTATTTGATAAATGTAGGGAAATCTGTACACACCCAATTCTTGAAGGAGGCTAATTTGTCTCTGTTGCTTTTTATAATTTTCTTCAGATTTGGAGCTGGGCTGAAAACAATATTTTTTTGGCTCCGAGAAATTTGAGGATTGATTTGTACAGGACAGGAACATAAAATATGGATCTGGTAAAGGTAGCACACTCGGATTCAGTGATTGGAGAAGAGCTGAATCTATTCTGTTGTTGTTACCATACCTATTGACAAGCTTTTTTATTCATTTTGGGTGGAAGCTATGGGATGTAGAAATTGATTAAATGTTTTGAATTCCTCTTTTAAGAAAAAACTTGTTTGATGATGTGTTGAAGGCGCTACAGATGAAAGAACGGAAGGCTGAAATTTTGTACACCCATGGGTACATGAGTCTAGACGTATGATGGGAGAGGGTACTAAGTAGGCTTTCGGTATATTGACATCATTAAGGTTCCTGATTCGTCTTCTTGGATAAAAACATCTAAATATGGGATGGTATTGCTGTTTTTCTCCTCTTTTGCGAGATGTATTGTAGGTTAAATACTTTTGGCTCTATTAATGAGGCAGTTTAATTACTCATTGCTGTCATTCCAAATTAAAAATATATTATCAACATAGTAACACCAATAGATCATGGCAAAATTGCTGCCATGATGAATAATTTTTTCTGAAGTCTTGAAGGACAACAATCTCAGATAGGATGTCAAAAAGGGATATATATTAGGAGACATAGAAGCCTCTTGTCAAAGCCATCCAGCATATTCTTTAACACACAAAAGGTATACTTGTACAGAGGTCACAGTTTTACATACAATATGACAGATGACAACCTTTCCAAGCCAATCAGTGTCCCTTTTCTGGCCAAGGGAAGAGTGGGGTTTAGCAGTGATAAATCTTAATGCTGGCACAAGCAGGATTTGAGCCTGGGAACTATAGATTATGAGCCTGACATGCTACTGGCTGACTACCCCCTCCTTTTTTGCTCTGAAATTTCAATATAAAAGTAGTCAGAAAAATGGTAATGAAATAAAATTTATACTTATTATATAATTAATAAATCCTTTGACAGTCTTTAAAAAAAATCTTCAAAAAATATCAAATAGTTACATTTTTCCTCCAATTATAATTTAACTTTGAGACAATTTCCTAACACATACAAAGGACTGTTTAAGTAAACCTAATTATTCTGTCGGTGACTTAAATATTCTCTAACGTTATATGCAAGTTGGACATGTTGAATCATGAGTTTTCCTAATTTCTCTCAGTCTTATATGAAACACTAAAAAGAATAAACAAATTTAACTAGGAACTAATACAGAACAGAATGTGATAAAATGTATTTTGTAGTGTAAATATCTTACTTGTAAAAGATCAAATTGCACCCTGCCTTCCATGGTTATTATTTTATTTTCTCTCTTTCCCATCTGTCTTGATTGTAAAAGCGAATCCTTCATTACAGTCCTCAAGTTTTTCACTCTTCCTAGAAATGGAAATGTTTTACATCCTAAGTGTTTAGCACGATTTAGAAGATAAGGAAGATCAAAATTTTGAATGTTATAGCCAGTAATGATATCTGGATCTACTTCCCGCACAAAATCTGACCATTTCTGAAAAGTAAGATAGATAAAATATATTAATATAGGTTTATGTTGGAGAAAAAAAAAACTTTTTAAATGCCTAACACAAAAAATTAATGAACTTTAAATACTGATTTTAAAATACAAAAACTTCTTAAAAGAGGATACTTTAGGCAATTAATTTGAATAAAATTTGGACTCATATTGCAATAATGAGCAACATTTATAAACTGGCTAGCTTAAAAATCTTGGAAGACATTTTATTCATTAGTATATATTTTAATTTTGTTTACACATTAATGCATAAATATAATAAAGCAAAATATATTAAAAATTAATGTTGCACTCATTCTTTTGTAAACAATGATAGTAATATTTAAAAAATTCTGCATTATATGTTAAATAGTAGTGAAAAAAAAACTCTTACTTTTAACTAAACTTTACAACTGGCTTTCAAAATTTTGTGGAAAAACTAACACATGCACCTATGAGCTGGCTTCACATCACTGCTGCTGTTATGCCCCCTCATTCACTTTTACTTTACCTTAACCAGTTTTGCTTAATTTACGTTATATTTATCATTTTGGGGATTTTTAATTTCATTTTTGGCATCACAGCACTCGTTTCCAAGAGCATAGGAGTTGTGCATGCACAACTCCAAACTTTCGATTGTCACCCAATAAAGTGCGTATACAAGGACACGCCCACTCTTGCACCATAACTTGTGCACTTGTCGTTTTATGCAAATGTCTTTACCGGTGCAACAGCCACGTGTTGCTAAGCCTGTACACTTGTTAAAACCGTGACATGTTAGTCACAGGGAGTTAGTTGAGTTTTTGAGTCAGAAGTAGTTGAAGGAGAAGAGTTGATAGAGTTGTTTGTTAGTTGTCAGTTTGTAGTGAGATCGAAATGATGTAGTATCTTCTTCATTAAAGTTTGGTGGGTGTTTAAAATAATTTTGGAAATTAATTTGTTTGTTATATAAATCTTTTTTGAAACTTTACTATTTTTTCTCTTGAGCAACGTTAATTGTTTTGATTAGAATTTGCATTAGAAGTTTGAGAATCATTTTATTTTTTGAATTCTTACTTGTTAAGTAACACTTGCTAGTATTCGAACCCTAATTGAACTTTATTTTTGGCAATTTGTTAATTATTGCCTGGCACCCGACTCAGCTATCCGGAGCTTGAATAATTATTGGATCAGACAAAGGGTCCAAACTTTAAAAGTATTTTAAATTCTTAGGCCCCTTACAGAGTGAGAGAAAAGAAGTGACAGAAAGTAATTAAATCTTTCTGCTATGGAAATAACACCATAACTGGAATAGAAGGGAGCATGGATATGTATGCACTCATGTTCCTTCTCTCCTTACCTATCCCTCCCTACTCAAACACTTACCTACCTATCCACCCACCCACCCACCCACCCACCCACCCACCCACTTATCTACCTATTAACCCAACCCACCTACCTATCCACCCACCCACCCACCCACCCACTTATCTACCTATTAACCCAACCCACCTATCTACCCAGCAGCCATCTGCACACCCAAACGAAATTTCATGCACCCATGGGCTACAGAGGTCCTACCAGACTGTGTAATGTTGTTCTCTAGGAATATCTGTCCTGAGCTATAGCTGCTGCATTTGGCCACTATAGGCCAATTCTAGCAAGGTCCTGTTTGACATTGTCTGTCCATCACATCCTAAGTCTCCCCCTCTTTCCTGAGGCCTTTAGGTACACTGTTCATAATCCTATTAGTCAATCTGCAGCTATGCCTAAGGGCAACATGGCCAAACCAACACAGTGTCTCTTTGCACACTATGCTGCTTGAGGAGATTGCTGGCTCCTTCTTCTAATCTCGTAATTACTTACAAAGTCAAAACCCTTAATGCCCAAGATACTGGGTAGGTATCTGTGATGGTCCACCCATTCACTTTTATTTTTCCTTAACCAGTTTTACTTTATTTACATTATATTTATTATTTTGGGGCTTTTAAATTTCAGTTGAATCATCATTTTTCTTCATCCAGAGAAAAGGAGTTGCACATGCACAAATGAAAAACTTCATTTTCTCTGAAAACAAGCATCCTATATTCACCAGAGTTGATATGTTATCCTTCTAGTTTAATATATGTATGGGTTGATATACATTTGTGTAACTTTTCAACACAGAAGGATTAATGGAGTAAGGCTTAAAGAAGATTCATGGCAACTAAAGGGTTTGTGGGTGACTGACCATGTAAACTTTGGGAACCTATTGTCTTAGAGGCTTTTAAAGTGAATCCGTTTTTTAACCCTTCCAGTGTCCATGTCATCTGTATATGTTTGCAGAATCCGAAATGAGGGGCAAAGGTATATGTTTTTATGTATATATATCTTTGCCCCTCATTTCAGATTCTGAAATGCCCAGACTTCTTGAGGAATAAACATGGTAAAGTGGTTGAAGATGAAGATTCTGCTGAAGCTAAGTGGGCTGAGCATTTCAGAGATGTTCTAAAAAGAGTTTCACGTATGTATGTTTATAGCACAACAAAAAAAATCAATTTTTTAAAAATAAAAATTGCCGTTGTAATTTTTTTCATATATATATATATCTTATAAAAATATATAATTCAGGCTTGAAAAATAATATTTTGTTTTTTAATTTGATGCATATTTTATTAAACTACAATATAAATAATTCTATAAAGCCATCTGATTGCCATTTCTTAGAAGCACTAAATGGTATTGCTGATTGCCATTTCTTAGAAGCACTAAATGGTATTGCTGATTTGCTTGATAACATTCCTATTTGCTGAAGCAACTTTCTGATTTAAGCTCACAAGTTTGATATCAACAAATTTTTCCTTAAATTTTCGAAAATCTCCTAAAAATTAACAAAAAAAACTCTCTTTTTAAAAACGGTAGATTTTGGAAGTTGGTTGATTGGGGTTTTTTGGTGCAATAGCAACTAAGGCTGTATTGTGCCAAACAGATTTTGGAAGTACACTGCCACTTCCCCCCCCCCCATTTCACACTCTTCTCTGTTATAAACCTATTTCAGTATTCCCAAAATTATTTTCATTATTTTTCCCAGCATTCTATGCATCTTTCCTGCTTTTAAAATCGAAACTGGAAGTAAACACATCCTTCTTAGTAATTCTGGGTGCAGTGGCAATTATTCATATATAGCTCACTGAGGCAAACAAGGAGCAGATGTTTGACACATGCTATCTCCATTCTGTGTGCTATATGTTTAGTGTTGGTGCAACATATTGGATACCCTTTGTAAAGTTATTATACCCTTTGTAAAGAATTTACTTTTTTTATATTTAAACTTTACATTTCAGTAGATTTATTTTTGAAAATTATTGAAAAAAAAAACACCAATAACTAAACACGGCCGATCAATAAGTACTGATTTTTCATAGTTATGCTACATCGGATAGCCAGCCTACAACTTATTGCTGTGGATATTTTAACATTGCATTAGGCTACATGTTAATTTTTATTTTATTTATTACTTTTCCAGTAAAACTTTGATCTGGTATCATTTTCTGCAAATAAATGAGGTCTTGGACATGGAAGCAAATTAATTTCTGTAGATTTATTTCCGTAAGTTAGCGATCTTTTGGTCGGCTGATTTATACATCTTTGTGAATTATGCCACATCAGAGGAAGGTTTAAAAGTTGTTGCAGATATTTTATTTAACATCCCATTAGGTTATGTGTAATTTTTCATTTATTATTTCTTGTTTTTTTAATAAAAGAACTTTGAGCGTGTACCATTTTCTGAAAATGAATGTCTCGTTTGGACTAATTATATTTCTCTTTTCCGATCAGCTAGAGAAGTTGCATATGTGCAACTCCAACTTTTGATTAACAGCTGCTAATGTGCATGTTTAGGACATGCCCCATCGCATCATATCTAGCGCAATCAGATTATGCAAATGTTTTACCCAGCGTGCAACACACTCATGTATGCCATATGCTGCATGTAATAACTAAGTGACGTTAAGTCACGGATGTTAGAGGAATATAGAGTCAGTGGAATGGAGAGATGTGAGGGAGGAAGTGCTAGTAGTCAGTTTTTTTTAGTCATATTTAGAGATGGAGTTTTTTTTTTTGGTACTCTGACTTTTTGTATTCATCAGTATTTATGGCAAGTCTTGAATTTTTTGGAAATAAACTTTGTTATCTATATTTGACTTTTGCTATTTTTTTCATGAGCAACATCAATTGATTTTTGATTAGATTTAAACTTTAACAATCCTTTTTGAATTCTTACTCAATAAGTAATGCAATATATGTAACAAGCCCTCATTTGACTTTATTTGGCAAGTTAACATTGCCTGGCACGCGATCAGCTATCCAGAGTTCTAATTTGAATATGACAAAAAGTCCAAAGTTTAAAAATTGAATAATCTTTTGGAGTGTTACAGAACCAGTAAAGAAAGTGGCACCTGAACAGGAACTGTATATATATATATATGTATAAATTGTATGTCATTTAATGTGATTGTTAAAGTTAACAAATTTTTGAGCTTATCGGTTATTTGTATTAATCATAGGATTTAACGACAGCTTAAGCCAAAATTTTTGTTGTGCAAGAAGTTTAACTTTTCTGTTAGTCAAAGGTATTGAAGTTTCAGCACAGTTATTGCTGATAGTTAAGATCTTTATTGTATGTATGTAAAGATTAGAAGTATCTGGACACAAGATAAACCTTTTGATATGTAAGTTCATTTTCAAGCTTAGCATAGCTTTACTATTGTATTGTTGTATAGCAGTACCTTTGAGCACTGCTCAAGATAAAATAATTTTTGGCAGATCACTAAATATGTCTGCTAGTAATATGACTGATTCCACCATAATGACTCCCGACTTAGAAAAAGTAAAAAATAGGTTGCAGGATGTGATGAAAGAAACAGAAGTGTTAATGAATCTGCTTAAAGATCCTAGGGAGAAAAGGGGAACGACAATAACCCCTAAATTTGCTGACAATGCTATGTCAGTTAACAAACATATAAGCTTTGAATGTAAAGTTCCATTTTTTGTCCCATCAGAAGCAAGTGATAGAACAGAGTATTGTCAACCACCTCAACAACGAGTTGCCAACCCATTTATTAACTGTAGTCCTTATTGTTAATTGGCCTTTACCTGAGATAAAGTTCGACAGTTCGAAATGTCTGTCATCGTAGACATTTGTCAAGTCCATGTAAGAGCATTTCCGTTTACATAAAGTGCCCGGCAACAAAAAATGGTTTTGCAGTATCTTGTTTAATTGGATGTGCTAAGCAATGGTGGAATAACATAGGATGTCGTCATGGCATAGAGTTTTGGGAAGAGTTTAAAAACAAACTTTTGTAAATTTATCCTCCTTATGATGATTTGATATATCTAGCTACAGAACTTTTTTGATGAAGACAAAGGGAAGGAGACGATATTAAAAAATTCATCTGGGGTACAGTAGAGTTATAACAGCTGTATGATGCTGATGCTGCCAATATTGACTTATAAACTGTGTTTGTCCCAATTACTTTTGCCTGTACGAATTTTTAGAAGTATGAAATATAAATTCAATTTCAACATAGTCAAATTGGCTCGGTAATACACTGCAAGAAGAGAATCTGCAAATATGGCATTAAATCAACAATGGATGCAATCCTTGCCAAAGCAGTGCTATGGGGTTGAGTCTCGCAAAATGACTCCTGCACGACCAGAAGTTGCACAGTCCTGACAATTTGCACCGAATGCGCCTACAACAATGCAGAATGAATGAAGCAGAGATTACATTCCGTGTCATGCTTCCAACAATGAAAGTAGACCAAAAACTTTTGCTATTAATGATCGAGAAACTTTCAGATGTAAGTTTTGTGGCTGACTAGGGCACACGGAACAATATTGCTACAGAAAAGAATGGAAATTTGGGAAACTTAAATTAGGATCTTTGAAGCAAGAGGACAAAGTTCCTCAAGAAAGGCCCTCTCATGAGTTATGTATGTAACTCACATCACACATGAATATTCCTTCAAGGAAAGTAGGTTGCCCTTGAAGACTCAGTCACATTTTAACTATGCATTTTTTAATATTTAAAAAAATCTAGAATGTTAGTTTTTCTGAGAAAAGAAATGAGAAAGGAATAAAAGGGAGGCTTCTGTGATTTTCGAGGAGGTTCCAGAATATTTTTTAGGTTGAACTGTGAAATATTATAATTTTTTAATTTGTTGAAGAATTCTTCTCTTTCATCTTTTAGCTTCTTACAGATGAATATTAAATGTTCGATAGTTTGGGGAGATTCTCATAAGTTATGTTTTGCCAATGTTGGTACACATAATGTTATACATTTACCTTTTGTTAAGCCTTGTCACAAAAAATCTGAATTAATAGATCACAATAATACAGAAGCCGATCTTTCATGTCCAAATGAGCAAGTTTTAGATGATATTAATGACAATTGTGAATTGAATTTGCAGCCGTGGTCCAGTGGACTTCCAAAATTTATCTTGTAGTCCAAAGAAAAATGTTCAGGAAGAAACTGAAAACTTTTCTATCAGTTTAAATAATTTAGATTTAAAGAAGCAAGTTGATAACAAGAAATGTGCTGAAATAGTTACAAAATTAGTTGATAAAAAAAGTTGCTGAAGTAAAATTTTTAAACGAAAATAGTGCCGCATTAGTTGATGAAAAAAATGTTGAATTAGAGGTTATAAAGGAAAATAATATTAATGAAAAACTATTAGATGAAAATAAGCCAAGCATCCCAGAAATTGTCTTGAGTACAAATAATCCTGCTGAATTTAACAAGTTTAGAAATTTTCAACTATAGAAGTGTCATTTAGAAACAGGCAGCAATAAGCCTGGAAAGCACAAAGCCAGGCTCTTCAAAGACAAGCACAGAGTGCTGAGATGTCAATAGCCTGCAGAGCAACAACCGGCAATGAAGTAGTCAATATAGAATAGATGACGTCACGAACAAGATCTTCAGAAGCGCATAAATTAGCTTATCGATAGACATTGGAATGAAATATTGGGAAACGACTGGATGATGATTTATTGCAATGGAGTGCCAACAATGAAAATTTAAGTATATTATTATTCTTCCTGGTCTGTAAATGGTAGATAGATAGTCACTGGAAGGAGAGCTATGCACAAATCCCCTGTGATGATGCATAGAACCGGCCAGGCCTAATGTCCGACCCCGCCTTCTCATGGTGCAGACCGTTAGTACCTTTCAAAAGAGATACTCTCTTGTGGAAGTGAACGAAAGGGGAGGGCTGCCAGATTAGTGTGGCCTACTGATCTGGACAACTATGGCTACTTTTCTTTTTTTTTTTTCCTACCATGCTGAGGAGTGGTCAACCACACAGGGTCCTGGTGCTAACCATATAAACCTACTTTACAGCCTGGACTGATATAAGGCTCTGAACTTGATTATAGATCCTGAATTTGCTGCACTGGTGGGCTTCTGTGGAGGGAAAATCTTCCACTGTGTTTTCTGTTTGTTTGTGGGTTAACAGCCCCAAGTGAATAGATTCACAGAACATGTTTATCAGCTGGTGGATAATTCCCAGCAGAGGTCAACGCAAGCACCTGAACTCTTTGCTTCTACTGGCATCGTCAAATTCTACATTGGAGGAAGTCTTCCAGTGTAGATGGCTTCAGCCTTTAGTGGTGGGGGAACGGGTCTTTGCCCCATGTCTGCGATTAGGGGGCTGTTTGATATTGTCGGCATTCCCTCTCTCAATAAATATAGTTTCTTTAAACATCCCACTAACCATTTTCTCTCCATAGGTAGTTGAAATGTGAGGACTCTGCACAGAGCTTTTTCTCTTGATGTCCTCACACAAGAATTCCACCATTATAATTTAGATATTCTTGGCTTGCAAGAGACCAGATGGACAGATAAAGGTCAGAGTCTTAAAAATAATCTTATATTTCTCTTTTCAGGGAGGGAAGACAATAAACATTACCAAGGCGTGGGTCTGCTTCTCATTAGACACGCTAGTGATGACTTCTAGGATAAAAAAATAAATAAAATAAATACCCCCTCAAGCAGCTGCTTGCCACAGAGGTCTGACAGGAGCCTGTCAGTTTACATGCCATAGTAGAAGGTCTGTGAGGATGGCAGGACCTCAACAGAAAAACAACACACACAACCATGCCTTACCCGGGGCTCAAACCCAGGTCCCTTAGATCAGTAGCCAAGCGTGCTAAACATACGAGTGCATTAATAAAAGGTTTCTTACAGCAAAATTTCAGACAAGTGTTAAAGACTTGAATGTTATATCAGTTGTTACTCCCCCACAGAGGATGCCGATGAGGATGAGAAGGTTTTACGGACAACTACAGGATATTCTGAATTCTGTCAAGAAAGGAGATATTACTCTTGCTCTAGGTGACTTCAATGCCAAAGTTAGTACTGACTCTTACCTTTGGGGAGGGTTGATAGGTCCTATTAGTATTGGTAGCTGCAATGGGCAATGTCTCCTAAAGAATCTCAGAGGGAAAAAATCAAGAGAATCTCAAGAGGAAAAAATCTCAGGGTGCTAAGTCGAGGGAATATGGAGGATGTGGCAGAACCTCAGCATCTACAGCAGTGATAACTGACTGCACAATACGAGTATTAGATGTATGGGGCCTAGCAATGTTGTGATGGAGAAACCAAGTCACACCAGAAAGTTCTGGATGTTTTTCACAAATGGCAAGCTGAAGTTTGGTTCTGAGAGCTTTCAAGTAAGCTTCCTTATTCATGGTTGTTCCACGAGGCACAAAGTGGGTAACGAGAACATCTTTGATGTAAAAAAAAACAAGAGCCATTTGTTTCCCAGCTGAACGAGAAACCTGAATTTTTTTGGGTCTCGGTGAATCAGGATGCTTCCATTGACTCAACTATCGTTCTGTTTTGGGATCGTAACGAAAAATTCAAGTTTCATCGCAAGTCACAATTCGACTCATGAAGTTTGGATATTCATCTGTCTTCATTCAGGATTGCCAGGGCTCTTTCGATTTGCTCAGGAGTTATTGAGGAAGAAGGCTGGTCGGGTCTTAAGTCATTGGTAACAGATTTGCATCCTTCTTTGAATTGCTTATGCCACTTAAAAATGGCTGACCTATGAAGACAGTCATTACCATAGGCTTCACACATCTCTTCAACAGTCGTAGCAGCACTTAGGCCTGACATAACACAATAATGAATGACATACTACTGTTTCGTCTGAATTTCCGACATTCTGAATGAATGTCTATGACATGCAACTCGAATCACAATCTTAACACAACAGCAGTCAACACCAAATGATTTTGGCATGTGGACCCTCCTTTGCAGCGGTCACGCACAGCACCATCTAGTGTTACTTTGAAAAAAGGGCTACATACCAGTACTTATGGCATCAGTCCATGATTTAAATGTTCGCCCCTCGTAATATACAATTTATATAATTCAAACTTTGTTACTGCTGTTTATAAAAATTTGTTAATAACAGCTTATTCAATATATATATAATTCTATTTACCTGTAGTAGTTCCTGCTCTTTTTCAAATGATAAAACATGTGATCCAACAATTGGAGCACAAGATTTAAGGGTAAAAATATTTCGAATGAATGGATCCACTTCACCCTGCCGTATAACCATATTGGAAATTTGAATCACTGGATCTTTTTCAGCTTCAGGGAAAACACCTGAAAATTTTTATAATTTTAATGAAAAGTTTAAGAAAGGGTACAAACAGTTGGAATCACATTCACTGATAATTTAGTTAACTATTATTCATGTATTTTTTCCTTAAGCTGCACAAGGCATATATATATATAGGTAATAAAAAAAAAAAATAGAAAAAAAGCACCCACCAAGACTATGTCAGAGTAGGCAAGAAGATGTCGGACAGCTATTAGAAATAGATGGTTAAAATGATAAGCTCACCAAACAAAAAACTTAGTCATCTCCCATCGTAAGAGGGTTACATCCGTTCGACAGCAACAAAGGACACACCAGTACAATATCCTACAAATAGCTGTGCCGTGCACTAGAGGGTTCATGCAGTGACAAGAAGTGGTTGAGTGCCACGTGTGTATTAGTCGTTCCGTGAAATATGGGTTGCACCAAAGATGTGAATGAGTGGCAAAAAGGTGTTATTGAGTTTGGCCAAGCCAAAGGGCATAGTTTACAAGAAGTTGCTGCCTTTGCAGGTATGTTCGAAATTGAGATTTATCTCTGCAAAATTTCCCCGCCCTGCCCACGGTCAGTAGGGGACACCGATGGGCTTGAAAAGGCCACTGTCCATTGGATGGATGTTAAGCTGTGGCCCCGTGCGCGGGAGAGCCATACCCTGTGCACGATAAAGAACATGCTGGATGGCCTTGACGGGAGGCTACCATCTGTCTCCCAACAGCTGTTCTAGTGGGTCCCCTCCCCCAACCTTCTCTGAGCCTTCGGGGTCCTTGTGGCCTGGCCATTTAGCCCATGGTGTGCAAAAAAGTGCCGCTCAGAGGTAAAACAATCCAATCCAGTCCTAGGGCCTACAAAAGCTAAAGGGCTAATGAAAACTAAAGGTCATTCTTTACTAGGTTTCTTTCTTTTTTGTATGATAAAAACTGTAACAAAGATCTCTTCTTGAATAAATAGCGATCAATCCAGCTATTAAGACCTGTTATATATCATTATTTTACTTGAGAAACTTATTCAAGATAATTTTGATCATCCATCTGCACACTGAAATCAAAAACATCCATAAAAATGCATCTGCCAAAAGGCCTACTAAGACCTTAATCTGGCCCTGGGTGTGTGTAAGAGAGTAAATAAGAGGGATAAAAGAGATATTACACATAACACTTAGGCATTATTATTTTTTCATTGCATTGCATGCATAAAGCATCTAAAATATACATTGAATTTATATTTTAATTAAAGTATTCTTTTTCAAACTTAAAAATATTAAAAATTATTTTTAAACGAAATGATACTTCAATTACAAAGCAACTTTATGCCATTTTACTTAAAAAGACTAGGACTACTTGTGAAAAGAATTCTATTATTTCAAATTTTTTACATTTTTAATAGTACAGAAGACTAATAGTTGAATAGAACTTTATGAAACTGTGGATAGTTTTTTACTGATTCAAATAACACAATATGTCCCACAGAAAAATATAACACAATATGTTCCGTTGAAATCTACCCAGAAAGCATGCTTGATCAGTTTCATAACATCATCAAGATGGCCACCACATGAAATTTAATAAACTGTCACACTGGAAAAGTTTATTAGTTTTAAACATCAAAACTTTATTGAAAAGGTAATAAAATTATTATTTACATACTTTTTTTTATTTTTCATTTTTATATTAGTTATATAAAACTACAAAAGTTATAAACATTTGCAAAATATAAGTTTTCTCATTATAGGGAAAAGAAAAAGCAAAATAAATTTTTTACTCCACTTTTGTACAATAGTTATTAAGACTGCTTAAAGTCTTACATTATACTTTACAAACTTTCATCATGATATTTCCCAAATTTAAAATTGATTTCACAGTTCATGAACTAAGAACTACATGGTCTGGTAACTTATTTATTTTATTTTGTGCAGTTGGGCTGTTTTACCTCTGGGAGGCACTTTTTTGCACACAATGGGCTAAATTGCCAGGTCACAAGGACCCCCAAAGGCTCAGAGAAGGTTGGGGGAGGGGACTCACTGGAACAGCTGTTGGGAGACAGATGGTGCCTCCCATCAAAGTCATCCAGAGTGTTCTTTAACATGCATAGGATATGGCTCTTTCACACACAGGACCACAGCTTAACGTCCCATACAATGAATGGTGTCCTTTCCAAGCCCTCAATGTCCCCTACTGACCATGGGCAGGGTGGTGGGTTTTGCAGAGATAAATCTCAATGCTGACCCAGCTTGACTCAAACCTGGAAACTGCAGATTATGAGCCTGGTATGGTACTGATTGAGCCACCCCGTCCCATTCTATGCAGTACTAAAGTTACTAAAATAATAGGTGAAGAAAATCGTGTATGATCATTATTTTACACTACTACTCATTGTAGTTTTGAAAATTTTTTTCCATACTGTAAACTCCTTCAACTATTCTATAAGCATCTATGCAAAATAGGACAAAACACAAGTTTGTGGAATATAAAAGATGCACACTGGAATTGTAACACAAAACTTAACAGTGAAACATGAAGAAAAAGATTGGGTAATATAGAATAATAAGGAAAATAAAAGGAGTTATTAATAAACATTATAATATAAGGGATGTATTCTACATATTATACAATATATACTCAGAAGAATAAGATAAAGGAAGTCTTGTAAAATAGAAGGAGTAAAGATTAATAATTTAATAACCTGAGTTATTAATAAACACTGCCCTACCAAGATATTAGAGAACTTCTGTGTCAATGGCTCTACAACTTCTATATTTGCAGTTTATGGGAAAATATGACTGAAGATAAATTAAAGATCATAATTAAATATATTTCAATCTCGATTTCAAAAACATTTGTTCAGCATTTAACTCTTACAGTGTCGGGTTTCTGAAACTGAACTCAGTGTGGTGGCCAGATTTATTTTAAAGTGTTTTCAGAAAATAAAATAAACAACTTTAAAACCTTATCCTGAAGTAACTATGTACAGAAATATGTCAATGTTATATACCAAAAGAAAGAGCATTTAATTGGCAAAAATTTGAAGAAAAAAAAATGGCAGGTTAAATTTTTAAGCATTTTTTTTTTAAAACATTGCAAAACTTTACTGTATTTTTTCCATTTTATCTTTAGTAAAATTTCAAAAATATATATTTTTCCCATTTTTTTTCTATATTATTTTATTATTCTAATATAAACAGTTCATAATATTTTGATTATTGCTTAAATCTTTCATTAATTTCGTTTTTTCTAAATTATTTAGTCATTTATGCATATAATACATAATGCATATTCTTAAGACTTTTTTTGACAATTGGCAAACTCTAAGCCTAAGTAAAACAGTGCCGTAAAAAATAATTTTGCTTTAAAAACTAGATAATTTATATAAAAAAATTAAAAATATCACAAATCTTTATCACAAACACTTTATCACAAAAGTGATAAAGAACTACAAAAAAAAATTGAAAAATGTTTCAAAGCATTTAAAGCTTAATTGATGCACTGAATTTGATAACAAATCACCTTATTTTGAAGCTGCATAACTGCTATTTGAAAAGTTAAAGCTGCATAACTGCTATTTAAAAACTAGATAATTTATATAAAAAAAATTAAAAATATCACAAAACTTTATCACTTAACACTTTATTACAAAAGTGATAAAGAACTACGAAAAAAAATTGAAAAATGTTTCAAAGCATTTAAAGCTTAATTGATGCACTGAATTTGATAACAAATCACCTTATTTTGAAGCTGCATAACTGCTATTTGAAAAGTTTAATTCTAAAATTCAGGTAGAAATTTAGGTTAAAAATCACAGTTTTCTGACCTTAATTTGCTTACATGCTTCAAATGTAATTAAAAATATTGATCAAGTCCTACCATTTAAAAATCGTGTTATGAGTAGTCCTAATGCTTGTTCCACCATTATAGATCGCTAGCAGTTTCACTTTCGATCATTTCTAATTAATTATTGCTTATAATCGCAGTATCCATTTGAGAAGCAATAAAAAATAAATTTCGAAGCATTAAAGTAAATAAAGAAAAGTCTTTAAAATCGAAAGTCTGCTAAAATATTGATCGAAAGCTGATGTGCATAGTTCACAGATGATGCAATTTCCAGTAATAAAAAAATCAATATCCTTACATTAAAAGTTTAGAAAGCATTACAACTCTAGTAGAGCTATATATAGCAGAAAAGAGTGGAAACACAAAAAACTGATAATTTAAGCATGGTACAGCAGAATAAATGCATGAACTGAATCAGCGCTACTTGATGCTGTTTATGGTGACTGAGGATGCTCATATGTTCACTGTAGACTCAAATAGATTTGTTTTCAAACTTTATCATAATTTTTTCAAGAGGAATCGACAGGTAAAAAATATATATTATAGATTTGAATGTTATTTTTGGGGTTTAATTAGAAACAGTTAAAAAAAATTTCAGATTTTTATTCAAAAAATTTTTTTTTTCACTCCATACTATGAGAGTGAAGCTATAGTCTCCGGCCACTAGAATGGTAAAGATGACAGTGATTATTCAGGCTGCGACATGGTAAGGGCTAAAGAATTGTAAAGCAGGAATACTTCATAAGTTATCTTATTTTATAAAAATCATTCATAATTATCTAATATTGAAATAATCATTATACAAACTTCTAAAATGCATATTTCTTTTATTAAATGGTTTGAAACAATATTATTAAGTTTTGATTAATTTCTGAACAAAAGCCTTATGACAAATAATTATTGTGAAATATTTCAGCTTCCATTACTCCTTAAATATTACACAAATATTGTTGAAAATCGAGATTTAAATAGATTTGATTATGATCTTTACCTTCAGTTTAATTTTTCTATTAAATGCATATTTTAGAAGTTATAAAGCTTCAAAGTTAGATTCTCATTGACATAATATGGAAATTATCTAATATCTTGGTAGGGCAGTGTATAATCATCATCATAAAAGGAGCTGTAGAACTTGGTAAATGAATTATGTAAACAAAATAAAACTGTAGGGCTCACAAAAAAAGTGCATGAGAACATCTATTTAAACATCCAGTATACAGAGGATGTTCAAATTCTTGATGTGTATTTGTAGATTTGCACTCATTCCTCCAAAGTTAATGACCTACGACTTGTATGAAAGCTTGTTTAAACTTCTCATTACGCGTTAAAAACAAAGGCGGCATCATCATTATTCTTTGCGAAATCTGTGCATTGTTGCTATGGAGCCTACTATAGAAGGGGAAAGAGTTTACATTTTTAAAAGAATGCAACTTAGGGATGATACAAAAAAAAAATCATGCAGATTTATCACAAGTATATAGAGAATGCTTGCTCATATGGCACTGTTACAGAATCGATGCACAAATTCGGAGAATGACGGCAGAGCTTTGAAGACATCCCTCATACAGGAAGACTGAAGGAGGCCATGAACAAGATAACCAATGCTGCTGTTTGTGAACTCGTTAAGGAATACCCACACATAACCATTCAGGTAACAAGTTTAGTGAGTGTATCGATTGGCAGTGTGGAAACAATTATTCACCAATAAAGTTCTGAAAGATCTGTGCCAAATGGGTATCCCATAAACTGACAGAGCAGCAAAAAAGTGCTTGAGTTGACTCATGAAAGGAGATGCTGGCAATGCTTGAACCTAGTGCCCCTAAATGGTTAACATACATTGTCATAGGTAATGATGTTTCATTATATAACTCCCAGAAAGATCAACAACTATTGCTGAAGATAACCATGTCCCCAAATCCTCCGACAAGACTTTCGTTCAAGGAAGAGGATGTTCACAATTTTTTTTTAATTCCCAAAGAGTTGTAGCCATGGACACTTACTTGAAAAAATGACTATAAATGGCAATACTACACCAACATCGTTTTGCCCAAAATGGTTAAGGAGATGAAGGAGCAGCATCCAACAGGCATATCAAATGTTCTCTTTCTTCATGACAATGCCAGTGCTCACAAAACCCAGCAAGTTACAACCTATCCGGAGCAGGAAAAAAAATATAACAACTACCTCCATCTTGCATATTCACCCATCTTTCACCATGTGTTTTTTAATTGTTTCCAAAAATTGAAAAGGAACTTGCTGGGAAATCATTTTCAAAGATGCAAGACCTTGCAAAACGTGTTCATTCAGAGTTGCAGAAATTGGTGTAGACATCTGCAACTATGCATAGATGCTAGTACTTTGAAAGCTAATTTAATTAAGAAATTAAATTTAATGAACACAGAGATTTGGACTCTATTAATGGTGAGTTTACCTTATACCAGTATCTCCTCAAGTTATATTGGTATGACAAGAACTTTACAAGAAAGAATAAAAGACCATGAAAATGTCATCAAACTATGTAAACCTTCTACTGCATTAGCTTGTGAAGTAAAAATAATGAAGCAAAATGCAACTCTGATAAAGCTTTCATCATATAATGAAAACTTAATAATTTATCTTAAAAACAAATATTGATGCAATAATCACATCCCTAATATTCCTGCAGCATGACAAATTTTATTAAAATTTCCACAATATATATATTTTTTTAAATCAGGAAGATGGCAATTAAATCAAGTTATATAAATTTAATTCTTATCTATTCAAACATAATAGGATCATTTTATTGAAAACAATGACATAGTAACAATCAGCATTAAATACATGCATCTACTAAATGATTTACCATGTGATACTTCATTGCTTGCATGCATCATATTATCCTTATGTAATTTAAATGATATAAATTCTTGTATAAACTTCTAAACATCTACTTAAATCTGATGATGGATATAAACATATCCAAAATCAAGATAATTAGCCAACTGTTATGAAATTAATATTTGAGGTGTTGTGTTCTGATTAGTTTGTACCATCCTTTTGTATGTTCATGAAGTGGTGTTTTTTTCTGTAACCTTTGTGACATCATGAAATAAATTCATCTTATTATGCTCCTAAGGATTCTGACTTTCATGATGCATTCTGTTTATCTTAAGGGCAACATTTTCATATGAACATTTAACAACTTCTGTACTAATATCAGTGAAAAAGTGCATATGCAGACTGAGATGCCAGTTTTTTAGGTATTCCACCTCTCATCATATAAGTGGTTCATTCCAACATGTAATATGTCATGTGACTGTAGTGTGTGTGGTATAAATAAGGCAGACCAGCTCTTCAAGAATTAGAGTTGGGTTGAGTATCAGAATGGGCAAAATGAGCAACCTATGTGACTTTGAATGTGGCTTGATAGTTGGTGCTAAGTGTGCCATTTCTAGCATCTCCCAAAAGACAATCCTCCTGAGTTTTTCATACATAATCATTTTGAGGGTTTACCGAGAGTAGTGTGGAAAGCAAAAAAAAAAACTACCAGTGATCAGCGATCCTGTGGATGAAAACAGCTTGTGGATCAAAGGAGATTGGCAAGAACCATGCAAGTGAACAGACAGACCACAACCAGGCAAATCACAGCAGAATTAAACATTGGTTTTCAGGTCATCTCCGAATGCACCACATATCAGATTTTGTAGTGAATGGACTACAGCAGCCACTGGCCATGTCAAGTACCAATGTTGTCAGCAAAGAACATAAAAGTGTCTCAACTGGGCCAGGTTAGGCTGGGTTGTTTTACCTCTGAGCGGCACTTTTTTGCACACCATGGGTTAAATGGCCAGGTCACATGGACCCCGAAGGCTCAGAGAAGGTTGGGGGAGGGGACCAACTGGAACAGCTGTTAGGAGACAGATGGTAGCCTCCCGTCAAAGTCATCCAGTATGTTCTTTAACGTGCACAGGGTATGGCTCTCCTACACATGGAACCACGGCTTAACATCCCATTCGACGGACGGTGACATTCCAAGCTCATCGGTGTCCCCTACTGACCATGGGCAGAGCGGGGAATTTTGCGGAGAAAATCTCAATGCTGACCCAGCTGGGACTCGAACCTGGGAACTGCAGATTACGAGCCTGGCATGCTACAACTGAGCCACCCCCACTGGGCCAAGAGTATCAACACTGGACTGTTGAGGACCCATCAAAGAGCATCTGAACATCATAGCATATTTGAATATCAGTGTTGACCAAGTTCATTCCTTCATGGTTACAGCTTATCCTCACTTGGATAGGTATATTCAGCATGATAATGCACCTCCTCACAAAGCACATATCATCACCAAATGGTTCCAGGAACATATGATGACAAGTCTTCCTTGCTTCATTGGCCTGTACAGTTCCCAGATCTAAATCCTCTCAGGCATCTTCAGGATGAGGAGGTAAAGGCTGTTCGCAGCAAGACTGTGCCACCATCCAATATGCAGCAACTGTGCGACACAATCATTTCCATATGGTACAATATTCCTGCACAACACATTAAACATCTTGTAAGTTCCATGTCCTGACAAATTCAGACTGTTCTGATGGCCAAAGGAAGCAAAACACACTACTAGGTAGGTGTACCTAATAAACTGGAATCTCAGTGTATATATTTAAATGTTTTATCTCAGAAAGACTTAAGAGTTACAATTTTCGCAATGCATTTATGATTATGCAAAAGATAAGCAATCATGTATATACTTTTATCACCTGTCTGTGCAATGTTTAGATTTGTGAACCAATGCATATGCCTTATTAGCTAGCTACAAAAGTATCTAGGGATTCATTACATCATCCATAAATATAAATTTTTATATGGTTTTGTTAAAATGGGGGGGGGGTAAAGAAGTGGAACCCCTCTTGACAGGGTGGGCAAATGATGTGCTGTAAGCAATAACATCCATGTATCACAGAGCTAACAACAATAACAAGAGTGAGAACTCCAAATAAAACACATTTGCTGAGCATGGTGAGCAGTAAATATCTGTCAGTGAAGCCAGACTAATGAAAGTTCACTGTACTTAAAAAATTAATTTGTAATAAATATTAGAAATACCTTTACGGCCAGCACATTCTATGTCAAAACTGAGAATACGAAGAGGAGCAACTTTGCACCATTCTCCCTCTGGTTCATGAGATATAAAAATGTCCCATGCAATATCTACTTCAATTTGGCAACGAGAAATTGGACAATGCTTGTTAGGTGTGTTACTTTGGTCACGAACAATATATTTTCCTGGGGGTATCTCAATCCAATTGCAACCAACAAGTTTTGTATCAACCATAAACCTAGATATTTGATAAATTTTTTTATACAATTCAGTATTAAAGATAAATAACATCTAAATCACATTTTAGATTACAAAAATAATAACTAATAAGACAACTAATGTTTAAAATTATCTATGCACACCACAAAAATCACAGTTAAAAGAATCTAAAGATAACAGTTTTAAAAGTGAAATTTTATAAAGTATATGTTTTGATAAAACGTATCAACAAAATTACAAAAATTTATTAAGGAATTTTATGTTTATAATAAGCAATGAAAATATCTCTCATGTTTGTGTAAACAACCATTCACAAGTCAGTGTACAAAATTCAGCATTTAACTTCCATACAGTTTACAATGTGGAACATCAGAGTCAGAAAACTTTTCTGCAAACTCTTATTTTTTTCCTCTCAATACATTCATTTGCACTATAAACATATTTTTTAAAAAATCAAATGATAAAACCATTTTAGAATATAATCTACTTCTTTTTCAATAACAAACAGCTTGGAAAGGCCTGACATGGGGCACCTGTTATGTGCAGATTTGGATATCTGCCCATAACTCTGAATAACTATGAATATTATTGGGATAAGAGATCACTAGAGATAAGAGAAGGAAGAAATACTCTCTCCCATATTCCACATGGCAAAACTGTTCTAATTATTGTAATAAGAAGAGGGTACCAGATCTCATCAGTCCCTTTCCCTCTGAAAGGAACATGAATTCATCATAGCTGCACAGAGTAAATGAAATCCACTGAAAACATTCTACTTTCTTGTCAATGCAACAAGACATTTTGAACCAACCAACCATCCTCACAGCTGAAATGGTCGTCACTACCATTGAAACATGATAAGAGAGGTCAAATTCAAGGATTTCCTTTTCAGCAAGTGAAATAACAATGTGGATGGTTTGTGCTGACTGCTACAAATTGGTGGTGAACATGGGACCCAGAAGGATATATGGCCTATTTGCTTCCCTTGCTTTTTCCTGCATCAAACATCCCACATGGGCTGTTGATTTTTAAATGAAGGACATTAAATGGCTATTAGAAGACGAACTACATAAAAACTCTTGGATTTTTCAAACTGCGGTGCAATGGAACTTTTCTGGTGGTACACAGAAATGTTAATGCTTGCATTACAAATGATACATTGAATCGAAGTAATGAGGAAAAATTATTTTAAGCACTCTTTTTTAATTTTTTTAAAACAGGGGTTGATAATAATTGTGAACATGTTTAATACATTTTAGCAGTTTTTATTATTTTAACTGATTAGTAATCCTAAACCTAAATACCTTTTCAGCATACTGATTGAATAAAAATACCTATTGCATCATTTTTGAAAATATAATGACTGATGGTAGAAAGAATATCTGGGGATAAAAAGATATATTTTCAAAATAATTTGAAAATCTCTGCTCTACACCACGAGTTTTCAAACTATTTTCACAGAACCCTTGGTTAAGTGAAGGTACAGAGTCACAACTGTGAAAAACAGAGAAAAACAAAAAACCTCAATAATTCAAACAGATATATGAGAATAGTTCATACTCTTTTTAATTATGATTTTTCTTCTTTATATTTTTTTTTATTTTTTATTTTAATTCTTTTATTACAAAAATATTGTGAAGCTATTCTGATATAGCTTTTAAATGTGTGGATTTAGCTTTTAAAAGACTATCCTGCATTATCATATTTTATCTTCTTTCAATAATAAATTTCTGTGAGAGATACTATGCAGAAGCAAAAAATAACAGGTGGAAAAATAAGCTTAACATACATACAATCTGCAGTTGCAATTAACATTTTTTTCAAATACTGATCTCCTACATATGGAAAATAAATGACACATAAACCACAAAATACTCTTTTTGTAAATATTAAAATTACTCTTCAAATATAAAAAGAAAATATTGTTAACCTAGCTTTTCTCTACTGAATTTTCATCATGCGAATTACTTTCATGCATTTAAATTGTGTACCATAAATACATAAACTATGTATTTAGTTTGATTACCATTCTCTTAACTCGGTTTTCATTAACTCGGTTTATGATGATCTTGGTTAGGGTTCCAGCAAAAAAAAGTGCAAACCAGGTTCTATGACTAAAAGTAGATTAACATTCTCACATCTAGAAGATAAGCTAATCAGAGTATTTTGACATTCTATTCTAGAAATCTTCTGGTCCACAAAAATTCCAAGATTCTGATTATTCTTCCTCCACTGAATGAAAATTCCTACCTCCAGATAATGAAGTAAGAGTTAATTTCCATTATATCACTCCTCTCAGATACCACCAGTTATGATGGTGCTATCTTGCTTTAAAGTTAAATTTCTGTATCCTTTACTAATATAGTAATTATGCTCCTGTAGTATATCTCAGTTTTTGTATAATCATATATGCTTTATTGGAAAAATTGCTCTTCATCATTTTGATTCTGTGAATATATTTTTCATCACATGAACTTATTGCTTATTACTGATAATGTTGGGCATCAATAAATATTTTGACAAGAAGACCCTTTTTGCATATACACATTGAATATCCTTCGAATATGACCAACTCCTTCTATGCTGAGGAGTGGGCTATACGAGTGGAATAAAAGCTGTTGTATGCCAACAGTGTCATCACTCAGTTTGATGATGAAGTTTGTGTGATGTGCAAATTAAAAAGTAACACAAATAATGTGAAAACGATGGAATTTATGAGAATTTGAAAGAGGTGCAATATATGTGCCAGATACATGAGTGGTTCTATATCAGAAACAGCACATCTCATTGGTACTTTCAGAAGAGCTGTCATAAAGCTGTAAAGAGACTGGAAAACTGAAGGGGGAAAAAAACAAAAAATAAGCACGATAAGTGTAGCAGGAAACAAAATATGAATGAGTGTACAAAGTGGACAAGCTCATTGCCTTCTGCAGGCAATAGTTGACACATTTACCCATGAATATAACACTGGACAGTCAGAACAGATTTCCAGTGGGACAATGTGTAAAACTTTCCATTGTTTGGGATATCAGAATAGATACATGACGTCATCTGCTCCTAAAACTATGAACTGAATAGTGCTGGAAACATCAAACATTGACTATGGATAACAGGAAAAAAGCCTACTGGTTCAATGTGTCACAAGTTCTTTTGCACCATAGAGATGGATGGCTTGGCACATGGAAAAAGTAACATGAGACAATGGGCCTCAAGTGCATTATAATAGACAATGCATCCAAGTAGCATTATGGTCCAAGAGGATGTTGTATTGGACTGCACTGGGTCCTTTAATATAAGAGTGACAGCATATGTTGTGACAGCACTACATCAACATTGTTGCATCTAAAGACAACTCTTAACAATGTTGTCCTGAATGACAGTGGCAACATTTAAACAGACAATACACAATGGTACTGCTTCGTATTGTACAGAAATAGTTTTCAGAGCATTCACAACTTTTCCTTTTCACATGACCAGCTAAATCTTCATATCTCAATTCCATCAAACATCTGTGTAATGTTGCAGAACAGTCAATCTGAGGGCGTAATTCACCAATGGTCATTTTTACTTGACTGTGGGGTGCTCTACAGTCAGCATGGCATCTCCAGGCAATATTTTGAACCTAAGGAGGACCCACTAGACATTTGGAGTATAGTTATAATCATAAGGATCTCAGTAAAGGTCCCTGAGTATTGTATTTTGTATGTAATAAATCTCATTTGTTTCATTCTATAAATGAGAATCCTATTTTTCCTAGGCACATTTCATGCAGTTTGATTTCACCTAGGCACAATTCATGCAGAATATGTGCACTACTCATATTTGTGCTAACGGAAAAGCAGTGTCTCACTCAACAGCGACACCCCACAATTGAATAAATATTGTATATACATATATCTATCCCTTGGCCGAGTGGTTAACACACTTGGCTACTGATCTATGGGACCAGGGTTCAAGTTCCAGGTAAGGCATGGCTGTTTGTGTCATTTTTCTGTTGAGGTCCAGCCATCCTCACAGACCTTCTACTGTGACATATAAACTGATGGCTTCTGTCAGACCTCTGTGGCAAGCAGCAGCTTGAGGGGATATTTATATTATTTTTATAAGGCAGTTCTAGAAAAATAGTGAAACAGAGACTCCAGTATATTAAGACTGAAGTGTCAACCATCCCTGAATGGAAGTTTCGGGTTACATCAAGTGGGAAGGGAACATGATTGTAAGTCAGTATACATATTATAACTCACATGTCCATTTGTACACTAAAAACAATGAAATACTTTTCACAGTTTGTATGGAAACACACAGAAGCTGTGCTTCAATTTTGGCACACTATTTGGTTACAATCTACAACAGGTTTTACTTACATCTAAGCAGCCAAGGGGACATCTGTCATCGAGCATCATTTTGAACATTTATCAGAATTAGGAATCTTAATATGATGGATCATTAAATTTGGTGAAAACATTCATTAGCTAATTTGCGTATGCACTGCTCTCCATTGAAATTGCCCCATCAGGAAAGAATAGCCAGAAAAAGCTGAAAATTTGCATGCATGACAACAAAGTATACCTATGTCATTGATTTGCATATGCCAATAGGTGCAAAAACACAGTCAGTAGCCAGGGTGCTATAAAAAGTTGTGTGCATGATTGATTACCTGTTGATATAGAATTCAAGAAATAATTTTGCTGAAAAAAAAAACGAATTTGGCTACGAGTGGAATCCCCTGGCATGTGGAAGTTCAAGTCCAACTCATGGTGAAACTATTTTTTTTTTCAGCAAAATTATATCTTGAATTCTGCCAACAGGTAATCTGCATATTTACAATTGATTGAATTATTTCATTAATTATGCTTTAGCGTGAATGCTTTTCAACTTGTATCTAATTCTGACCAATATTGAAATGTTGCTGCTCCTGATCATAGATGGTGCCAGGAGCAACATGATCTGGAGGATTTAAAGACATAATAAGCAGAAAGAACAAACTAGTAATTGACAGCTTAATGGTGAGAGTACACAGCATATAACTGGGAGACATGGATTCAAATCCCACTCAAGGATAATGTTTTTAGAAAAATTATTTCTATAATTTCCTGTTCATTTGAAAAATGCAAGAAATACAGAAATTTGCACAAAATACTAAATTAAATAATTTTGCTATATTAGCCAAATACAATCCTATTACAAAATAAATGGTATTGACTTCTGCAGTTTCTTAAACCCTTCATTTCATACTGATGCCACATTAAATAACACACAATAGTAGATTTTCAGCAATGAAAGATAAAGCAAACTCCAAGACATCTATTCAACTAACCAACCTGCCTACCTACATGTGTTAGTTATTTCTTTACTTGATTTATTTCTTTACAAATCCTTAGAAGTGACATTCAACTAAATGTTAAATTGTTCTTTAAATCATAAAATGCTACAAAAAAAAAACTGATTATTAAAAAAAAAGATACAGGTTTTGTGTTTGCTGGGATATATCCTTATAGATGTTATACTTATAAACTGTTTGTAAAAAACAACATCCTTCATGAATGCATCCTTTGCATTAATCTAGGTATTACTGTACTTTTTACCTTATACAATGAAATATCAGTATAATGAAATCAAGTGGATAACCAAGATACTTTATATTGAAAAGCAATTAAAAAGTGCTAAGATAATTACATATTACAAAATAAACATTATGAAATAAATTTATCATATATTAGAGTTTACTTTTAAAAAAAGTTTGTGATTTTTACTATCTGTATCAACAAGCATCTCTCAATGAATTCTTAAATGATGTTGCAACTCTCCAACATATTGTCTGGAATATCTTTCTGTGTGGAACGGGGGTGGATCAGTCAGCAGCACACCAGGCTTGTACTCTGCAGTTCCCAGGTTTAAGTTCCACCTGAACTAGTGTTGAAATTTATCTCCATAAAACTTCTTGCCCTGCTCTCAGTCAGTAGGGGACACTGATGGGCTTGGAAAGGTTGTTATCCGTTGGATGAGACATTAAGCATGCTCTGTGTGCACGAGAGCCATATTCTGTGCACATTAAAGAACACACTGGATGGCCTTGATGGGAGGCTATCATCTGTCTCCTAACAGCTGTTCAGTGGGTTTTCTGTCCCCAACCTTCTCTGTTCTATGTCTATTCTATGTTGTTTCTATGTCTCTCTATGAAATCCAGGGTGACCTGGCAATTTAGCTTTCCCTGTGACCTGGCAATTTAGCTGTGTGAAAAAAAGTGCTGTTCAGAGGCAAAACAACCCAGTCATTCCGTGTTGTTACAAAACAGTGAAGATTTCGTGCCATTTGGTTACAACCAACAAAACAAATTAATGAATTTAAGTAAAATAATAATAACAAACAAATTTAAAAAATAACTTGAATTTAATCAATTTTGTTGATGCTACTATTACTTGCAATGCAATAACAATTGGGTAGTTCTCCCAATTTGAAAATCCTCTTTTATGCTGGATAATGTGGCAATGGCACTTAAGAGCATTATGCTGGCACATGTAGAGAGCATTTATGCCATGAAGTGAGATTGGCAAAAATGTGCTGATGACATACAATAGCACATGATTCATAGTGCTGTAATTGGTTATATATTTCACAGCATTTAAATTATTTCAGCATTGCCAGATGCTAAAATGTACATTGTACATATTGTTTAAGGATTCTCTTTTTCACATATTTTATTAACACTGATCATATTTTTTTGCTTGGGATAAATTTTTATTTTGTTCAAGTGATATTTTATGTTATACTGGCATTTGTTAAAATGAAACTTTTTACACAGTTAATTTGGCAGAGTCAGCAAAAAATTTCATTATACTGAATATTTCATTATTCTGGCATTTGTTATATTGACATTTTACTGTACAGATGTAAAGCTATCAAACTGACAATTATTAGGTCACTAGAAATACATATATGGTCAACAGGGTGGAGTCTCTCACCTTTGTAAAAAACCATGGGCATTATTATATACATTAAAATATTGTCAATATTTTTTAGCACATACCTAATTTCGAAATCAATATTAGTTTCATACACACGGAAACTATGGTTGTTAAATATTCCTATAGATGTTGTTTCTAATAATCTTTTTGCTGGAGCCAAAAATCTTGGGAAGAGCATAGTAATTTTTAAAAACTGTGTTTTTCCTGAATTGTGATAGCCATATATACCTATGGGAAAAAAAGAGAAAAGAATTTCAATGCAGAACAACCCAATTATATAACATAATAGTTTAAAACATACACGTAACCTGACATTCAAAAATTCTAGCTTTTATTATCTAAAGCAGTGGTTCTCAGCCTTTTATGCTTCATATATATATATATTTCCCCTGGAAATGTGTATGTAACTGGCGTAACCCCTTGCATAGATTGATAAAACTATAGTTACAGTATAACAATAAGAATAAAATAAAACATATATATATACACACACACACACACATTAATTTTGTATTCATAAATTACATATACAGGGTGATTCAGAATTCATCATCAATATTTGGTGGGGAGGTAGGTAATAAGAAACGAAGGAGATTTCACATAGGAAAGCATGGGCGCATATGCCATGTAGTAGGGCAAAATGACCCCAGTTCAATGATGGAAAGAACACATAAGAAGGAAGTGGTAAGGAAAAAACATTTATTATCTTACATGTAACATTTCTTTGCATTGGTTGTACAGACTTACTAGCAGCAAACGATCCTGTTTCACGCAGTTGGCGATGAATACGTGAAAACATTTGATGCTGTGGCACACGGCGGTTTGGGAAGCGCGCTGCATACAATTGCCTGTCTCGAAGACATCTTTCTCCTGCCGCACCGTAAGTTACATGCATATCTGCACATTCATTCCACGTATACCGGCCGGGTTCATGTTACTTCTGCAAATTCACCTTGTCGAATGACAACTGACTGCACGCGTCAAACAGCTGTGCTTCTGTATGAGAGGTGTGTACACACAGCGCCCTCTACACCACCATGCGTTCGTCTGCCCCCATACTTTCCTATGTGAAATCTCTTTCTTTTCTTATTGCCTTCCTCCCCACTAAATATTGATGATGAATTCTGAATCACCCTGTATATATCGATAAACACAAAAAATGACAAACAATTTACAAAATCTTATAAAATTATAAACATTTTACTGGGTAATCAAATCCAGCAACTTTTGAGCTCTCACGACATAACCCACAGAAGACCATGGCTGATCCCACTGATGTGCCAGACTTTGAGCCATCTGTGAAGACAAGCAAGAAGCTGGGTGCTTAGCACGGTGTCTGGCAAAGAGTTGCTGGTACACACTCTGTTGGGTGTAAAGGCCTTCCTACAAAAGGGGCGGGGATGGCTCAGTCGGTAGCGCGCCAGGCTCGTAATCTGTAGTTCCCAGGTTCGAGTCCCAGCTGGGTCAGCGTTGAGATTTATCTCCGCAAAATTCCCCGCCCTGCCCACGGTCAGTAGGGGACACTGATGGGCTTGGAAAGGCCGCCGTCCGTCGGATGGGACGTTAAGCCGTGGCCCCGTGTGCGGGAGAGCCATACCCTGTGCACGTTAAAGAACACGCTGGATGGCCTTGACGGGAGGCTACCATCTGTCTCCCAACAGCTGTTCCAGTGGGTCCCCTCCCCCAACCTTCTCTGAGCCTTCGGGGTCCATGTGACCTGGCCATTTAGCCCATGGTGTGCAAAAAAGTGCCGTTCAGAGGTAAAACAACCCAACCCAACCTTCCTACAAAGAGAAAAATCACAGGAAAGGAAAACAAGCCATGATGGAATTGACTTGGCTGCAAACTGTGCAATGCTATTGAGCTATTGAAACTGGTGTTAATGTAACCTTTAACACCAGTTTTCTTGGCAACCTTGCACATGCAAACTGAAAGAATGAATGACAATTAGGTGATTCTGGTGTAGCATTTCCCACTGAGGACTGAAAACACAGTCCCAAATGGGATGGCCTGCCAGGGATCGCAATTTAGATGCATATTGTAGGGGCAACTGCTGACAGTTAAAAGACAAAAGAGGTTTGTGGGTCTCAACATAAAGACTGAACTGGTGAAGTGTTGAAGGCCTCCGTGCAAACACGGAGGGCCTGATAGTGGAGGGGGTCCAGCACCTTCACCACCGAATCCCTGGTGGAGTCATACACCTGGGATCCGTAGTCCAGTTTCGACTGGAGAAGTGCATAGTAAAGGTGGAGCAAAGAACATCGGTCCGCCCCCTAAGAGAGAGAAGACAGGATCTTGAGGATGTTCAATGCCTGCATGCACTTGGATCTGAGATGTCAGATGTGTGACAAAAAGGTCAATTTGTGGTCAAAGATGAGATCACAAAACTGGGTCCCCACCATAACTGGAATGATGCTAACCCCGGAGCCACAGCTCAGGGTCCAGATGAAGATTATGCTTGTGGCAGAAGTGCATGCAAGTGGTCTGCTGTAGGGAGAACTGAAACCCATTGGCCATTGCCCAAACTGAGAGATTGTTCAGGGCAGTTTTCAGTTGTCGTTCAATGACCCTCATGTGGGATGACAAGCAAAAGATGTTAAATTTGTCAACATACAGAGCATTGATTACAGTTAGAGGAAGTTGCTATGTAATGGAATTTATCTTGACAGTGAAAAGCATACCACTCAAGATGCAGCCTTGTGGCACCCTCTGTTCTTGGAAGAAAGGTCATGACAGTTTTGGAAACATGAATTCGAAGCATACGAGATAAAAAAATTGCGATCAAGATCAGCATAACATCTCAAGCCAAAGCTATGGAGGTCAAGAAGAAAGCCGAATCTTCACACCATATCATACACTTTTTCAATGTCAAAGAAAATGGACACCAGATGCTCTCAATGTAAAACCAAATTCCTGATCGCCGATTCGAGGCGGATCAGGTGGTCTAATGCAGACCACTGTCTGCAAAAGCCACACTGGTTACGGGAGAGAAGGCCGTGATGTTCCAAATGCCAGAACAGCCTGGTATTTACCATTATTTCCAACACCTTGCAGACACAGCTCATCAATGCAATTGGACGATAATCTGAAGGAATCTTGGGATCTTTGTCTGGTTTGGGGAAGGCCAAAACGATAGCCTCCCACCAGAAGCCCAGAAACTGCTCCTCGATGAAAATGCATTTGAAGAACCAGAGCAGCCGATCCTTACTCGATAGGGAGATATGTTGGAGCATTGAATAATGGACATTGTCTGGCCCAACAGCAGATGCACAAGAAGTGTGCAGAGCAAGGCAATGCTCCTCTGCTGTGAATGGCCTGTTGTAAGACTCCAGGCCATTAGAGTGAAAGGAAAGTAGAGTGTTCAGCCAGGCCATTAGAGTGAAAGGAAAATAGAGTGTTCAGCCTTGCTCTTCAGGACAAGAAACTCAAAGGAGTATGAAGATAAAGAGGAGATGGAGGAGAATGACTTCCCCAGAGTGTTGGCAATTGCTTGTGGATCAGCAATTGCCTGTCCATTGTGCTTCAGGATCGATAATGAGTGGGAGGTGTACTTCCCACCCATCCTCTGGACTTTATCCCACACGACCTTAGAACTGGTCGTACGGATGATAGAAGACGTATATTTGATCCAAGATTCCTTCTGGCTCTGGCACTGGATGAAACAGGCTTTCGCCCTGGTGCATTTGAATGCTTCAAGGTTGGGGGATGTCAGATATCTCTGAAACATCAAACAAGCCTTGTTCTGAGGCAGATGGCAATAGCCTCTAAGTTGGTGGTGAAGGGCATGACCTGGAATGGAGAATGGTTGCTCATGAGGATGGCAACACCTCCATGAGCTGGGCCATCTCCATCCTGGTCCTGGCAAATGACAGAGAAGTGCTGGATAGTGGGATTGTTAGCTGTCTGAAAGTAGATCTCCAAAAGGCACAAGCAGATGGGTTCGTGTACCCTTAATATTCCTCTGGAATCCATGACAATTCCATTGTAGGAGTGTGGCCATCGTAGGCTTTAGAAGAATTGGTGGACAACTTATGATTTATTTTAACTGTCACCAGAAACGGTTCTGGAAAAAGAGGGTGATTGGTGTCCATGTCCTTGGAGTTGTCCAAGTGACATGGATCAGAGATTACCGAACAAGAAGGAGTTAAAATTTTCTTTTTTTGGCCCTAGTAGGGACCCTTTGGGCTTGGAAGGTCTTGCTGTCTATGGGCAGGAAGGAGGTGGCCTTCCAGTGATGGAGGTGGAAGGCGCAGATGCAGGAAAACCGGAGTTGATGTCAAGATTGACTTTGGCTTCACCTATGTCAAGATGTACTTGGCAGCAAGCGAGAAAGATTCAGAAGGTCTGATGTCAGTCTGCACCACCATGGAAGCTATCGCAACAACGGGCTTTCTGATGACCGTACTTGCATAGGAAAACAGCCAGCTTTCTTGCCTCTGCATAGGAGATGTTGTGTACGGTCTTGAGACGCTGGACCTCTTTCTCCTCCAACTACTTTGGACATTTGTGGGAGTACACTGGATGCTCGTCATTACAGTTCACACAGCATGCCTTTTCTGCTGTGCAGTCAGGATCAAGGCAATCCTAATTGCCACAACGAGCACAGATGGGTTTGCCCCAGCATGCTGTGCTAGTGTGGCCGAACCTCTGACACTGAAAGCAGTGCAGGAGGTTTGGAATGTACAGCTTACTTTGCAGTGAAAGTAACCTACTTTGATGAAAGTTGGCAGGCATGCATGTTGAATGTGATGATTAGTACCTGGGGGGTACTAATTTCCCATCATGGCATTGTGAAGCTCAGTGGACTGCTATCACTCACTGGACTGACTGCTCCGAGAGGATTTCCTCCTCAGACCTCCTGAGGGTGTGATCTCTGAGTGGGGCCTTGAGGAGGCCCCACTTGGAGATGTGGGGGCCTCGGTATGTGGGGAAACTGGCAAACTGTTGCCAGATGTGGGCAAGGTTACTCACCATTCTGCATAGTTGATCCTGGTGGGACCTGCCCACCAGCCGATTGATCCTGAGGGAGCGACTCCAGGACCTCCCATTTACCTGAAGCAGAGGCCAAAGCAGTGTATAGCAGCAGCCCCAGAATTCATTGCATAGCTCCGCTACGGACAGGCTCCCCAATGGCAAGATGGCCAAAGGGGACCCCACCAGTCATGAGCTGAGGAGAGAAGTGGGGACCCCTGAGCAAAAGCCAGGATCCTCCTTTCGACACAGGTCTCTGTGCATGGCAAACACGTTGTCCCAAGAGTTCAGGACCCTGTGAAGGTACCCAAGCCAGCGAAACCTTCACAGGGTGGTCCCTTCATCATGGACAGGAGCTCACACTGAGGGAACTGCTTTAGGACAGTCTTGCACTCTTATACTTTTGTTGAATAGAAGCATTACAGTTGATGGCACTACAGATGATTTGTGCAATTTTCTGCTTTTTGAAAGAACTCAACTGCCTGGGCTTTGATGTATTCATGAATTGGTCATCACCATTCATGAATTAGTCCAATGGGATGTGGTGAATGATCATGTTTCACACAAACCATGGTGCTGCCACAGCTAGACACTAAAATGAAATTATACATACTAAAGTACCATTCCATATCAATACCATTTTGCTGGTGTCCATATCGATTAACAGATTATTTTAATGAATTTGGTGTAGTTGCATTTCATGGCCAAAAGTAGATTATGTATATTTGGCTTTTAACTCTCTGATTTGCTTGATTAATTTACTATAAAAAAGCTGATAGTCATCTACATCAGTTTGATTGCAAGTGCAGAAAAACAAAATTTTATTTGTATTTCTTAGTAAAGATAAAAAAAAATCAACCTTTTCTTTGCCAACAGCAGTGGATTGGATAAATAAATTTTCTATATAATAGACATTGGTTATGCTACTTCTTGTTTAGATCTTTGTAAATGGTCAGCTTTCCTAAATTTATTTAAAGTTTCTAGAAGCATTATTTTTAATGATGTTTTTTTTCCTTATTACAACAGTTGCGTAAAGCACTCCTGTTTACAAGCCCGAATAGCCTTTCAGAGTAACAATTCAAAGTTGATTTTACCAAATCTTACCTCCCCCATTTGAGTAAAATCTGATTTGAGCAAATCTCCATGATGTGCAAAAGGATAATAGGATCCTTCCAGATAGCGAATGATATTCATAATATTGTCATATGCTTCTACAAAGAATTTCATTTGAACTTGAATTGTTATAGACAGTCTCATTTAAAATATTTCTATGAAAAATGCTGTGCTGGAGTTCTCAAATTCAGAATTTTCTAGAAAGTTTACAATGGGTTCAAGATATAAGTATCTAAATAAACTACTGATTGGGCCAAGAGTTCCATCTTGTAATCACAGGAACTGGGAAGAAATTTGCTTTCAGGTCAGGAAGAACTCTAATTTCAGTGCCATAGAATTTCAGAGCTCAGATTAAAAATTGGAGAAGTATCACAATGAAGTCATTTCTCTAAAGCCTGCCACATACAAAGTTTATCCTGTTATACCACTGCCACTTCCTGTAATTGCAGATGTGACGTATGGAAACTAATTGGTTCTGCCACACACAGGCATTCCAACTTTCACTTGTCCTCATTGTAAATGTGCTTGGCAACACTTGACAATGGCAATTACAACTTGTGACTCTTATTTGGCGGGGGTGGATCAGTCGATAGCGAGCCAGGCTCATAATTTGCAGTTCCCAGGTTTGAGTCCCAGCTAGGCCAGCATTGAGATTTATCTGCGCAAAATTCTCCACCCTGCCCACTGTCAGTAGAGGACATCGCTAAGATTGGAAAGGTCACCGTCCATCGGATGGAATGTTAAGCAGTGGTCTGTGTGCAGAAGAGCCATACCTGGTGCTCATTAAAAAACATGCTGGATGGCCTTGACATGAGGCTACCATCTGTCTCCCAAGAGCCATCCAGTAGTTCCCTTCCCCCAACTTTCTCTGAGCCTTCAGGGTACTTGTGACCTGGCCATTTAGCCCATAGTGTGCAAAGAAAGTGCTGCTCAGAGGTAAAACCCAACCCTAGCTCAGTCCTCAATCAAGGCTATGAAAAAAACACATGGAGAGACTGAAGGTGATTGGAATTCCAACAAGTATGGAACTTTTAATTTAGACACTCTAACCCTGTTTGTAAGGATAAGTCTCATTACAGGGCATTAGGAACAGTTGGTTTAGGCTACTTAAGGTTGGGTTGTTTTACCTCTGAGCGGCACTTTTTTGCACACTATGGGCTAAATGGTCAGGTCACATGGACCCCAAAGGCTCAGAGAAGGTTGGGAGAGGGGACCCACTGGAACAGCTGTTGGGAGACAGATGGTAGCCTCCCGTCAAGGCCATCCAGTGTGTTCTTTAACGTGCACAGGGTATGGCTCTCCCACACACTGAATCACGGCTTAATGTCCCATGCGATGGATGATGGCCTTTCCAAGCCCAGCGGTGTCCCCTACTGACTGTGGGCAGGACGGGGAATTTTGCGGAGATAAATCTCAACACTGACCCAGCTGGGACTTGAACCTGGGAACTACAGATTATGAGCCTGGTGCGCTACCGACTGAGCCACCCACACCCCTTAGCTACTTAAGGAATGGCAGGGAACAAAAAACTATGTGACAGCTTTAACGATGGCAAGACAACCACAAAGAAACCAATGTAAAAGCCAAAACTGAACTTTACACAAACTCAGGCCACTATATTACTCTTTATATCAACTTTGCTGTTTGTTGTTAAACATTTCTTATGGCAGTTCACTTCTTCCCTGGTCGCCACCTGCAGAATTTGTCTCCTTCTCTGAACTTTTTAACTTATGCCACGAAAGACATTCACACTCATTAAGCTACCATTCTTTGATCATTAATCTACCATCCCAAGATGGAAGTTTTAGCTCCATTAATGAGCCCTGCAAGACAGGATGACTATCATGCCACTCCTACATCGTTTAGTCCATGTCCAAAGGGAGTTTAGCATGAAAGACCTGCCATGGGTTTAGGAACATTGTTTCCTTTCACAAAGTGGCATTACAAGGAAATGCAAAATAGGTGATGCTATGTTGATCGACATAATTTGTGTTGATTGTTAGATTATATGGAATACCTGAAATATAGAGAAAATTCAATGATTATAGAGAAAGCTCTCTATAATCATTGAATCATTTGTGATAGTTGGTAAAACTTGTAGCAATTAATTTAGCAATTCTAGTAGAGTTTGACAAAGGTCCATTTTGTCTCCTTTTTACTTTGATTATTATGTTATGCAGAATTCACTGCAAGGGGAAGATTTCAGGTTTAAATGGTTCAGATATCTGAAAATTTCTGATTTATATTCTGCTGATGATTTGGCCCTTTTGGCAAATGATGTTGATAAGATGAACTCTTTCATTAGAGCTGTTGATGAAACTGATAGAGTAGATTTGGTTTTAAACTTGAATCCAGTTTTGTTATAGCTAGAGACTTGAATTTTTAATGCAACACGAGGTACATGTGAAAATCACATGAGAAATTTATTAGCAATACAATCAGGATCTTGCTAAAGCAGGGGCGAGTGGGGCATTTTCCCTGAGTGCAATTTATAATTACTACATGGTCAATTTTCATTACTATATATATAAAAAAAATCTTTCCAATACGTTGCAAAATAACTCTTGCTATGGGAGCAAATATCTCCCCTCTTGTTACAGGTGCAAAATTGTCTACACACAACCCTAAATATATATTAAAAATTTCATCTAATGCAAAATTTAAATACAGAAGGCAGCAGAAATTATATAATAAATATTATAAATTAATAAATTATATATATACTTTATTAAATGAAAAGAGTTTGTGTATGCACCCTTTCCACTTCAGAATATATGTATTTATAAAAATATTCATATAACATAGGTTACAATATATAAATATATGCAAAAAATTATTAATTAATATGCCATAGCCCTATTTATTAATAAATATGCCTTTCAAGGTTAATCAATGTTCATTTCTCACTGAGAACAGGGTACTGGTTAGTAATAAAATTCCAGTTCAGGCCCAGTTAGGATTCGAACATGGAAACATGAGATTATGCACCTAGTGCACTCTGAGCTACTACCACACCTACATAGTATGTTTTGCTGTATAAATATATATTGGCCCCACCTGTTTAGAAGTTCACAAACTGCCACTGATTTGTATGTTCTGCAGATAAGCTACTGTTAGCATTGTGGATTTACTATTTGCTACAAAATGTAATTTTTAACATATATGTGAACAATATCTGTACCAGTGAACAGTATATTCCAGGGATGGCCAAGTTCTTCGATAAGAGCCACATAAAACATTTTTCATACATTTTTGAATGTTTAAGAGCCACAGAAAACATTATTTTAAAATTGTATTTATAAATAATAAAAAATACAACTATATAGTAGTCCTACTCACCAAAGCAGAATATGTTTAATCTCTGCTCATTGAAGACTTTGATTGAATCTTCATTTTTGCAGTTAATAGTTTAAAATCTGGCTGGTAGGATGTCAAAGATGTCCTAAGAAGCTCAGTGAGGTAGCTGTTAGTGAGGATAGTATGATATTTTGACTTGACAAATTTCATTACAGAGAAGAGAGATTCATAGCAGTTGTTAAAGTTGTCCCAAAAACAGAGAGTAGTCAGAAGCCAGTGTTCTGAAGACTGGGATACTTTGCTTCTGGAATTTGTTTCCAAAAGTCAGTTAGAGATGAGCTTTTATGTACTACCTTCAAACCCATATCTTCCTGCAGTTCAATAAGCTCTGTTTCTATTGAAGCAACATCCGAGGCAAAAAGTGCAACAACAGGACATCCATCATTAATGACATCAATCAAAAAAGGATTCATCAGAAATTCAAAGCATGACTTTAGCTTTTTTAGTTTCTTAAACCAAAGGTGCAACAGCACAAAGGTTTAAACAAAAGGTGCAACAACAGGACATCCATCATTGATGACATCAGTTGAAAAAGGATTCACGAGAAATTCAAAGCATGACTTTAGCTTTTTTAGTTTCTTAAACTCGTTCTCAAAATCATTATTAAGTGTTTCTAAGTTTCCTTTGTATTGTTTTAATTTACTGTCTTTAATTTCAACATCAGGAAAAGCATTATTCTTAATTTAAGGTTGTAAAGTGGTCAAATTTCTTTGTTGCCAGATCTCTTTGAAAAAGCTTAATTTTATTCTGAAAACTGATTGGGCAAGTTCTGTAATAATTTTGCTCCTTTACATCTGTAAAGAACATCAGATCCTGTACCCATTTGTGATGTTCTAGTTATGGGTAGTTCTTTTTCATTTCTTTCATGAAAGCAATTATTGATTCAAAAAGAGCAATAAACTTATTCAAAAGATTGGTAGTTGATAGCCATCTTACAATATAGTAGAATGAAATGTCACTTGGCTTTTCTTCAAGTTCCTCAATAAAATTTCTAAATTCATGGTGTGTTTTTGCACTTTGTATGAATGAAATTCACAATTTCTAAAACGCAATTATGACATTGTTGAACTTAAAGTGTTTGCTTATTAAATGCTCAAGGTGAATGATACAATGAATAAAGAGACATTCAGGATAGTTGAGATCATGTGTCAATTGCCCAACTACGCCAGTATTTTGACCTACCATAGCTGGTGCTCCATCTGTTGCAATGTTAACAAGTTTATGCAGTGGTAGTTGAGCATTTAATAAAGCTTTGTTAAGTGCATTTTTTATGTCAATACCTTTCGTGGTTTCCTTTAAGCTTATCAGGTCTAAGAATTCTTCTTTTATATTTTCATCATTTGTAACATGGCGAACAAATATAGCTAGCTGAGGGATATCTTGAATGTCTGTAGATTCATCCAATGCTAAGCTGAACGCAAAGCAGCTTTTCAGATCCCTCTGCAGTAAACATACGATTTTAGAACTAATTTCAGGAATACGTCTTTCAATAATGCAGCGGGAGATAGGAATTTGTTCTATTGCCTGTTTAAGTTTTGAGTTCTCTGGAGCGAGAATTGCAATCACATCACTAATATTCCTTTTTTATAGAAATTCTCCATGACTGTAATATAGCTTACTTCGAGCAATATTCCAAGTATAACAAAACTAGGCTTTGGTAGCCAAATCACTTTGCTTACAGAGAGAAAATAGGCTAGTAGGGTGACTAAATTAGATTTCAACAATTTTACTTATTTTTTTGCAGTCCTGATATAGGAGAAAATTGAGATGCAAATTTTTTTATGGTTAGATTCATGGTGACACTTTAAATTACTGGCTTTAAAGTGGCTGATGGCAGTATGACAGATAAGGCACAGAACCTTTTCACCCTTAACAGTAAAAGCAAAATCGTCCTCCCATTGTTGGTTAAAGATTCTTTTCGTGTTTATTTCCATTTTATACTCTTCTGTTGCTCAGTCATTTTAAAAAAGGGGCTTTATAACTTTAACTAAAAACAACCTTAAGTAATTACAAATCACAAAAGTACTTATCTACACTTCACTGCACTAGTTATGTTCTGCTACCGTTGCAAGTGCATAACTTGTATGTACTGCATGAAGAGTGAAAAAGGAGCTTTATAACTTTAACTAAAAACAATCTTGTAATTACAAATCACAAAAGTACTTATCTACACTTCACTGCACTAGTTATGTTCTGCTACCGTTGCAAGTGCATAACTTGTATGTACTGCATGAAGAGTGATGACGCAGAGTCCAGTTGCATCATCTGTACTTGTTTAAAACAAGTTTTGGTTGCGTTTTCATTTTCTTTGCAATCTATTGAAAATGGCTATTTCAATGGTATACTTATGAATTTTATACTTCTCGGGTCTATGGGAAGCCTACCGTTTTCTCTCCTGGATCTCAAAGGATTAATATAAAATTTTAGGAAAATGGCAAACCCAATATTGTCTCAGGAGTGTGGCTTAAGAGCTGCAGTTTGCCCACCTTTGGTATATTCCATGTCAGAGCAGTATTAATCGGTTTCATCTTTCAAATTCTAATGACTTGAGAAGTAAACGTCAGTGCCACAGCACAAGATTGTAAACAATTAAAAAGACCTTCTTGCTCAAAAATTAATTTCAAATAGTTTAAAGGATAAACTAAAATTTTATTGCTCAATGACAGAGAATTTTAAATTATTTTAAAGATTGTAAAAAAAAATATTTCCGACTAGAAATTGGCAATTTTTTTAACAGTTTCTAATCAAATATTGAAAATAACATAAATGTATGAGTTTATTATTACCAGAAATTGGTCATCTGCAAACCATGCATATCAGCTTTATGTCAATATTTTAGCACACTTTTGATTTTAAATTAAATTTTTTTCCTTCATGACAACGAAATTGGCAATGCACTCTTTCACCTTGTCATTATGAAACTTCCTATCAGAAATGAAATTGCTCAGCGATCAGAAGAGATGGAAATCTGAGGGAGCCAAGTCTAACGATATGTAAGGGATGTGTCATTATTTCCCAGTCCAACTGCTGCAACTTCTGCTGTATCCATAATGCACAATGGGACCATTGATGTGTCCTATTAGAACACAACACGTTTTCTGTTTACTAACACTAGGAGTTTGGCCTACAGTGCTGCATTTAAGCAGTCCAACTGCTAACAGTAAACATTCGAGTTGATGGTTTGGGATCATTTTAGAAGCTCATAGTGGAATCTAGTAAGATGATGCTCTGTTGGTCAATCCCTCCAGCAGAGCATCGTTTGTTTGTTTGTTGTTTAGAGTTTTATGGCACATTAGCATCTGATGCTATAATGCGCCAAACACATGTCCAAATAAAAGATAAAAGTCATAGGACCCTCAACCAAGTATTAAAAATAAACTACAATACACATATTGTAAAACAATAAAAGGAAATATATTCAACAACAAAAAACAAATGTATAAATATCATATAAAGATAAACATAAAATTACCCAGGTGTAAGCGACCTGGGTTATATATAGAACGTAAAAGGTGGTAAAATCAAAGTCGAGTAAAATATCCAGTATATCATAAAAATTCAAATATAGAGTTAAAACAATTGTCTGATAACAGATGTCTAAGTGTAAGGGGCTCGAACGTAAAATTATGAAAATTAAAAAACACATGTCTTTTGAAGTTAAAACATGTACATTCAATTAAAATATGCTTAATACTTAAAACGGTGTCACAAAACTCGCACTTAGGTACATCGTCTGCCCGTAGAAGAAACAAATGAGTAAGAAACGAATTACCTAAGCGGAGCCGAGCAAATACAACTTCCTTCTTGCGATTCCTGCGGTAATAAGACTGCCATGGTTTGATGATAGGTTTGATCTCAAAGAGCTAGTTCGCAAGCTGTTTGGACCAAGATCTCTGCCACTGTGCCCAGAGCTCGGTGGTAAAACGCTGCCGGGAAATCCAGATATGGAACTGGCAACGGAGAGCCGGACAGGGGCGTGGTGGACTTGGCAGCAGCGTCTGCCAAGTCGTTGCCCCTGATCCCGACATGACCGGGCACCCAACAGAAGAGAATCGTGGTAGTGGCTGCCAGACGATGGAGCTGCTGGCAGATCTTAGTAAGAACAGGGTGAGGCCGAGGCCTCAGCGAGATCAAAGCCTGTAGCGAGCTACGCGAGTCAGTGTAAAGCACACATCAATGATGATGCTTAGTCGCCACGTGGTCCAAGGCGAGGCTGATAGCGTGCAACTCTGCAGTGAAGATGGAACACTGCAGTGGGATCTGGTCTGCAATGATTACATCACAGCAGACCATGGCCGATCCCACCGATGTGCCGGACTTCGAGCCATCTGTGAAGACAGGCAAGAAGTCAGGGTGCTCAGCACGATGGCTGGCAAAGAGTTGCTGGTACACACAGTTGGGTGTAAAGGCCTTCCCCATCCTGCACAGGGAAAAATCGCAGGAAGGGGAAACAGCGAGCCAAGGTGGAAGTGGCTCAGCTGTCGACTGTGCGATGCTATCGAGACTGATATTAATGTCTTTGAGGTAGCCTCGGACACGCGAACCAAATGGACGAATGGCAGTCGGCCAATTTGTGTAAAGCATTTCCCATTTCGGATTGAAAATGAAGTCCCAAGTGGGATGGACAGGCAGGGATCACAATTTAGATGCGTATTGTAGGGGCAACTGCTGATGGCAAAGAGATAAACAGGGTTCGTCGGTCTCGATGTAAAGACTCTGGACCAGTGATGTGCTGAAGGCTCCCGTGCAAACACGGAGAGCCTGGTGATGGAGGTCCAGCACCTTCACCACTGAATCCCGGGCGGAGTTCCTGGGATTCGCTCGGGCGGAAATCCCGGGCGGAGTACCTGGGATCCATAGTCCAGTTTCGATCGCACAAGTGCATGGTAGAGGCGGAGCAGAGAACATCGGTCCGCCCCCCAAGAAATGGAGGAGAGGACCTTGACGATGTTCAATGCCTGCGTGCACTTGGACCTGAGATGACGTATGTGAGGTAAAAAGGTCAATTCCCAATAGAATATGAGACCAAGAAACTTGGTCTCCGCCACAACTGGAATGATGTTACCCCCAAGCCGCAGCTCGGAATCCAGGTGGAGATTACGCTTGTGGCAAAAGTGCACACAAGCGGTCTTCTGTGGGGAGAACAGAAACCCATTTGCTGTCACCCAAACCGAAAGATTGTTCAGGGCAATTTGCAGTTGTCTTTCAATGACCCTCATGCTGGACAAAGAGAAAAAGATGCTAAAGTCATCAACATAGAGGGCATTGCCTACTGATGGAGGAAGTTGTCTAGTTATAGAATTAATCTTGACAGCAAAAAGCCCAACACTCAAGACGCAGCCTTGTGGCACCCCCTGTTCTTGGGGGTATGGCTGCGACAGAGTGTTGCCAACATGGACACGAAAAGAACGTGTCGATAAGAAGTTGGAGATGAAGATCGGCATGTGACCTCTCAAGCCGAAGCTGTGGTCACGAATAATGCTGAATATCCAAGCCGTGTCGTACGCTTTTTCGATGTCGAAGAAAATTGACACCAGGTGCTCTCTACGTAAAAATGAGTTTCTGATAGCCGATTTGAGGCGTATCAGATGGTCAAGAGTTGACTGTTGCCTGCGAAAACCACACTGGGTGTTGGAAAGAAGGTTGTGGTGTTCTAAATACCAGATGAGTCTGGCATTTACCATTCTTTCCAACACCTTGCATACGCAGCTCATCAATGCAATGGGACGATAATTGGAAGGAATCTTGGAATCCTTTCCCGGCTTTGGGAAGGCCAAGACAATGGCCTCCCGCCAGGAGTCCGGAAACTGCTCCTAGAGAGAAATGCGATTGAAAAGATGGAGCAGCCGATCCTTACTCGATGGTGAGAGATGTTGGAGCATGGCATAATGGACATTGAGCAGAGCAGCCCAAAAGCAGATGGCCCAAGAGCAGATGCACGAGAAGTGTGCAGAGCAAGGCAATGCTCCTCTGCTGTGAATGGCCTGTTGTAAGACTCCAGGCCATTAGAGTGAAAGGACAGTAGAGTGTAAGGCCTTGCTCTTCAGGACAAGAAACTCGAAGGAGTATGAAGATAAAGAGGAGATGGAGAGAATGACTTCCCCAGAGTGTCGGCAATTGCTTGTGGATCAGCAATTGCCTGTCCATTGTGCTCCAGGATTGATAATGAGTGGGACGTGTAGTTCCCACCCATCTTCCGGACTTTATCCCACATGACTTTAGAACTGGTCGTGCAGGTGATAGAAGATGTATACTTGATCCAAGATACCTTCTGGCTCTGGCGTCGGACGAAACGAGCTTTCGCCCTGGCAGTTTTTGAATATTTCAAGGTTGGGGGGAGTCGGATATCTCCGAAACACCCCCCAAGCCTTGTTCTGAGCCTTACGAGCTGTGGTGCAATCTGGATTCCACCATGGTTTCAGAAAACGTGTCAAAGTTTGAGGAATGGTTGATGCAGCTGCATCTACGATACAGTCCATTATCTCCGCTACTGCCACATTGATTGGCTCCTGGCTGACAGAGTGGTCATCGAGTTCAGAGAGCAGCTCGAACCCACCCCAGTCAGCCCAATCGAGCCTCCACCATGAGACAAGTGAAGGGCTGCAAGACCCCCCACGGGAGATGGTGCACACCACGGGGAGGTGATCGCTTGCGTATGGGTTGTCCTCGACTTCCCATGTAAAGAGTGGAAGAATCGAGGAGGAGCAGATGGTAAGGTCAATGGCAGTGAAAGTGCTGGTTGGGGACTGAAAATAAGTACTGACATTGGTGTTCAACAGGGAAAGAGAAGGATCCAGGAGCCACTGCTCCAGGACCCTGCCCTTCCCATTGGTGTCAGTACTGCCCCAAAGTGGATTGTGTCCATTGAGGTCCCCCATAATGAGGAAGGGGGACGGCAGCTGCGAGATGAGATCATCGAGGTCTTCCTGGAAGACAATGCTCCCAGGTGGAAGATATACAGAGCAGACAGTCAGTGAGAACCCCACGAAGAGACAGATGGCTACTGCCTCTAAGTTGGTGGTGAGGGGTACAACCTGGAATGGAGAATTGTTGCTCATGAGGATGGCGACACCCCCACGAGCTCAACCAACTCCATCCCGGTCCCAGCGAACTATGGAAAAGTGCTGGATCGTGGGATCTCTGACTGTCTGCAAGAAAGTCTCCTGCAGGCACACACAGATGGGCTGGTGTGCCTGAAGGAGGGCCTTGATGTCATCAATATTCCTCTGGAATCCACGACAATTCCATTGTAAGAGTGTGGCCATCTCAGGACTTAGAAGAGTGGGCGGACGACAAATTCCTATTCAGCTTAACCGCCGCAGAGGACGGTTTAGTGAATAGGGGGCAGGCAGTATCCATGTCCTCGGAATCGTCCGAGGTGTATGGATCGGTGACCGCCCTTTGCGGAGGAGTGCCGATTTTCTTTTTTGGCCCCGGTGGGGTCCCCTAAGTTTGGAAGGTCTTGCTGTCTGTGGACGGTGAGTAGGAGGCCTTCCGGTGGAAGGCTGAGTTGCAGGAATGGAAACTGGGGTTGATGTCGAAGTCGACACCACCCTTGGTTTCACCTGTGTAAGGAGGTACTTGACTGCAAGCGAGAAAGACTCAGTAGGTGGTACACTAATGTCAGTTTGCACCGCCACCGAAGTCATTGGAACGATGGGCTTTCCAATGACTGCACTGGCATAGGAAACCTTGCCAGGCGGGGCAGGCGGTGCAGCAAGCGACTTTGTCCTCACAAGCTTTGCATAGTTTACACAAATACTCTTGGACATCGACACCATTTTTGAATTTGTACAGCATGATGGAACACACACATATTGCATCACCGTTGTGAAATGTCTGTTCACTTGTACACTAATTGTAGGTACAGAATGTCAATAGATACTGGAGCTACACGTGTTGTCATTACAACTTACTGCATTTACAAGACTGCAGCACATTTCCTGACAAAGCCGAACACATGGTTAACTCTTTTTCCCATTACTTTTGCATTAACCAAATATTAAAAAGATAGAACTTAATATCATTTTTAACTAAATTGAAATAACTTAATAACTAACTTTAACAAATTGAAATTTTTAAAAGAAGTTTGTACCATTGTTGTGAAGTTTAACCATTCTGCAGCAGTATCAAATGCAAATTGATCTAGAATAGTTCGATCTCAATTTTAGTGGTTAAAATAAACTTTATTTGCTTTAAATATTTTTATTTATTTCATTTTTTTTTGCAACTCTATCTTGTATTTCTTTTTAGTTACATAGTTTTCAGTTATTATTTCAATAAACAAAATAAATTTTTGTGACACTATTTAGTCTTCAAGTTTGTTGACCAGCAAAAAATCCATGTGTATGCATTTATGACTTGTTTTCCATAAATGACCATAAAATGTAGATAAAAATTAAATAAATGAAGGATTTAAGGAATAATATAAATATTATAAACCATTTAAATTAAAATAATAAAATACTTCAGAAAAGTTGACAAAATAAATTAAAAAACTTACTGATTTTAAAGTGGAAAAATAAAGTGCAACTTTGCAATTTATATAAAATGCTTATAAAATTATATTCACCATTTTCTTCGTTTTTTGCTATTTTTTTACCACATTCAAATGACCTTTCTTTTGATATACAACATAACCTATTTATGTTCATTGGCTACTTACCAAAAATATTATAGTTGACTTTTTTTGGCTGAACATTTCTCAAAGCAACCAAAAATATTCTTTTATTTATAACATAAAAAGCAACCTTTGTTATTGTTCAGAATATATATATATTGGAAGTCACTCATGCTAATTCCAATTTGCATTCAATTCTGAGCAATAACGAAAGGTTACTTATTCCGATCACAGATGGCACCACAAACAACAAGATCTGGAAGATTTAAAGTCATAATTAGTTGACAGAATGATAGCTTAGTGGTGAGAATACCCAGCATGTAACTGGGAGACGTGGGTTTGAGTCCACTGACAGCAAAACTAATTTTTTTCAGCAAAATAATTTCTTGAATTGTATGTCAACAGGTAATCTGTATGTTTACTACTGAGTAGTAAACTAATTTTTAATAAACTTGCAGTGCGAACCAGTAGCATGTTTACAAACTCCAGATATGCGGGGGGAGGGGGAGACTGACATATGATTAGAAAGGCCAGATACCATGGTTTTCTAGGGCAATCTTGTATAATAAATTTCAAAACATTATTTTTTCTGAAAGAACTACTGAACAGAGAAGCTGGTCATGCTATACAAGAAGAGAAAGAACAATTAATTCTGAACAATATATCTTATTCATTTGTGATAAAAAAATGCCTCAGACTTATATAGGTTTTTTGCACATTTAAGGGTTAAGAGACTGATTATTCCCATTTTATATATATAATTGAAATTATATATTGTATCTGTTAAAACAAAAAATGCACATCAATTTTAGCAGCCCAGCAAATTGAATTCCCTCAATTGGTTGTTTTGGGTTTAATGGCACATCAGCATCTCAGGCCATTATGCACGAAACAAATGTCAAAATAAATGCTAAAAGTCATAAGGCCCACAACCAAATTTAAAAATTGACTATACACATACACAAAAAAGGTAAAACAATAAAAGGAAACATAGTTAACAAGAAACAAATGTATAAATGTGTAACAAAGATAAAAAGAACCCAGGTGTAAGTGACCTGGGTTATACATTTGAATAAAATTATAGACGAGTAAAATATCCAGTATATTTTAAAAAGTCAAAAACAGTGTTAAAACAGCAATGATCTGATAAAAGATGTCCGAGTGTAAGGGGCTCGGACGTAAAATCACGAAAGCTAAAAAACATACGTCGTTCAAGGTTAAAACAATGACATTCAATTAAAATATGCTTCACAGTTAAAACGGTGTCACAAAACTCGCACTTAGGTACATCGTCCACCTTAAGAAGAAACGAATGAGTAATAAACGAATGACCTAAGTGGTAGTTGTACTTGCTCGGCATGAGCCGAGCAAGTACAACTTCCTCCTTGCGATTCCTGCGGTAACAAGACTGCCATGGTTTGACGATAGGTTTGATCTCAAAGAGCTTGTTCGTAAGCTGTTCGGACCAAGATCTCTGCCACTGTGGCGGAGCTCGGTGGTAAAACGCTGCCGGAAATCCAGATATGGAACCGGCAACGGAGAGCCGGACAGGGGCGTGCGGATCTTGGAGGCCGATGCCTCACCGAGATCAAAGCCTGTAGCGAGCTAAGCGAGTCGGTGTAAAGCACACACCGACGATGATGCTTAGCTGCTATATGGTCCAAGGCAATGCTGATAGCATGCAACTCAGCAGAGATGTCGAGATGTCAAATGTGAGGTAAAAAGGTCAATTTCCGGTCGAAGATGAGACCGAGAAACTTGGTCTCCACCACAACTGGAATGATGTTACCCCCGAGCCGCAGCTCAGGATCCAGATGAAGATTACGCTTGCGGCAAAAGTGCACGCAAAGCGGTCTTCTGTGGGGAGAACCGGAACCCATTGGCCGTTGCCCAAACAGAGAAATTGTTCAGGGCAGTCTGCAGTTGTCTTTCAATGACCCTCATGCTTCATCATCCAGATGAGCAAAAGATGCTAAAGTCATCAACATAGAGGGCATTGCCTACAGTCGGAGGAAGTTGCCGTGTAATGGAATTGATCTTGACAGCGAAAAGCGTAACACTCAGGACGCAGCCTTGAGGCACCCCCTATTCTTGGGGGAAAGACTGCGACAGAGTGTTGCCGACACAAACTCGAAAAATACAAGAAGATAAAAAGTTTGCAATGAAGATCGGCATGTGACCTCGCAAGCCGAAGCTATGAAGGTCACGAAGAATGCCGAATCTCCATGCCGTGTCATACGCTTTTTCGATGTCGAAGAAAATGGACACTAGGTGCTCTCGACGTAAAAAAGAATTCCTGATCGCCGTTTCGAGGTGGATCAGGTGGTCTAAAGTAGACCGGTGCCAGCGAAAGACACACTGGGTGTTGGAAAGAAGGCCGTGATGTTCCAAATACCAGGCCAGCCTGGTATTTACCATCCTTTCCAACACCTTGCAGACGCAGCTCGTCAACGCAATTGGATGACAATTGGAAGGAACCTTGGGATCTTTGCCTGGCTTAGGGAAGGCCAAGACGATGGCCTCCCGCCAGGAGTCCGGAAACTGCTCCTCGATGAAGATTTAGTTGAAGAGTCGGAGCAGTCGATCCTTACTCGATGGTGAGAGATGTTGGAGCATGGCATAATGGACATTGTCTGGCCCCACAGCAGATGCATGAGAAGTGTGCAGAGCAAGGCGAAGCTCCTCCGCTGTGAATGGCCTGTTGTAAGACTCCAGGCCATTCGAATGGAAGGACAGTGGGGAGCGTTCGGCCCTGTTCTTCTGGGCAAGAAACTCGGGGGAGTAGGAGGACAGAGAAGAGATGGTGGAGAATGACTCCCCCAGAGTGTCGGCAATTGCTCGAGGATCAGCAATTGCCTGTCCATTGTGCTCCAGGATCGATAATGAGTGGGACGTGTAGTTCCCACCCATCTTCCGGACCTTATCCCACACGACCTTAGAACTGGTCGTGCGGGTGATAGAAGATGTATATTTTATCCAAGATTCCTTCCGGCTCTGGTGCCGGACGAAACGGGCTTTCGCCCTGGCGCGTTTGAACGCTTCTAGGTTGGGGGACGTCGGATATCTCCGAAACACCCCCCAAGCCTTGTTCTGAGCCTTACGAGCTGCGGTGCAGTCGGGATTCCACCACGGTTTTGGGAACCGTGGAAACCGAGTCGAGGTCTGAGGAATAGTAGAGGCAGCTGCATGGACAATGCAGTCCGTCAACTCCGCCACTGCAACATTGATGGGTTCCTGGTTGACAGAGTGCTCATCGAGCTCACACAAGAGCTCGAAGCCACCCCAGTCAGCCCGATCAAGCCTCCACCGGGAGACACGCGAAAGGCTGCAAGGCCCCCCACGAGAGATGGTACACACCACGGGGAGGTGATCGCTTCCATATGGATTGTCCTCGACCTCCCATGTAAGGAGTGGAAGGATCGAGGAGGAGCAGATGGTGAGGTCAATGGCAGTGAATGTGCGGGTTGGGGTGTGAAAGTAGGTACTGACACCAGTGTTCAACAGGGAGAGCGATGGATCCAGGAGACACTGCTCCAGGACCCGGCACCTCCCATTGGTGTCAGCACTGCCCCAGAGCGGACTGGCCGTTGAAGTCCCCCATGATGAGGAAGGGGGACGGCAGCTGCGAGACGAAATCATCAAGGTCAACCCGGAAAACGATGTTTCCGGGTGGGAGATAGACAGAACAGACAGTCAACGAAAATCCCACAAAGAGGCGGATGGCAACCGCCTCTAAGTGTGTGGTGAGGGGAATGACCTGGAATGGGGAATGGTTGCTCACGAGGATGGCAACACCTCCATGAGCTGGACCATCTCCATCCCGGTCCCGGCGAACGAGAGAAAAGTGCCGGATAGTGGGATTGTTGGCTGTCTGCAAGAATGTCTCCTGAAGGCACACGCAGAGGGGTTCGTGTGCCCTCAGGAGGACCTTGATGTCATCAATATTCCTCTGGAATCCACGACAGTTCCATTGAAGGAGTGTGGCCATCTCAGGTCTTGGAAGAATTGGCGGACGACTTTCGATTTATTTTAACAGTCGCCAGCTCTGTCAATTTTCCTAATTTTGGAAAATTAGGGCGGTCGGTGTCCATGTCCTCGGAGTCGTCCGAACAACATGGATCAGAGACCGCCGAACGAGGAGGTAAAATTTTCTTTTTAGGCCCCGGCGGGGGCCCCTTGGGTTTCGAAGGTCTTGCTCTCTGTGGGCGGGATGGAGGGGGCCTTCCAGAGGTGGAAGGCACAGACACGGGAATAGAAACCGGTGTCGATGTCGAGATTGACACCGACGTCGGCTTCGCCTGCGTCAAGAGGTACTTAGCAGCAGGCGAGAAAGATTCAGCTGGTGGAACGCTGATGTCGGTCTGCACCGCCACGGAAGCCATCTTAACGACGGGCTTTCCGACCACCGCACCGGCATAGGAGACCTTGCCAGGTGGGGCAGGCGGTGCAGCGAGCTTTCTCGCCTCTGGATAGCTGATGTTGTGTAGGGTCTTGAGGCACTGTACCTCTTTCTCCTCCAACCACTTCGGACAGTCGCGGGAGTACGCCGGATGTTCACCACGGCAGTTTACACAGCATGCCTTTTCTTCTGTGCAGTCAGGTTCAAGATGATCCTGACTGCCACAACGAGCACAGGTGGGCTTGCCCCGGCATGCGGTGCGGGCATGGCCAAACCTCTGGCATTGAAAACAACGCAGAGGGTTGGGGATAAATGGCCGCACCTCGCAGTGTAAATATCCTGCCTTGATGGAAGTAGGCAGGCGTGGTGTGTTGAAAGTTAGGATTAGTACCCTGCTGGGCTCTAACTTTCCATTACGGCGTGACGAAACCCGGTGGACTGCTATCACCCCCTGGGCTGAAAGCTCCGAGAGGATTTCCTCCTCAGAAACCTTGAGGAGGCCCCACTCGGAAATCACACCCCAGGAGGAATTGAGCGTCTTGTATGGAGTGACTTCGACTGCCACTCCACCAATCGCTGTAACCTTTAATAGAAGCTCCAAATGCTTGGAGCATGCAGTCTCCACCTGCAAGTCACCAGATCTAAGGCGCTTTATGGATTTCGGTTCTCCAGCAAGACCTTGAATACCCTTATGAATAAAAAATGGGGACATGTCTCCAAGCACCTGATCACCCGTAGAGTGGATGATCAGGAACTTCGGAGACGGAGACACACACGAAGACGAAGGCAAAGACAAAGACAAAGAAGGTGGGGGTTCGTGGCGAGCCCACTTGGCGGCATTGACCAATGAATTTTGAGTTGTGGAACTCATGGTTGTTTTAAAAAATTCAGTGCCCGTTGTCCCCACCCACCATGGAGTCCAACAAAGGGACGCCCAGTTAGGCACCAGGGCTGCCCAGGCACCATACCCACAGAGGCAGTGAGCCAAGCCCGCACAACAAAACAAAAAGGAAAAGAAAAAGAGAAATGGTGAGAAACTCGCCTGAGTTCCCACAAAAGGAAAGAAGCAAGAAATAAATAAAGTGTGAGGTAAGAGCTGGCCTCACAAAAGAGAGAAAACTACAAAATTAGTGAATGTGTGGGAAAACTAAACCATTGTAAGGACGTGGACAAGGTTACTCACCGATCTGCATAGTTGACTCTAGCAGGACCAGCCCACCTGCCGATTGATCCTGAGGGGGCCACCCCAGGACCTCCCGTTTACCTGAAGCAGAGGCCAAAGCAGTGCATAGCAGCAGTCCCGGAAGTCGCTGCCCAGCCCCGCGACAGACAGGCTCCCCAATGGCAAAACGGCCAAAGGGGACCCCACCAGTCATGAGCTGGGGAGAGAAGACGGGGACCCCTGAGCAACTGCCAGGATCCTCCTTTCCAGGGACAAGGATCTCCGCGCATGGCAAACACGCGGGCGAGCATTTAGGACCCTGTGAATGTAACCGAGCCAGCGGAACCTTCACAGGGTGGTCCCCTCACCACGGACAGGCTCTCGCATCGAGGGGGAATTCCCTCAGATAATCCTCTCTGACCCTTTTGAGTGCAATAAAGCACATGTGAAATTCGACAGTTGCTGAAACTCCCAACTGTTCACATGTCATTTGCATACCATCACTAAGGGTATTATTTGAGAGAGACTTCAAAGGAAAGTACAAGGAAAACATTTGTGTGTATGTTCGGGAGGAGGGGGGAAGCTGTAGATTCATATACAGAGACAATATCATACAGATTCATATACATAAAAATTATGCTCACTTTGCTTCATGACTATTTCTACAGCTAAAACCACATTGGTAATATTCTCCTTATTGGATTTCATATCCGAAAGAACTGCTTTATTCAAGGCCTCCTATTAAAATAAAAACAAATTCTTACTGCTATCTACTCAAAATTAATCATTTAATTATCTGCACTACACATATGTACAATTAAATCTGCCTTTAATGGCATTGTTTATTACTTAGTGTCTTGAAAAAAGAATTTAAATACATTATAAATCTGCTTTTTTCTGACTATGAGAATAGGAATAAAAATTTATTTGATTCTTTCTATCAAGATTGTTTAAAAGATATTAGTTGCAGAGAATGTTTTTATTAAATCAGATGCAATATTTTATATAAAAATGCATATAAAATAATTTCTATACATGGAATTCTATACATGGATATATTATAAAGCTGAAAAATAAAATTTCCATATTATCATTAGCCACAGAAGCAAACTATAAACAAAAGAAGAAAAAAATCCACTCAGTGTAAAATTTGTTTCTCCCAGTACTCTGGGGCGGGGGTGGCTCAGTCGGTAGCGCGCCAGGCTCGTAATCTGTAGTTCCCAGGTTCGAGTCCCAGCTGGGTCAGCGTTGAGATTTATCTCCGCAAGAATCCCTGCCCTGCCCACGGTCAGTAGGAAACACTGATGGGCTTGGAAAGGCCGCCGTCCATCGGATGGGACGTTAAGCCATGGCCCCTTGTGCGGGAGAGCCATACCCTGTGCACGTTAAAGAACACGCTGGATGGCCTTGACGGGAGGCTACCATCTGTCTCCTAACAGCTGTTCCAGTGGGTCCCCTCCCCCAACCTTCTCTGAGCCTACGGGGTCCATGTGACCTGGCCATTTAGCCCATGGTGTGCAAAAAAGTGCCGCTCAGAGGTAAAACAACCCAAACAACAACCCAGTACTGTACTGAACACACATCTTTCATGATTTTATCCAGATAATGCTCAAATCTTTTTTCACTTATTTCCTATGGTTACAAGCACTGTAGTCATAATAAATAATTATGAATTAATAGGATGAACGTATTAATAAGGATGAATGTTGAAGCTACTAACTGGAATTTGTTCAAAGACTCAATAGACAATAATTACACGACAAAATATGAATACTTGGAATATTGGGAAAACAATGTTAATGTTAAAAATCTCGAAAAATACGAAATATTTACCAAAGATATGGATGCTTTTCTAAATATCCTGGCTCACTGCCAACTAAGCCAAGCCATAGGGCTTGGCTTAGTTGGCAGTGTGTTGTAGGCAGTCTATTGCAGTGTGTTGTAGTATATCTAGTAGTGTTGTTTTTAATTGAATAAGTCTTTTAATATTATAGCACATATAGGTAATAAATTACACTGGTTTACAAAGTTTTCACAACATGAACAATTGTAGCTGCCTTTAACTATTTTTCAGATGCTGTTTTCAAATCTGGCCTTAAAAAAATGGTTAGCACATCACGTTTTTATGTTATTGGTCATTTTATTAAGATCTTCCTATACCAAACCTCCAGGCAACTGTGAGGATACTAGATATTTTACTTTTTATGGCTGGCAACACTGATTGTCTAGTGGGAGAAAACATGCAACAGTAACCTAGCCTCAGACCACCATTCTTGTTGTTTTCATTATAGGAGGAACATGTGCTGTACATTAAAGAGTGAATTTTGGCATTAAAATGGCACAAAGGCAACATACGATTGTGTTAATGTGCATTTGGATTGGATTGTTTGGATTGTTTTACCTCTGAGCGGCACTTTTTTGCACACCATGGGCTAAATGGCCAGGCCACAAGGACCCCGAAGGCTCAGAGAAGGTTGGGGGAGGGGACCCACTGGAACAGCTGTTGGGAGACAGATGGTAGCCTCCCGTCAAGGCCATCCAGCGTGTTCTTTAACGTGCACAGGGTATGTGTTAATGTGCCAGATAAGTTTTGTTATGTGTGTGGAAATTATGTTTTAAAATCCTAGGGTCGTTCTTTGACAAAGATTGTGAAGGAAGACTATAACTTAAATTTTGGATGTCATGTTGGAGATCAGGACAAAACATGGGCTCCACATGTGTGCTGCATTTCATGCTTTTCGGCCTGAGTGAATGGTTGAAAGGTAAGATAAAATTCATGCCCTTTGCAGTTCCAATGGTTTGGCATGAGCCAACTAGTCACTTGCATGATTGCTATTTTTGTTTAACTAAAGTTCAGACTTTTCAAAAAAGAAAAATACAATCTCCAAATGTGTCTTCAGCAATAAGGCCAATTCTTCATGGAGATCTTCCGATACCAACACCTTCAACTGGAAAGAGAATGAATTCACATTCATCAGAGGAAGACTTTGAGGCATATACAGATCCTGATCCTACATAGACCCCTAAAAAGTTGGGTGAGCCTCATCTGATTCAGCAAAATGAACTAAATGATCTTATTCCAGACCTAGGACATTCCAAACAACAAGGTGAGGTTTTAGGTTCAAGACTTCAAGAATGGAATCTTCTGGCCAAGGGTACCAGAGTTTCTCTATTCAGAAAGAGAAATTTAGCTTTGTCTGCTTATTATGAGATGCAAGATGGTTTGTGTTTCTGCACAGATATTTCAGGGCTGATGGAAGAAATTGGAACAACTCAAGACCCTAAGGAATGGCTAGTTTATAGATTCGTCAAAATTCAGCTTAAAAGCTGTCCTTTTGCATAAAGGAAACCAAAAACCTTCCATTTCAGTGACACACTTGGGAATGAAGGAAACTTATAAAAGCATGGAAAAAAATACTCACTGCTATAAAATATGACCAGTTTAAGTGGATAATTATGTGGTGACCTAAAAGTCATATCTCTCTTGCTCGGGCATCAAGGAGGCTTTGCAAAATTTTGCTGTTTTCTGTGTTTGAGGGATATTAGGGTCAGAAAGGAACACTACAAAAGAGATGTTTTTATTCTTGGAAAGAATAATGTGAGGTATAAGCCTCTAGTTGACCCCTCTGATATTTTGCCCCCACCACTACACATCAAACTGGGGCTTATGAAAAACTTTGTAAAGGATATGGACAAAACTGGTAAAGGGTTTTTGCATTTGAAGGAAAAATTTCCAAAACCAAGTGATGCCAAATACAAAGATGGGATCTTTGATCCTCAGATAAAGAAGCTAGTGAATGATACTGTCTTCCAAGAAAAACTGAATATGAAGGAGTGCACTGCATGGAAATCCTTCACATCTGTGGACTAGGGTTTTCTGGGGAATCGCAAAGAGGAAAACTACCAGCAGCTCATTCAAGATCATCTCAAAAACTATGAAAAACCATTTTTTGCATTCGTATCACAACGTCTTTCCGAAGAACTTAGGAGCTGTCAGTCTTTAGAGCTGTCAGTCAGTTTTTCAGCTTTCCCCAGCAAGGGGAAAGATTTCACCAGGATATCCGAACCATGGAGGAGAGATACCAAGACAGTTGGGACCCAGCAATGATGGGTGACTACTGCTGGTTCTTGCAGAAAGAAGATCCCTCAGCCCAAAAAAGGCAAAAACGAACTTCTTGTTAAGTATAAAAGATCCTTACCTTTGTTTTTTTTATTTCGCATTTCAATATTATTTCATTTGTTACTTTATATTCAGTGGTCTATAACTATGATGTTTCTAATTTTTTTCACTGTAATCATGTAATTAATCAATGAGTTTTTAAGTTGCAATTTAATAAAATAGTCACGTTTATTTTCATTTCTTAGATATGCATATTCATTGAAATACATCAATCCATAATTAAAAAAAAACTATGTACTGCAAATTTTTCACAGCCATATTTGAATTCAGCAACACAAAATTAGTTAAAAACATCCTATTAGACCAATGTTATAAAAAAAAGTTTCAATTTGTTGTCCAGTGTTATTGACTTGGAACCCAATAACCAGTCATAATTTGTTACATTGAAATTAATAGGAAACAGTTGTTTACAAATTTTTTTATTGCAATTTTACTAGAACAAATTACCTTCATAAATCAAGGAATGTGTATTTATGACTGTTCAGTACTAATTTATTTTGCCGATTGCCTGCCATCCTCTGACCTTCTACTATGGCATATAAACTGACAGACTCCTGTCAGACCTCTGTGGCAAGCAGCTGCTTGAGGGTTTTTTTGTGACTTACATAAGAGCATCTTTTCATGTCTCTTTAATGCTTTATGTGCTTCTTCATGTATGCATATATAAGGTGTCCCTGAATTCATGGCCCAAACGTGAGGGGATGGTAGTATACACCGAACCCACCAATATTCGTCGTAGAATATGCGGCAGCAAACGCAGTGAGGAGTCTGAAATGAAGGACAGACAGAGGTTTCCAGAGTGACATTTATTGGAGATCATTACAACAAATGCTCAAACGTCTACCCACCAATGTTGATACAGGCAGCACAACGGCAGAGTAGTGATCAGCGTACCTGCTCGTAAACACTGGGCTTGTCGCGCACATTGGCGGATGCGATGGACAGTAGGGCTACCAGATCCTCTGCGGACTGCATGGGCATCTCTTACACGACACTCTTCAAATGTCCCCAGAGAAAGAAATCAATACAAGAAAGATCGGGCGATCTGGGGGGGGGGGGGGGGGGGGGGCACAGAATGGGACCACCATGCCCAATCCATCGGTTCCCAAATGTAATATGTAGATGCTGACGCACGTCCATGCTGAAATGGGCAGGTGCCCCATCGTGATGCAACCACATATACAGGTGACATTGTGGCTGGAACATCCTGAAGCAATTCCGGCAAAACCTGTTGCAGAAAAATACAGTACGTTCACCCATCGAGGCGGTCCGGCAGTAGGTAGGGTCCAATTAAGTAGTCATGCATGATCCCCACCCAGACATTGATGGCGAACCGTTGCTGGTTCGAATTTTGACATGTACCATGGGGGTTCTGGGCTGCCCATAAATGCGCATTATGGACATTCACTATGCCTTCACATGAGAATGTTGATTCATCCGTAAAGAGCACATGCGCAGGGAAATCGGGATGAGCGGCACTTTGCTGCAGGAACCACTGGGCGAAATCCATGCGCAAGGGATAATCAACAGCTGTCAATTCCTGCACTCGCTGCAAGTGATAGGGTTGTAAGTCTTTCTTCATGCAGCACTTGCCAGACACTGTTCCGATGCACACCCAGGCTCCAGGCGGCGGATCGCTTGCTTGTACCTGGGTTATCTGTCACCATACGCAAGATGTCCTCACTCTTAGCTGGCATTCGGACCATCCGTGCTCATCTGGCATCATGTCGACTGAACGTGGAAGGTGCCTGCCTCAGACAGCTGGCGGTGCAGTCATGAAAACATTTTATGATCAGGCACATGGCGCATAGAAATCGCTCATGGTAGTTTTTGCGCCTCTCTACTATTGCCCTCAGCTATGCCTTATTGATCATTAAATTAATGAGGTGAAAGATGGGTCTAATATCTTCTGCATGCCGTACATCAGGTGCATATCGACTTTCTCTGTGTTCATAAACTGCTCCATTTCATGTCTGGTTGACGCTGAGAATGCTGGGGTTTGGCCGATCCAGCGCTTTTAAGCTGTGCCGCCTTGTCTATGCCCCCTACCGGCACCGGGCTGTGTTTGTGGCTGCATATTCTGTGATGAATATTGATGGGTTCGGTGTGTACTACCATCCATCCCCTCATGTTTGGGCCATGAATTCAGGAACACCCTGTATATTTATTAATCTCTATGAAAAGAAATTCTTTATGGAAATGTATAGGCAAAATTATTTATTGGGAACAAAAATTCTCTATTTAACATGTAGTCAACAAGAAAAATCCATCTCACTTTGCATCGACAACAGGGTTAAAATTTGCATATGTTCAATTAATAACAGTTGTTACAGTAAATGATTCCTCACACAAATGAATTTATTGTAGATTTAATTCACAACATGTTTCTGTAACTTACCAGTTTCTCCTTTGCATTTCAAAGCCATAAGAACGAAAATTGTTGTTGTCAGGTGTGTGGGTCCTCTATCATTGATTGATCCAGAGCAACCTCTAGAGCAGTGTTTCCCAACCTGTGGTCCATGGCTGTGGTGCCATTAATATAAAATTTTTCATCTTTAATCTAATTCTCAACCACCACTGCCGACTACTGAGCATAGAGAAGATAAAGTTGGCACCGAAACCGAAAGGCGAACTGCTTCATGTCTGAGAGTGGGGAGACCAATCACAACACAACAAAACATCCATCACTGATAATCTTTGTTAACACCTAGTCCATCTTGCAAATGAGTAGACTTTAGTTAATGTGGTTAGTTTTAGTAGGGACTCTTTTCTATGTGTTATTTTTTATCCCTTCCATTGAAAATGAGTAAGCAAATTAAACTGTGGGATATTTTAAAAAGAAAACATGTTGATGACAATGAAAGATGTGAAACCGGGCCAAGTGTTGTGTCCGCAACTCAAATGTGATTTGGGAATGTGGTCCTCTGGTGTAAAAAGGTTGGGAACCACTGCTCTAAAGCACTCTCCTCTAATTGTTGTAGAGTTAAGGGAACAGGAATAATGAAGGAAAAACTAGTAAGAATAATAATTGTAATGGAAACAAAAGGTAAATTAATGAGGTGAAAGATGGGTCTAATATCTTCTGCAGGCCAATGGGCAAGCAATTTGAGCTAATCAGAGTAGACAATCACTACAACATCCACTCCTATGCCCACAATATTAAAACGATGCATGACACCAGAAACTCCAATTGAGGATGACAGGAAAAGGTCTGTTAGTCCCATGAATCCTTTTGCATCATGCAGATGGATGGCTATACATATAGTGAAAGGGGTATATGGTGGTGTCATGGGGTGGAGGATGTTCTGTTGGGATATATTTCGTCTTCTGATACAGGTGGAAGAGTTTATGAAGGATGTGGGCAACTTGAAATATTACTGTAGATCAAGTGGAACTTCATCACTGGGAATATTAACCATTCAATGTTAATGTTCCCAGTGGTGATGACATTTATCAACCAGACAATGCACCGTTGTCCTTCTGTGGCATGTAAACTGACAGGCTCCTGTCAGACCTCTGTGGAAAGCAGCTGCTTGAGGGGGATTTTTTTTATCCTTCAAACTATTTGAATACGAAAAAGTTTTTAGGAGCAAACTCGGAAGCTTTTCACAGCAAAAACAGTGCTCAGATTTATCAAGCTCATAATGAAATAAATAATATACACAAAATATGGACAACTTTACCCTTTTCTGAGGGTTAGCAAACTTCCCATACCTCAATACCATGAAACATTTGTGGGAGCAAGCAATCCAATGGGCTGATACACCAGTGGTCACTGTTACTTGCCTATGTGATGCTTTACAGTCAGCTTCACAGAATTTAAGAGGTTTATAGCAATCTAATAGCAACAATGCCCTATCATGTTCAGATAGTTACATCGGTGCCTACCGATTTCTGCGATTCTCCGTGTTAGTAAGTGTGCACATGAGGGCAGCACCGTTCCGTGGTAAGCTAACTTACGCTAATGGTAAGTATATAGCGATGTGGTTGAAGTCATATGGTAAAGAACCAGACAGATGGCTAATCAAGTACAATAAATTAGAATCTTTCTCAGAGATACAAACGGGAATAATGAATCCTTAAATACTAGATGAATGCTGTTGAAAATCAAGATTTAAATAGATAAAATTATAGTCTTGAATTTATAGTAAGATTTCCATTCACACAACACAGAAATTCTCTAATATTTTGTTAGGGCAGTGTAACTCAGTTCCATATATTGTAAAGGTTTCTGCAATTCCAAAATATTATTTATTCAAAAGTGATCTCAGAATTTTTTTCCAATTACTCATGTCATCGTTACATTTCGACATATTGCTGCAGCCACAGGTCTTGCAGATCCAATTTGGAATAGATTCGATAGAAACTAAGTTTTGCTTCTGCAAAATGTCACACAATACTGCATCGTTGTTCAGACTTCTAGCTAAAAACAGCAGAAAGTAGACAGAATAGTAAATAATCACATATGAACAAATCTGTATCAGAATCCACTTTTGAAGCAAGTGGTAAACAGTGTAATAACCTATACTGCTACAAAGCAAGTAACAAGCAAAACAGCGGATCGCCAGCGCCAAGCGAACGAAAATGTAACTAACGTTGCTGTCGCTTCACGTCTTGAAATCGGCAGGCATTCCTATTACGTAGGCACCAGTTATATCAACCTGAGGACATATACCACATGGTAATAGGTGTATGGTTATAATTCTATGGCTATTAGGTATATTGTTGTCTCAATAACTTCAGCCTCCCTGCAGCATAGGATACAGTTGTTTCTGTCATTGTGCAATAAAAGTTTTAAGTTTATCCTTCAAACTACTTTGCACATTGAAAAGTTTTTAGGAGCAAACTCCGAACTTTTCAGAGCAAGGGCAGCACTCTGTCTTCAGTGCAGTTACACTGTATGTGGTGATGTCAGGGCTGCTAAGAACTGCTTTCTACATATCATAAAGGGTGATTCCAGTGTCTCGATTGCAGATTGGGATGGACAAAATCAGTATCACCATAGCTTCAAGGATGATAGTTCCATAGTAAGTGGAGTCACTGAAATCTGAGCACTGTCTTTGCTGCGAAAAGCTTCTGAGTTTGCTCCTAAAAACTTTTTAATGTGCAAATTGTTTGAAGGATGAAAAAAAATCCCCCTCAAGCAGCTGCTTGCCACAGAGGTCTGACAGGAGCCTGTCAGCTTATATGCCACAGTAGAAGTATCTGAGAGGATGATGGGACCTCAGCAAAAAACAACACAAACATCCATGCCTTACTCAGGGCTCAAACCCAGGTTCCTTTGATCGGTAGCCAAGTGAGCTAACCACTCAGCCAAAACTTCAAAATTTTATTGCTCAATGACAGAGAACTTTAAGCTATTTAATTATTTTCTGAGGAAGATCTTTTTAATTGTGTCTTTAAAGGCCCTAATGATAAAATGAGCCATGGTAGAACAATATACCTGATACATTGCCTAGTTTCAATTGCACAAGTTCATGGTAAAGAACATCAGTCTAGTCATTACAAAACCTGGTGCATCTGAGCTGATTTGGTAGAAGAAAATTTTTCAGATGGGATTGAGAAATTCAATTAGAAAACTCACAGCATTTTAAAGTTAATTACAACAATTATGCCATTAAATGATTATTTAAAAGAAAATTTAGTCTTTTAAAAATTGGAAAAATGCCTTTGTAATATAGTCCATTAAGCAATGTAATGGATGATACTAATGATGAACCCTAAATATAAAAAAATAAAATAAATACCCCCTCAAGCAGCTGCTTGCCACAGAGGTCTGACAGGATCCTGTCAGTTTATATGCCAAAGTAGAAGGTCTGAGAGGATGGCAGGACCTCAGCAGAAAACAACACGTACATCCATGCCTTACCTGGGCCTCGAACCCAGGTCCCTTAGATCACTAGCCAAGAGCGCTAACCACTCGGCCACAGGACAGCCTTCTTCTCATTTATTTAGCAATCTTCTTCAAGATGCTGAAGATGTCATAAGCTGAGATTTGATGTGCTTTGATAAGCATCTCCTTGAAGTTTTGCTGGCTCACATACAATTGTTTGCAGAATAACTTGTTGAATTGTAGATGTCGTAGCACTTGTCTGTTGTTTGAAGGTAACTTTTGACTCATATCCATAGTATTAAATTGATGAATTATAATGAATATATTGATCCAAAATAAAGGATTGAATACCAGTCCTTTATTTTGGTGTTATACCAATTTTTATTTGGTTATATTTACTAGAAAGTAGATGCTTGAGTTGTTTTACCTCTGAGCAGGAAAGAAGGTGCTGACATTCTTTGAGCTTAGAGGGCATTTGTAGCTTCAGCATGTGCACTTTCATCAGATGTCGATTTTATTGTACACTGCACTTTCAGCCATTTTCCAGACTAGTAACTTTTTTTTAAAAACTTTTAAAATAACCTATTAAAATCAACAATGCCATTATGTTTCTCAGGACAAATGCCTACATCCTCAGGTGGTATAAAGAATGAAGCTCTGCAATAAATTTTTTTTATCTGTGAGCCTTCTATCAGTGATGCCTGAATTGTGTATTCCTAAGTTGTAGTTTTTAAAGATTAACTTCTATATTGGAGGAAGGGCTTTTCAGGATTTGGCAGCTGAACTCTGTTTCAAGTACTTCAATTTGCTAATCAACAACGTCATAAATCTGTCTGTGTGGTCAATGCAACGGCCCTGAATAAAGTTTTACTGCTGTAAGGTGAGTTGACATTGTGTGGGTGATGGTGTTAATGCCACCTGACCAAAGGGTTTGGTTGTTTGGGTTTTAATGGCGCATTAGCAACTAAGGCTATAATGCGCCATACAAATGTCCAGAAGAAAAAATTTAAAAGTCATGTAAACCTTAACCAAATTTTAAAAGAAACCACAAACAGAAACTAAGAATGTAAAGCAATAAAATGAAACATAATTGATAATAAGTAACAAATGTATAAATAAGTTATAAATATAAAAGTAACCCAGGTGTAAGTGACCTGGGTTAAATAATGGAATAAAACTATATCCGAGTAAAATATCCTGTAAAAAGTAAAAATTCAAAGACAGCGTTAAAACAACAATGATCAGATAACAAATGTCCGAGTGTAAGGGGTTCGGACGTAAAATCATGAAAATTAAAAAACAAACGCCGTTCAAAATTAAAACATGGACGAGATTAAAATGTGTTTGATTGTTAAAATGGTGTCGCAAAACTCCCACTTAGGAATGTCGTCCGCCCGTAGAAGAAACGAATGAGTAATATATGAATGACCTAAGCAGAGCCGAGCAAGTACAACTTCCTCCTTGCGATTCCTGCGATAACAAGACTGCCATGGTTTGATGATAGGTTTGATCTCAAAGAGCTTGTTGTTAAGCTGTTCTGACCAAGATCTCTGCCACCGTGCCCGGAGCTCGATGGTAAAACGCTGCCGGAAATCCAGATAGGGAACCGGCAACGGAGAGTCGGACAGGGGCATGGCTGACTTGGCAGCAGTGTCTGCCAAGTCATTGCCCCTAATCCCGACGTGACCGGGCACCCAACAGAAATGGATGGTAGTGGTGGCTGCCAGACAATGTAGCTGCTGGCGGATCTTAGTAAGAACAGGGAGAGGCCGATGCCTCAGCGAGATCAAAGCCTGTAGCGAGCTACGCAAGTCAGTGTAAAGCACACACCGACGATGATGCTTAGTCGCCACATGGTCCAAGGCGAGGCTGATAGCGTGCAACTCTGCAGTGAAGATGGAACACTGCAGTGGGATCTGGTCTGCAATGATTACATCACAGCAGACCATGGCCGATCCCACCGATGTGCCGGACTTCGAGCCATCTGTGAAGACAGGCAAGAAGTCCGGATGCTCAGCATGATGGCTGGCAAAGAGTTGCCGGTATACACAGTCAGATGTAAAGGCCTTCCCCATCCTGCACAGGGAAAAATCGCAGGAAGGGGAAACAGCGAGCAAAGGTGAAAGTGGCTCAGCTATCGACTGTGCGATGCTATCGAGCCTGACCAAAGGGCAAGTGATTACTTGGGTGAAAGGTGACTTGGGCTGTGGGGAGGAGAATGACACCTTGATTTGGAGTACGCAAGGCATAATTCTGCCTAGGAGAAGTGAATTTCTATTGGGGGCTGTGGACTGATTCCTTGTGCAAAATAATCAATATTTCTGCCTTTTCTTCATTGGTACTATATAAGGTAATACTACTAATACTATATAAATCCTGCCCTATGAAAATTGGTCAGGCAGGCTACGATTCAGTTAATCTGAATGGTTGCAATCTTGAGCATGTGTCACAGTTTAATTATCTTGGGAGCTATGTAACAGATACTGATGATGTGCGGCATTAGATTAACAGATGAATAGGGATTGTTGCCGGGACTTTTAAGAATTTATGAAGAGTGTGGAGAAATAGAGTTATACACCTAAAGACTAAAATTATACTGTATAATAGTTTGGTTCTTTCTAGGGTTAGTTATGGTAGTGAAACTTGGACGCTGTGTAAACAACAGGAAACTAGATGCTTTTGATTCTAGATGCTTACGTAGAATCTTGGGTATTAGGTGGTTTAACTTTGTAACTAATGATGAGGTTAGGCAAAGGAATCGGCAACCTCCTTTAAGCAGCATATTGTGTAGAGAGATACTCCGTTGGTTTGGCCATGTTGCCCGTATGGATAATTATAGATTGGCGAATAGGGTTATAAACAGTGTGCCTTAAAGGCCTCAGAAAGCAGGGGAGATAATGTCAAACAGGACCTTGTTAGAATTGGTGTGTATTGGCCAGATGCAGCAGATGTAGCGCAGGACAGATATGCTTGGAGAACTAAATTGCACAGTCTGGTTGGACCTCCATAGCCCATGGCTGCTTGATGATGATGATAAGTCATCTTAATAATAGTGCAACTCTGCCAACTGGCTGCCTCCCTGTAACTAGTTTTGCAAGAAATAAATGTTATTGTTTTGAATTATTGACTGTTGATTATTAGTTGATGGCTGCAGGAATAGGCTAGCTTTTGCTGTTGAGTACACAAACTAACATTACATCGGAGATGAACCAAGAATTGAATGTAAAATGAAAGTGGGGCAATATAAAATCCTTACATGACTGTATTTCCATATTACAAATGTTTTTCTGTAAAATATTAATTATTAAGTTTATGGTAAAGTTAAGGTAAGGGGCAGGCACATACCTTAGAGGGAGGGGGTTAATTATATCTGCCACCAGAAATTTCTTATGATGGTTATTTTCAAAGGATTGTGTTAAAGCTGTGTGAAGTGTGTTTTTATGTAAATCATGCAGGTGTTTGTTTGCTCTGATATCCAGGGTTCTATATGCATGGCCAATTTATCTTTGCTATCAAAAATATTATCAGCATCATTTAATCATAAATTCCTCCAGATGGGGTACTTTGGTCCCTACTGTTAATAACTAATAGTTTAATATTATTAACTACAGTTATGAGTATTTTAATAATATAGGGTTTTAAAATTTGTTATATAGCAAATCTGATATCATGTCCAACAAATTTTAAAACCTATATTATTAAAATACTCATAACTGTAGTTAATAATATTAAACAATTAGTTATTAACAATAGGGACCAAAGTACCTTTCTAATAGTACAAATTACACAATTGCTCTCTCATATATAGCAAATCTGATATCATGTCCATGAGAGAGCAATTGTGTAATTTGTACTATTAGAAAGGGGCAGGTTTTTTAAGCAAGGGGATGTTGGGAGTTTTGGTTTAGTTTAAATTTAACTCATTTTAAAATTTTATTTGATCTAAATAACCAGAAATTTATGTTATATGATAAATATATTTAGTTTCAATATTTAATAATTAAGGGGTTGAACAATATCTAAAGCTCTGTAAAATATGAAATCCTGCTATCTTATATTTATATGGATGTGCAGAGTTCATCGTTATGTTAGGAATACAAGTTGGCTTTCTATACACTGTTGTTGAGAATCCATTTTATTTTCTTTCAATCAGACTATCTAAATATGGTAATTTTACATTTAATTCCTTTTCATGGATGAATTTAATTGCTGGTAAAATACTGTTAAAGCAATCTATTAGTTGTTGCAATTCAGTTGTGCTATGTTCCCAGAAAATTAGTCTATCATTTATATATCTGATATACAGGATGATTCAGAAAGAATGGAATACTTTCAAGAATTTATTACTCAGAAGTGTTTAAATTCTTTTTGAATTACCTTGTATAATGATGGTAGATAATTATATTTTGATAGTGCCTGTGTTTCAACAAGGTACATTATTGGTTTGGCCATAAAGTCAGACAAAGGCAAGCTCAATAAGCATATACCTGCATACCCACAGAAAAAAAAAAACTTGGTGTATATATATATAACTATGAGTTATATCCTAGTAATGAAGGGGGGGGGAGTTGAGGGTGCAATTTTCCCCTCATATGTGAATTAAAAAAAAAGAAAAACATTTGTTCATCAGTGTCCTGGTGCCCAACTGGATAGCCTGCTTGGCTACTGATCTTTAGGAACTTGGTTTCAAGTCCTAGATAAAAGGCATGGATTTCTGTGGCAAGCAGCTGCTTGAGGGGAAATATTTTATTCATAAACCAGGATTAATATAAATGATAACACAATTTTTGAAAACTCCCATATTTTCAAATATTTTAGCTAATCTTGGCTACACTACTGCTTGTATATGAAAGAATTATGTATAATTCCAAAATTTTATTCTTATTTTTCAACTACTTGACATTGTGTGCACTTGAACAAACATTATGATTATTAAAAAATGTACTACAGTTTCTCCTTCCAATATCAAATTCTATTAAATGGACACATATGGATGATGTGAAATTTTGTCACCATCCAAAAAATAGTGGCATCTAGGCCTAGATCTAGAAAAAATAAAGTGGGGGGGAAGAGACTGGATTTCCATTGTAGTATAACATTTCCCCCCTTCCCTTCATCTTAGAGGTTTTTAAAAAAAAAAAAAAAAAAATTAATGAAAAATGTGTGAAATATACACAAGTTTAATAATTTTTGGCCTCCATTACTCTTATTAGTATTCTCAAGGGTGGTGGTGGGGGGGGGGGGGTGGAAACAATGAGGTATGTAGCTTCAACAAGAAAAATTTTGCTGGTTGAATATAGAAAATGGGACTTCTGTGCGAATACAATGGCCAATGCAGTAACAATGATGCGACACTTCCCTGGCACTCCCAGCTTGATTAACCTGGCAAACTGGTGCTTCTATTTATTATACAGTGCAAGATAACAGGAAAATTCAAATACTGTATAAATATAAAATTTACTTTGAAATCAACTTATTAAAGCTACGAAAATACTTTTACTTTTATGTCAAAATGCTTATATACACAGTCATATCAGAATATGACCATCCACGGAATCACAGCATAACCACCCAGGCGCGTCACAAAGTGCACATGACAAGGTTGACCACAAGGAGATATAAGCGGCCGGCCAGGACAGATGAGCCATAGTGTGTAACGTGAGCACAGTGGGCAGAGGTAGTGATTTGATGGACGTTCCAAAAAGAATTATCATCAGCTACTGCACCAAGGGTGGAAGCATTTCAGAAACAGAAGACTTCATGGGCTGTTTGCATAGTGCTGTAGTAAGGGTGTACCAAGAATGGACAGCTGGCACACCAAGTACCTCCAGACATCATAACTGTGGAGCCCCAAAGCCATCGACCCCAGAGGAGAACGTCGCCTCTATTGACTGGTAAAGGACAATCGACGTGCAACAGTGCAGCAATTGACTACTCAAATGAACACTGGGGCACCCAGGAAATGTCCCCGATAACAGTACAACAAACCCTGTTATGCATGGTCTCCGTAGTTGACGCTGCGTAAAGGCGCCCATGTTAACCAAGGTCTATCAGCAATGACGCCTGCAGTTCACACAGGACTACTGTCATTGGACAGTGGAAGAGTGGAAAAAGGTTGCCTTCTCCAACGTATTGAGGTTTCTACTCCACAGAAGTGACAGGTGGTGGTGGATACGGCGTCTGGACACGTATGTCGGTCAAGTTGTTTGGTTGTTTGGGGTTTATTGGCGCATTAGCAACTAAGGCTATAATGCGCCAAACGTATGTCCAAAAAGTAAAAGGATAAAAATCCTGTCACCCCTCAACCAAAGTTAAAAATAAACAACAAAGGCCAACACAAAAAATAGAATTCAGTAAAATAGAACGTTTAAAACAACAATGAAATGTTATATCAATATAAACATAAAAATAACCCAGGTGTAAGCAACCTGGGTTAAAGATATAGAAGAATAAAAAGGGAGTAAAACTATAAGCGATTAAAATAACCAGTATATCATAAAAATTTAAATACAGAGGCAAAACAACAATGGTCAGATAAAAGATGTCCGAGTGCAAGGGGCTCAGACAAAATTATGAAATTAAAAAATCATACGGCGTTCAAAGGTAAAACAAGGACAAGAAATTAAAATAAGTTAGATTGTTAAAATGGTGTCACAAAATGTCGGTCAAGTACAGGTCAGTGGTGGCAGTGTGCATGTCTGGGGGATGTTTTCCTGGTATGACCTGGGACCGCTGGTACCACCATCCTCGCTGACCACATGCATCCTTTCATGTTTGGACATTTACCTTGGTGGTGATGGTATCTATCAACAGGACAATGCGCCATGCCATGTTGCTAAGGTGGTGCGTGACTGGTTCCAAGAACACGGCAGCAATATCTCCTTCCTCCCTTGGCCGATGAAATCGCCCAACCTCAATCCCATAGAACACTTGTGGGTTCATTTGGATCAACAGGTTCAGCGTGCTGACCCACAACCACGTAATCTCTGGAACCTCCATGCTCTGCCGGAGTCCGAATGGGCATGTGTACCTCTGGCAACAACCTTCCAGGGCTTCATTGCATCCATGCCGTCTCGCCACTGTCATCTGGGCCAAGGGTGGTTATTCCCATTATTAGGTAGGTGGTCATATTATTCTTATACAAATGTGTATATATGCATTTTTATCAGAATTTTAAGGGAAGCTTTAATTTTATTTCTTCCATGAAAGCTTTGCCAATGATCTGAAGTAATGCTTGCAATAGAGATTTTACTACATACTTATAACTTTCAAAATATGGAGAGAAAAAATCATATCATGCTCCTTCCAAGTGATAAGTGAGTGACTTGCTTTTAGAAAGCAACAGGCCCAAAAGGATATTCAATGCAACTTTATTTTTTATAGAGAGTTTGTGATGGTTCACCATTCACTTTTACGCTCCCTAACCAGTTTAATTTATTTATAATTATTTTGGAGCCTTTCATTTTCTTGAACCATTGCCTCTCTACATTCATTAGTAAGTTGCTGATTAAGCAACTCCTTTTGACTGATGGCCACTAACCAGACATCAAGGTCACAACCGTTTGCATCATCGTTGATGCCTGATCTCATATGCAAATGTAGCTTACAGGTGTGATGTTAGACAGGTCCACATTTGACTTAGGTTAGTGTGGGGCTAAGTAGTAAGAGTTGTGAGTGGAGAGTTAGTAGAGTTTGGAGTTAGTTGAGTGCAGTTGAGAGTTTGCGGTGAAGGAGTAGTTGATGGTTTAGTTTGTGATAGAGTCAGTACATGAACTGAATGAAATGTTTTATAGAAGAAATTATTTGGTGAGTTAATACTCAAAATTTTTATATTTTAAGAAATTGCATTTTAAATTTTTTTCTTTTTAATAGAGAGTAGTTATTGGATTAACATTATTTTTGGACTGTAATTTTTTTCTGGTCTTTTGTTCATTCTAATAAAGAACCCTAATTTATTTTTTTAGCAAGGTTATTTGCCTAGCACCCGAATTACAAGCTATCTGGTAGTTTAAAATAACACTTTGGAATATTACAAGTTATGAAATAACAAGATACGCAGGATACAAGGAGGCATCAGTTAACTTCTTAGGTAAATGAGGGTCTTTTTTTTTTTAAATTAAGGGTTATTCCCCTACCTCCTTTACATACAATTGTGCCACAATTATACCACTATTAGATATATATAACACCAACAATAGAAAAGGATAAAGTATATTTTAAATTATACAGGACTATAACATATTAAAATCAAGAATCAACAAAGGCATCAACATACAGAAACATCAACCAAGTACATACTAATAAAAATAATATTCAAGATACCAAAATATAAAGAAATTTAAGGAAAACCCCAGATATCGAAATTCAGCTGACAAAAATGAACAAATTATATTAACTAACAAACACAAAACGCTCTGCTATAAGACCTGGTGTTCCTACATAACTAGCCCTTTTGCTGTTAGTTAATACATAATCAATTATATTCTTATGCAATCCATCTGGTGAGACCCATATCATTTCTAAATGTCACAATGATTGTAATATGTGTTAGATATCTCCAAATCAATTTAGTTACCTGTAGGTGTTGTTCCTCATTGTAATTACAAATGCCAAAAGGACCTGTTACCCATATCCAAAGGTCAGAGTCAGTACCAATTTTAGCAATGAAGTCACCTAGCACAAGGGTAATAGCTCCTTTTTTGACAGAATTCAAAATATCCTGAAGATGTCCATAAAAACCTACCTTTCTCATCCACATCAGTCCTCAATGGGTGAATACCAAAAAATAACATTCATCTTTAATCCTAGTCTTAAATTTAACTGTAAGAAACCTTTCATTAATGCAATCACTATAGAAAAGCATCACTAGCATGTTTGCTGAGAAGGAAACATACACCATGTAGATCCTTTGTTCTCACTTCATGAAAAGAGAAATTTTAGATTATTTTCCAGTATCTGACCTTTCCCTGTCCATTTGATCTCTTGAAAGTCCAAAATATCTAGGTTATAATATCTCCATAGAAAGTTCCATGTACCTCTCAAAAGAAAATGGTTAGTGAGATTTTTAAATAACCTAAAGAGGTAATACTGACAATATCAACCAACCTCCTAACCACAGGCATGAGAAAACAACCTGTTCCTCACCACCTTCATTAAAGGCTAAGGCCACTCATTCTGGAGGAATCTCCAGTATAGGTATGAAAATGGCCATAGAACAGCTCAGAACCTGCAATGGCCTTTAATCATGATTATCCACCAACTGATATAAGGTATCCTGTGTATCTATTCACTCAGGGCTGTCAACCTATAAGAAACAGAAATTATAGTAGACTTTCCCTCAAAAAAAAAATAAAAAAAAACCACAAGTGCAGCAAATTCAGATTCTTAATTAACTCGTTAATTGCCACGTCTGATACCCCAAGTTCTTTAGGTGTCGTGTCAGAGATATATGGCTGACACCCATAGTTTTAGCCAGAACCACATCAGCCATGCATTGCTGACACAATCTATGTAAATTTGTATTACCTTTCAAAATTTTTATTAATCAAATTAATCAGTAATTTTACTTCGGCCCCAGGGGTAGTTTTAACTCGAACTAGCTTGACGATCAATGTGTTCAGTTATTATCCATTCTGGGTTAGCACCAAGGTTGTGTGGTTGACCACTCCTCAGAGCAGGGTAGAAATATATATATATAAAGTGGCCATAGAAGTCCAGATTAACAGGCTACACTGATCTGACAGTTCTCTTCTTCCAAAGAAGACCATCTCAAGGTACTAATAGTCTGCATACTGAGAATGTAGTTTCAGACTTTAGGTACTAGGCCTGGCCAATACTGTGGATCATCACAAAGGATTGGTACACTGCTCTCCTTCCAGTGTATGACTAACTACCTTTTACAGCCCAGGCACACTTGGTGCATGCAGTAATTTCACATATTTAGAAATAATACCCCCTAGTAAAAGTATACTAGGAGTCAAAAATAAGTACTGATTTCAAATTACATGTGCATCAACCATGGATATAGGACAGTTTATAAGAGATATCCTTACTATTACCATTATATAGAGTTTATAAGAGATATCCCTACTGTTACCTATCCCTTACAGATGCTTTCAGTCTTCTCTTCCTGAAAACAGAAATTTAAGATTATTCTCAAATATCTGACCTTTCTTGGTCTATCTGAATCTCTCATAAGCCCTAAATATTTAGATTATAATACAAGAAATACTGTTAGAGAACATCAAAAGAATAAACTCTAAGGAGAGTACTCATGTTCTATGCACCTCTAGAATGCATTGTGGAAATAAAATGGTTAGAGGGATCTGTGAAGAGACTAAGCTTATCAAGAGTAGTAGTGAAAACAATATCTACACCCCACTAATTGCAGGCATAGGGCAAAGACCTGTTCTTCCCCTATACTAAAGGGCTTAAGCCACCCATGCTGTTAGAACTTCTTCCAGTGTATGTTGGCAATGCCCATAGAAGTATGGATTCAGGTACTCTGTGATGTCCTCTGTTAAGGATTATCTACCATCTGATATAAGGTATTCTGTGCATTTATTCACTTGGGGCTGTAACCTCATAAACAAACAGAAAACACCACAATAGATTTTTCCTCAACATAAGACCAACCCATATAGAAAGTTCAGGATCTACAATAGAGTCCAGTTAAACTGTTCAGCACTAAGACTGTGTGGGTTGACCATTCCTCAGCAGGGTAGAAAAAATTAAAAAGTAGTCAAATTAGTTCACATCAGTAGGTTGCACTACTCTGGCAAACCTCCCCTTCAACAAGAAAATATATTTTTTGAAAGGCAATAACAGCCTGCACCACTAGAAGGTGTGTGTGGTGGTGGTGGTCAGATTTTAGGTACCAGGCCTGGCCAATTCTGTGCATCATCACAGGAGACTGGTACACAGCTCTCCTTCCAGTGTATGCATAGCTACAATTTAGAGACCAAAAACACTAGACACCATTCAAGCATTAGACAAAAAATAACATAAAATTATACATGTAAATTATACAATTAAACTAAATCCATGGAAATATTACTCGAAACATGGTGCAGTGCTCTTGTTTGAATGCTGGTTGAACTTGAACAAAGAAGTAAGGCAAAAATCCATGGACATGACACAATACACTACTGCCTTCTGCTGTTACTCCATACAGTCTCATAATTGGAACAAGCCCAGTGTTTAATCCTGGCATTCCTGCAATTGGTTGTCCAGTATAGTAGTCTATATCCATTTGTTGAAATACAAGAGAATCGGTTTGTGAATTTAGTGAAGATGGAGCAGGTCTAGACCACTTTCGATTAGTAATAACATTTTCTGGGCCTTCACCTGGAAAAATAAGGCATATTTACTTTTGATAACATATATAAGCAAAACATATGAAATTCTTTTTTACATATATTACTGGTTCAATGAATGGGATAGACAATGTTTAATTATTCAAAATATTAACATTACATTATCAGCTTATTTGAATAAACTAGTTATGATGGGTTGTTTTACCTCCTGTGAGTGGCACTGTTTTACACACAATGGGCTAAATGGCCAGATCAAAAGGGTTCAGAGGTTGGGTTCAGAGGGGACCCATTGGACAGCCGTTAGGAAATAAATGGTAGCCTCCCATCAAGGGAACCCAGTGCATTCTTTAATGCGCACAGAGCATTGGTTCTCCCAAAAATGATGCCACAGCTTTATTTCCCATCCAATAGATAACAGCTATTCTAATCTCATCAGTGTGCTCTTTCTGACCGAAGACAGGGTATGGTTTAGCCAGATAAATCTTGATGCTGGCTCAGGTGGGACTTGATCCTAGGAACTACAGATTACAAGCCTGATGCACTACCAACTGAGCCAAGCCTCGTTGCAACTAGTTGGGTAGATTAGTTATATGCACTGCTTGTGAATAAAATTGCCTACCTAGGATGGATAGACTGGCAGCTGATCACAATAAGTATGTATTTGGATTGTTTTATCATCATTAGCTGATTATTAATCAACGAATGATATTTACATATTGATTCTTAGTTATTAATTATTAGCTAGGTTATTCCATGTAAATTCAACCAGGCCAGTTCACCACCCAACATAGATTTCAATGATATTTGGCATAAATGTCAGTACACATAAGATGTCTAATTGTCCAAAATACTTTGAGTCAAAAATATTTTTGTAAGGAGTTATAATCATTTAACCCAAGGAGAAAATATACAAATTGTGACTAAAGGCTTTTCTTTTTTCCTTTGCATCTATGGTAGATGAGAACACCAAACTTGGTGTACTGATGTAAATTTTCCTTATTAACCCTTCCAGTGTCCATGTCATCTGTATACATTTGGAGAATCTAAATTGAGAGGCTAAGGAAGTATGCATCCATCTTTAGTACAACAAAAAAAAACTTTTTTTTTAAATAAAAATTGTTATTGCAATTTATATATATATATCTTATAAAAATATATAATTCAGGCTTGAAAAATAATATTTTGTTTCTTAAATTGATACATATTTTATTAAATTACAATTAAATAATTTTATAAAGCCATAATATATATGCCATAATTTCTTTCATTAGTTATTTGGCAAAAAAATTCTAAATTTTTTTTGACAGCACAGTGAGAAAATAGCTTGGCTTCTGGATAGAAACCTGTTTTTCAGGCTGGACTCTGGAAGGGTTAAGTCAATAACAAAAATCGAATTTGAAAAATTTAATAAAGTTTTAAAAAAAATTTGAAAAAACTGAAAATTTTAAAATGTGAAAAAATGTGATATGGCCCTACTGATAATATATTAAAATTGACATATGTTGTACATTATATCTATAGAAACGTTGTGCGAAATTTGGAGTATGGTCATTCCTTTGATAACGAGAAAAAAAATATTGAATTTGTACCAATGTTATCTCTAATGATACACTTCAGGGGACTGTACTGACACTCTTGCACATGAGCAGTGGAAGAGATGCATTAGAAGCTACCGATGTGTTTGCTGCTTGCACTCAAGTGTGACTTTGTAACTTCAACTACTCCAACTGGCATTTGGCTGCTACTTACAGCTATAATGTTGTTATTGACAAAAGTTCATATCCTTTTTTACAGATGAGTAAACAAAAAAGCCCAATATTTAGTGGGAACAAATTTAGCAATATAAATGTGAGTGATTGGTAAAAACCAGGACAGGTTATTAAATGTTCCAACTTCAGTTCGTATAACTTGAAAATGGTAAATTATGCTTTATTTTTGGTCAACTGTTTTATAATAATTAAGGAAAAAAATTTATTCCGAAATGTGAAAACTGATGGTGTAATTGTGATTACCTCTATTTCTTTAACCTTTGAGGGCAACTATTGTAACACTCCTAAGATTATTAACTTTTCAAGTTAGACTTTTGTCTGATCCAAATTTATTTAAAATTCTGGATAGCTTTGTTGGGTGCCAGGCAATTTTAACTTGCCAAATAAAGTTGAAAAAGGGTTTGTTAGGTATTTGTCTAGCATTACTATCAAGTAAGAATTTAAAAAAAAAAGTATTGTCAAGTTTAATTAAAGTTTAAATCTAATCAAAAATCAATTAACGTTGCTCAAGAGAAAAATAGCAAAAATTCAAAAGTTTCGAAAACAAAGTTTATTTCTAAAAAATTCAAAAACCCACCAAACTCATTTGGTGAATACAAAAGTTGTAGCACTAACAACTCACATCTACCTAAATCTCTACTAACAACTTCTTCTATCTACACATACTGATTCAATGTACTACTTCAACATATTTCAGCTGACTCCTATCATAATTCTCTACTCAACAATACTTCTCACAAACTAACTCCTACATCTCTACTGACAATTCTAATTTCTCCACTAACTCTGTGACCTAACATCACTTAGTTATAACATGCAGTGTACAAATCCAGCATGTCTGTTGCACGCCAAGAAAACATTTGCATAATCTGACGATAGCACTAGATATGACGCAAGAGTGGTATTGTCCTATACACGAGCATTAACAACTGACAATCAAAAGTTGAAGTTGCACATGAAATAATAATCCCCAAAATGATAAATATACTGTAAATAAAGTAAAACTAGTTAAGGAAAAGTAAAAGTGAATGGGTGGATCATCACACTATGTCATCTTTGCTGATATTATCTTAAGAACAGTGCAAGGCAGAAGCAGACACCAGATGGTTTAATCCAATAATAGAAACTGTAATTGTTTTCTTTTACTAGATTTCACAAAATTAATTCACATTGCATAGTACTTGGTACTTCTAAAATATATTAAAATATAAAATCAATACTCTTGATCACTATGCCAATAACTTAGACCTTTTCAGTTTAAATGATTATATATTCTAATTATTTATGACTAAATTCTTTATTATCAACATATTTTATGATAACATTTATTTTGTCAGCAATGAATACGACTTTATTAAAATGAACTATATTCAATCTTGCGTATGTGCAATTTTTTTCTACTCATTAAATTCGAAGGAGCATCTTTTTTCTTGCCCAGGGCACCAAAAGAGCTATGAATGGTACTGCTTAGTTCTTTGCTTATTTGGAACTACACTAGCACTTCCTTAATTATTATAGAACAATTGATATATTAAAATTACTTCACATAATTATTGTAAATACCTACTTCATTAGGCTTAAACTCATATTTTCATAAGTACTACTCTACCTAAGTACTCATATTTTCATGAGCCAGGAGACAGCTAATTAGCATTTGGTTGCTTACATTTTACAAAAGTGAGGAGAGATGTATTAACCGTTTTCTTCCTTCCAAATAGCTATCACAGTCCTTGGGCAGCTTGTGATGCCCCTTCATTCACTTTTACTTTACCAGTTTTGCTTAATTTATGTTATATTTATCATTTTGGGGATTTTAATTTCATTTTTTGGCATCACAGTGCTCGTTTCCGAGAGCATAGGAGTTGAACATGCGCAACTCTGATCTTTCGATTGTCACCCACTAAAGCGCGTGTATTCAAGGACACGCCCTCTCTTGTGTCATAGCTTGCACGCTCGTCACTTTATGTAAATGTCTTTCCCGGCGTGCAACATGACACGGCCAGGCCTTTGTACAATACGATATAGCAGTGACATGTGATCACACAGTTAGTAGAGAAGTAGAAAGAGTTGTAATTGAGACAGTTGAAGTTGTTAGTTGGACAGAGTTAGTAAGCAGTGAGATAGTGATGACGTAGTCAACATCTTCATCAACTGTTGGTGGATTGAAATAATTTTAGAAATAAATTTGTTTGTTATAGAAACTTTTTGAATCTTTGCTATTTTTACTCTTGAGCAATGTTAGTTGATAATTTTTGATTGTAATTTAAATTAGATTGACAATCATTTATTTTGAATTCTTACTCGCTAAGTAACACCTGCTGGTAATTAATAAGAACCCTAATTTCAACTTATTTGACAAACTGTTATTATTGCCTGGCACCTGATTAAGCTATCCGGAGCTTGAATAAATATTGGATCAGACAAAGGGTCCAAAACTTGAAAAGTTTATAATTCTTTGGCCCATTACAGAGTGTTAAAAGAAAGTGGCGCACTGAGAACAGGGACCTGCCAGTAAAAGATAGTGGTCCAAGGATAGGGACTGTATATTTATGTATAAATTGTAATGTTATTTAATGTGATTGTCAAAGACAGTAATTTTTGAGCTCATTAGTTATATGTACTATTTATAGATTTAACGGCAGCTTAAGCCAAAAAGTTTCGTTGAGCAAGAAGCTCAACTTTTTTGTGTATTAGTCAAAGGTACTGAATTTCAGTGCAGTTATTGCTGATAGTTAAGATATTTATTGTATGTAGGTAAAGAGTAGAAATGTCCGGACACACACATGCACGATAGATAAATTTTTTTGATAAGCAAAGTGTAATTTTTTAATAAGCTTAGTGTAGCTTTAGTATTGTGTTGTTATATAGCCAAAATTTGTTGTTTAGCAGTCTGCCAAAATTTTTCCAAAATTTCGGCAGACCACTAAACATGTCTGCTAGTAATATGGCTGATTCTGCCATAATGACTCCCGACTTAGAAAAAGTAAAAGATAGGTTGCAGGATGTAATGAAGGAGACAGAAGTGTTAATGAATCTGCTTAATGAGCCTCGGGAGAAAAGGGGAACGACAACAACCCCTAGTTCCATTTTCTGTTCTGTCAGAAGCATGTGATAGAACAGAGTATTATCAACCGCCACAACAATGAGTTGCCAATCCATCTATTAACTATAGTCCTTATGTTAATTGGCCTTTACCTGAGATAAGGTTCGACGGTTTGAAACGTCCGTCATCGTGGACATTTGTCAAATCCATGGAAGAGCATTTCTCCTTTCCCTGAGACAAGGTTCAACGGTTTGAAATGTCCGTCATTGTGGACATTTGTCAAGTCCATGGAAGAGCATTTCTGCTTACATGAAGTGTCCGGCAACAAAAAGGTGGTTTTAGCAGTATCATATCTAATTGGATGTGCTAAGCAATGGTGGAACAATGTAGGATGTCGTCATGGAATAGAGTTTTGGAAAGATTTTAAAAGCGAAATCATGGAGATATATCCAGCTTATAATGATTGGACAGAATTAGCTACGAAATTTTTTTCACGAAGACAAAGGGAAGGAGATAATATAGAAAAATTTATCTGGGGTACAGTAGAGTTATACCAGCTGTACATGCTGATGCCGCTGAAATTAATATTATACATTGCATATTGTCCCAATTGCTTTTGCCAATTAGGGAATTCTTAGAAGTACAAAACGTAAACTCAATTTCAGATTTGGTCAAATTGGCTCGGCAATATACTGCAAGAAGAGATCTGCAGCAAACCAACAATGGATGCAATCCCTGCCAAAGAGTCTTGCAAAATGACTCCTGCACGACCGCATGTTACACGATCCCGACAATTTGCGCTGAACGCGCCTACAACAATACAGAACATAGGAAGCCAAGAATTTGTTCCATGTTAAGCTTTGAACAATGACAATAGACCTAAAACTTGTTTTAAGAACAATAGAGAAACTTTCAGATGTGATTTTCATGGACAACTAGGACACACAGAGCAATATTGTTACAGAAGGAATGACAATTCAGGAAACTTGAATTAGGATCTTTGAAGTGAGAGGCCAAAGTTTCTCACGAAAAGCCCTCTCATGAATTCTATCTTGCCACTATGGCTTTACCTTTTGTTAAGGCTTGTCACGAATAAACCGAATTAGTAGATCGTAACGATACAGAAGCCGATCTTCTGTTTTCAAACGAACAAGTTTTAGATGATAATTATGAAAATTGTCAATTGAAAGTGCAGCCGCAGTCCCTTACCTTGTAGTCCAAAGCAGAATGTTCAAGAAGAACCTATAAAATGTCCGATTAGTGCAATTAATGCAAATTTAGAGAAACAAGTTTGCGATGCAAAGCAAATTGATATTGATAAAACTGTTATAGAAGAAAATGATATAAATTTTGTTGATAATGAAGTTTTAAGGGAAATTAGTACTGATGAAAATAGTTTTAAGTTTTATTTAAAGGAAAATAATGTTGAAGAACAGTTAATTACTGAGAAAAGCAATCCAGAAACTGTTCCGACTGCAAATAAACCTGACGAGTCCGGCAAGTTTGGAAGTCCTCAACTGTTGAAGCGTCATTTGGAGGCAAACTGCAATAAACCTGGAAAATAGAAGGCCAGGTTCTTCAAAAATTAGCACGTAGCGACGAGATATCGATGAAACGACCAGAGCCTGCAGAACGACAACCGGCAGCGAAGCAGTCAACATAGCAGAGATGATGTCACCAGCGAGATCTTCAGCAATGCTTTCACCTGAGGTATCGATCGACAAAGGAAAGATGTCATCGGAACCCGACTGGATGATAATTTATTGCAACGGAGTGTCAACAATGAAATTTAAGTATATTATTCTTCTTCCACTGTGGCACTTAATGATTTATAAATGTTTTCTTTTCTCTGGAATAGATGAAGGAAGTCGCTTTATCGTGGTTTATATACTAAATTGCAAAATTTAATTTCTTGTTGAAACTTTGGAGTTTCAATATTTATTTTCAGAAAGTGAATTTACTATAGTTTGAGTTTATACTGTGTGAATAGATTTTTTTTTATGTATTCTTGTTTATCGAAGTTCTAGTTGTTATATTGTATTAACGTGATTTAAAGTGTATTTTTGTTGATTTTTTTCGTTTCAGCTGACTGGAAGCTGAAAATTGTAAGTAGACATTTGGAAGTTTAGAAATTGTAAAATGTTTATGGATATGAATGTTGAGAGTGATAGAGAATTAGTGATTTAATATTTTTTCACTTTTAAGAACTATTTTGTGTTGTAAAATATGCATTCCAAAGTGAATTTATGTATGCAAAAATAAGATTCATGTAAAAAGTGATTTATATTGGACGAAATGTTATCATCATATATTATAAATTATTTACACATTTTTTTTCTTTATTCTTAGAAATGATGTATGTATGTGTTTAAATCTGTTCAATGTCATCAGTGATATTTATGTGTCAATGATGCGTAATTTTTGGGATGACATTGGCAGCATTTATTTGTATATATATGAGCTGACCATGATGATGACTGCAGACTTTTGTTTTTTTTGGGGTACCTGTTTGGAGCTGTCCCCAATGGCCAAGTCTGGTGACCGAGTTGTCACCAGCATAACTCCTTTGGGAGGGGGACATATAGCTCTAAAAGGGAGGTAACTAATTTTTTTTCAGCTAGCTCGTGATTACTGTCTAGGTGAAGAATTAGCAGATAATTACACTCCCACTTGTTTGTAAAATTTGAAATTTCTTAGCTTTGCGTGTTTGATGTAATTAGGAGGATATAACGGAGTTCGAATACCCATTTTTTTTTATGTGGATTAGGCACAGAAGATTTAGCTTTCACATATTTTTGATTGTGATTAGGGGATAAGCAGAAGCTCTGTACCCCGCTTGCAATGTATGTAATTGAATTTTTCTTTCTTTAACCTTTCTAAAAGCTAAGTAGACAGGAGTGAATTAACCCACTTTTCGTGCAGTTGAAGTTATGCCAATTTCGAGTTTGTATCAGAATGTGATACTAGGAAGTCTGATAACACTAGTATACAGTTAACTGCCACAGCCATTGGTATATATTTACACTAGGTTTAACTTTTACATTCTTAATAGGAGATTTGGGAGGAGGTACCTTTGGTTGTGTTGGAAAATTGTGTCAAAGTGAGAGTAGATCGTTTTATCAAAATTTGCGTAAGCATACTTTTACTTTATTTATGTTCAACCATGTGTAAATGACATGAGATGTCCTTTATTCAAAATTTGCTCATCAAAAACTGTTAGGTCAAATTTTGACTCCCTTTGGAAGGGGGAGTTGTGATGCCCCCTCATTCACTTTTACTTTACCTTAACCAGTTTTGCTTAATTTATGTTATATTTATCATTTTTGGCATCACAGCACTCGTTTCCAAGAGCATAGGAGTTGCGCATGCGCAACTCCGAACTTTCGATTGTCACCCACTAAAGTGCATGCATTCAAGGACACGCCCTCTCTTGTGTCATCGCTTGCGCGCTCGTCACTTTATGTAAATGTCTTTCCCAGTGTGCAACATGACACGGCCGGGCCTTTGTACAACACGATATAGCAGTGACGTGATCACACAGTCAGTAGAGAAGTAGAAAGAGTTATAATTGAGACAGTTGAAGTTGTTAGTTGGACAGAGTTAGTAAGCAGTGAGATAGTGATGACGTAGTCAACATCTTCATCAACTGTTGGTGGGTTGAAATAATTTTGGAAATAAATTTGTTTGTTATAGAAACTTTTTGAATCTTTGCTATTTTTTCTCTTGAGCAACGTTGGTTGATAATTTTTGATTGTAATTTAAATTGACAATCATTTATTTTGAATTCTTACTCGCTAAGTAACGCCTGCTGGTAATTAATAAGAACCCTAATTTCAACTTATTTGGAAAATTGTTATTATTGCCTGGTACCTGATTAAGCTATTCGGAGCTTGAATAAATATTGGATCAAAGGGTCCGAAACTTTAAAAGTTTATAATTCTTCGGCCCTTATAAGCTGTTTCATATTGTTTCCTCCAAGTCAATGTAACTCGGAAACTATTACTGGCTGACGCACTCCAAAATTGTTTATAAGGCACAATAGATAGTCATTGTAGTCATTCCTTCAATTTCAGACTGTCAGTCCAGATTACATTGATGACATAGTGCTGTTACTTGTCAGCACTAACTTTCACATTTCTCCTTCTACCAAACAACCATCTGATTGTTACTATTTAATTCATTAATACACCTGGACATAACAAAAGCAAATTTGAAAACTTCCCCCCCCCCACCTTTTTATAAGACTATTTACTTTAAAAATTGCAACATTAAAAGTTGAAAACACAGGAATTAAAACCTGTTATACAAACTGAAGTTGGAATATTAATAACCTGTCCGTTTTTATCAATCACAATCTACTCAACATTTGTATAGTTAAATTTGTTCCCTCTAAAATACTAGGCTTTTTTGTTTGCTCATCTGTAAAAAAAGGATATGAACTTTTATCAATAGCAGCATTATAGCTGCAAGTAGCAACTGAATGCTAGTTATAGTTACAAAGTTGCGCTTGAGTGCAAGCAGCAAACACATCAGTAGCCTCTAGTGTGTTTTCTCCAGTGCACATGTGCAAGAGCATCACAGTGCAGTCCCCTGAAGTGCATCATTAGCGATATAATTGGTACAATTTTTTTTCATTATCAGGAAATGACCATACTCCATATTTCATACTACATTTCTATGAAGTATAATGCACAACATATCTCAGTTTTAATTTTTTATCTATGATGCAATAACCTAGCTCACATTACTTTTTTTCACCTTTAAAATTTTCAGTTTTTTTTTCAATTTTTTTTTAAAACCATATTTTTCAAATTCTACTTTTATATTGAATTAATAAGGAAAATCTACATCAATACACCAATTTGGTCTTCTCATCTATCCCAGAAGCAGAGGAAAAAAAAAACTTTAGTCACAATCACAATTTGTATACATTGTATTTGTCACAATTTGCATTCCCCTTAAGTTAAAAGTTTATAACTCCTTACAAAAAATATTTTGACTCACAATATTTTGGACAATTCAACATCTTATGCATACTAACATTTATGCCAAAGATCATTGAAATTTCTCCAAAATTTTGATTGATGAGACATGGAATAACCCAGCTATTAGGTTAACTTTCATTAATATCAAAAACATATGAACGCAGTGACTTGACTAAGCTACTGCTTCCCAACCTTTGCTGACAATTCAAGTACTTTAAAAAAAATCAAGGGTGCGATAACATTTGTTATTCCTCATGTATTGTAAACTTTTTAAATATATTGATTGATCTATTACTGGTCAGGGGATGATGCCTACATATTGAATATTAATTATTAGTGATTAATTAATGATCAAAGCTAAAGATAGATTATTTGAATGTGAGGGCTAATTTACTGCATCCGTAACTGATTGAGGCTCACAAAGTGCAAAGACTTCTTTATATCATGTAACTATATTTTAACCACTAACATTTTGATTGGTTGTTTTTATCTCTGAGTGGCACTTTTTTGCACACAATGGGCTAAGGCCAGGTCACATGGACCCTGAAGACTCAGAGATGGTTGGTGGAGGAGACCCACTGGAACGGCTGTTGGGAGACAAATGGTAGCCTCTAATCAAGGCCATCCAGTGTGTTCTCTAACATGCACAGGATATGGCTCTCCTGCACATGAGGCCACAGCTTAATGTCCCATCCGACAGATGGCGGCCTTTCCAAGCCCATTGGTGTCCCCTACCGACTGCTGGCAGGGAAGGGAATTTTGCGAAGATAAATCTCAATGCTGACCCAGCTGGGACTCGAACCTGGGAACTGCAGATTACAAGCCTGGTGTGCTACCGAGCCACCACTTAACCACTAACAACTTGTAATTAATAATCATTATGTAGGTACATCTGCAGTTTAAGGCATCCAGCTCACTAAACTGTGCCACAAATGGTAACTGAATACTCTTAAGGTGTGTATAGTGCTTTCATCAGATCTTGGCAGTTGGGGAAAAATGCACTTTTCCAGTTTAAGGGTGGAAGGCTCAAACACACGGTATGTGTGATTTCTATACGGCAGTCATAAGAGCAGTAGCCTTAATGGTTTTGTGGCTTGTCACTGTGCGATCTCTATGGAGTGGCAAGGAAGTGTTGAAGGAGAACAACAGAATGGGAGCATTTGTGAACATATAATACAACTACACCTTGTTTTGCAGACAATTTTCTCCACTAAATCAATCCTGCCCTTGGTCAGTAATTGACACCAATGGTGTCAATTACTGACCAAGGGAAATTACTGAAAAGCTGCTGTGTATCAGATGGGATTTAAAGTCGAGGTCCCATGTGTAGGAAGGTCATACTCTATGCATGTTAAAGAACATGCTGGATGGACAGGAGGATACCATCTTTCTCCAGGCTGCTGTTCAATGGGTTCCCCAACCTTCTGTCTTCTCAACCTTGCCATTTAGCTCATTGTGTGCAAAAAAAGTGCCCTTCATGGATATAGCAACACAATCCAGACAATCTAGGCACTGTTTATTTCTTCTCATTATTCACCATTATTTTAAGCTACAGTAAGAATCTTTGAAGAAAAACAATCCCAGATAATCACTGTGTCTATGTAATTTAATTAAATTTTTTACCAACAGACTCAGGTAATTCTGCTGCTTCAGCTCTATAATCATCTTCCACATCTTCCATAAGAGCCAATTCTTCTTCAAAATTGGAAGGTTCGTCATCTTCATTTGATTTTCTCCGTTTGTAATTTTTTCCACTCATCCGTTGGCTTAAAAATGGCTTACGCTTTCCATCCATTGTAACTAGTAAACAAATAAAACTAATTAAAAATATGTTAATTTAACATCAAATTTTACTCCATACTAATATATGTTTAATAAATCAATATATAGTTTGTGGAAAATACGAGTTTTACCAATGTATGGGATTCGAACCCACATCTTTCCAGATTAACACTGGAGGGTGCTGAGACCACTAAACTAATGCTGGCTCCGTCTTTTTTTCCACTAATGTGATCTTTATGGAGCAATGAGTTAGCTTAGTGGTCTTGGAACACTCTGGAATGAATCTGGAGAGGAGTCAACATGGAGAATTCAAAATCACATCTGGAAAGACGCGAGTTTGAATTCCGCACTTTGGTAAAACTAATTCCACAAAACTATTTATTGATTTACTGACTTCGAAGTCGACAGGTAACTCTGTGGATTTACTATTTGTGTTTAATAAACTGCATATTCATTAATTTACTATGAAAAATATCATTTTTTAGCAGAGTGATATTTGACTGGACTATCTGTTATACTAAGAGAAGTGCTGAATATTTTTTCAATAGCTGATAAAGAAATGTACAATGTGTGTTGATGAAGTTTTCATTTAAGCTCTGTGAAATGCTGTCTGTTAAGGCTAGTAGGGTGTTGATTCATTTTATCCCTGCACTCCTTCCTTTCAGAAACATTATCTACTGTCTTATCACATAAATGACTTGTTATTTCTCTACTGCTTTTTACTCAGAAGAGTATGGTTGATTTCAACAGCCTGTTTAAAATTGAATAATCATATTCAATTTCATGTATTCTGAGATGCCAGTTTATTAGGCACACCACTCTTGTTAAAAAAAATGGTTCAATCCAATACATTGTGACTATAGTGTGTGGAATAATTCAGGCAGACCAGCTCTCGAGCATCAGTTAGTTGGATTGAGCATCAGAATGGGCAAAATGAGCAATCTGAGTGACTTTGAATGTGGCATGATAGTTGGTGCTAGGCATGCTCGTTCCAGTATTTCCCAAATGGCAGTCCTCCTGGTCTTTCCATGCACAACTGTTTCAAATGTTTACTGAGAAGGGTGCAAAAAGCAAAAAAAAAAAACAGTGATCGACAATCCTATGGATGAAAAAGCTTGTGGATCAGAATGGTCAAAGTAGACATAGGAATTGTGCAAGTGAACAGACAGGCAACAACAAGACAGATAGTTCCAAGTCAACAACAAATCACAGCAGGGGCAAATAACGGTGTGCAGAAGGTCATCTCTGAAAGCACCACGTATCAGTCCTTGTAGCAAATGGGTTACAATGACCACCAACCATCTTGAGTGCCAATGTTGTCAGTGAAGAACACAAAAGCTTGTCTCCAGTGGGTGCAGGAGCATCAAAACTGGACCTTTGAGAACTGAAAAAAAGTTAACCAGGTTGGGCAAATCAGGGTTCCTTTTGCATCATGCTGATGGATCAGAATTTGGTACAAACAACATAAGACCATGGAGCCATCTTGTCTTCTGTCAACAGTACAAGCCAGTGGTGTGATGGTGTGGGGAATGTTTTGCTGGCACACATTAGGACACAATCAGCATAATGCACCTGCTCACAAGGCTCACATTGTCACCAAATGGTTCAGGAACATGATGACAAGTCTTCCTTGATTCATTAGCTTGTATAGTTCTCAGATCTAAACCCTCTCAGGCATCTTTGGGATGAGGTGGTAAAGGCTATTCGCAGTGAGACTATGCCACCATCCAATTTGCAGCAACCATGTGACACAATCATTTCTGCAAGGTGCAACATTACTGCAGAACATTGGATTGTTTTACATCTGAGAGGCACTTTTTTGCACACAATGGGCTAAATGTCCAGGTCACAAGGACCCTGAAGGCTCAGAGAAGGTTGGGGGAGGAGACCCACTGGAATGGCTGTTGGGAGACAGATGGTAACCTCCCATCAAGGCCATCCAGTGTGTTCTTTAGCATGCACAGGGTATTGCTCTCCCACACACGGGGCCACGGCTTAACGTCCCATCCGACGGACGGTGGCCTTTCCAAGCCCATTTGTGTCCCATACTGACCATGGGCAGGGCAGGAAATTTTGCAGAGATAAATCTCAATGCTGACCTAGCTGGGACTTGAACCTGAGAACTACAGATTATGAGCCTGGCACACTACCGACTGGGCCACTCCTGCCCCACTGCAGAACACATCTAGCATTTTGTAAGTTCCATGCTTTGATGAATTCAGGCTGTTCTGAAAGCCAAAAGAGGCAAAACATGCTACTAGGTAGGCACACCTAATAAACTGGCATCTCAGTGTATAGATGTAGGTCATTAGATACATTTTCAGATATGTAAAAATGGAGGCAGACCAGCTGAAATGTTGTGCGGGGTAGTTCCATCCATTGTGTATAAATTGGAAGCAGGTAGGGGAGCATTCATTCCCTTCCTGCCAGCAGAGAGAGTAGCAACATTCTGAGGTGTGCATTATTACTTTAGTGACTGTGGATCAAGAGAGCATTTACATCCATTGATTTTGAATGATTTTAATGTCTGTTTAAATGAATTTTCTGGAATGCTTCACACAGGCTTTCAGTAACCTTGCTCCTTCATGTGCAACAGTTTTTCATTGGTTGAATTTAAGAGAGGTCAGACATCAATGAAAGATGAAGAGTGAAGCAGAAAACCATCAATGGCAGTGACTGAAGAACACATTGCAATGATGGAGATAATGATCAAAGGAGACTGCCAATTGACCTATGAGGACATAGTCTTCCCAGCAGATTAGTTCACCATGTGTTTCAAACATCCTCCAGTCACCTTCTAGTGAAAAATATTTCATCTCAATGGGTTACCACAATTTGACTGAAGTTCAAAAATGCACGTGTGGAATGGTGCTGTGAAATGCTTCAACAGTTCAACAAAGGCAACTCTCGTCAGATTTCCCATGTTGTTATGGGAAATAAGACGTGGATCTACCAATACGGCCCAGAAACAAACTTCACTCATTGATTTGGGTCTTCCCAGATGGCTGCATGACATAATCAATAACCAAAATGAGCCCTTGCTTAACTGGTGACAGAGCTAAAGCAATCACTACAAGCTTTGTCAACTCACACTAGATACAGTGTTATTATAGAGAGTTTTAATTATGCTAATATGAATATTATGGAGGTGAGCCCCGGGTAAGGCATGGATGTATGTGTCGTTTTTCTGCTCAGGTCCTGCCATCCTCTCAGATCTTTTACATTGGCATATAAACTGACAGGCTCCTGTCAGACCTCTGTGGCAAGCATCTGCTTGAGGGGGTATTTATTTTTTTATTCCATGTGATCTAAGGATCAACCACAAATTATTGTGATCAACAGTTTTGACTATAAAACAAGTAACCAAACATTTCTGAAATTAGATGTTTCTTAAGAATCTGCCAAAGTGAAAATATTTGATCAATACATCCTCTACCACTTCTGAATACACACTATTCATCACACAGTTATCCATCAACCAAATTCTTATTTCTATTAAGTACAGCCATGCAAAGAACCTTACCTGAAACAGAAAGTAGACCAATTTTCCCTATAATTATCATAAAAAGTGCAACTTTTTTTTAAATTAGGGATAATAATAATAGCTATGGTAAAATCCTTAGTAACACCTTTATCATAAAAATATTCAAAATTTCAGTCAGCCATGTGACAACACAAATGTTCCCAGCTCTAAGCATTTCAATGGTGATTTCATACACCCCTGGGAAATTATGCAGTTTTAATTTAGAGACAGACAAAGTGATTTCAGAATGTGATATATGGCCAACATTAAAGCAGGAATGCATCTATCTTCACTAAAAACAATGAGAGTAGAAATAACCATATTGTTTAAAACATTTCTGAAATGCTCAGCCCACCTAGCCATGACAGAATCTTCACTTTCAAACACCTTACCATGTTTATCCCTCAATTCCTGTGTATCTGTGTTTCTTCCCACACAAAGATTAACTATTTGGCACTTGTACAATTCCTTGCTGTTTAGCTGCTGCTGCTTCTTTGTCAGCCAAGCTACCAAAGATACTTTCAATGTTAATGGATCCTTTACACTTTATTAACTCTTACAATGTAGAATTCTTTTTTTCTTTTAAAAATAGCAATTCAACTTCTGGGGCCTTATTATATATTAACTAATGAATGAAATACTTTATATTACATATCAAAAGAAAAAAAAAAAAAACATTTACTTCTGAATTTTAAAAAATTAAAATAAAAAAAAAACTGGGTAAGCATAAAAAACATGTTGCATCTTCATTTGTAGTGATTTTTGTAAACTGATTAATCAGCCACCGACACTATAAAGGTCAAGCAGTTTTTGCAATGCTGTCCATAGAGCTAGTAGGGTGTTGATTCATATTATTTCTGCACTAAGGTTCACAGCCTTATCATTCAGATAACTGTTTCCTCAGTCACTTTTTACCAAAAAGAATGCTGTTAGTGTCAAGAAAATCCTGTTAAAACTAATCCCATTCTCCAGTAGTAAAGAATCACAAGATAAGTCCTGTAGACATGGAACTTATGAAATGATGAGCTGAAAAAAATTTGGTTTTGCCATGAGTGGGATTTGAACCCACGTCTCCAGGAAACATGTCTATTATGCTAGACTACTTAGCATAATAGACATCAATGGCTACCTTTTCTCAGCTAAGTAACCTTATAAGCTTTCTGGATTTTATTTATTTGATTTGCACTAGTGGCGCCATCTATCCAGGAAGTGGACAACTCCGTTGCCTCTTTAGAGATGGAATTAATATTTGTCACTCGCACTCTGGGCATTAAATCAATAATTCAGTAGTAAAGAATCACAGGATAAGTCCTGTAAACATGGAACTCATGAAATGATGAGCTGAAAAAAATTTGCTTTCTCAACTTCAGAAGTAAATCAAGATTGTCATAATGACCCAGTAGCCTATCAGAGTATGCTTTGGCTGTATCTGGATCTTTCAGAGCATCAGTGTTAAAGGTAATTCTCTTAACCTTAAGTTGTAAAACACTTTTGACCAGGTAATGACCAGACCCAATTTCAGCTCCGCTACATGATCTGGTATTTCTAACTGAACTAGCCCATTTGCTGTTAATATATAATCAATAATATTCCTATGCAATATCATCATATATATATATCCTATGCAATATCAATATCATCAGGGTAAACCGATGTGTATTTATAAATGTCCGGTATTTACAGTATGTGTTAGTTATTCTCAAACCATTTTTACTTGAAAAATTGAGTTGAAAAAAATTGGTTGTCCTGACTGGGATTCGAACCCAAGTCTCCCAGAAGCATGTCAGGTGTCTTAACTGCTAGACCACTAAGGAATTTTTCAACTCAATTCTTCAAGTGTTCCTTATCTACAGGACGTTTCCTGTGATAATTTATTACTGAATTAAGTTTACTTACCTGTAGGTGATGTTCCCCATTACCATTAAAACTACCAATGCCAAAGGGACCAAACACCCCTATGCAAAAGTCAGAGTCAGCAATAACTTTAGCATTAAAGTCACCTAGCACAAGAGAAATATTTCCTTTCTTGACAGAAATTATCCTAAAGTTGTCTGTAATACCTATCTTCCTTGACCTCATCAGAATCTTAAGTAGAGAACAAATAACATTCAAGTCTTTAACCTTAGTTTAAATTCAGTTGTAAGAAATTCTTCATTAATGCAGTCATATCTTACAAGAGCATCACTGGCCTTGTCTGCTGAGAAGCAAAGCTACACCTTGGAGATGCTTTCCATTCTCCCTTTCTGAAATGAGAAATTTAGGATTATTTTTAAGAATCTGACCTTTATCTGTTCATCTGGTCTCTTGCAAGCCGAGAATATCAAGGTTATAACAGTGTAATTCTTGTGTGTATGTTTATTATAAGGAGGGAATGCCGACAACATCAAATAGCCCCTAATCGCAGGCATAGTGGGGGAATGGGCAAAGACCCATTCCCCCACTACTAAAGGCTGATTCTACACTGGAAGACTTCCTCCAATGTAGGTTTAATGATGCCCATAGATGCACGAGTTCAGGTACCTGTGATGACCTCTGATACGGATTATCCACCAGCTGATAAAATGTATCCTGTGAATCTATTCACTTAGGGCTGTCAATGGATGGTGGCCTTTCCAAGCCCATCAATGTCCCCAACTGACCAATGGCAGGGTGGGGAGTTTTGTGGAGATAAATCTCAATGCTGGGCGAGGTGGGACTCAAACCTGGGAACTGCAGATTACAAGCCTGATGTATTACTGACTGAGCCATCTCTGCTTCCCCCCCCCCTTCAGTGAAAGTGTTGTGTGCTTCAATTGTGTTTTACTCATTGCAGAGTGTAACATCTTTATGTATGATATAGACCATCCCATGGTTGAGTGGTTAGCATGCTTGGCTACTGATCTATGGGACCTGGGTTTGAGTTCCAGGTAAGGCATGGATGTGTATAATGTACCTAAATTATATAAATAAAAATGAGCCATTATTCAATATGAAATTACTTACGTGGAAATTAAATATCAGTGATGCTTAAAAATCAACTAGTGCGCGTAAATTTAGTGGTACTAAACGTTGTTTTCTTTTATTTAGTCAGACTGCCTGTAATACTTAGCGGGTGTAAAAGTGTGGCTAGAGATACCACTTACTATGTGGATGTGGATTTTAAATGGATGTGTGTGTTGTTTTTCTGCTGAGGTCCTGCAATTCTCACAGACCTTCTACTATGGCATATAAACTAACAGGCTCCTGTTAAGACCTCTGTGGCATGCAGCTGCTTGAGGGGGTATTAATTTTTATTATTATACAAGATATTTAAAATTATTAAAAGTTTTAAGATTCTCCAGAAAAACAGACTATGGATTTTTCATTTCAGAATATCAAAATGTGACTTTTAATACACACATTACAATTCACCAGATCTTTACCATTTTATATCATATATCAGTGCACAAGTGTCTTATCAGATTATTTTGATAGTATCACTAAGTTATTGTTATACATATTATTCATTTTCACAATTACAAGAAATATTTGAAATTTCAATTATTCTGAGCCTGCCATATAAAGTGGTCTGTGCAATTTTGAGCCTGACACAACCCAAAATGCCTAAAATATGTATGCTTTATGTATGCATTATATGTTTACTATGTTATAAAAAATAAATACCCCCTCAAGCAGCTGTTTGCCACAGAGGTCTGACAGGAGCCTGTCAGTTTATATGCCACAGAGGTCTGACAGGAGCCTGTCAGTTTATATGCCACAGTAGATCTGAGAGGATGGCAGGACCTAAGCAGAAAAATGACACACATCCATGCCTTACCCGGGGCTCGAACCCAGGTCCCTTAGATCAGTAGCCAAGCGTGCTAACCACTCGACGTTATGTATTTAATATGTATATTCACTTAATAAAAGTAGGCCTCCCTCTAAAAAATTAAACATTTTTCACCTTAGTCAGACCAGAAGAAAAGAAATCAAAAACTAGATGCAACACAAAACATACCAACAATCCAGTAAATTGTTCAGTATGAAAATACAGTACATCACTACCATACTGTACATTATTCATTTACATTATTTTACACATCTTACACAAATGGGCTGGAGATACGAAAATTTCTGATTTAGATTATGCTGATGATTTAGCCCTTTTGGCAAATGATGTTGATGAGATGAACTCTTTCATTCGAGCTGTTGATGAGACTGGTAGTACAGTAGGTTTGGTTATAAACAGAGAGAAAACTAAAGTGATGAAAATTGGTCAGGCAGGTTGTGATTCAGTTAATCTGAATGGTTGCAGTCTTGAGCAGGTGTCACAGTTTAATTACCTTGGGAGCTGCGTAACTGATACTGGTGATGTGCGGCATGAGATTAACAGACGAATAGGTATTGCTGCCGGGACTTTTAAGAATCTATGGAGATTGTGGAGAAATGGGCGTATACACCTAAAGACTAAAATTAGACTGTATAATAGTTTGGTTCTTTCTAGGGTTAGTTATGGTAGTGAAACTTGGACGCTGTGTAAGCAAGATAACAGGAAACTAGATGCTTTTGATTCTAGATGCTTACGCAGTATCTTGGGTATTAGGTGGTTTAACTTTGTAACTAATGATGAGGTTAGGCAAAGGAGTCTGCAACCTCCTTTAACCAGCATATTGTGCAGAGAGAGACTCCGCTGGTTTGGCCATGTTGCCCGTATGGATAATTATAGATTGGCGAATAGGGTTATGAACAGTGTGCCTAGAGGCCTCAGAAGGAGGGGGAGACCTAGGATGCGGTGGGCAGACAATGTCAAACAGGACCTTGTTAGAATTGGTGTACAGTGGCCGGATGCAGCAGATGTAGCTCAGGACAGATATGCTTGGAGAATTAAACTGTGCAGTCTGGTTGGACCTCCGTAGCCCATGGCTGCTTGAGGGTGATGATGATGATGACACACATTCAGTTACCATTTATGGCACCATCTAATGAGCTGTGCTGTAAACTGCAGATATACTGATTTTAAAAACACAAAGTAGAGGCAAACGGAAATGGAAAAAAAAAGTCAATAACTTAAAAATAGTATTCAACTCGAGGAAATATTGCTATTTAATTCTGCTGTATTTGTGCAAACACCTGTGATGACAACCGACTTTCAAAGGGTAAGAATTCTCTGTTCATATTGGCTACACTAGCCGCCAATACTAAGAGTAATGCCACTTCTCCCTATTTCTACCGCCATGTTGTAAACAGCTCATAGTCCACTTCTCCCAGTTCTACTCACTATGCAAGCACTGATTTATCTCAGGTAATCTTCCTTCTGCTCTCTGTGCAAGATTCCGATGGGACTTGAAGGCTGGCCCCTTGGGTACGTTAATATACGCTGTAAGCTTTTTTTCTCCTACCGCTCTTCTCCATCCTCTACCAACTCTGAGCCTTTGTGACAAGCAACTTTGCTGGTTGTATGCAGAAAAATGTCATTCAGAGACAAAACAAAATAGTCCAACTCTCCATAAACTACTTTACACTAACATTACGCTGGAGTCAATATATTGCAGGATGATTTCCTGTATTAAAATTAACGTAAACTCCATATCATGCTGCAAATAATTAATAAGTGAAATTTATATAATAAATGAGCCTAAAATTATATAAATAAAAATGAGCCATTATTCAATATGAAATTACTTACGCGGAAATCAAATATCAGTGATGCTTAAAAATCAACCAGTGCGCGTAAATTTAGTGGTACTAAACGTTGTTTTCTTTTATTTAGTCAGACTGTGGCTAAAGATACCGCTTACTTTCTCCCCAGCACAGGTGGCAAACAGATCTGTTCTACGTATTAACGTACGTAAATTCGTCGTATTTTATATCAGACTTTTTGTAGTGAAATTTAATTATGGGAGAATATTCTGTTGATTTTGACTGTACCAATCACTCCGAAAAGAACTGTAAATTAATAAGATTTCGCAGGTAATAACGAAATATATTTTTTCGTTAAAAAGAAAATGAATCATTGTTAGTCAATATTTTGATCAGAGAAGATGTAAAAACAAGATAGAGGTTTAGGAAAAACGATAGAAAGCCTTGATTTATTAGTATTAGGAATATATCCCAAGAATTTCTTTATTTTTGATTTCAAATACTTATTAGCAAAGTAATATTAATTCGAAATGGTACGGTTTCCAAATACGAAATCGTCAGACACGGATGAATAAAATTATGGCAAAATATATAAACTCATACAGTGTAATTACAATTAATTATAAAGCCTTAATAAAATTAGATTCATGTTTTACACATGGAGAGAGTAAGGAAGAGGAGACGACTTAAGCACTTAAGGTTGATGCTACAGCGACTGCGCGGCAGCGAAACATTAGCTCTAGCTATAATAATACAGGGTGTTTCAAAAAGGGCGTAACCCTCTTTGATATTTTTCTATTTGAACTTGACCAAAGACACAAATTTCAAAAGATGCAAATTAGACATATGTATCTACCTTGAAAACAGATGTTGAAAGTGATTTCCTGCAACCTGGATGCAGGTTCGTACCCGTTTCCTGAAATTTGCAGCCACCTTTCATAATATTCGTTTTCTTAGGTTAAAAATTTCTTTCTATGGTAGCCTTCAAGTCTTCAAGTGCATGATGATTGTTTTAAAACACTACACATTTGACATATCCTTAAAGGAAATAATCTGGAGGAGTAAGATCTGGGTATCTTGGGGGCAAAACATTTTTTGAAATCAAATGATCACCAAAAAATTCCTGCAACATGCCCATTGTGTCAATTGCAGTATGGGCGATCATGCCATCTCGTTGAAACCAACACTCTCGTTCATTCACATCCAATATAAAATGTATATATAACATCCAATACTAAATGTACATATAGTGCAATAAACTGTTGATGAGGCCACGATAAACTTCATTAGTTACAGTTGAGTCAAAAAATAAAGGCCCTATCACATGACAACGGGAAATTGCACACTAATTTCCCGTGCGTATAATGGTCGTTCGTGAAAAGTGTGAGAATTTACACTACTCCATATTCGACTGTTTTGACTATTTACATACCCATCCAAGTGAAACCAAGCCTCGTCACTGAAATAAACACGGTCCAATACCTGAATTCCATTTTTTTCAACAAAAGAACGAAATCAACGACAGTACGGTAAACGTTTTTCATGGTTTGGTTCTTTCAGTCATGAACGACACCAATGCAGTAGGCATGAAATTTTAACTTCTTCGTAGCCCTGAAAACAGTAGCTGGTAACAGTCCAAAATGTGAAGATAACTTTCTAAGAGATTTTCTGGGTAAGCGAGTTAAACGCTGAGACACATGATCAAGAACTTTGGCAGTTAACAATGATGGCCGGCCTGGGCTCTTTCAATCCTGTACAGACCCAGTGTCACGAAATTTATCAATCAAACGAGATATTGTCGACTTGTTGGGAACTGCGGACTGAGGAAACTTCAACTGAAACTCCTCTCTATCAAGTTTGTAATATTTGTACGAACAATAAGCCTCAACACTAAATACACGTTCGGTTTTGGAAAACGACATAGCTGACACAACACAAAGGAATTAATGCTTGAGTGAGACAAGCACATGACAAGGTCGTTTCAACTGCTAAAGGCCTTGAGTAGAGTAATGCCAACTGACCAATATTACGTAATAAAATGTACATGCGCATAAGTTCTACTCTCTTATATTTAGGGTGGCTTCCTTTTTGAAACACCCTGTAGAATGATTTCTGCCCTGTAAAAAGTTGCCAATTTGCGATTTTTATATTATAATTTCCTTTTTAGTATTATGTTGTACAAATCATCTTCAAAATAGTTACCGAAAATTATATTTCACTAGTAAATTTATCAAAATAATCAAAATAAAATAAATTATAAAACGTGCAAACATCTTTCTGTATATTTATGCAGTTATGAAATATGAGTTTTAATTCCACTTACAAACCTTTCTGAATTTAAGCAAATTTTTCCATTTCTCTAGGTTTAATGCATTAATGGCATCAGTGATTAAATTTGAACATGATTTTATAATATTAATATTATTTTTCATTTTAAATTTAAAGAGATATTTGATTTCAACAATGAAGATGTTTCTTTCTCATTGAATGAAATGTACAATATCTAGATATTCCTTAGTAAATTAGGGGCGGAGGTGGCTCAGTCGGTAGCGCGCCAGGCTCGTAATCTGTAGTTCCCAGGTTCGAGTCCCAGCTGGGTCAGCGTTGAGATTTATCTCTGCAAAATTCCCCGCCCTGCCCACGGTCAGTAGGGGACACCGATGGGCTTGAAAAGGCCGCCGTCCGTCGGATGGGACGTTAAGCCGTGGTCCCGTGTGTGGGAGAGCCATACCCTGTGCACGTTAAAGAACACGCTGGATGACCTTGACAGGAGGCTACCATCTGTCTCCCAACAGCTGTTCCAGTGGGTCCCCTGTCCCAACCTTCTCTGAGCCTTCGGGGTCCTTGTGACCTGGCCATTTAGCCCATGGTGTGCAAAAAAGTGCCGCTCAGAGGTAAAACAACCAAACAACAACCCAACCTTAGTAAATTATTTTATTTGATAACTGAAATTTTTGTTCAGGTTCTTGATTAAAGCAGACACATTTGCTTTAAGCAGGAAATTATAATATCTCATTATATATGTTTTCATTCTGGAATTTCAAAGTGCATTTTTATACAGATTCACAGAGGATTTTGCTTTTTATTTCATCCGTGAGTGCCACTTTTTCGCACACAATGCGGTAAATGGCTGTCACAAAGACACCAAAGCTTCCTGTCAAGGATATACAGCATTTCATTTAACGTGCATAAGGTGCAGCTCTTTTCCCACACATGTTCATGGCTTAATGTCCCATCTCATGAATGGCATTCATTCCCATATATACAGGAAATTTACTGATGAAATGTGCGATTTCATCAGTAAAATAATTTTCTACCAAAAACAAATATAAAAAAAATTAGTTTCAGTTTTTTTTTGTTATTATTACTAACCTACGCTTATTTTTAAAAAAATGAGTTAATTAGTTTCGTTTCATTCCATAAGTAATTGGGATATAAATTTTAGTTTCGAGTATTTTTACTACAAAATTAAAAATGTTTCTTTTACCCTATAATAAGGAACAAATGCTAAGAAAAAATACATTTAATTGCTTTACAATTTTTTTTTTAAATTCGAAAAACAAATGCGTATTTGAAAAATTTTGCTTTTCTTATCTTTATATTACTGAATTATCCATATATGATTTATGTGTTTAGCCTTCTCTGGTAAATATAAATATTAAAAAATTCATTGTAAAAAATACTTCCCTGGTTAAAGTCTCAAAGTGCTAGTATTGATTCATACCTGCTGAACCGAAACCTGTCCTCTGCCAGAAATGGACATCAACGGGATTGGAAAAGTTCAGTAGGCTCGGTTCTCCCAACCTCCTCTGAGCCATTGCGGTCCTTGTGACTGGCCATTTAGCTCATTGTAAAAAAAAAGGTGCTCAGATGTAAAACACCCAAATTGCTTTGCTGCATATGGTATCATGGCTCAATGTCCCATATGAAGGAAGGCATTTTCAAGAAAATCAGTGTTCCTTTCCTCAATGAGAGCAGGATGAAGTTTTAGAAGAGATAAATCTCAAAGTTCGCACCGTTGCGGCATACAAAGTTATATTTCTGTAATATCAAAATTGTTTTAAACAGTGAGTGTCAGAGTCGTTTAACATGTTCTTTTCAGTTTGTTTCCCGTGTAAGAGGATATATGAAGAAAACACATTTTGTTACTTGCAATGGTGATATGTTTATATTCTGTCCCCACCAAAGATCAGAAATTTAAATCGCTACTCTTATGATTTCTAGACTATTGATTTTAATCTCATTAAATGTAATTTTTTTTAAGAATAGGAAAATAGTTTAATTAACGTAGGAAACAGTATCCATGCTGCATTGCGATTTTGATATTTCAATTCCGCCACTGTATATTGTCAGGCCTGTAATTAAAAAAATAAGTGGAGAGGGTATAAGTGCCGAGATCGACTCATAAAAAATTAAAAAGAATGGGGTCAGTAGACTGAATTCCACTGTAGTATAACATATCCCTCTCTGTTTCTCTTTAAAAAAAAAGGGTGTTTAAAAAATTTCTGAAAAATTTATGAAATGCGCACAAGTTTATAAATTTTTTGCCTCGGTAAACCTTACCCTATAGATCCAGTCCTGTATAATACGTAGTTATACGTTTCTGTTTTATATAGTTTATCAGTTTTCAAAGAAATAACTCATTTCAACTCTTTACTGGCTATAGATATCAATAAAATTTCAAAAAATGATATAATCATTTCTTTTGTTATTATTCCATTCATTCAAATTTATCTATTTGTATTAAATGTTTGTGATAATTAAAATAACAATTATATAACGGAAAATATATATATATAGTACTCTGCTACAGCTATTCCATTTATTATCGAAAAAAAAATCTTTATTAAATCGAAATAATGTAAGTGCACTTTTCTGAAATATAGAATTAATAGTAGAAGCAGTAAATATTACAATAGAAGCGAGCAAAGAATGCGAAAACTAAGCTTGATTGTGACCATAGAATGGTGACAGTAGAAGGTTGTTTTCAGAGCATGAAAATGGCCACCACCCTCCAGCATAGCATCACGATCTTGGACAGGAAAAGCGTATTAGGGCATCTCCTCTCATTCTTTTTCCGTGGTTTGACATTGTCTGCCCACCACATTCTAGAGGTCCTGTATAGTTAGAGAACTGGCCATTTCGGTGATTGTCTGCCATTGGTTGATTGAGTCACATGATTTATGGGCACCATGTTTTGTGGTACGGCGAGTGGAAAGCCTATGAGATTGTGTGTGTAACCTAGGTAAAGCTTCTCAGTTGTTATAGTTTTATACATTTCTACCACTTTTCTGCCCATAAAAGCCCCCATATTTTATCAATGCCTCACTGCGCTGCATTTGGCTGAGAAATTCTACTCATAAAAAAAATTAATGAAGATTTTTCCCGAAATTGCTTTAAAAGACAGCAATGGGCTGCAAAAGTGAAAGCACCTAACTGAAACCAACAAATAATTTCTCTTTATTTCGCCTGCAAAACGAGCTAATGTTTTTCCTTTGTCGTCTGCCTATTCAGCCGTTGGTTCGTTTATCCGTCTGTCTGTCTCTCTACTTGTCTGTCCCTCTGTATTCAATCAACGTTCTAATACGAAGAAAATAACCGAGCTAAAGTAGCAAGCTTCCATTTTTACATAAAACACAATAAGATCTACCCATGAGATTTTCCTCCACCTCTTTTTTGAATCAGAAAATAAAGTACATAATTTGAGCTAGCCCATAATATTCCCTCATAACTAGCTTTCATTAACACTAACAATAACTCGCTAAACATACAAATTGTTTATCTCCGCTGAATCCCGCTCTGCTCTCCTTCAGAAAGGGAACACGGATGGTCTTGGAAACACTGTCTGTCAGATATTACATTAAGCCATGGGTTCGTGTGGTGGGAGCCATACACTGTGTAGGTTAAAGAATATATTGGATGGCCTTGACTGAAAGATTCAATCTGTTCGTAACAGCTGTACAGTGGGTCACCTTCCCCGTTTCTTCTTTGAGCCCTTCGGGTCCTTGTAATCTGGCCATTTATTACAGTGTGCTCAAAAATGTGCCGTCAGAGTAATTAATTCTCTCTTGTTTATGGGTGAGAATGTTTAGAGTTGGATTGTTTTACCTCTGAGCGGTATTATTTTTTTACACAATAGGCGAAATGATCAAATCACAAAGACCCCAAAGGCTCAGAGAAGGTTGAGGGAGAGGACCCACTGGATCAACTGTTGGGACAGATGGTAATCTCCCGTCAAAGCCAGTCAGTGTGTTCTTTAACGTGCACAGGGTATGGCTCTCCCGCACATGGGGCCACAGCTTAAAGTCCCATCTGATGGTCGGCTGTTTGTTACTGACCGTGGGCAGGGTGGAGAGAGAACCTTTAGAGGGTTCCGTTAACAGCTCTCTTGAGTATCACAATAATAGTTCTACTTCAAAAACCAGGAGTTATAATAACTCTGGTAAGAGCATATAAAATCAGCTCTACCCAAAAATTTATATAAGAAACATAACGCATTAACAAATACAGTCAGGGCCAGACCTAGGTGGGGGTGCAAGGGTGCTATTCAAAAGTTAACAATGATAAAAAGGGCAAAAAATTATGAAATTTATTAATATTTCAAGCATTATTCAAGAATTTTTTAAAGACCTGTAAATGGTAGCTAGGCATAAACTGGCAGGAGAGTTGTGTACCAATCCCCAGTGATGATGTACAGAACCGGCCAGGTCTAGTATCTAATGTCCGACCCCGCCTTCTTGCGGTGCAGGTCGTTAGTACCTTTCGAAAGGGATATTCTCTTTTGGAAGGGAACGGAAGGGAGGGATGACAGATCAGTGTGGCCTATTGATCTGGTCATCTATGGACCTTTTCTCTTTTTTTCTGCCCTGCTGAGAGAGTGATCAACTTCACAAGGTCCTTGTGCCTCACTAGTTTGCACTGGTTTATGGCTTTGAGCTTGATTAAGGAAACCGCATTTGCCGCAATGATGGGCCTCTGCTGAAGGCACGGGATATCTTATATCAACAGGAGAATAATTCTGATCAGGTACTTGGACCCTCACTTAGCCAGTTGGACATCGACAATCCTAAACTGGAATAATGTGTCTTAGGCAGGTGATATGGTTCTTCAAAAGGTTCATTTGAAAAGATGGTGCCTGAAATTCCTACCAGCATGGGTGACTTCAGCCTTTAGCGGGGGGGGGGGGGGACAGGTTTTTACCCCATTCCTGCGATAACGGGTCTGTTTGATATCTTTGGCCCTACCTCTCTCAATAAACTAAGTTTCTTTAAAAATCCTGCCAATCATATTCGCTCTGCAGTACGTGGAACGTAAGGACTTGACATAGAGCTTATTCTCTTGATTTCCTCTCCCAGGAATTCCAGTGATATAACCTAGTTATTTTAGGCTTGCAAGATACCAGATGGACAGGTAAAGGCGAGATACTAAAAATAAGTTCCTCTTTTCAGGGAAGGAGGATGGAAAGCATCTCCAAGGTGTAGGTTTGCTTCTCAGCAGACACACCAGTGATACTCTTCTAGGATATAATTGCATTAATGAAGATTCTTACAGCAAAATTTAAAACCAAAATTAAAAGACTTGAATGTCAGTCAACTATTGTTACACCCCCACATAGGATGCCAATAAGGATAAGGAAGCTAGGTTTTATGGATAATTTCAAGATTGTTTGAATTCTGTCAAGATGAGAGATATTATCCATGTTCTACGTGACTTCAATCCTAAAGTTGACACTGACTCTGACCTTTTGGGAGGGGTGGGTGATAAGTACATAGGTCCCGTTGGCACTGGTAGTTCCAATGGTAATGGAGAAATCTCCTACAGATAAGTAAACTTAATGGTTTGCAAATCACTAACACATAATTGTACTACAAACACCGGGACGTTTATAAATACACATGGGTTTCACTTGATGGGTTGCACAGGAATATAAATAGATTATACTTTAATTATCAGCAAATGGGATAGTTTGGTAAGGAATACCAGTTCATATAGGGAAGCCGAAATCGGGTCTGACCATTATTGGTCAAAAGTATCTTGCAACTGAAGCTTAAGAAACGTTGTGCTATAATGTTAAGAAAATTACCTTTAACTCTGAACGTCTGAAAGACCAAGATATAGCCAAAGCATATCATGATCGTGGTTTTCTTACTCCTGAGGTTGAGAGAGAATGGGATAAGTTTAAATGGGCTTTTCTTCAAACCAACAGTACTCGTTTGGGTAAAAGGGAACAGAAGAAACAACGTTTTTTAAGTGATAAGGCTATGGAACTTATTTCTGAAAGAAAGAAGTGCATGATTAATATGAATGAACACCCTACTAAAACTAACTAAACTACTAAAACTAACTAAACTACAAAAACTATCAAACACCCTACTAGTCCTAACAGACGGCGTTACATTGAGCTTAATAAACACGTAAAGGATCAGTTAACAACTGATAAGAATCTTTGGCTTGATAGCTTGGCTGACAAAACAGAGGAAGCAATCAGACAACACAAGAGCAAGAGGTTATACCATATAGTTAATATCTTATGTAGGAAGAAACAGATAGATATACAGGGGTTGAGGGGGATAAACATAGTAAAGTAGTTGAAGGTGAGGATTCTGATTCTTCTAGGAAGGCCGAGCGTTTCAGAGATGTTCTAAACAATTGTGATTATTTCTACTCCCATTGTTTGTAATGAGGATAGATGCATGCCAAAATTGCTTTCGCTATTTTTATATTAAAACTGCATAAATCCCCAAGATTCATGAAATCACTACTGAAATGCTTATAGCTGGGAACATTACTATTGAAATGACTTGAAATATTACTTTGAATTCAAAATATCGGCTGACCGATATTTTGAATTTTTTGTGATAAAGATTTTGGTCCTAAGGATTTTACTAAAGTTATTATTATCTCTAATTTTAAAAAAGGTGATCCTAGTTCTTGTGATAATTACTGGGGAATTAGTTTACTTTCTGTTCCAGATAAAAAAGTTCTTTGCATGATTATACTCAATAGAATTTAAAATTTGGTTGATGGACAACTGCATGATGAACGGTGTGGATTCAGAAGTTGTAGGTAATGTATTGATCAAATATTCTCATTTAGGCAGATTCTTGAGAAATGTTTAATTTAAGAAACCTATAGTTACTAGCTTTATATATTTCAAAAAGAGTTTTCACTCTGTTGATCGACATAATTTGTGGTTGGTCGTTAAATCATATGGCATACATGATAAGTTAGTGTAATCAAAGCTCTCTATAATAACACTGAGTCGTGTGTAAGAGTTGGTAAGACTTGTAGAGGTTGGTTTACCATTGCTAGTGGAGTTAAACAAGGTTGCAATTTGCCCCCTTTTCTCTTTAGTTTCGTTATTGATTATGGTACGCGAAACTCTTTGCAAGAAAAAGATTTTCTCTTTAAATGGTCTAGATCAGTGATTCCCAACCTTTTCTGGACCATCGCCCCCTTTAGAAGACAACAAAAATTTCAACGCCCCCCTAGTCCATAATAGTTAATTTTATATGAAATATTAAAATATTGTTGCATATTATCCGTACCTAATTTATCTGTTTATTTATCTATTAAAAATCATAAAGCAGAAATTAATAAAACGACAACCAAATGTACAATAAAATTGTTTATTAAAATTTTAAAAATAAACACAGAATCAATAAGAAATAAAAAAAATAATGAGATAAACAAAATTAACAATAAATAAAAAAATTAATGAGATGGTTGAGGTTGGTGGAGTGTTAACAATTTGTTAATGTCAGGTTCCAATTTCATTAACATCAATCGCAGATCGCCACGTTCAGTGATGTGTAGTCTGTTCCTCTTCTTTGACAGTAAATTAGCTACTGCACTGAATCCACGCTCAGCCATATAGGACGAAGGAAATGCGATTAAAAACTTCTGTACTATTGCCCACAATCCAGGGTAGAGAACTGGTATTGATTTTTGAAGCCAGAACTCTTGGTATCCATGTTTGAATTTTACTTTGAGTGCTTCGTTAGTCGTGAGTTCTAAGAGTTCCTCTTCCAAATTTGATGATTCTTCAGCATCTGTGTTTGCGAAAGGATCTAAAACCCAAATCGGTATATTCATGTTTAAAATATCTTGGCAACGCTCCGTAAAATCAACATGAAGAACTTTCAAGTGTTGGCAGTAAGTAAATCTTCCGGTTTTGCAGAGACTGCTGATAATGTGGGAAAGTGGTTGTATTCACCTCTACCTAGATTTTGTTTGAATAGAAGAAGTTTTCCCGCAAAAGCAGCTATGACGTTTTTTGTTTTAATTAAATTCAACTCATCACCTTGCAATTGTAAATTAACTTGATTAAATATTTCAAACAGGTCTGTCAAATAAGCGATGTCAATTTTTGACGTAATCAGGTTTTCGCGCAATTTTTCGTCTCTGTCTTCAAGAAAGTCCAGTACTGAGTCAAATAGATTGAAAAAACGATTCAGACAAACACCTTTAGAGAGCCAACGTACTTCTATGTGCAGCAGCAAGCGATTGTAATCTTCATCATTTTCATTACAAAGCTTACTAAATAATTGGTCATTCAATGAATTGCTTCTAATCTTATTGATTGCTTTAATAACGTAATGGAGCGAAGTATGCAGACGTTCATTCAAATTTTTTGCAACCAAATGCTGACGATGAATAATACAATGTACAGCGAGTACATTTGGTACTGTTTGTTTCAAATGCGCTATGAAACCCTTATGACGCCCTGTCATTGCTGGAGCACCATCAGTAGCAGCAGACAAAATATTGCAAATAGGAATTTCTTTCTCTTGAAAAAACTTTTGCTTGGTATTAAATATAGATTCTCCCTTTGTATCAGATTCCAAATTTTTAGCAAATAATAACTCTTCATGAATTTTTTCTTCTTTTATAAATCGTACGTATGATAAGAGTAGAGCTTCGTTATTTGGTAGAGTTGATTCATCGAGTTGAATGGAAAATTTGCAAGTCTTTAAGTAATCACATAATGATATTTCAACATCTTTTGCCATTTCATCTATTCTTCTTTGCACTGAATTATTACTGAGAGGAATTTTTTTGATGATATCTGACGGTGTCTTATGATGAAGAACAGTTTTTAATATCTCTTTGACTGCCGGCAAAATTAATTCCTCGCCAATTGTGTGTGGTTTTCCTGCTTTTGCGATTAACAATGAAACGTTATATGAGGCTCGTAGTCCATCATCATCTTGTTTAGAAGACGACGCAAAAAGGCTTGACATAGTTGGCTGTTTTAAATATTGCTTTTCCAGTTCTTGAAAATAGGATAAATCTTTGTTCTTCTTATCAGCATGCATTTTATTTAAATGCTCTTGTAGCCTAGAAGGTTTCATAGCTTCATTTGAAAAAACTTTTCGGCAAATTAACACATAATTAATGATTGGTTTGTAGGAGAGTATGTAAATCCATATTTCAAATATTCAATACTGTACTGCCGGCATTTCTTTTTAGATGTAAATTCCGACATTTTCAAATACAAATTAACTTCTCAACAGATTTATAGATAGTTATAAAAATAATGTTTATAATGACTTCTAACACTTATCACTCACGACTATCACTTATTATCACGGCGAAGCACATAAAAATAATAAAACATTCTTAGAGCTATCGCTTTTCTAGATTTGATTTTGTGCACGCATTAACTTTTATGTTTGCGATGCTGGCGCACTTGCTCCGTAAACAAGTCATTTCAAGCTCCCATATTCTTGTCGAAACATGTTAAATTGCATGAACCGCGTGTTTGCCTACCAACTTGCAAGGACTTGTCACCGTCAATCTATTCTAAACTAAAACAAATTAGGTATAGGTATACCTAAAGCTAATTTAAAAATGCTTATTAACGCGATAACAATAAGATAATTTACATAGCTAGATAAAATATTTATTCATGAAAACAGGTATTTTCAAAGTATTTTATTATATTAAAAAATAATTATAAAAAAATATTAAATATAATAAATTTATTATTATCATATTATTATTGCATCAAGGTTGATTTGCCTATCAGGACGGACACACATGTCCAACATAATAAGCCTGATATAGTAGTGCATGTTAAGGTATTGAATGAGATTACCATTATTGAAGTAGGAATAACATCTCAGGATAACCTGCAGACAGTAGAGGTTGAAAAGAAGAGGAAGTATGATCTGCTGGCTAATGAGTTGAGCCTAATTCACAAGTGTAATGTTAATATTATACCTTATGTTCTGACGTGGGATGGTATTTTAACTACGTACCATAAAGCATACTCAAAGTGACTTGGAGTGGGAAAACATATTGAAGCTTATATCCAATCTGTGATCTTGAAGAGAACTTTTGAGAGCATCTCAGTCGACTTCAGACGTACCAGTACGCTAGTAAGCGGTAGCAGGGAACTTGTCCAAGCTGCAGTTGAAAAGCTGTACATGACGGATGAGGTAGTGGATGACCAGAATCACCAGGAAGACACCACAGAATAGAAGAGATAAAAAGGTTGTCACAGAAAATTCCATTAAATTTATTTATTTATTTGACCGCCTCTCTTGACTGCCTCAACGCCCCCCATTTGCCTCTGGATCCGCTACCGCCCCCATGAAAGGCTCCAGCGCCCACTGGGGGGCGGTATCGCCCCCGTTGGGAATCTATGGTCTAGATTTATCGAAATTTCTGATTTAGATTACGCAGATGATTTGGCAGTGTTGGCTAATTATGTTGATGGTATGAATTCTTTTATCAGGGTTGTTTTGAGACTTAAAATAGAGTAAGTTTGGTGATAAACAGAGGAAAAACTAAAGTGATGAAAACTGGTGAAACAGATGGTACTTCTCTCTTGATCAGTTTAATTATCTTCGTAGCTATGTAATAGATTCTAGTGATGTGCAGCTTGAGATAAACAGAAGAATGGGAATTTCCTCTGGAACTTTCAGAATCTATTTTGAGAGTGGAAAAATAGCTGTGTACACCTGAAGAATAAAGTTAGGCTGTATAATAGTTTGGTTCTTTCTAGGTTAATTATGGTAGCGAAACATTGCCCTTTAGAAGCAGGAAAACAAGAAACTTAATGCCTTTGATTCTAGATGCTTGCGCAGTATCTTGGGAATTAGATTGTTTGATTTTGTAAGTAATGATGAGGATAGGAGAAGGAGCATCAATTTCCTTTGAGCAACATTATGTGCAGAGAGAGCGACTGTATTGGTTTGGTCGTGTTGCTCGTATGCAGAGCTGCAGATTGCCAAACAAGATTATGAACACTGTGTCTAAAGGTTTAGGAAAAGGGCGAGACGTAGGATGCAATGGACAGACAATGTAAACAGGACCTTGCCAGAATTGGTCTATAGTGGTCAAATGCAGTAGTGGTAGTTCAGAACAGAAATGTCTGGAGAGGAAAATTACAGTCTGGTAGGAACTCCGCAGCCCATGGCTTCATGGGTAATTTGCATGTGTGTAAAACGGAGGGTAAAATGTTATACTGCATTTAAAATCCATTTTTCTGATCTCCCTTCTTTTCTATTTTTCGGCTCAGTTGTGTTCGATTTTTTTCTAGATCAGGGTGTGAATGCATATAATATTTACATGGATGGATGTATAGCAAAAAAAAGAGGCATAATGTTCGAAATCTACTCCCATTAGAAGTAAGGGCTTAATTTTTTCTAATGCAATATATAATGTCAAGGGAAAATTTTTTGTGTAAAAATTTGGGCCTAACGTTTAGTAATTTATGAATAATTCAAAAATTTCAAATTAAAAATCGAAAGATGAATTGTTTCAAAACAGTTGAAATTTAATTTTTTGATATGTCGCTCACTAATCTGTGAGTTTGGAGCGAACACGTACTAATTGTTAGGTTAACGTGCATTGTAATAAACCCTGTTGCAAATGATGGATGAAGAAAAAAAATGATTCAGAACTCGTTACGCTTACTGATCATTACATATTAATCCGTTTTTGCGGAGCTTAATATTTTGGGGTTGCGTAGTAGTTTTCCTTACATGCAAAAAATTACGACCTATCGATCTGTGTACCAAATATGATAGCTATAGCTCCTACTACATTTAGGTGTTCTCGAACAGGAAGACAAACTCCATAAAATATACAGGTGAAACTGTTCCATGTTATCTCAATAGATAATCGCATTTAATATATATATAATATGGTATAACTTAATAATTTAAACAGATAAGTACTGGATGCATTGCATCTTGTATTGATCTCAATTGGTGTAGGAAATCTGTGCGTTGTTGCTAAGGATCCTAGTTCAGGGAAAGATTTTACATTTTCACAAGGGTGCAGCCTCGGGATCAGGAGAAAAAATTTCATGCCGAGTTATCACAGGTTTATGGGGATCATGAATGTTCATATGGCATTGTTACGGGATGGATGCAGAAATTCAGTGGACTGGAGAACCTCGGAGACATCCCTTGTGCCGGAAGACCAAAAGAGGCTGTGAATGAGAGAGAGAACCATGACTGCTGTTTGTAAGCTCCTTAAGGAAAACCCACACATCACCGTTCAGGTAAAAAGTTTAGATATCTGGGTATCGATTGGCAGTGTGGAAACAATTATTCATGAATATTTAAAGTTCCAAAAGATCTGTGGCAAATGGGTATCCCACAAACTGACAGAATAGCAAATAAGAGTTAGAGTCGACTCTTGCAAAGATATGCTGTCAATGTTTGAACCTAGTGGTCCAAAATGATTAACAGTCATTGTCACAGATGATGAGAGGTGGTTTTATTACTGTACAAATTCCCAGAAAGATTGACAACTGCGTTCGGTTTGGGGAAGATGATCCCGGTTTCTCAAATCCTCTGATTCACTCAACAGCTTCAAGATGTAGTAAAAAAACTCCAGGATTTTAAAGATTGATGTTTGAGTACTTCCTTAACCATAGAAAAAACAATTACTAGACAGATTATTGTCACATGTGGCCCATTGCATCCAGTAGATTACTAAACCTTTTTGGGATTTAATTGCAACTGTTAATGAAAAATGGATACTCCACAGTAATTTTAAGTTTTTTCTTCTTCAGGTCCAAAGCTGTATGCAAAGGATGCAGATTGTCACCACACTACTTTGTGACCCAGTAGAGGTTTGAACTCAACTTTTCAGGAGTGAAGGGGAGTCTTGTAAAGCTCACAAAGACTTTTAGATGACCATATTTGAGGATTCTGATAAATGATATAGTCATACAAATGAAACCAAGCGTCATCTGTACAGAACCAATCAACGAGTTCCTCACCATCAGGAGATGACTTGACGTCCTGCGGCATCAATTTTATACGGAAATAATTTCACCCATTTCCTCAGTACCTTATGAGCAGAATACACAGACATACAGGAATTCAAATAAACTGAAGCTTTCCTTTATTTAGTCTTTCACTTTTAATTTTGTATGCAAATAACATTATAATGGTTAGAGCTTAGATTCTTTGCAGTTGGTAAACTCTAAGACTAAGGTTAATAGTGTAATAAATCATTCATTTTGGTTTAAAAACAAGATAAAAACTGAAACATATATCAAAAAATAAATATATAAATTGAAAAAATTTAAATAAAAAAATTTCAAATCATTTAAAGTTTAACCGAAACACTGAAAGTGAGAATGAAATAGCTTTCCTCCCGAGCGAACAAACATACAGTGAGATTTGTGAGTGCAGAAGAAACTACAGAAAAGGATAGTGAAATTAAAGAACTAACGAAAGCCATACTATCCGTTTTGAAACAGATAAAAGGATTTTCTTCAAAAACTACCACAGATCTTCAGTGTTGGAATTGTGGCAACACCGGACACATTAGTACCAACTGTAATAAGTAACGAATGAGGAGTCCAAGTCCATCTACTAGACAGCAGGATGAGGGAAACAGAAATTTGTCAGTCTTGCTTGGCAAAGGCTGGCTGTTGATTGGTTGGCCCCAGGGGAAGTCACCCACGTTTCAACACTACATGGTGATAATAATGGATTAGTAACTGATGGAACCATAAATGGAATACCTTGCTGTATGATAGTCAACACTGCTGCAAATGTAACTTTACTCAGAAAGGATATAATAAAGAAAATAATACCTCATCCAAATTTGAATACTACACAGTCTAAAATAAGCCTACAAACAACCATTGGAGATCAAGCTAAAGTCCATGTAAAGATAGCCAACCCTGATCTTAACATTCGAGTTGATAGCTGTCTGGTACACCATCCTGTTTACATATCTGACATCTATAATGAATGCATATTAGGCCTTGATTTCCTTAAGAAACATGGATTCAGCATTAGACTTAGTGACAGCCTACTCATCTATAAGACAGAAGAGATCCCTGTGCTTAGCCGAACATCTGATTCTTTATCAAGTGTGACTCCAATATTAGTGACGGAAGACACAGAGATCCTAGCACAAAGTGAAATTATAGTCTGTGGACATTGGGTGGAGACTTCTGGGGCCTTCTTATTGACAGTCTGATGCCTCTGGTGAAAGCTTTGGCTCATGGTATCCTGGTTGCAAGGACTTTAGTCAGAATAAATAAACAGATTCCTATCAGAGTGATGAACTGTAACAAATCCAATAGAATATTGAAAAAGGGTGAAGAATTAGCAATATGTGAACCTGTTACCTGGGTAACAAGTATAAATAAAATAGAAGTTACTGATTCAAACCAAAATCATACAGACATCCCATCTCATCTTACTGAATTATGGAGAGAAACAAGACGAATATTAACTGAAAACCAAGCTGTTAAGACCGAGAACCTATTAAAAGAATTTTCTGACATTTTTTCTGCCACATCAAATGATTATGGCCATACTAACTTGACAGAACATAAAATCAACACTGGTGATTCTCCTCCAGTCCATCTGCCAGCAAGAAGGCTTCCATTAGCAAAAAGAGAGGAGACGGAACAACTCATAAAGGACATAGAAGCTCAGGGCATTATAGAACCATCACAGAGTCCCTGGACATCACCAGTAGTTCTTGTCAAGAAAAAGGATGGATCTACCCGATTTTGCGTAGCTTATCGCAAATTAAATGACATAACAAAGAAAGACTGCTTTTCTTTACCAGTATTGATGATACACTAGACACTCTATCTGGGTCAGAATGGTTCTCAACATTAGACTTAAAAAGCGGCTATTGGCAAGTTGGTATACATCCTGAAGACCGTGAGAAAACAGCTTTCACTACAGGAAATGGACTTTGGCAGTTTAAAGTGATGACATTTGGACTTTGCAACGCACCTGCAACGTTTGAACGATTAATGGAATCGGTGTTCAAAAGTTTGTCTTAGGAGGTCTGCCTGGTTTACTTGGACATCATTGTTCTTGGAAGAACTTTCGAAAAACATTTGAGAAATCTTCGTCAGGTGTTTGAAAAACTTAGGGCAGCCAAGCTAAAATTGGGACCAACAAAGTGTAAACTGTTCCAGCAAGAAGTTCATTACCTTGGTCATGTGATCACTACATCAGGGATTAAGACTGGTCCTAGTAAGATAGAAATTGTAAGAGACTGGCCTCCACCACAAGATGTTCATCAACTTCGTAGTTTTATTGGACTTTGCACCTACTATAGGAGATTTGTCAAAGGCTTCTCCAACATCGCAAGGCCATTACATCGTCTGACAGAAGAGGGCCAGCAGTTTATGTGGACCACCGAATGCGATATAGCGTTTCAACAGCTGAAGCAAGCTCTTTCCACAGCATCAGTGTTAGCATATCCACAAACTGGAAAACAGTTCATAATAGATACTGACGCAAGTAACACAGGAGTTGATGCTGTACTTTCACAACAACAAGACAGAAAAGAAAAAGTTATTCCATACTTTAGAAAAACTTTATCCAAACCAGAACGAAATTGTTGTGTCACACGAAAAGAACTGTTAGCAATAGTAAAAGCAATAGAACATTTTCATCATTATCTCTATGACCAGAAATTTCTTATACATACTGATCATGCTGCACTCAGGTGGCTACTAAACTTTAAAAACCCTGAAAGACAAGTGCTAGGTGATTACAGTGGCTACAAGAGTACAATTTCTCCATCGAACATAGAAGTGGCAAACTGCATAGGAATGCAGATGCCCTTTCCAGACGTCCATGTATTGGCAACTGTAAGCATTGCTATAATGCAGAGCTGAAATTTGGTACTAAAGAGGTAATGCCCTTAAGACAAATAACATCGACACAAGCAAACAGTGATATTCCTAACATCTGGAGTCCAGTAGAAATTAAAAAGGACCAACTAAACGATAAAGATATGACCAATATTAGATCTGATTGAAAAATCTGATGTAAGACCTAATTGGGAGCACATCTCGAGGTATAGTCCAACTACCAAAAGTTACTGGGCACAATGGGAGTCATTAGAAGTGAAGGACGGTGTATTATACAGAAGATGGGAGAATATCCACTGGATGGCTGATCCGTTGGCAGATAATCCTTCCTCGCTCCCGAGTGGAACTAGTGATGAAAGATGCACATGATAGGGCCACTGGAGGACACTTCGGTGTTAATAAGACATTTGCCAAAGCCAGGGAACGATTTCATTGGCTGAAAAGTAGGGCAGACGTTGAAAGATGGTGTAGGCAATGTGAGGTATGTGCAGCAAAGAAAGGCCCTAAGACTAGGAATCGGGGTAAGCTGCAGACGTATGTTGGTGCCCCTTTTGAAAGAATAGCCTTTGATGTAATGGGTCCGTTTCCTAGAACTGATGATGGAAATCGATATTCATTAATGGTAATGGATTATTTCACAAAGTGGCTGAGGTATATCCCATCCAAGACCAGGAAGCAACAACACTGGCAGAGATGATAGTTAATAACTTCATTAGTAGGTATGGAGTACCTTTACAACTGGAGTTACCAAGGGCGGAATTTTGAATCCAATGTGTTTAAAGGCATCTGCCAACTATTAGGTATTCAGAAAACCAGAACAACTCCCTTATACCCTCAGTCGGATAGTATGGTTGAAAGATTCAATAGAACAATTACACATCATCTAACATTATTTGTGAACGACCACCAATGTGACTGGGATCGCCATATACCACTCCTTTTGCTGGCATATAGAACGGCAATGCATGAGAAAACTGGACAGACACCTTCCATGATGCTTTTTGGAAGAGAGTTACGTCTTCCCTGTGACCTCTTATATGGTCGACCAGAAGCAATGCCTGTGTCCGCTCCACAATACGTACAAGAATTACAACAACGACTAGAAGAAATCCACCACTCCGTTAGACATAACATCAACTTAGCAAACGAGAGAACCAAAACGAGATACGATAGTAAAGCAAATGGAATTCTTTTCAATCAAGGTGATCTTGTCTGGCTGTACAATCCACATAGAAAGAAGAGGCTTTCTTCAAAGCTTCAGAGACCTTGGGAAGACCATATACGGTAGTTAACAGGATTAACGACGTGATGTATCGTATTCGTCGACGTCCAACTACAAAGTGCAAGGTGGTTCACATGGATGGTTTGGTCCCTTTTCATCGAAGATCTGAAGAAGTTTCGGAATACAGAATTGTTCGGGACGAACAAGACCTAAGCAGGTGGGGGGGGGGCAGTGTTACAACAGATGAACATGCGAATGGCATGTACGAAGTATATCATGAATGCTCACAGATAGTGAGCGTGACAATTAACGTTATAAACTGTTTTAGAACGAGAATGCTTTAAGAAAACAGTAAGAATTGTGAAAGTAAGCAAAGAGAAAATGGAATAGTAAAAGGAAGCAAGAGACAGAGTATTAAATTAGTGTTTAATTAGTTTCTAAAAGGACTGCTCTTAATTTGATTTAAGAAGAAGTATGGTTCCAGTGGAGAAGAGGAATCAACGGTAAAGTTTGTTGTTGGATCCTCTATCAAGGGAGAACAATGGTAAACGTTTTACATGTATAAAGTATAAATTATTGATAAGGTTATTTTAGTGTCACAAATGAGATTCAATACAAAGTGATTTGTCTTTATGCTAAGAGAAATATAAATACTTGTGCTTAGATAAAGTTGATTAATTTGTAACAATTTGGTGTCATTGTAATAAATTACATAATTCATACTTTAGTAGTATACATAAATATTATTTATGAACCCACGCTAAACATTCATCTCTTTGAATATATAACAATATAATTTAAAACTACCTTTGAAAATGCGAATTATAATATATTGTTACGAATTACAAAATGGATAGGCACTGAGTGTGAGTATTAATAACTATATTTTAAAACCAATTACAATACAATGCAAATTGATACAAAGAAATATGGATGAAGTACCTTATAAAGAAATTAACTACTATCATGCATAAGTCATTAACCTTTTTGTACAGAGTATACAATATCAGCTCTGTTTGTTCTACTAAATACTACCTCTTCACTTTGTTTACCATGTAACTTGAATATCTTCAGACGTAAACAAATCTCGTCCTGTACTAGTTCACTAAACTTATCACACTAGCAAAACAAAACGACCGCCCGCGCACACATCACATAAAAGATACTTATTTTTACTTAACGTGCACTGACTCAGACCATCTGAACGTCCTTTCAGATCTCACAACTTTTTTACACACTGCAGTTTTTTTCTTTTTCTTTATTCTTCCCAATCGTTCTAAGTTCCAATTCGTTGACCAATTAAAATCTCTCGCAGAAGCACACACGAGGGCCCAAGCCACACTAAGTCACTAAGTCACTGTTGCTCGTTCATCTGTCGTAACACTTCCCCCTTTTTAGGTCTTGTTCGTCCCTAACAATTCTGGATTCCGAAGCTTCTTCAGTTCTTCGATGAAACGGGGCCAAACGATCCACGTGAACCACCTTGCACTTTGTAGCTGGACGTCGACGAATGCGATATACCACGTCGTTAATCCTGTTAACTACCGTATATGGATCTTCCCAAGGTCTCTGAAGCTTTGGAGAAAGCCTCTTCTTTCTATGTGGATTGTACAGCCAGACGAGATCTCCTTGATTGAAAAGAGTTCCATTTATTTTACTGTCATATTTCGTTTTGGTTCTGTCACTGGCTATGTTGATGTTATGTCTGACGGTGTGGTGTATTCCTTCTAGTCGTTGTAATTCTTGTACGTATTATGGAGTGGACACAGGCATTGCTTCTGGTCTACCATATAAGAGGTCACAGGGAAGACATAACTCTCTTCCAAAGAGCATCATGGAAGGTGTCTGTCCAGTTGTCTCATGCATTGCCGTTCTATATGCCAGCAAAAGGAGTGGTATATGGCAGGGGTCGGCAACCTGCGGCTCGCGAGCCGCATGCGACTCTTTTGATGTAAAATTGCGGCTCTCCAGTTCCATACGCAAAAAATTAATAATTTATTATCAAAACCCTTAAAAAATAAGAAAATATATTTTTAAGTACCTAATTTATCAATAGCTTCTATTTTCATAATCGTTAATTACATATCGCTACGCTTAACATGACCGTAATGAGATAAATTTGAACTATTGTTTTGTTCTTAGAGATGAGACTCTGTGACCATGTTTATCTTTCAGCCAATTGCATTCCATTTGCGTCTCACCCGCACCGCCACCATCGCGACGTGTTGTCAGTCAGTTGTCCTCGGATAGCGCTGTCGACGTTACGTTGCATGTGTGTTAATTTAATCGCTTGCGGTTTTTGCGTGTTTATTCGCTTGTTGTTTCAAGAAGAATTCGATTTAGAAGCATATTATCTTCTCAAAGGTATGTAAGTCAGTAACAGAATTGGATTATATATCTGAGGATCGTGTTAATGTAGTAATAATGGTTAATAAATTGTTGGCCGTTTTAGATAGTTAAGTAATATTTAAAAAAATCATTTTTTCAGCTCCGCTGCCAGCATGGCATCTGGTAAAAAAAGAGAAGAACTGAAGAAGAAAACCGAGAATTCAATCAGGTTTGGACGGAGTCGTTTGCGTTCATATGCAACACAGATGGCCTTCCGACTTGTCTCATTTGCCACGAAAAACTCGCACACAATAAGAAGTCAAATTTGGAGAGACACTTCACTACAAAACATACCCAGTTTGCTGGTAAATATCCAACCGGTGACGCACGAAAAACAGCTGTTGAAGAGCTCCAAAAAAATCAAACACAGTCAAGTTCCATGTTAAGGAACTGGGCGCAATCTTCCAATAATGTAAATCTGGCAAGCTTTGCAGTATCGTTAGAAATTGCAAAAAGAGGAAAACCATTCACAGATGGTGAGTACGTCAAAGATTGTTTTATACGTGCATCTGAAGAACTGTTTCGTGATTTTAAAAACAAAGCAGAAATCATGAAAAAAATGACAGATTTGCCATTATCTGCTAAAACAGTACAAGATAGAACTTCTAAAATGTCTTCAAATGTAACACATATGCAAGTGGAAGACATTCAACTGGCTTCTGCCTTATCTCTTGCTATAGATGAGTCTTGCGACATAAAAGACACGGCACAAGTTACCCTTTTTTTTCAGGTATATGTCGTCCCAAGGTCCAAAAGAAGAACTGCTAGGATTGCTACCGCTCTCAGGGCAGACTCGTGGAGAAGATATAGCAAATGCTGTGCAAAAACGTTTGGAAGACAATGGAATCGATATAAATAAAATTGTTTCTATAGCAACTGATGGAGCCGTAAGTATGACAGGAATACATAGAGGGGTAACATCAATTCTTCAGAAAAAAATAAACCACGAAATTCTAACGTTTCACTGCATAATTCATCAAGAAGCGCTTTGTGCCCAAACATTTCCGGCCGAAATAGTTGAGGTCATGAACTTGGTAATTAAGATTATTAACAGCATCTTGGCAAAAGCACTCTACCATCGCCAGTTTAAAGATTTCCTTGCAGAAATAGATAGCCAGTTTTCTGACCTACTTCTGCAAAATAAAGTGCGATGGCTTTCCAGAGGTGACGTATTGCAACGTTTTGCTTTGTGCTTGAGTGAAATAAAAACATTCCTCAATGAAAAAAGTATTTACCATCCCGAATTGGAAGAAGACAAATGGCTGCAAAAATTCAACTTCATGGTAGATACCACAATGAAACTAAATGAACTAAATCTAAAACTGCAAGGAAAGGGCAACCCAGCCTACGCCTTGCTTGAAGAAGTAGTTTGTTTCGAAAAAAAATTACTTCTTTTTGTTGAAGACATAGAGAGCGGTAAATTACTTCATTTTAAAAATTTGAAGCAATATCGCGATGAGACCAATGCAACTATTGACACGAATTACTTCAGCATAGCTATAAAAAAATGAAGGATGGATTCGCTGAGAGATTCGAGCAATTCAAAACAAACAAAAGTACTCTCGCGTTCATAGTAAATCCTCTCAATACAAATACAAATGAGATCAACATTGAGCCATTTGAAGTTGATGCTGGATCGCTTCAAATGCAATTGCTGGATTTGAAAACCAAAGACTTGTGGAGTGGCAAGTTCACAGAACTCAAGAGCAAGTTGGAAGAGTTGGAGGTCCAGAAATGCATGCACATCGCGCAGCACAAGTGGACAGCTCTAAAAGAAATGCCGCGAGTTGAGGCCCTCATATTCGACGCATGGAATAGTCTTCCAGAATGCTACAGTGAAGTGAAGAAGTTGGCATATGGGGTGCTCACGATCTTCGGGTCGACATATTCGTGCGAGCAAGCGTTCTCTTGCATGAATATAATAAAAAGTAAAGTTAGAAGTCAACTAACAAATAAAAATCTAGAGTCGTGTTTGAAACTTAAAACAACAAGTTATAAGCCAGATTTAATCAAACTTTCAAAAGGCATGCAAAGCCAATGCTCCCATTGATGTAATTATCTATATTTGTGTTTTTATATGAATAAATATTATTTCGTATTTAAAGCCGTTTATTTTAAATCAAATATCAAATATATATAAGCAAATACTATAATATTAAAACGAAAATTTTTAGTGGCTCTTTAAAAACTGGGAAATTTTGTAAATTGTAACTTTTGGCTCTTCCATTTCAATAGGTTGCCGACCCCTGGTATATGGCGATGCCAGTCACGTTGGTGGTCGTTCACAAATAATGCTAGATGCTGTGTAATTGTTCTATTGAATCTTTCAACCATACTATCCGACTGAGGGTATAAGGGAGTTGTTCTGGTTTTCTGAATACCTAATAGTTGGCAGATGCCTTCAAACACATTGGATTCAAAATTCCGTCCTTGGTCAGAGTGGAGTTGTAAAGTAAGAAGTGGTGGAGGCCAGTCTCTTACAGCTTCTATCTTACTAGGATCAGTCTTAATCCCTGATGTAGGGATCGCATGACCAAGGTAATGAACTTCTTGCTGGAACAGTTTACACTTTGTCGATCCCAATTTTAACTTGGCTGCCTTAAGATTTTCAAATACTTGACGAAGATTTCGCAAATGTTCTTCAAAAGTTCTTCCAAGAATTATGATGTCGTCCAAATAAACCAGACAGACCTCCCAAGAATAATAATGGTATACCTTGACGTATGATGGTCGACACTGGTGCAAATGTAACTTTACTCAGAACGGATATAATAAAGGAAATCATCATCATCATCATCATAATCATCATCATCATCATCATCATCATCATCATCATCATCATCATCATCATCATCATCATCATCATCATCATCATCAAGCAGCCATGGGCTACGGAGGTCCAACCAGACCGTGCAATTTAGTTCTCCAACCAAGTCTATCCTGAGCTGCATCTACTGCATCTGGCCACTGCACACCAATTCTAACAAGGTCCTGTTTGACATTGCCTGCCCACCGCATCCTAGGTCTCCCCTTCTTTCTGAGGCCTTTAGACACACTGTTCATAACCCTATTCGCCATTCTATAATTATTCATATGGGCAACATGGCCAAACCAACGGAGTCTCTCTCTGTACAGTCGCTCAAAAAAGTATCCGAACACTATGGTTGATTACAGAATTTAGAAATAATATCTGGCAACGATTTTTTTAGAAATTAGTGATCTGGCAACCTTCGTGTCACGTGACACGAAGGTTGCCAGATCACTAATTTCTAAAAAAATCGTTGCCATGATATTTTTTCTGAATTCTGTAATCAACCGTAGTGTTCGGATACTTTTTTGACCGACTGTACAATATGCTGCTTAAAGGAGGTTGCCGACTCCTTTGCCTAACCTTATCATTAGTTACAAAGTTGAACCACCTAATGCACAAGATACTGCGTAAGCATCTGGAATCAAAAGCATCTAGTTTCCTGTTATCTTGTTAAAAAAGTGTCCACGTTTCACTACCATAACTAACCCTAGAAAGAACCAAACTATTATACAGTTTAACCTTAGTCTTTAGGTGTATACGCCTATTTCTCCACACTCTCCATAGATTCTTAAAAGTCGCGGCAGCAATCCCTTATTCGTCTGTTAATCTCATGCCGCACATCACCATTATCTGTTACATAGCTCCCAAGATAATTAAACTGTGACACCTGCTCAAGACTGCAACCATTCAGATTAACTGAATCACAGCCTGCCTGACCAATTTTCATCACTTTAGTTTTCTCTCTGTTTATAACCAAACCTATTCTACTACCAGTTTCATCAACAGCTCGAATTAAGGAGTTCATCTCATCAACATCATTCGCCAAAAGGGCTAAATCATCAGCATAATCTAAATCAGAAATTTTCGTATCTCCAGTCCATTTAAGGCCAAAATCTTTCCCTTGAAGTGAATTTCGCATAATATAATCAATAACCAAGCTAAAGAGAAGAGGAGACAAAATGCACCCTTGTCGAATACCAGAAGTAATGCTAAACCAATTGCTACAAGCCCTACCAACTCTCACACACGACTCAGTGCTATTATAGAGAGCTTTCATTATATTAACTAACTTGTCAGGTATACCATATGATCACACAATCAACACAAATTATGACGATCAACAGAGTCGAAAGCCTTTTTGAAATCAACAAAGCTAGCAACCAAAGGTTTCTGAAACTCTAAACATTTCTCAAGAATCTGCCTAAGTGAAAATATCTGATCCACACATCACCTACCACTTCTGAATCCACATTGCTCATCACGCAATTGATTGTCAACCAGATTCCTAATTCTATTAAGCACAATCATGGAAAGAACTTTACCTGGAACAGAGAGTAGGCTGACACAAGAACTGCGATCACCTTTTTGAAAATAGGGATAACAATAGCTCTGGTAAAATCCTTAGGAACCATGCCTTTATCATAAAAGATATTCAGAATTTCAGTCATCCAAGTGGTAACCGAAACATTCCCAGCTCTAAGCATTTCGGTAGTAATTTTATCTACCCCTGGGGATTTATGTAGTTTAAGTTTAGAAACAGCAAAAATAACTTCAGATTGTGTTATAGGGCCAACCTTAAAGCCACCAATGCATCTATAATCATTGCAAACAATGGGAGTAGAACTAACTACATTGTTTAGAACATCACTGAAATGCTCAGCCCATCTAGCTATGACAGAATCCTCCCCTTCAATAACCTTACCTTGTTTATCCTTCAATCCTTGTATGCCTGTCCGTTTTCTACCACACAAAACATTAACTATCTGCTTCAGCTCTCTGCTGTTGTGCTGTCTAACTGCTTCCTCGGCTTTGTCAGCCAAGCCATCAAGCCAAAGATTCTTATCAGCAGCTAACTGATCTTTTACACGTTTATTAAGTTCTCTGTAATGCTTTCTATTAGGACTAGAAGGGTATTGATTAAGGACATTCCTGCAATTCTTTCTTTCCGAAATAAGCTCAAGTGCCTTATCACTCATATAATTCTGTCTCTTCTGCTCCTTTTTCCCTAAAAGAGTGCTGTTAGTTTCCAAAAACGCCTGTTTAAAATGATCCCATTCTTCCTCAACTTCAGTAGTAAGCATACCATGACTGTCATAATGACTAAGTAACCTATCATGGTAAGCTTTGGCTATAACTGGATCTTTAAGAGCTTCAGTATTAAAAGTAAATTTTTTAACCCTAGCACAACACTTTTTAAGTTTAAGTTGCAAGACATTTTTAACAAGGTAATGGTCAGATCCAATTTCAGCTCCCCTGTATGCCCTGGTATTCCTAACAGAACTAGCCCATTTGCTGTTAATTAATATGTAATCAATCATATTCTTATGCAGCCCATCAGGTGAAACCCATGTGTACTTATCCAAACTTGAATACTACACAGTCTAAAATAAGCCTACAAACAGCCACCGGACATCGTGCGAAAGTCCATGGAAAAATATAACTTAACATCCGAGTTGGTAGCTATCTGGTACACCATCCTATTTACATCGCTGACATCTACGATGAATGCATATTAGGCCTTGATTTTCTTAAGAAACATGGATTCAACATTAGACCCAGTGATAACCTACTCATCTATGAGACAGAAGAGATTCCTCTGCTTAGCCGGACTGATGTGAACCCCCCCTTTCGTATGAGGAAGGTCCGACATCTGGGTTTGACTCCTTTCCCGCTGTTTTGGTCGTGCTGCGATGTGCTGACTACCGAGAAGGGGACCTTCTCCGCAATCACCCATAAACGTTACTCAATCTTGAATAACGGAGAGGAGTCAGAGTTTACAATTTATACATAATTTATTTACTATAACATTACTAAACTAATCTACAGTATCATGGGTTCCCTTCGTCGGGATACCGCTGTTCTTGCTCGACGCTCAGGCGACTCCCGCCTTTACAAATAGACGCCAAGAAATCTTTTTGGCAAAGTCTGTTCGTTGGGTTTGAGCTACCAGCTCTAAAGTCATATTGCGTAGGTTGATACCCGGAGCACGGTGGCGGTAGCAGACCAGACAATGATTGTTTTAGGGAAAGACCAGATCTATAAATGAGGGCGACCCTACCTGTCGTATGTGGCTGCCACAGGAGCCTTTGATGCGAAGTCCAGCACTGTCGGTTGGAGGCCCATCGCCTAGGTTCGGTCAGACAAAGGAAGTTAAACAGTTCAACCGCTGCGAACTGGGCGACGACTCTTCACTCCCATTCACACGTGAACTCACTACGACGAGCCGACTCCCGGCCAAAAGAAAGACGTCTTAACAGGATCAGAAACAAAAAGACAAGAAGGCTCTTTTCTCCCGCAGTTCAAGCTTCCCGCCTCTCCCCACTGCGACCTCTAGCGGTGGTCAGCGTGGAAGGCTGACGTGGGCGCTTGCAATTGGACGTCGGACGCTTGGGACGAACATCGCTCCTCCTACTCGGCACCTTTGATGGCGAGCCCGAACTCTGGGTTCGGAGGTTCTTACTCCTGGGGCGATGGTAGTCACTAGTATCATCTGGTTTAACAGCAAGTTCGTGGAAACCGAGATGACTAACCAGGGTCTTTGTTCTTACTTGGAGAAAACACGTCCAAGGACATTTTAGCCCAAGTCGTGTCCGCAGGATCAATTCCTGTGCGCACGACAGGACGTCTGATTCTTTATCAAGCGTAACTCCAATATTAGTGACGGAAGACGCAGAGATCCCAGCACAAAGTGAAGTTATAGTCCGTGGACATCGGGCGGAGACTTCTGGGGCCTTCCGATTGGCAGTTACTGATGCCTTGGACTTCGCATCAAAGGCTCCTGTGGCAGCCACATACGACAGGTAGGGTCGCCCTCATTTATAGATCTGGTCTTTCCCTAAAACAATCATTGTCTGGTCTGCTACCGCCACCGTGCTCCGGGTATCAACCTACGCAATATGACTTTAGAGCTGGTAGCTCAAACCCAACGAACAGACTTTGCCAAAAAGATTTCTTGGCGTCTATTTGTAAAGGCGGGAGTCGCCTGAGCGTCGAGCAAGAACAGCGGTATCCCGACGAAGGGAACCCATGATACTGTAGATCAATTTAGTAATGTTATAGTAAATAAATTATGTATAAATTGTAAACTCTGACTCCTCTCCGTTATTCAAGATTGAGTAACGTTTATGGGTGATTGCAGAGAAGGTCCCCTTCTCGGTAGTCAGCACATCGCAGCACGACCAAAACAGCGGGAAAGGAGTCAAACCCAGATGTCGGACCTTCCTCATACGAAAGGGGGGGTTCACATCAGTCCGGCTAAGCAGAGGAATCTCTTCTGTCTCATAGATGAGTAGGTTATCACTGGGTCTAATGTTGAATCCATGTTTCTTAAGAAAATCAAGGCCTAATATGCATTCATCGTAGATGTCAGCGATGTAAATAGGATGGTGTACCAGATAGCTACCAACTCGGATGTTAAGTTATATTTTTCCATGGACTTTCGCACGATGTCCGGTGGCTGTTTGTAGGCTTATTTTAGACTGTGTAGTATTCAAGTTTGGATAAGTACACATGGGTTTCACCTGATGGGCTGCATAAGAATATGATTGATTACATATTAATTAACAGCAAATGGGCTAGTTCTGTTAGGAATACCAGGGCATACAGGGGAGCTGAAATTGGATCTGACCATTACCTTGTTAAAAATGTCTTGCAACTTAAACTTAAAAAGTGTTGTGCTAGGGTTAAAAAATTTACTTTTAATACTGAAGCTCTTAAAGATCCAGTTATAGCCAAAGCTTACCATGATAGGTTACTTAGTCATTATGACAGTCATGGTATGCTTACTACTGAAGTTGAGGAAGAATGGGATCATTTTAAACAGGCGTTTTTGGAAACTAACAGCACTCTTTTAGGGAAAAAGGAGCAGAAGAGACAGAATTATATGAGTGATAAGGCACTTGAGCTTATTTCGGAAAGAAAGAATTGCAGGAATGTCCTTAATCAATACCCTTCTAGTCCTAATAGAAAGCATTACAGAGAACTTAATAAACGTGTAAAAGATCAGTTAGCTGCTGATAAGAATCTTTGGCTTGATGGCTTGGCTGACAAAGCCGAGGAAGCAGTTAGACAGCACAACAGCAGAGAGCTGAAGCAGATAGTTAATGTTTTGTGTGGTAGAAAACGGACAGGCATACAAGGATTGAAGGATAAACAAGGTAAGGTTATTGAAGGGGAGGATTCTGTCATAGCTAGATGGGCTGAGCATTTCAGTGATGTTCTAAACAATGTAGTTAGTTCTACTCCCATTGTTTGCAATGATTATAGATGCATTGGTGGCTTTAAGGTTGGCCCTATAACACAATCTGAAGTTATTTTTGCTGTTTCTAAACTTAAACTACATAAATCCCCAGGGGTAGATAAAATTACTACCGAAATGCTTAGAGCTGGGAATGTTTCGGTTACCACTTGGATGACTGAAATTCTGAATATCTTTTATGATAAAGGCATGGTTCCTAAGGATTTTACCAGAGCTATTGTTATCCCTATTTTCAAAAAGGTGATCGCAGTTCTTGTGTCAGCCTACTCTCTGTTCCAGGTAAAGTTCTTTCCATGATTGTGCTTAATAGAATTAGGAATCTGGTTGACAATCAATTGCGTGATGAGCAATGTGGATTCAGAAGTGGTAGGTGATGTGTGGATCAGATATTTTCACTTAGGCAGATTCTTGAGAAATGTTTAGAGTTTCAGAAACCTTTGGTTGCTAGCTTTGTTGATTTCAAAAAGGCTTTCGACTCTGTTGATCGTCATAATTTGTGTTGATTGTGTGATCATATGGTATACCTGACAAGTTAGTTAATATAATGAAAGCTCTCTATAATAGCACTGAGTCGTGTGTGAGAGTTGGTAGGGCTTGTAGCAATTGGTTTAGCATTACTTCTGGTATTCGACAAGGGTGCATTTTGTCTCCTCTTCTCTTTAGCTTGGTTATTGATTATATTATGCGAAATTCACTTCAAGGGAAAGATTTTGGCCTTAAATGGACTGGAGATACGAAAATTTCTGATTTAGATTATGCTGATGATTTAGCCCTTTTGGCGAATGATGTTGATGAGATGAACTCCTTAATTCGAGCTGTTGATGAAACTGGTAGTAGAATAGGTTTGGTTATAAACAGAGAGAAAACTAAAGTGATGAAAATTGGTCAGGCAGGCTGTGATTCAGTTAATCTGAATGGTTGCAGTCTTGAGCAGGTGTCACAGTTTAATTATCTTGGGAGCTATGTAACAGATAATGGTGATGTGCGGCATGAGATTAACAGACGAATAAGGGATTGCTGCCGCGACTTTTAAGAATCTATGGAGAGTGTGGAGAAATAGGCGTATACACCTAAAGACTAAGGTTAAACTGTATAATAGTTTGGTTCTTTCTAGGGTTAGTTATGGTAGTGAAACGTGGACACTTTTTTAACAAGATAACAGGAAACTAGATGCTTTTGATTCCAGATGCTTACGCAGTATCTTGTGCATTAGGTGGTTCAACTTTGTAACTAATGATAAGGTTAGGCAAAGGAGTCGGCAACCTCCTTTAAGCAGCATATTGTACAGTCGGTCAAAAAAGTATCCGAACACTACGGTTGATTACAGAATTCAGAAAAAATATCATGGCAACGATTTTTTTAGAAATTAGTGATCTGGCAACCTTCGTGTCACGTGACACGAAGGTTGCCAGATCACTAATTTCTAAAAAAATCGTTGCCAGATATTATTTCTAAATTCTGTAATCAACCATAGTGTTCGGATACTTTTTTGAGCGACTGTACAGAGAGAGACTCCGTTGGTTTGGCCATGTTGCCCATATGAATAATTATAGAATGGCGAATAGGGTTATGAACAGTGTGTCTAAAGGCCTCAGAAAGAAGGGGAGACCTAGGATGCGGTGGGCAGGCAATGTCAAACAGGACCTTGTTAGAATTGGTGTGCAGTGGCCAGATGCAGTAGATGCAGCTCAGGATAGACTTGGTTGGAGAACTAAATTGCACGGTCTGGTTGGACCTCCGTAGCCCATGGCTGCATGATGATGATGATGATGATGATGATGATGATGATGATTTCCTTTATTATATCCGTTCTGAGTAAAGTTACATTTGCACCAGTGTCGACCATCATACGTCAAGGTATACCATTTATGGCTCCATCAGCTACTAATCCATTATTATCACCATGTAATGTTGAAACGTGGGCGACTTCCACTGGGGACAACCAATCAACAGCCAGCCTTTGCCCCGCAGGACTGACTAATTTCTGTTCCCTCTTACAGTTGGGACGAATGTGTCCGATCTTGCCACAATTTCAACACTGAAGGTCTGTGGTAGTTTTTGAAGAACCTTTTATATATTTCGAAACAGATAGTATGGCTTTGGTTAGTTCTTTCATTTCATTATCCTTTTCTACAGTTTCTTCTGCACTCACAAATCTTACTGTAGGTTTGTTCGCTAGATGAAAGCCTGGAGCACTCGTATTTCATAGCATGTACCACAGCTGACTTTAAGGATTCACCTTCAAACATCCTCAGAGATTGTTGAGTGTCAAGGTCAGCAATAGCATCAATAAATTGTAATTGAGCTAAGTTATCTTGAATTTCTGGTGGACAGTTACTATAAGCCAATCTAGCTAGACGCTCAATATCACTAGCAAGCTCTTGCAAAGTTTCACCCCTTTTCTGCATGCGATGTTTAAATTGAATAACATAATATTGTTTTAAATAACTATCACCAAACCTTAGTTCTAATGCAGAAACTAGACTTTGATAATCAAGTAGTTTTTCTTCTGGAACAGACTGCAAAACTTCTGCAGCAGAATTTCTTAAGGAAGCTGCAAGAAAACTGGCCTTTTGGAATTCATTCCACTCATTGGCTCTAGCGATAACTTCAAATTGTGTTTTAAATACTATCCAAGATGATTGACCATCATATGTAGAAGGTTTAGTTGTATTTCTAGCGATATGTGTAATAACATTATTTTCACTAGAATTACTATTATCACAAGCAGAAGGTAACATTTCATTTCTCAAAATCTGAAACTGGCTTTCACAATCAGTTTTTACAATTTCAATTTCATAATCTAACTTTACACTATCAAGATCATCTTTTACACTATTTAGTTCGGTCATAATGTCCTTACACTTATCAGAAATCTTACCAATTTGAGAAGCCACTTCAGCTTTCATCTCATTATTTTGTGCGGCTGTTTCAGCTTTCAAGTCATCTTTTTGAGAAACTATCTCAGTTCTCAACTCATTATTTTGTGCGGCCATTTCGACTTTCAAGTCATCATTTTGGGAAACTATCTCAGTTCTCAACTCATTATTTTGTGCGGCCATTTCGACTTTCAAGTCATCATTTTGGGAAACTATCTCAGTTCTCAACTCATTATTTTGTGCGGCCAGGTCACCTATTTTATTGTTTATGTCACTATTTTGACTAGAAAGTTCGCATATTTTATTGTTTATATCACTATTTTGACTTTTAATGTCATTCATCAACTTTACTAATTCATCCATACTTCTAGTTAACGGCATTCAATAAATTTTCTACACTCCTAGACACCAAATGTTACGAATTACAAAATGGATAGGCACTGAACGTGAGTATTAGTAACTATATTTTAAAACCAATTACAATACAATGCAAATTGATACAAAGAAATATGGATGAAATACCTTATAAACAAATTAACTACTATCATGCATAAGTCATTAACCTTTTTGTACAGAGTATACAATATCAGCTCTGTTTGTTCTACTAAATACTACCTCTTCACTTTGTTTACCATGTAACTTGAATATCTTCAGACGTAAACAAATCTCGTCCTGTACTAGTTCACTAAACTTATCACACTAGCAAAACAAAACGACCGCCCGCGCACACATCACATAAAAGATACTTATTTTTACTTAACGTGCACTGACTCAGATCATCTGAACGTCCTTTCAGATCTCACAACTTTTTTACACACTGCAGTTTTTTCTTTTTCTTTATTCTTCCCAATCGTTCTAAGTTCCAATTCGTTGGCCAATTAAAATCCCTCGCAGAAGCACACACGAGGGCCCAAGCCACGTTAAGTCACGAAGTCACTGTTGATCGTTCATCTGTCGTAACAATATCATTAATACTATCTAAAAAGTTCTGCATTATCTCTGAAAACAAAGCAGTTATATTTCCCACCTCCCCTGGGTCAATGAAAGCTTTAATAGGCGTAACGAAAGACACTTTTGATTGCAGGCGCCACTAGGCTACAGATACACGCGCTGTGCTGCAGGGAAGCTGCTGTTCGTGATCTCAGGGGCTAAGGTACTTGCATATTTGTTTCTGTGAGGCGGTAGTTGTTGTTAGTGTCGTAAGTTTATAAGGTTTTTTTAATATGTATTATAAGCATTTGGAAATGTTTTCGCATCGCATGAAATATTTTTTTTTCCTTTTTTTATCTTTCGGCACTTTTATGTATATTCCTGAAATATTAGTAAAATCTTGATTAATGCAATATTTAATAATATATATAGTTTTCAAATGCACTGCATTCTTTACTAATCCCTCCAGCTCCCTCACTCCACTTCTTTTGGTATGTTCAACAAATATATCCGATAAAAGTTTGATGTGATGATTATTTAATATTTTGTTGTGTCATATAATCCTTCCCGAATTTGTTTTATATTTATTTAGTAAATCTTCATTCCATATAACAAGCTGTCTTGTAATCATGTCTAAGTAAATCTTTCGTCTTTTAAGAATTAAAATGTCTAAGTAAATCTTTCGTCTTTTAAGAATTTTAACATCACTGAGTTTTATAAATTGTTTACATATGCAATGAATGCAATTAAAAAAAAAAACACAGAAATTTTAAGAAGTATAAAATAAAAAAAATAAATACCCCCTCAAGCAGCTGCTTGCCACAGAGGTCTGACAGGAGCCTGTCAGTTTATATGCCATAGTAGAAGGTCTGAGAGGATGGCAGGACCTCAGCAGAAAAACGACCATGCCTTACCCGGGGCTCGAACCCAGGTCCCTTAGATCAGTAGCCAAGCGTGCTAACCACTCGGCCATGGGACGGCTCTTTAAGAAGTGAGTTTAGAAAATTTATATATGATTTTAAATAAATTTTCTTTAAGAAGTGAGTTTAGAAAATTTATTTAAAATCATATATTTTCGACTGAGGTAACAGCATGAGAAGTTGACCAGAACAGATGATGCCAATGGATGTAAATTTTATTTCCAACGTTTGCAAAATATGAAATCCCTGTTTCAAGTTTTGCAATTTTAAAGAAATGATAAGATAGTAAAATCATGCACTTTTCATGTGAATTACAAATATGCTGAAAATATAATCCATATTACTTGCTGCTTTGCGATTATGGATGGTTAGGAAGACTCTTCGAATCACAGCATGCAAGCGCTTACTATGCCGCACAGCAAGCACTCTTCTGGGGCAGGAGCAGCACCCAATTCCCCCACAAGCGTAGCTTTATGATAACGAAAGTTTATTTAATCGCTAATTATGAAAAACTGATAATCAATGTGTAAGCATCAGTCACTTATTAATGTTAGATATAGTTCTGGAATTAATCCTACAGTTATAAAGGGAATGGTAACAAGTACAGCTTGACACGTTACAAGTCATCGCCTGCTATAACTGCCAACATCGTGGCACGGTTTAAGGTAAACTACATGCATCTGGAAAGAAAGATTGCATTTGAAAAACTACATCTATATTGTTACAAATCAAGCTTTTACTAACATTTTTTGGAGTACCAAATATATCAAATAAAAGTGCTGAAGGAGAAAAAAAAAACCCTTTCAATGTACCTGAAATTCGAGATCATATCCGCTGCGCTCATAAGCAACGTGCTAAAAAGCCACAGATCGTGCATGCGCTGAGACAATTCAATCCTAGACACGAACAACCGGTTTGCTGCATTGTCGGTAGTAGCCACTCAGCTCTGGATACGAGACGACTTTCATTTTTCTCCTTAAATATTCTTTACCCTGAGCATAAGGGGTCAACTCATTGTTGTCAATAGAATCTTCATGCCGTCACATTCCACCACCAAAATTTCAAATTTCTTGCATAAATATATCGTTTACAATATTTGTTTAAATTTTAGAATTTTTTTTTATTTTTATAGCTTTTGGGAGATTTTGGAAAGTGAAAATCTTAATATTTCATCAATACCTGTCCAACCCCAAAAATAAATGATCACTAAAAACATACAATTTTCTGTTAAAACAAAAAGAGTTTCATTTCCCATCCCCCCAGTCTAATCAACTCATTGTTGTCGATGGTAACTTCGTGACCTTCACATTCCAACACCAAAATTTCTAACATAACTACACTGTTTGAAATATTTGCTTGAAATTTTTGAATTTTAAAATTTTTTGCCCTTAGAGGGCTTAGTTATGCCTTTTGGAAGATTCGGAAAGTGCAAATCGTAATATTTCATCAATACCTATCCAACACGAAAAAGAATATTATATTTATCTGTATAAACAAAAAGGTTCGATTTGCATACAGAAAGACAGAGCAAATAAGAAATTATTATCACTTTAAAAAAAAAACCCATAAAATTTACTTTTCTGTTTTAGCAGTTTTCTCAAGTTTTTGCAATCATGAGCACTGAATTCTACAGGGTGTTTCGAAAAGGACGCAACCGTAAATGTAAGAGAGTAGAATTTATGCACTTTTACATTTTATGCCATAATATTAGTCAATTGGCATTACTGTACTCAAGGAGCCCAGCCTTCAGCAGCTGAAATGACCTTGTCACGCGCTAGCCTCACTCAAGCATTCATTCCTTTGTGTTGTGTCAGCTATGTCGTTTTCCGAAAACGACGTGTATTTATTGTTGAGACTTATTGTGTACAAATCTTACAAACGTGTGAGAGAGGAGTTTGAGTTCAAGTTTCCTCAGTCTGCAGTCCCCAACAAGTCGACAATATCTCGTTTGATTGATAAATTTTGTGATACTGGGTCTGTACAGGATCGTAAGAGCCCAGGTCGGCCATCACTGTTAACTGACGAAGTTCTTGATGAAGAGTCTCAGCGTTTAACTCGCTCACCCAGAAAATCTCTTAGAAAGTTATCTTCACAGATTGGACTGTCACCAGCTGCAGTTTTCAGGGCTATGAAGAAGTTAAAATTTCATGCCTAGCACATTGGTGTCGTTCATGAACGGAAAGAACCAGATCATGAAAAACGTTTACCGTACTGTCGTTGATTTCGTTTTTTAATTGATGAAAATGGAATTCAGATGTTGGACCGTGTTTATTTCAGTGACGAATTATGGTTTCACTTGGATGGGTATGTGAACAGTCAAAACAGTCGAATATGGAGCAGTGTAAATCCTCACACTTTTCACTAACGACCATTTCACGCACGGAAAATTGGTGTTTGGTGTGTAATTTCCCGTCGTCGTGTGATGGGGCCTTTATGTTTTGTCAACTGTAACTTCTGAAATTTATCGTCACCTCATCCAACAGTTTATTGCATTATTGGATGTGAATGAACGAGTGTTGGTTTCAGCAAGATGATGCGACTGCCCCTAATGCAAATGACACAATGGTCATGTTGCAGGAATTTTTTGGGGATCATTTGATTTCAAAAAGTTTTTGGTCCCCAAGATCTTCATATCTTAACTGCTCCAGATATTTTCCTTTCGGGATATCTCAAATGTGCAGTGTTTCAAAACAATCCTCATACACTTCAAGACTTGAAGGCTAACATTGAGAGAGAGATTTTAAACACAAGAAAACAAACATTACGAAAGGTGGCTGCAAATGGCAGGAAACGGGTACGAACCTGAATCCAGATTGCAGGAAATCACTTGCAACATCTGTTGCAAAGGTAGAGATATGTCTAATTTGCATCTTTGAAATTTGTGTCTTTTGTGAAGTTTAAATAGAAAAATACAATAGAGTGTTGTGTCCTTTTCGAAACACCCTTTGTATCAAATATTACTCTGCCCTTCCCCGAAATCCATAAGTGATCGTGCAATACCATTCAACTTTGAATGCTTTGAGCGATGACAAAAAATGGCTCCCAATTTGGAGATGGCCAACCATCTACCTATATAGGGCCTCTACCACATCCCATGGATACATATGGAGACCTGGATGGCGCACTCTCAATGCAGCTAATGATAAGAAAGCGTGCCGGATTTCAAAAGTTTATGTTGCCATCGCAGATACAATCAGTCGACTCTGCCGTATTGAAACACGTTGTAGAGATCTGTTTTACAGCCTGAGTAATTAATTATTTCGTTCTCTGCAAACTTCCTTTTTGTTTGAAACGATAACAGTTGATAACTGAAATGAATGTAGTAATATTTGCCTTTTTTATGGCATATAATTTATTTTGCACTTTTTGCAACTTTAACTATAGCCACATCCAGTTACGTTTCTGGCTGACGAGGTAGGAATTAGAATTTTTTTATTTTACTTCTTCTGTTGATACTTTTTTTATTAATAATGCAAACTTTCAACTAAAATATGGGTTTTTTCCCACTGAACCATTCTGAAAATAATATACAGGGTGATTCAAAACTTATCGTTCAAATTTCGTGGAGAGGTAAGGAATACGTCAGGAAACCGATTTCACATAGGAAAGTATGTCCGCAAACATCATCTACATGAACAAAATGGACAAGTAAAGTGAACACAAGGAAACAGTACAGTTAAGTGGTAACGAATGTGACTTTTATTCCAACGAGGTAAAGTACAGGTTCACAGTAGGTGCTCAAAATTGCGACCATTTACACGGACACAGGATTCACAGCGCCGTTGCATTGACCGGCGAACATTTTCAAAAACGCCTGGCATATCACGGACAATGCCTGCCGCGGCCACTATTCGTGCAACAAGGTCCATTTCACTGTCGACGGGGGTCTCGTACACATGGTATTTCATGGCCCCCCACAAAAAGAAATCCATGGGCGATAAATCAGGTGACCTGGGTGGCCAAGCGATTGGTCTTCGTAAACTTGCCTAGCTCGGCGGCCGCTTTCGTCAGCTGCCCCATATGCGAGATGCATATCCGTTAGCTCTTGATGCGTAAAACGATTCATCTTATCACTAGTAAGTCAGCTCGTACACTGATGACAGCGGGAGTGGTCGGGCGAGCTGTACACTGGTTGGGTACACACAGCGCCCTCTACATACGCATGCGTATATTTGCGGACATACTTTCCTATTTGAAATCGGTTTCCTGACGTATTCCCTACCTCCCCACGAAATTTGAACGATAAGTTTTGAATCACCCTGTATATAGAAATATGAAAATAATCACAAAGCAACGAGGTGATAAGAATGTTCAGTACACTATTGGCGCCATCTAGTGAGCAGCATATAAAACACTTATATGAGTATTTCAGTTCAAAAAATAGGTTCAATTATCAAGTCTAGGAGAAGTAATAATTAGACAAATTCAATTTAGAGACTACACATATAGAAATAGGATAAACCAACAATTGCAGATTTATGAAATTATTAGCCTTCATGTATATTGAAAGTTAATTGCAGATGTTACTGAACTCTGCATTCAGAACATAAATATCTTTAAAAAAACTCGTCTACAATTCTGAACTACGTGCAATATCAATATGACTTCAATGTAAAAGATAATTATGTGCATGCCCAAATTGCAATCCATAACCTAAATATTACTCATTTAAATCACTCATTGTGATATTCCATTTTTTTATTTCTTGTTTTAAAAAGAATAGTTGCTGGACATTTTGCTGAAGTTTACCACTCAGTTTTCACAAATTAATTTTTTCATATTATCACATTTCATATGCTTATTATTTGCTTTAAGTTAGCTTATAGTTTCCTAAAACTTATTGATAATAGTTTTCACTGAAAGGTTTCTCATTAGAATTCTTCATAAAAATATAACTACGGAACTTTATTACTCATCTTGTGCTAACAAATGGTTGTTTGAGTTTTCATTTTGCACTGAGGCTCCTTATAGCCTGTGCTGTGTTTATCGAATGACTGTACCGGATGGACAGACACTGGTTGCATATACAGGGTGATTCAAAACTATTGGGCCAAACTTTAAGGGGTGATAGAACACATCTAAACAAGTACTTTTCGTCATATATACTCAAGCGGTGAAGGACTAGATATTAGCAGTTACTGTGTCAGGAAATGATGAAACACAAGAATGACAGAAGAGGTTTGAAACAATTGCAGAAATTACAGAACAGAAAGTACAGAATTTTATTGAACAAATTACAGAAACTGCTCGAAAGAGCGACCGCCAACATTAATGCAGGCTTCATACCTTCGATGTAGTGATCGGTGTACATGGGCGGAAACACCAGGCATTTCTCGTACAGCGGCAGCGGCAATAGAAATCCTGGCAACAACATCCTCATTGGAATCGATGGGGCTATCGTAGATGAGGCTTTTCATATGGCCCCATAAAAAAAGTCCAGACATGAGAGATCGGGCGATCGTGGCGGCCAAGTGATGGGACCACCCCGATCAATCCATCGTCCTGGAAATGTTGCATCCAAGGCGTTCTGCACATCCACGCTGAAATGGGGTGGCACTCCGTCCTGTTCGAACCACATATGTGTTTGAATGTTTGCTGGAACAGGGTTCAGTAATTCTGGCAAGACTTCTTGAAAAAATACGAGGTACGTTCTCCCTTTCAGTCAGGCTGGCAGAAGGTATGGGCCAATCAAATGGTCATGGAGGATTTCAGCCCAAACATTTATGGATAAACGCCGCTGGTACGAATGTAGACGTATGGCGTGCGGATTACTGGTGGCCCACACATGTGAATTGTGGGTATTAAAAATGCCCACATCTGTAAAGGTGCATTCGTCAGTGAATAAGACATGTGCATCAAAGTCCGGTTGCACTGCAGTCTGCTGCAGAAACCACTGTGCAAAATCCACACGAGTCCGATAATCTGCAGGTGTCAAGGCGTGCACCCTCTGTGCATGGTCGGGGTGTAATCGTTTGTCTCGTAGAACTCTCCACACTGTCAATTGGGGCACACTTATGGCATAGGAAATTGCTCGCGTGGGACGATCTCCTACAATAAGTAGAATTTCCTCTGTAACACGTAGCGTCCTCACACTCCTTGCACGCCCTGTATCCTGCAAGCAGCTGACAAAATAGCCCGTTTCACACTGATACTGGTGCAATCGTTGAAAGGTTTTACGATGAGTCACGCAACCTGTCAGAAAGCACTCCGGTACAGTCTTTTGGGCTTCCCTCGCATTCCCGTCTGCAGCTCTGTACGTGAAATGCATGCCTGCCTTCTCCTGATTCGTGAAACAATCCATCCATTCTGCAATCCACGGTAGAAATGACGACGTGTGAAAACCGGCACTTATAAGTGTTCACTGGAAAGTGCCCTCTAGCGCTTCACCTCTTGAGTTCCGACCATGCATCGCATGACGAAAAGTGCTTGTTTAGGTGTGTTCTATCACCCCTTAAAGTTTGGCCCAAGAGTTTTGAATCACCCTGTATATAATATAAAGTGTAAATTTTGCAAATATGTGCATATATGAGAAAACACCTGAGTTTGTGCATATCGGTCACCTACGTAGATCAACATCCTGATAAGATAGTGATAGGTACCTTCTGCACACACTCTCACACACAGTCAGTAGAAAAGAACCCAGCCCAGACAGGTAGAGAAGAAGCCTGTCTATAGGTACATTAAAAAATTCTTTAGTCTTCTTTAATGTATGTTATGTCTGCTATAATGATAGAACTCATGAAGAACAAAACTATTCCTCAAATAGTTATTAACCACAGAGTTCACACAAAAGCCTATCATTGCAGGTACAATATCTCACAGAGCTAATGTAAAGCTATGTTGTAGTGACTACCTAGTGAATTTATAAAGGATTTACTTTTAAAATCTTCAATATTTTTTAAAATTTGAATAGTTTGTGATCAACAATATTAATGAATGGAAACAATACTCTCCACACGAGGGTATGATTACTAAGTAATTACAAAGTATTTTGGGGGACTGAAATATGTATATATATATATACAGGGTGTTTCAAAACTCTCTGTACAAATTTCAATGGGAGATAGGGAACACCAAGAAAAACCTTTCTCGTCTAGGAATGTATGTCCGCTGATGTAACCCCTCGGTGCTAGAGGGCGTTGGCAGAAATATCGGTGGAGCTGGTACATAAATGAATGGAAACAAGTGTGAACAACATGTTTATTTAAAGAAGGTGCTCAGAGTTGCGACCGGCAACAGCACTGCATGCATGATAGCGTCGAAGCATTAATTTGCCGTAGATGTTGAAAGATTCCTTAAATTTCGCGAACAGTTGCAGCGGCGACAGCGATTCTTGCAACGAGGTCTTCATCTGAGTCAGTTGGAGTTTCGTACACGAGGTTCTTCATGTCTCTCCAGAGGAAGAAATCGATATATGTTAAATCTGGCGATTTTGGTGGCCAGGCGATGGGTCCACCCAAGCCTATCCATTGGCCGCCAAAAATGGCATTCAGATAATCCTGCACATCACTGCTGAAGTGTGCTGGCGCCCCATTGTGTTGAAACCAAATTCATTTGCGAATAGCTACGGGAACATCTCCCAGCAGTCCCGGCAACATTTCTTCAAGAAATACCTGATAAATCTGTCCGTTGAGTCAGGGAGGCAGCAAGTATGGCCGAATCAAAATGTCATGGATGATACCTGCCTAAACATTGACAGCGAACTGTTGCTGATGACCATGCGCCATTGTGGCATGTAGATTTTCATGTGCCCAAATGTAAGAATTGTGCATATTAAACACACCCTCATGTGTGAAAGAAGCATCATCTGAGAAGAGCACATAAACCGGAAAATCACACTGCACTACAGTCTGCTGCAGAAACCAGTGCACGAATTTGACACAGAAGGGTAATCATGAGATTGCAATGTCTGGACTTTCTGACGACACGGATATAACTGCTGCTCGTGAAACACTCTCTGCACGAGGGCGTGGTTCACACCAAGGCTACGTGCAACAGAGTTCGAGTGCTTGTGCCTGGACTGTCCTCAATCCGCTGAAGGATCTCTTCTTCCATGCCAGGAGTGCACATGGTTCCCTCCTGATCAGTATCATGTATGTTTGCATGGAATGTTCCAGCGGTGCCTACATAATGGAATGCCTGCCGATTTCCGCGAATCTCCGTGTTAGCAAGCGCGCATGGGAAGCTTCAGAACTTTCCACATGAGGGCAGCACCGTTCCGCGGTAAGATAACCTACGCTAACGTTATGTATATAGCGATCTCGTCGACCAATATTCATTTAACGCTAATTATTTGGAGGAAAATACACTAAAAATTAATGAATAAAAAATTTTAATCATTAACTTATTTTTATGATATATATGCAGAATTCTTTAACGGAATAATTTGACTAAAACTAAAACACTGACAAATTCAAGCTTTGTATATTTCAAGCCCCCACGATCGAGATTTCGAAAAATGGCATTTGATGCTGATGGTGACTGAGTATTTAATAGCTGAGAGCAGCTGTGGCATTCTATGTTACCTTGTACTGCTCTAACTAGGTAACCAGCGATCACTGCTAATGTTGCTGTCAAAAGTGACACTCTAAAGAAAGGAATTTATATTTTCTATCTCAGAAAGTTCTTCTGCTAACAGTATTTCAAAAGATATTTCTGAAGCTTTATTACTAACTGTGAAGGGTTGGGGGATTGTAGAAACAGGACCCATTACATCTAGGGAAGGTTTGTTGCTCATATTGCTTGAAAGTGATGCAGAAATTACGCCAGTTTTAAGAATTTTTGTAATTGCTGCAGCGGCACTACAAGCATTTGTTTGGTCATTTTTGCCTCCCAGTTACAGACAAAAAACGATTCCACGTCATCACTGGAAAATTTTCTGGTTAACACAAAATGAAATCCTTCACTCAGTAGATATTTCACACATTTTATAGTAGATAATGTTCTCACAACTATTGCTTCATATGTTTCTGCACTTAAAAATTGTAATTTTGGTTGAGAACAGGATTTTTCCACTTAAGTAAATAATCTAAGAAATCATTCTATAGCCAATGCAATCTTTCTTCAGTAACAGAAAAGAACTGCATAGACATAGGATTATTGCTATATGTATGATACCTGGTATTTTGAATGTTATGCAATGTGAACCATTTATGCATTATTTCCATAAATTCAATGTTCTGTGCATCTTCGAAACCTTTTACAGAACATTGCCTACCATAATCACATAGAAAGTTTAAGACAGATGTTATCTCAGGAGTAAAAATTGCTATTGCTCTCTTTACATTCATTTTTTCAAAATTTGAAGGAAACAAGTGCTTCTTTGTAAGATTTCTTATAGGTTTACATATTTCTTTACTTTGCAAATCATATATATGGTACAAATATTGCGGTGAAATTTTGTCAGCCCCAACACACAAATTTTTTTTATTAGATAAAAATTGGGATCTGATATTTTTGATTATGTGGCAGTAATCATAACTGAGGAACAATTTCTTTTCTGGATCACAAGGATGCTCATTTCAGGTTTAATTGAGCCATGACATAGCTTTTGGTACAGTCGCTCAAAAAAGTATCCGAACACTATGGTTGATTACAGAATTCAGAAAAATATCTGGCAACGATTTTTTTAGAAATTAGTGATCTGGCAACTTGCCAGATCACTAATTTCTAAAACTGGCAACTTGCCAGATCACTAATTTCTAAAAAAATCGTTGCCAGATATTTTTCTGAATTCTGTAATCAACTATAGTGTTCGGATATTTTTTGAACGACTGTACATGAAGGTGTTTACCTTCATATTATCAGTTACAATTCTTACAACTTGAAATCTAATATTTTCCAGCTGTTTCAAGACATTCAGTGTCAGTTGATACAACTGATTTCCTTGTAACTGATGGGTAAAATAATAAGCAACTGGAAGGCGAAAATGTGCTGATAATCCGGAAAACAGAAGCACAGTAAACGATTGGATAATTTGCTTTGAATTCCTAATTCATTTTCGATGCCATCCATGACAACATTACCAAAGTAACGGTCCTGCAACTTATTGTACAACATCGGTTTAATGCTCATTTCGTTAATTATTAGGCTACCAAGGAGCTCTTTTTCTGTCAATCTTTTTTTTCTCAGCATATAGTCTTTGCTGACCAAGGCTACTGAAGCCAGTTTCCGTAGGACTATTAGACAGATACTTTTGTAATGCTGATCTAGCTGGTAATTTTAAGAGTTTGATATTTCGAGCATAACGATAGCCACACGGTGAACGGCTCTGCCACATAATACAAAACTCACTGTAAGTTCATGCCACTTGGGCTTGTTTTGCACATAAGCTTTTAGCTGATCTAGCAAAAAAACAGCACTATGATTTCCATCTGCAGCATTTTCTTGTAATTTTTTCACACATTCAAAGTCAGATTTTAATTTCTGGTAGTGTTTTAGAAGACTATTATATTTGGCTTTCATTGTATTTAACTGTTTTCTCACTCTGTAAAACCTTATGTTATATTTCTATTTTTATTTCTCAAAAATAAAATGCTTTTTGTATCATGTTCAGTTTGAATGCATTTGTCACATGATTTGCAGCTTATTTCCATTTTGTTGCTAAAGCGAGCTGCCTCAGCTAACACATCTAAATTTCCAAATGGAAAAGGGGAGCTGCAAATATTTGCACTGAGTCGATGCAACAGTATTCCCTGTAACTCCTTTTGTTTTTCTTTTCACTACTTCTTTTTTACGCAAGTGTGTAGGGTAAATGGAAAACACGGAGGCACTGCAGATGGTTTCAAGATATTTCTTTTCCCTACAGTTTTAAAATCCTCTTCTTGAAAATGCTTCCCACAAACTGCAGAATATTGGCTAGGCCATTTACTTCCCTTTTCCATTCCTGTTAAGAGAAAGTATGTGTATGAATCAAACATTAATAGCCAACTAAATAAAAACGATAATTAGAAGAATAAATACTACTATACGTTTTAATTTTTTACTTCACTAGTTGAAAATTAAACAGGAATGTAATCAGCATTATCAAGAGGTTAATGTTTTAAATGATATGTCATATCATCCGGAATCAAAATACTATTCTTAGGCATATTTATTATGATCATTGCTCTGCGACATTCTACCTAAAGTACTGTAATATAATATCATATACCTTAAATATCCTACACAAGTACCTAGTGCATGCATTAGTGCTAACAATCATTTTCCATGATTTCAGCATCTGGCCAAATTAACAATTATTGAAGAAAGGATGCATTCTATTATGGGGATAAAAATCATTGGAATATTAGGCCAAGTAGTTAGCGTGCTTGGCTACTGATCAAAGGGTTCTGGGTTTGAGCCCCAGGTAAGGTATGGATGTTTGTTGTTTTTTGCTGAGGTCCACCATCCTCACAGATTCTATTATGGCATTTAAATTGACAGGTTTCTGTCATACCTCTATATGGCAAGAAGCCATAAAGAGGCTTTTTTTATGTATACAAGCACAATTTTCCAACTTTTTCAATCTAAATTTAGGCATTTCCATTTGATGTATTTGTGAAATATTATTTAATAATTTCTTACACTCAAAATGTACAGTTCACTTAAGTGTTACACAAAGAAGTTAAAAAAAATAATAATTAAATTTTGCCCTATATTTTATAAAGTTTACTTGATACGTGTTACGTATTTCCAGAAAAAAATGTAAAAACGGAAAAGATAAATCGCAATTTTTCAAAAATATTCGTTCTTCATTTAGTTATGGAAGCCAGAGTATTTAACAAAAAATTATCTTGTTTTGTCGTCTCATAGAACTTTGAAGTCAGATTACAATTCACATAACATGGAAATTATTATTTTGTTTGGGCAGCATATTTCAATTGAGTATGTGAAGATATTTATCATTTAAGCTAATAGGAATTACTTTCATTTGCTTACAATACCGATGAATTTAAAATTTCAGAAATGCTATTTATTCAAAAGTAATTTATGAAACATTTTTCAAATAATTCATGTCAACAAACTTATTAAGGTAATTATAAAGACAAAGATCTTACCTTGCCGACATATTGCTTTCCGCCATTTTTCTCGCGAATCAAGCTTGGAAGGGATTTGCTGAAAACTTATTTTCGTTTCACAAGTTTCACTTCTGCAAAACGGCAAACAGCAATATACCATTGTTAAAATTGCTCTTTAGAAACTATAGCAAATAGACAGACCAATAAATAACTCATATGCAAAAAACCTTATCAGAATCCAATTTTAAAATTAGCGCTAAACAATGTAATAACGTATGCTACAAAGAAGCAAGCAGAAAGCAAAACAGCGGATCGCCAGCGCCACAACGGCAGAACACGTAACTAGCGCTGCTGTCGTTTCACGTCCTGAAATCGGCAGTCATTCCATTACGTAGGCACCGGTTCCAGTTTCCAGTTCCTCGCAGTTGCTGGTGCAAATGCACAAATATTTGGTGGTTTGGCACATGTCTGTTTCGGAAGTGCTGTCAGTACAACTTCACAGCAGCTCTTCCGTTTTCATTGGCAGTCTCACACGAGAGATGCATGTCAACCATCTCAGCAGTCGTGAAATACTCCATGTTACACGTAATGTGTCAGATTTACGAATGCCGACGGCAAACACAATTTCGTTCTCCCTTCCCATTTCGCCCCTCTAGCCAATTGCAAAACCGCCAAACAGCGCCCTCTAGCATCGAAGGGTTACGTCAGTAGACATACATTCATAGACCAAAAAAGTTTGTCTTTTTGTTCCCTATTTCCCATTGAAATTTGTACAGAGAGTTTTGAAACACTCTGTATATACTTTAATCCATTGAAGTACTAAAAAGAGGAACAAGTAAAAAATTATGCAAATTTTAATGTTGATAGTATCATATAATTTAAAAAAAATTCTCTTTTTCATTAGGATAAATTATTTGACCTTTTCATAGAACTTTTCATAACCTTAATTTATTTTATGGCAAAGAGCAAATATTTAAATTGAGAAAATGCATACTTTGTCCATCAGTGATGGTATACACAGGCAGCTGAAAGTTTATGGTTGTATGATTTTATCTGTACCGGAAATTTTTCCACTTGAATTCTTACTTGTATTTACTGTATAAAAGGAATTCTAAACCAAGAAGCAAATTTTCACGATGAAATCCTGGATGTCACCATGGTGTTTCTATAAGATGCAGAAAGTATGTATGTCAAAGACTTGGTTTTAAATAAAAGTTTTAAATTTATTTTTAAAATTATTTCCATGTTAAAAGTTTTTAGGAGAAAACTCAGAAGCTTTTTTTGAGCAAGCCTGCACGCTTTCTTCAGTGAGGTGAAAAGCTTCGAGTTTTCTCTTAAAAACTTTTAACACGCAAATGGTTTGAAGGGTAAATTTAAAAGTGTGTATTGCCCAATGACAGAAATTTAAAGTTATTTTAATCAATTTCTGAACAAGAAAGTCTTTTCTATTGTGTACTGAAGATTGATATAATGGTTACATAGATTTTTTAAAGTTATTTTCCAAGAAGGCATGGGGAAAGGGAGACAAATGTATCCTATTACATTTGGTTTTAGAGGTATTATTTATGTATGTAATTATTAGCTCTCCAAAGACTCTGTTTCATTTGAATGATATTTTCATAAAATTGTATTTATTTACTGATACCGACCATTTCTTTTCCTTGTGCTTACTGTGGTGTCCCATCATATCCCACTTTACCATTCTGATAAAAGTTTTTAATGGAGATAGGTGATAGGTGATAAAAGTAGCTTTGCTTCAGTTGAGATAATTCTTTTTTTATTTTAATGTGGAAAATGTGATTTTAGGTGCCACAGACTAATAATTTAGGTTGTGAATTTCACCCTTTCATGTGAATATACCAGCATAGACCAGCTTGAAAATGAAGATCCTCAAATTGTTTTTGCCAATAAGGGTGGGAACCTACAGAGTACTAAACCAAACAGTGTACATTTTTCATAACGCTAACCTGAAACTTTCATAAATTATACAGTGTTTTTTTTTTCATTTTTATTACTTATAGAGATTTTTAGTACTTATTAGACACATAGAATCCAATCATTAGAGGATCTCCATGTTATGCTAATGAAAAGCAAAATTAGAAGCTAAGTATTATAAAGAATAAACTCTCTGTGGGAATGTTACTGGAGCAAATGAAAATCTAAATAAAGCCTATCAAATTCTTTAACTTCTGAAATTTTATTCAATATTTAAATGATTTAACAACAATTTTTTTCAACTAAAACTATTTAACTCAAAGGCTAATCAAATGTAATTGTTATATCAAATTGTTTACTAAAGAATTTCTGTATTAAGGAATATGTCTAATCATTCAATTATACTCAATATGCACAAAACGTTTTGTAGTAGAATGACTGCTTTAAAATATTCCAGTTTTCATAATCCAAATACTTAATGCTGCTAAAATTCAAGATTTAGCCCTGATTATATTTATACCTTCAATTTTTATTCCATTCTTTCAGCAAAAAAAACTTAAAGATATTGAGTTCCTAACTTGACTTTCATGCTAAATCATGCAGCACCATATGTCATGGAGGACAGGTGTGGGATCAGCATGCACACCATAGGTCTGTTCTAATAACATAAGAATTTGGTAGAGATATGTAGATTTTTATTTGAATGCAACTTTTTTTTAATAAAAGTTCACTTTTGTGTATTACATTAATCTCTCCCACAGTTTTCAAATGTATGCATACTTGACTCTGAAACAGAGACCCGGGATTTGAGGTTTCTATAAGGCTTCTTTCTACTGAGTTCTTCACTGGTCTTTTCTCTGGTATACTGAATAGGCTTTTGTGTGAATTCTGTGGTTAATAACTGTTTGATAGATAGTTTTTGTTCTTCATGAGCTCTATGATTATTCAGACATAACATACATTAGATAAAACTCAAAAATAGTTTGCTAATGTACTATAATTTAAAATGCAAGTCATCAATCCTGGTTAATTTGTGAGATTCATTCCTCCTATTGATATAATAACAAATGGGAATGGTTCATTCATGCAGAATCTGCAAGATGACAACATCAAACAACCATTTGTTAGGACAAGCTGAGTAATAAAGTTCTGAAGTTATAAGTCTTATGAAGAATTCTAATGAGTAACCTTTCACTGAAAACTATTATCAATAAGTTTTAGGAAACTATAAGTTAAACTAAAGCAAATAATAAGCATATGAAATGTGAAAATATGAAAAAATTAATTTGTGAAAACTGAGTGGTAAACTTGAGCAATGATATAAGAGAATGTCCAGCAACTAAAAGAATGGAATGTCCACAATGAGTGATTTAAATGAGTAATACTTAGGATATGATTGCATTTTGGACATGCACAGATCTTTTGCATGGAAGTAATATTGATATTAGACGTAGTTCAGAATTGTAGACTAGAGTTTTTTAAAGATATTTATGTTTTCAATGCAGTTTTCAGTAACATAGGCAATTAACTTTAACTATACATGAATGATATAAATTAATGGGAGGGGGGAGGCACGGGGAACATTGTGTAATTTCAATTTTGAAACGTGACACAATTCTGTGTATCATTCGCTTTTATTAATTTTATTACTTTAGGATATTATATAAATTTGTTACATTAGGAACAAATGTTTCGACAGAAATTTAATATCTGGCAATCACTTCCGGTATCAGCCAGCGCATGACATATTTCATATAAAAGAACTAGGTCGACTAGTTGAAAGCTGATTATTATACGCGAATATGAATCCCTAGATGCTTTTCGTGTATTTCTACGTTAAAAAAATAGTAAAATAAAAATAATATATTTTTACACACCCGGTTGTTAATAAACTTGAATAGCAGCACCGCATGTAGTTTTCGTTTGAAAAGGTTTTAACGCTTATTTACATAACTTTTGAGTTTCAAATTTACTGAATTTTTATATGCTTCTCTTATAGTTTCAAAATATTTCAATGCATCTAATTTCATGTATTTGAATGTAGCGTAATACGGTTGGAAATTTGTTTTTTAAAATCCTAAGTTAAGCGAAACAATATTAGACTTATCGAAAGGTATATTTCGTTATAATCTTGATGTAAATGAAATACACCGAATTCTGTTTTTACACGGTTTTTTTACACGATTTTGATTTAACACGGTTTAGAAAAAAACTCCAATTCTCTTTTTACACGATTTATTTTGATCTAACACGGTAAATATTCCTATTCAAGAAAAAATTCCTAGAATTTACTTTATTTTGTTATAAATATGCCGCTTTTATGGTTGCATTTTTCGAAGTAGTTTTAACTCTGAAACTCGATACACCATTGGAGTATGAACATGAGAGCATTTCACCATTGGAGTATGAACACGACGGCCAAAATATTTCAAGCGATGAAATCGATTTAATTCCTGTCTTATGCAAACGAATGCGTCTATTGTCAGAAAGTGACAACGGATAAAATCTAGTTAATAAGCATATGCAAGTCATATTTTTTTTGCACTTTTGTATTCTTGAATTAGTGACATATTATTTTCTTTATGAAGGATAATTTACTTTATATATGTACATATAATTATCTTTATAAGTTTATAAAATAAATAAATGTTTAAATGAATGAAAATCAAATAAAAATTTAATTAAAGATTTTGATATAATTTGTTTGAAAACAACTTATTATTTGTAATGAGTTTTCACGTCTGGAATCAATCTTCTATTTTTTCATATGCACTGTATATTTTTTTGCACGGTTTTTTCGGAAACCTATCTACAGTGCAAAAACAGAATTGGGTGTATACGAGTATCACAAGATATATTTATCATAGTATACTGACAGAGTATAGCCTCGACGAATTGTTGTATTAATCGGTAACCCCTCCTTTGTCCACAAAATATTATATTGTATATTTTCTATTATGCCTACAACAGCAATAAGTTTATCTCTAATTATTACGGTAATGATTAGAAAAGTAAAATGCAGACAAATTATAAATCACTTCAGCAAATTAGCATCGGATCAATAGGCTTAGATGTATCTGAATGCGAAAGGGCATGATTACGTTTGCCGGCAGAGTAATATCACATAAAATAATCATATATAATTTGGAATATGAAAGCTAAACATAGGAAAGTAACGGAAATAGGAAGTTTTTGCTTCATTTTCCAAAAATATAGTTTAAATGATTACACCTATCTTTGATGAACCGTTCATGCAGCTTGTATCCTAAATAACATTATCGATTCGATATGGATATCAATTAATTTATCAATAGTATTCATTAAGCCAAGGGAAAAATATATAACTTTATTTGGACAGAGCAATTTAGAGGGAGAGTCACTCTCTCCCCACCTCCTGGAAAACTGCTAAAAAATTTATGATGAATAATACAGGTTACCAAATTCAACATCGTTTTTCCCTTAACGAAATGCAATCTTGTCTTTTCACGTTTTCTTTTATTTTCAAAAGTATACCATTTATTTCTTAATGTGAAAAACGTTTTTTGGATGTAGTTTCGAATAATAATTTCCATTTTACTGTTTTGTTCTTGAGCATCTTTAGTTGTATTATGGTATAATTAATATATTCCTAAATATTTCTACTTTGAATTATGTCGATTTGCTTTCCCTCTTCCTCCTGAAATAAATTCTGCTGATGCCAATATTCTTTAAGCAATACACTTATCCCCCGATTTACACGGTACTTGTTTTACACGATTTCGGTTTTACACGGTTGATAAAATAACGGATTTAAAAAAACTGGTAAAAATGTATATTCGGCTGCATATATATTTCAAGTCATTTTTTAATCCCATTCCTTTGATAACACTGGCAACAACGGGGACGGGGATTCCCCTATATTTTACAACACGGGGAATCCCCGTAGTATTTCACAATAGTAAAGCTATCTGGTTCATGTGAAGTAGTGCAGTATCATTTTAGCAGCAAAGCTTTACATCATTGTGCGTTTTTTTATTTTATTATTTAAATATCTACTGGTAAGTTTCCAACATTTATAGTTTTTCTGGCATTTTTATAATTTACGTAAATTTTTTAAGGTTTTATAATGCCAAAAGATTTTTAAAAAATCAAATGAAAAGTTATTTCTTTAGAAACAAAAATTAATAGTCCATGAAAGTGATGGCAGTAATTAAACTTATTGTTAATTTTTTTTAAGGATCTTATATTTTTTGTTCCTAATGTAAAATGAATTAAATATGTACTTATATTACCTATATATATTTGTTATTTTATGAATGAAGTGTAATTTTATGTTTTTCAAGATGTCTTGCTTTTGTTTTACGTAAATAAATGACTGAATTATGCACATTTTAGTGTTTTTTTCGTTTTACACGGTTTTACATAGCAAAATCCAAGATTTCGATTTACACGGTTTTGTGCGGAACCTATCTTCAGTGTAAATCGAGGGATAGGTGTATACTTCGAATATATTTCGAAATATTTTCCCATGACTGTTAAGATATACATCAGGGCAGGATTGGACAGAGGGAAAGGGGAGGGGGGGTCATTTAATAAACGAAAGAGGACAAAACAATGTCTATTTTACTTATTTTGCAAGTTAAAAAAAACCACTTGGAAAAAGGAAAACCTCTATTCATTCCGTGAGAATCTCCGAAATTCTTGAAAAAATGTTCCAGTTCAATCTATTTGCTAACCCATAGTCCAAAATTAAGAGCACACAAAATGCAAAAAAAAAAGCACAAGAAAAAAGTATAACCCTTTATTAGGAAATAGATATAAATGAGAACTACACTGCTGAAAGTGGAAATCGCAACACAAAGAAGGAATGGAAATAGAGATATGTAAATCAGAGAAGACAATTGACATTGGAGATTGCAAATGATCAAAGTTCACAGTGAATGGAACGTGACACTCAGCCAAGCCGTGGATAAATACTGGATGTTCAGGAGCTCGTATCATTCGCATTTTCGCAGAATGCACTGTAACCTCCTGTTGGTATCGCTCATAGCACGACCAACAGGTTAGAATGCATTCTGGGAAAATGTTCAGAACATGCCTTATGCACAATTAACACTTTCTAAGAGAGAGAGCAAATAGTCGGTATACGAGAGCTTGGATTGAGCCTTCAAACGAGTGCCGTATACATGGGGCGCAATGTGAACACAGTGCAATGCTGCGTCTCATGCAACATCAAATGTCATGGAGGAGAGGTGTGGAATCATCATGCCTCATCATAGAACATGAAGATCGCATGCTCCTATAGGAGGTCCGTTACGGGTACCATGTTCTCCATACACACCATTAGACAATGTTTACACAGACTCAGGGAGACTTCCAGCCAGGCATGTCATTGCAGCGACATCACCAGTTATGTCGTCTCCACTGGTGTGGAGCATGGCAACGTTAGACTACAGGATAGAGGGGAGTATTGTTCACAGACAAGTCCCCATTCTGTTTCAGCATGTCAAACGGCCCTTTGCATGGTGTCAGCATCATCAACGACATGAGGAAGTCTCTGCTCTATGTTTCTGATACGCTAATGACGAGATGTTATATTGGTGATATTAATCTTACAGCATGATCCTTCCTTGCTACCATACCTGGTCTGATTCTGCAGCAGGACAAGCCACCCCACACATTGTACATGCAACGATGGACATTCTCTCGCTGCCTCCAAACTCCATGGACGTGTTGCCCATTGAACATGTGTGGGACCATATGGGTCTCCACCTTCGCTAGCTCCCTCCAGTGGGGAACTTGGTAGTGTTGTATGACCAATTGGATGCTGTTTGGAACACCATACCTCAGGACACCATTAATCATCTTATTGATGGAATGGCGAGACGTCTATAGGTTTGTAAACCGCCCAAGGTGGGCCTACTATGTACTGATGAATCTGCAATAAATGCAAGTACCTTGAATTCTCACGTTCCGTTTTTTGATCATTTGCACATCGACCCTCATAGCTTTTGTCCTGTCAATTTTAGGCACAAACATCACTTCCTTCGCGGTGTTTGAGCATTTCCGTTTTCAGCAGTGCAGTAATGTCCGAACTACATAATATGTCGTGAAAAGATAATTTATCATTTTTTGAGTATAATTTAAAGAAACTTTCCACGCAATTAATGATAAAATAACATCTTTAAATCATTAATTCACTTTCATATATGAATACGACTACATTTATAAACTTTATATATGGTCTTTTAGCCATTTGAAAAAATATCGTACACTAATAATTGAAAACAAACGAGTTATCGCCTAAATTTTTAAAGTTGCCCTTTTGATTTAATGTTTCAAATTTAAGAGCATTTAAGTTCGTTCATTAGCTGATAAAGTATTATTTGTAAAGAATTCATTTTATTTGCAGTGTATCATCAAAGCATATTCCGTTTTGCAAACACCTCTTTTCGGCTCCTTGTCGAGTACGCTCCGCATTCGTATATGATCATGCGGCGTTGCCAGTTCTGTCTCTAGAAATGTTACCTCGATGGTTTGACACGGCAGATTTGTAGAGAGTATTTTTGATTATTTTTTGTCGCGACGTTTTAAAAAGGTGTAGGTCGCTTTGGTCTCTTTCGGAAGTAACAGACGTCCTTACAGTTTCCTTTTTTATTAGAATATGATACATTAATTTTTTGCTTAAATTTTAAGTCTATCTCAAACAGTTCTTTACAGACCTACGATGGTCAGGATAGATTAGGGAAGTCAACATCGTCTCAGCCATGAAGGAAGTAGATCTTCAAAATTTCCCCAAAGAAAAATATTCCCCAAAGATGTGGAATTGTTAGATGTTATGAAATAAGTTATCAAGTCATATGCAAAAGAGGAAGTCTAATTTGCACAGAAAATTAACAGTTGCAGACAATCATCCTCCTGAAAAATGAGTCATAGATAAATTAATAAAATGGAAAAAGAACACGATATTAATTAATGAAAAGCAATTAAAACTTGCCCAAGTAGAAAGACCGGTGAAGGTGGTGTATATCTCCAAGCTCCCATTCTTCATCAAGAAAGACGAAACGATATTCAATATTCCAGATTTGGGTGGAATAAAGTCAGGCACAAGAATTTGTAAAATTAAACTGAAGAATGGTTTTCTTCCTTCCTATTTTTTCCAGCCCTTAAATTTTTATCTCGATTTGTGCATGATGATAACCGAGTAATTCTGCAGTTTTTAGTTCCAATCTAAAATGCGTAGTTATTAATGCAATGTCCTACCAATATATTAAAGAATCTCCATGTTGTAAATTCCAGTTGTAAAATACTTTATTTAATCCCTCAAGTGGGGAGGGTTCTAACTCCTGCCCTTGGGTATGCCACTGTATACTGGTTTTTGTAAAGCAAATTTGGTATTAAGAATTACTTGCCATAATATAGGTTCGATAATCAGTTTTAAGGGAATTTAAGGGAAAATCGTTATGTAAGTTGTGTAGTTGTTCTGCGTATTCTATAACAATTTCAAGCAAATAACGTTTCGACAGTAGTCAGGAATATTAAAAGGGTTAATAACTAATTTTATAATACCTACTGGGAGAAGTTGTGACATGCCCAACATTATAAATTGTGTTGAATTACATATTTATATCTTCTTCTTTACAGACGTATATATTATTTCTATAAGTTCTAGGTGGACATCAGCTATTTTGAGAAAATAAAGGTAATTCATAGAAGGTAACATATTCTTTAAAATGAATCTTACAGATGATACGCTGGAGAAAGTGAATCAGAAAGAAGTTGTTTGGCTTGATACACAGTTAAAAATGCAAGAATGCGTATAATAACTATGAATGAGAAAAGTGCAATAATGATACCAAGTTTTTTTAATCCTTTTTCTGCTTCATTTATATTCATAGTTATCAATCCATTTTCATGTTGCCAAAGTTTCAATGTGTTTCGTTTTACTTTAATGAAGAGTATTAAACTTCGCATTAAATTTCTTATCGCTAATATTTATTATATTATTTATTAGTTTTTTTTCTCAAAGATGCATTTTTCTTGATATCAAACATCTATTTAAGAAAATATTTATTTGTTAGTGTTAATCAAAAAAGAGTAACAAAACTGTGCTTATATTCATTATATATAAGGAATTCTTGCTAAATACTCTTGATAATTCCCAGTCCATAATACATAATAAATATAAATACCCCCTCAAGCAGCTGCTTGCCACAGAGGTCTGACAGGAGCCTGTCAGTTTATATGCCACAGTAGAAGGTCTGAGAGGATGGCAGGACCTCAGCAGAAAAACGACACAAACAGCAATGCCTTACCCGGAACTCGAACTCAGGACCCGTAGATCAGTAGTCAAGCGCGCTAACCACTCGGCCACGGGACGATATAATACATAAGCCACTTTTCAAACTAATTCTGTAGCATAAAAATCAATCATTATAAACAAAAATAAAGCAATTGCATTAATCCTCGGCAATAGTTTATTCTATCAGCAGTTTCCGTCGAGCGTCAGAAAGAAATATGGTGTGTGCCATACTTTGACCTATATCAATATATAATACCAAATTCATATTAAAATCTTTCGTTATATCCTATTGTTACAGCATTTTCTGTTTCCATTTATAAGAGTATTAGTAAAGTTAAAGTATAGATGAGCAGCCTGGAACAATTAAAATGATATAATTTAAGGAAGAGATTCATAAGTCCTTGAAGGCGTATTCTGACGTTGAGAAAGCAAAGGCTCTCGTTCATTTTGATGCTCAAGGTCACAGGGAAGTCTATTTATTTCACTCTTAGACCCATATCGATATATCTTACGAAATATGTTACAGCAACTTGAACAATTTGGTGCACGAGATCTCCCTGAGGCTGAGAACTGGATGATCATTCCAAGGAAAGAGAGTACTCCCCACATACAGCTCAACAGAATTTCTGCAAAAAAGAAATCGCATTGGTTTAGAGATAACAATAACCACCATGTAACTAAAACAACTTTAAAATAGCACAGGTTATTTTAACAAAGATGGAACAGATATACCTTAGTGCAACGACTTTATCAAATCGCATCTTCTCTCCTCTATTTGAATTTACACTCTTCGTATATCCATTTGAGAAAAAGGCGATATTTACTGACCTGAATTAAATTGCTAGTTTCATGTCAGTTTCTCTTACCTTTTCAGCTATAACAGGTGATACATTTTCTTCATTAACTTGCCTGTGAAGGATTCCTGACATAGTCTCACCTATTAACAATTCGACTCCTGAGGGTTAAGGTGAAACATGTTTTTCATGAAGGTACTTGAATGTTTTTAAAGGACGTACCCAAAAGGTTCTGGGTAGTCCGGATTCCCCCCCCCCCCGAAAATCCTGTCGTCTTATACTAAGTCTCAAACTTGTCTACCTGCTTTGAAATCCAAAACAGCTGTCTTTGCATAATTTAATTTTAGCCCAATATTTTATGTCTGACCTTAAAAATATAGATTAAATAAAAACAACTATAAAATCTCATTTCATATAGATTATCATTTTAACTTTTCCTGTTCGGTGGAATATTTTAGCAATTGGGAAACCCTACTCAAGTTTTATTCTCAGTTTTTATTCATTTTATTTCTCAGTCTTATTCTTCAGACCACTCCCATCCCGGCGCTAAACTCTCGGAAACTCCAGAAACTGATTCTCGTATCCCCTAAAACAAAATTCTCGGATCCCTCCCCCTCTCGACACTAAATCTTGGGTACTTACCTACCGAGGTTGATTACATTACACAGCGTTATTTTCAGAGGCCTGTAGAATATCACATAACTTTAGGCTACCATCGATTTGGTGAGGGTGGTTCAGTCGATAGCCCACCAGGCTCATAATCTATAGTTCCTAGGTTCGAGTCCCAGCTGGGTAAGCATTGAGATATATCTCCGCAAAATTCCCCAACCTGCCCACGGTCAGTAGGACAGACACATTGGCTTGGCGAGGCTCCCATCCGTCGTGCCTACATTAAGCAGTGGCCCGTGTGCGGGAGAGCCGTACCCTGTGCACGTTAAAGAACACACTGGATGACCTTAACGGGAGGCTACCATCTGTCTCACAACAGCTGTCCAGTGGGTCCCTTCTCCCCAACCTTATCTGAGCCTTCGGAGTCCTTGTGGCCTGGCCATTTAGCCCGTTGTGTGCCAAAAGGGTGTGCAAAACAACCCAAGTTGAAATCGATTCCCTGTTATGCAACAGTTGCCTTCCACTATAGTTCCACTGTGTTCTATGAAACACTCCATATCTAATCAGTCTTATTTTTTTAAAAGCCTTCCATAATCCATCAACAGTTCGCTGTCGATGTTTAGGCAGAGTGCGTTTCAAGAGCCCAAATACGCAAAAGTCTATGTACGAAGTATCTGATAACTGCACAGGAATGCCATTAAATGGTATAGTGTTTATCTTCTGTCATCAGTTGTAGATATGTGCACGTAGATGTTTAGATATGACTTGAAGTTTTGTATTGATTCAACTATTATAAGTTATTGATGTTTGTACCATACAAAGCAGTCAATTCGTCCCGATTATATAATGGATATATTCAGTATTAAAAGGAATTATGGGATTTTCCTGTGGAACAGGATTTTCGGGGTAGGGGATCCGGACTACCAGGATCCCTACCCGTTTTTGCGTATATCTTATACGCAAAATCGGGTAGGGAATGTTAATAGGTGAAACTGTCAGGAATTCTTCATACGCAAGTTTCTAGGCTTCAGGACACTTGTCTGATAGTAAAGGAAGTTCAATTTGGCGTTATTTTCGAGCCTATGGTTGGGTTGGGTTGTTTTACCTCTGAGCGGCACTTTTTTGCACACCATGGGCTAAATGGCCAGGTCACATGAACCCCGAAGGCTCAGAGAAGGTTGGGGGAGGGGACCCACTGGAACAGCTGTTGGGAGATAGATGGTAGCCTCCCGTCAAGGCCATCCAGCGTGTTCTTTAACGTGCACAGGGTATGGCTCTCCCGTACACGGGGCCACGGCGTAACGTGCCATCCGACGGACGGCAGCCTTTCCAAGCCCATCATTGTCCCCTACTGACCGTGGGCAGGGCGGGGAATTTTGCGGAGATAAATCTCAACGCTGACCCAGCTGGGACTCGAACCTGGGAACTACAGAAGTGGCTTTACCCCTCACCCACCAGATGGGAGCCTTTCCATGTCCATTGGTGTATCCTTTCTGATCAAAGGCAAAGAGTTTTAGCAGAGATAGATCTCAACGCTTGCCTAGGTGGGACTCAAACCCAGGAATTACAGATTATGAGCCAGGCACACTACCGACTGAGCATTCACCACTTATATGAGGGAGAAAAGCAAAAGGAATGAAATTTGCCAAATTTGGAGTGCTTTTCAGCAGAGCTTCAGCTTTTCAGCAGAACTTTTTCTTTGTACTGGATGGTCAGTTCCCTTTCCGAATAATTTATTTTTAATTGCATGGTAATATTGTTTCAGTATCCCTAAACAAATTCGACATTATTTAAATATCTTTTTCCAAAACTCAAACGATACGAGCAAATAAATTATATGTCCCTGATTAAACTCGAATCCCTTCGCAAAAAGAAAGCTAAAATTTATTTCTGGTGTATATCATTTTCAAATATCTGTCAGATCGAAAGACCTCAACATTCCAATCAATTCAGATCTAATATTGTCTTCTGTTTAATTTCATTTCAAAATTCCCGTATGTTTCCAACATGATCGTGATGTTTTCCATTTATAAAGTAGTGCACAGTTCCTCCCAAACTTCTTTTTTTGCAGTATTCACTCCAAAATTCCAATGTTACGGTTCCACCCACATCACTGGAAACCTTTTTTACTTCACACAAAACATTTTCTCGGTGATAGGTAGTAGCGTCTTTTAATGTTCTTTAAATTGCAGCTGGATGTGGTAAAAGTTCCTTGCCATTTACTGCATCATGGTTTACTCCTACATCGATAAGAACTGTGCCATCTACACAAAACCTTCCCCAGATACAATCTCGAAAGATATGATGCTCTTGGTAACAAAATTCGCCAGCTGTTTTGTAGCAGATGATTTCAATATCGCAGACATTTGGACTTTTTTTGATTCTTGCTTCATCGTTGCATCACTGGTTTTGCTATTGTGCTTAATAAAGTTCGGTGTTTCACAGTTAGGTCCAGTGTAAGTGTACACTCTTTTGTACTTGAAGAAACTAATCGCATTTTTCACTTTATCATCGCCCTTAAAAATGTACCAAATATTTGCCATATTTACTGACTCAGTTTAGTTTCGCGCAAAAACACGTCTTTATTTCAGTTTAAGTGATACTTTTCCCACTATTAACTTTGCCTAAAATCTTATAGAAATATTAATTTCCATAATTTTATTTTTAAAAAGGCAGAAAAATGCACTTTAATAGAGAATGCGTGCAACATTAATATTATTAACATAATTATTAGGAATAAAGGAGGTTTGGTTTTACTGACCTTGGTAATCGTATTTCATACAACAAAATGACAAAAAAAATGAAATCTTTTTTCCATTCTATATAAAACCACAGTGAGTTAAAAAACATGTAAGCTGTTAATTTAAACAAGATAATATACTTCAGTCCGTTCCGTGGCCGAATGGTTAGCGCGCTTGGTTATTGATTTAAGGAACCTGGGTTGGAGCCTCGGGTTAAGGCACGGATGTTCGTATTGTTTTTCTGCTGAGGTCCCGTCATCCACAGACTTTCTACTATGGCATAAAAACTGAAAAGCTCCTGTCAGACCTCTGTGGCAAGCAACTTAATCAGGGGTATTTATTTATTATTATTTTTAATATACTTAAATAATAGATAAAATTATATAAGGAAAAATAAAACTCACCATTGTTTTGAAATGGATATGCATTGGAAGCTATGTATGAACCACTTATAAGTGCCCTTTTAATAACATTTATTATGATGAATGATAAAGTTGTACCAACAAATTGATCGATAGCCATTACCACAGTATATGATCCGACAATTGATGCAGCTGTAATGCTTAACTGGAAAAAACAAATTTTCGTTACGAAACAATTCGCAGAACATCATCAAAATATAACTTGATATTTGTAATTTTCTGCTGTATTTTAACATTTTAATTATGTGCACCAAACTAGAGTTATACATGTCTCTGACGGCTTGAATGTTTTGTTTACTTGTGTAACATATTAAAGAACTAAATTATATAAATGACTGACACTTATAGATTCTCAAATGGCACTAATTGAGTTGGCTTTGCATTAACAACACCTACCTAATATTTCTTGGGGCATCTTTCGCCCGTAATACATCCCATTCATATCAGCATGGACTGCACACGGTGTTGCAGGGAGACCTGTGGTAGTGTTATCCATGGGTTCCACAATGTGTCCTGTAATGCTCGTGCATTGCCAAGTGATGGGTCAGAGCATCGAATCACCTTTTCCAATAGATCTCAAGCGTGCTCAAATGGGTTGAGATCTGAGAATTGTGCGCCCATGGGAAATTAATTGTTATGTTCCTGAAAACAATTTGCAACCTGCCAGGCCATCTAACATGGCATGCTATCTTGTTGATAGAAGCTGGATTAATCAGGATGCACTCTCATCATGAGGGGGAATAAAAAGTAGGCAGTCCCATCGAGTTGTTGATTCACTATGATCAATGGACCCAGGGCATGAAACTGAAACATTTCCCAAACCATAACACCATCACCTGCAGCCTGCCAAACACTGATGGTTCATCCTGGTGTCATGGCCTCATATTGCATGCTCCAAATGCGAACATAAAATGCGAACAAATTAGCAGAATGGAGCTGAAAACAGCACTCATCAGACCAGGTAACAGATTTCCAAATTACGGTGGTCTCATGTTGTTGCTGATATGCTCACGCAATGTGCAGTTTCTTGAATCTTGCAGTGAGAATGGATATCCATGATGGCCGTCGACTATCATAGCCCATACGAGCTAATGTCCAGAGCACTGTCAATGTGGATATTGGTCTTGCCATAGCTGGGTCACTGTGCTGTGTTACAAGAATGGCACGCATTGCTCACCATAGCCATCAGCCACTCGACATGTTAACTTCAGGTGGTTGTTCAACCACTGTTGAGCCAGGAACAGTAGACCTGTGACACCACAGAAAGCAAGCAGTTCACTAAGGCAACTGCTATGGAGATAATGGAACCTGAACGTCGCACCCTCATAATCATACCGCATTCGAAGTCGGAAGGATAATGACCCAAACTCAATGTTCCTTGAAGTAATGTGGAAACTAATTACTACGTTTGAAGTCTACAATCATATTTCATCGATTCTCGACTCTGAGCCTTATAAGTGCCACAGACTGGTCCATTCCTACATAAGGTGGTGTTGCTGATGCAAAACCAAGTCAGTATGTACTCAATTTCTATAATGAAAATGTTGCGTAAAAGTGCATAAAGAACACAAAACTCATTAAATATTTGTAAGCAAGAGAAGTGAATTAGAAATTCAACAGACAAAACGTTAAGGAAAAAAATAACAAAAAGGTTTAACGCTCTGATGCTTCAATTTTTAAAATCAAATAGGAACGCTTTATACCAGAATTTTTCTATTCAAACATCAACTTTGAACATTATAATTGTACATATTACATGTGAATTCAGTATTGCAGTTGTCAGAATATTTGATTTCTCGTCTCATTAACAAGTCTTTCTATGAGACAAACTGTTTTTAGCTAATTACTAATTGCACAAATAAATATAGCATTTTAGTGTACTTTAAAGCCACCTATGTACCTCACTTTCTCTACCATGTAACGCGATGTAACAAAACCACTTCCAACGTTTGAGATATTACAGAATTATGGGCAAAATAAGCAAAAAAAGATGAAATACATTTAGTGAGACATTTCAAACCTTCATATATACCATTAGATGATGAATTTGAAGGTCAGATGGGGTCCACCGGCTTCGTTGAATAGACCTGGTTTAAAGTATCACCTTCCATTAAAAAAGAAAATTTTATCGCGGAATTACAAATTTTTAAAAGTATATTTTAGTGGAAAAGCGAATTAAAAGAAACATTTGCAATTACCTACCTTACAAAACGAATGCTAGCTTACATGGTATTGGTGACTGCAAAAAATTATGTGCGACATTTGAGAGATGTTTGATTAAATCGTTAACTCTACGAAGATCGGAATGCATTTATGTGTTTCATGAATGTGAGCCAGTAAGATATGAAACAAAAACAACACAAAACGAATGTCGAGAATATTATTAGTACTGAAAAAAAAAAAGTTTTTTCCCTTGGCATGTTCTGTGCAGATTTAGGAAAAATTAAGGTCGTAGAGTCAATCAATTTGATTTTCAACTGTGTAAACTTAAAACTTCCTTAGAGATTTATAAAACCAAGTAGGATAATACTCCAGTTTTTATTTTTCAAAATTGATATTAAGAAAGTAAACGTTTTATGTTATTTCATCCGAACTGCAGTTCAATTTAAGTATTGTTGGTTATTTCTCAAACTGCACCATGAAATTCCCAAATAATTACTGTAAAAGACGATTTTAAGAGTAAATATTATTTAAAATACAGGAAATAAATACTTGAAACACACAATATTACACATAATTTCATATACACATATCTCAAGATCATTAACAGATAAACAGGATTTTTTCAGAGAGGTTCAGCAGTTGTCGAATCTCTTCAGATCTTAAACAAATTAGTGCCAGAAAAATGCATATTTTTTGCGATGAACCGTTCGTGAACTAAAAGTTTCTGCAGTCACACAGAATGAAAAAAATAAATCTATCATAAGGTTCGGTACAATAGCATAAATCCCAATCTTTAATTCCAAACAGTCCTTATCATGATAAATAACCTTGGCTATTTATCATTATTATTTATGGAATGAAGGTTAGTTCCATACAATCCGGGCCAGGCGAGTAATCTTCTCTTCCCAGGTTTGAGTTCTCCCTGAGCTTGCGCGGGGGGGGGGGGGGGGTCAATAGGTAGTGCGCCAGGTTCGTAATCTATAATTCCTAGATTAAGTCTCACTAGTGCGGGCGTTGAAAAATGGCGCCGTCCGTCGGATGGTACGTTAAACATTGACTATTTGTGGATTGGCTGTAAAATTCTGAGCCTTTGGTGCTCTTGTAACTTGGCCATTTCACACGACATGTATATAAATCTGCCACTCAGACTTTAAATATCCCAACTCTATCATTTGCTGTAGAGAACCAATAAAAATTCTTCACATATTGCAGAAATTTTTTCAGTGAATAAGTTTTTTACACCCCTGATATCTTCCGAATTGTGTATTTCCAACTGAAAACACTGTTGTAAATAAATTCAAGTATTTGAATTCCTTCTCGATAAAGCATAGAGACAAATTAAATATATATGTAATTTAAGGGCTTAAATTTAAAATTCTTGAAATTTATCTCCTTACCTCCTTATAGCACTATACTACATTACACTGAGTTGACTTTGCATTAGCAATACCGTCTTTTGTAACAATGGACTAGCTTATTGTGCTGGTGATACCTGAAGGTTGCAGACAGTCGATATATGATTGTAGGAAGCACGCGTGGCAATCAGGTTTCGCATTGCCTCAAGTAAGAATGAGTTGGTATCTTTTCGTCTTAGAACATGATGTTGTCCACTACCAGTAACTTGACATATTCACCTAAAAGCCAAAACATTAGGACCATCTGACAAATATGATGTTGGCCCTCCACGTGTCGCCAAAACAGCTCTTACCCGCGAGGCATGGACGCTACAAGATTTCTAAAGGTGTCTTATGATATCTGGTACCAACACGTTACCGTAGAGCCTTTAACTCTTGTGAGTTATGTGGTTGAACAAAACACCACAAAACGAAAACAATATCGGATATGCTGCTCAAACACAAACCACAATTTCTCGATTGGTTTGATGTCTGAGGAATTTGGAGGCCAGGGTAATACCTGGAAGTCTTCCTCATGTTCTGAAAACCATTCTCGAATAATCCAGACAGTGTGGCATGGCGCATTATCTTATGAAAGAAGGCACTACTAAAGGGGAACACCATTGCCATGAAAGGGTGTACCTGGCCTGCAATGATGTTTAGGTAGATGGTAGACGTCATAGTTTCCTGCTCATGAATGACTGGACTCAGGGTTTCCCAGCAGAACATTGCCCAAAGCATTGCATTTCCTCCACTGGCTTGTTTTGGTCCCACTGTGCATCCTGGTGCCAACACTTCCCCAGGTAAACGACGCACACATACCTGGCTGTCCACATGATGCAATAGCAAACGAGATTCATCGGACTAGACGACCTTCTTCCATTCATTCAAGGTCCAGTTTTGAGTTAGCGTGTCCATTGTAGGAACTTTCGACGGTGAACCGAGTTAGCATGGACACTCAGAGTTACCTGCAGCTATGCAGCCCCATTTTCAGCAGGGTTCGATTACTGTGTGTTGTATTCAAATTAAGGACGAGTTGCGCCACAGTATCCCTTCTGTTGGCTCGTACAGTCGCTCAAAAAAGAATCCGAACGCTATGGTTGATTACAAAATTCAGAAAAAGTATGTGGCAACGATTTTTTCAGAAATTAGTGATCTGACATCCTTCGTGTACAGTACACGAAGGATGCCAGATCACTAATTTCTGAAAAAATCGTTGCCAGACCTTTTTTTCTGGATTTTTTAATTAACCATGGCGTTCGGATACTTTTTTGAGTGACTGTACCATACAGGATAGCCTTAGCTCACCTCTAGCATATGATGAGCTGTGGTCGGCCCACACTTTGCCGGCAGCACGTGGTTTTTCCCTCCTCAAACCACTTTTTGAAGGTACTAACTACAGCTGACCATGAGCACCCCACAAGCCTTGCCGTCTCGGAAATGCTCTCATCCAGTCGTCTGGCCATTACAATTTGGCCTTTGCCAAACTCACTTAAGTCCGCTGCCTTTCCCATCTGAAGAACATTAATAACACTGATTAACAGAGCTCAGTATCAGGTGTTACTTATACTGTTTCATGACCTTCACACACGCCATCGTTTATCTGCAGTTGCTTCGATTTGCATAAAGACAGGTTGGTCATATTTTTTGGCTTTTCGGTGTAGCAGCCATGGGTAACTGCTTGCGTTCTGTGATGTCACGAGTCTATTGTGACTGGCTGAACAGTGGTCGAAAAACCAGCTAAAAGAATCGAATCGAATCGAATGGTTGATGGCCATTGTGAGTATGTGTGTTACGCCTCGTAACACAACAGGGATGCAACATAATGACCCAACTAACCACTGTACAACGTTGGAATGGTAAGACCAATATCCATATGGACAATAACTCACATGGGATGAGGCAATAGATGGGCAATAACTGATACGGGCTGTGACAATCGATGTACAATGACTCACACGAGATATGAAAATCGATGGCCATCACAGTTTCCCAATGTTTACTACGAGACACAAGAAACTGCGCTTTTGCATGGGCACATCAGCACCAACACCGGATCAGAGACACGTGGTCTATCACGTGGTAGGATGAATCCCATTTCGAACTCTTATTATGACAAAATGGGTGTGTTAGCATTTGGAGCAAGCCACGTGAAGCCATAGCACAAGACAGTGGTGGATTAAAGTATTTGTAGACCTTAGGCACAAAAGATTTGAGAAGTCTACCCAACTGTCCAGGAGTGGGTGTGGGTACTCAATGTGGAGGGGGACCCATTTCGAATGGGAAGAATTTCATATAGTGGGTTAAATAAATCTAATTATATTAGTGCATAAGCGGAAAATTTAAAACGCATTATATAAATCTGTACATACTGAAAAACAAACGGACTCTTAATTATAAACAAAAATAAATGTCTTTTTTTATTTTAGTGTAAGTAACAAAAATCTCATCATATTTGGTATTAATCTAACAAAAAAGTGAAATGTGTTGGTAAATTGTAGGTTACACTGATTGCGACATATTTTACTCCATGAAATGTTCGAAAAAAAATCGAGTTTCGACTCTTTTGAGGCCCCATGAGTGCCTCATGAGCCTATTGGGTAATCTGCCACTGACGCCAGGATGCACCATCAGTGTTCGGCTGGCTGGAGGCAGTGGTGGTATGGTTTGTGGACTGTTTTTGTATCATGCCCTGGGTCCACTGATAACAGTCAATCAACAGCTCGATAGGATTGCCTACCTTTTTATTGTTGCCAACAAAGTACATACAGGTGTCTATCACCAAGATAATATGCATGTCACATGACTAGTCTGCAAACTGTTTACAGGAGCATGACAAAGAATTCTCTGTCGGCCAACGGCTGCTGAACTCATCGGATCTCAACCCATTTGAGCACAGCTGTAACTAGACAGGTGGAAGAGGTGCATAGGCACAGTGCTCAGGACGGAGGAGGGGGAACTGAACCACACAATCGAAAAAAAATTGTCAACTGCCGTGCTAAAATTGAAGTCTCTGACCCACTGAACTCATCAAAAATATTCTACAGTAGAATATACAGTACAAGATATGTAAAAAAATTATTTCTTTCACTTTTTATTCACTTATTTAATCAAATGTGATCGACGAATTTGCTGAAATGAAAGCAGTGCAATTAAAATAATTATTTTTTAAAAATATATTACGTATCTGCAATATTAATAAATATATAAAAATATAAAAAATATATAATTTTTTTAATAAACTTTATTGTTATACCTTATATATTTTCATAAAAATTTCATCATCATCATCATCCTCAAGCAGCCATTGGCTACGGAGGTCTAACCATACCGCAATTTTGTTCTCCAAGCAGCTGTCCTGAGCTATATCTGCTGCATCACGTCACTGCACACCAATTCTAATAAGGTCCTGTTTAACATTGTGTGACAACCGCATCCTAGGTCTCCCCCACTTTCTGAGGCCTTTAGGAACACTATTCAAAACCCTATTTGCCAATCTATAACTATCCATACGGGCAACATGGTCAAACCAACGGAGTCTCTCTCTGCACAATATACTGCTCAGCGAATGATGCCGACTCCTTTATACTTACAAAGTTGAATCACCTAATGCTCAAGATACTGCGTAAATATCTAGAATCAAAAGTATCAAGTTTCCTGTTATCTTGTTTACAAAGCATCCAAGTTTCACTACCGTAACTAACCATAGCGAGAACCAAACTATTATACAGTCTAATTTTAGTTCTTAGGTGTAAACGCCTATTTCCCCACACTCTCCATAGATTCCTAAAAGTCCCAGAGGCAATTCCTATTCGACTGTTAATCTCATGCCTCACATCACCAGTATCTGTTATATAACTCCCAAGATGACACTTACTCAAGGGCGCAAGAAATCAGAGCGACTGAAGCACCGCCTGCCTGACCAATTTTCATCACTTTAGTTTTATCTCTGTTTATCACCAAACCAACTCTATTACCAATCTGATCAACAGTCCTAATGAAAGAATTCATCTCCTCAACATCATTAGCTAACAAAGCCAAATCATCTGCATATTCTAAATAAGAAATTTTCAAATCTGTAGACCATTTAAGGCCAAAATCTTTCCCTTGCAGTGAATTTCGCAAAACGTAATCAATAACCAAACTAAAAAGGAGACAAAATGCATCCTTGTCGAACACAAGAAGTAATGCTAAACCAATTGCTACAAGCCTTACCAACTCTCACACACGACTCAGTGTTATTATAGAGAGCTTTCATTATGTTAACTAATTTATCTGGTATGCCATACGATCTCACAATCAACCACAAATTACGACGATCAACAGAGTTGAAAGCCTTTTTGAAATCAACAAAGCTAGCAACCAAAGATTTCTGAAACTCTAAACATTTCTCAAGAATCTGCCTAAGTGAAAATATCTGATCCACACATCTCCTACCACTTCTGAATCCACACTGCTCATCCCACAATTGCCTGTCAACCAGATTCTTAATTCTATTAAGCACATCATATAAAATTTTTAAGATTTTGAAATAAATTAAAAAAGAAGCAAAATTCTGAGCACTGATATTACATAACTCTTATTCGAGAAAGTACTCACGTGAGAGAGTGAAGAGAACAAACATTTGTACATCTCCGCGAAACCCGATAAGGTTTATCTGCAGGGAATATAACTTACGCTTGAAAAGTGTGTAGGTCATGGTGTTAGGTTTTTGAGTTAATTTTTTTTTACTTTGGAAGTAACCAATTTTTTAGTAACGGTTTTAGCCGAGAGTAGAAAGCAATAATTTGTAATTCTCTGTGTAGTGTTTGAAGAGAAATGCTTTCACCTAACTTTTAATATTCTTTCCGTAGTTATTTTTAATTTTTGGTATTTTACAGAAATTTTTATGCTTTTGTCGTGTACTAATGTTATGATCAATTAGATGTTTATGGCTAAGTGAAAAATAATTTTGTACTATTATAGTGTCTTATAGTGTACTATATATAAGTCTTCAACTGGAAGAATGTTATGTGAAGAAATCTGTTTATACTACTGGAAAAATTTTGCTTTTTAATGCTGGGATCAATCGTTTCAAAATACAGTTTTATACAGCAGTTAATGGCCAAGTGGTTAGCGCGCTTAGCTACTGATCTAAGGGACCTGGGTTCGAGCCCCGGGTAAGGCATGGCTGTTTGTGTCGTTTTTCTGCTGAGGGCCTGCCATCCTCTCAGACCTTCTACTATGGCATATAAACTGACAGGCTCCTGTCAGACCTCTGTGGCAAGCAGCTGCTTGAAGGGGTATTTATTTTTATTTTATTTTTCAATTTGTTCAGGTAAATTTGAAATATATTCCCATAAATTCTTAAGTCGTATTTTAAAATAGATTTCAAAATTTGTAAGCCGCATCTTGGGACGAAAACGTTTACAAAGCAGATTTTGACTGCACAGTATGTAAACTTTTAACATAATTTATTTATATGTTTATTCCATTTTTAATTAGTATCAGCTATCATACTTAATTATTTTATTTCATTTACTTGTTCTAATTGTGGATAAGAGTAGGGCGTGATTGATTTGTTTTTATTGCTTAGGTAAATTGAGTCCTGAGCAAAGAGCAATGGAGTTGAAGTGAATCTGCGTCCTGTAGAATGAATATTCATTATTTTCGTTTCGTTACAATTTAATATCAAAGTGTTAATATGAAACCATCTGCTGAATGTATTAAAATCTTCTTGTAGTACTTTATGCGTCTGATTTAGGTCTCTGTGTCTGTACAATAAAACTATGTCTTCCGCATATAGATATACAGGGTGATTCAAAACTTATCGTTCAAATTTCGTGGGGAGGTAGGGAATACGTCAGGAAACGATTTCACATAGGAAAGTATGTCCGCAAACGTCTTCTACATGAACAAAATGGACAAGTGAACACAAGGAAACAGTACAGTTAAGTGGTAACGAATGTGACTTTTATTCCAACAAGGTAAAGTACAGGTTCACAGTAGGTGCTCAAAATTGCGACCATTTATACGGACACAGGATTCACAGCGCCGTTGCATTGACCGCCGAACATTTTCAAAAACGCCTGGCATATCACGGACAATGCTTGCGGCGGCCACTATTCGTGCAACAAGGTCCATTTCACTGTCGACGGGGTCTCGTACACATGGTATTTCATGGCCCCCCACAAAAAGAAATCCATGGGCGATAAATCAGGTGACCTGGGTGGCCAAGCGATCGGTCCACCTCTACCGATCCATCGAGCACCGAATGTTCGGTTCAGGTAATCACGCGCAACAATTGTGCTATGGGCTGGAGCCCCGTCATGTTGATACCACATATCTCGGCGGATATGCGCAGGAACAGCGCCCAGAAAAGTCGGTAACACTGTCTCGAGAAATATTAGGTATTTCCGGCCGTCCAATCGGGGCGGTAGCAAGTAAGGTCTCAACAAACAGTCACCAATGATTCCAGCCCACACATTTACGGCAAAACGATGTTGCGCAGCGTGACTTCTCGTACCATGTGGGTTGTCGTAAGCCCACACATGTGAATTGTGTGTACTGAACACACCTTCACGACTGAATGAAGCTTCATCTGTAAAAAGGACAGAAGCTGGAAAACTGGGGTCCACGGCACCTTTCTGCATGAACCATTGTGCAAATTCCACACGCCTCGGATAATCGTCAGGATGCAGTAACTGCACCCTTTGCAGATGGTAAGGATGCACACGTTCCTCGTGCAGTATCCGCCACACTGCTGACTGAGAGACCCCAAGCTGCTGAGCAATAGCTCATGTGCTGGTATTCGGATTATCTTCGATGGACTGTAGGACTTGTTCTGCGACGTTGACAGTCCACGTCAGTCGTCTTCTCCCCGTATCCTGCATGTTGCTGCGCAGTGAACCACGTTCGCGCAGATTGCGATGCACACGTGCAAACATTTGATGCTGCGGTATTCTTCTGTTGGGGTATCGGTCTTCGTAAACTTGCCTAGCTCGGCGGCCGCTTTCGCCAGCTGCCCCATATGTGAGATGCATATCCGTTAGCTCTCGATGCGTAAAACGATTCATCTTATCACTAGTAAGTCAGCTCGTACACTGATGACAGCAGGAGTGGTCGGGCGAGCTGTACACTGGTTGGGTACACACAGCGCCCTCTACATACTCATGGGTACATTTGCGGACATACTTTCCTATGTGAAATCGGTTTCCTGACGTATTCTCTACCTCCCCACGAAATTTGAACGATAAGCTTTGAATCACCCTGTATAAGTGCTGATGATGATAATTTTAGTAATGTCATTAATAAACGTTAAAAATAATGTTAGTCCCAGAATTGAGCCATGAGGAACAGCAGAATTTACAGGGTTAAGCTTGCTGGCGTTATTACTAATTTTCGTTATAGCAGAGCAGTTAGTAAAAAAAATTTTGAACCAGTGAAAAGGAGGTCCACCTGATCTCGATTTTTGTAGCTTTTGTAGAAGAATGTGGTGGTTCAAGATGTCGAAAGCTTTACTAAGGTCTGCAAAGATAATTCCCATTGACTTAACAAAGAGATTTTTTTTAATTTATCGAAACCAGTGTATATTGGTCTTATGATGAAAATCTTTAACATTGGAGGTACAGCAGCAGTAGGGTAAACAAAGTTCAAGAGTTTTGCCAGAATTTTAGAGATATCGTTATTTGAATATTTAATGTGGTTAATGCGTATATTATCAATTTCAGGAAATTTTTTTCACTGATTTTATCAACTAAGTTGCGAACATCGAAATCAGTAATTTCAGGTAATAAAACCTGTAAGAGCAACTGGGAGCTACAGTATTAAAATTATATTTAAGAGTAACAAAATGTTTTGGAAAAGGAACGGCGAAATAGTTGCTGAAGTTGTTTGTTATTTGCTGAATCTCGAAATCAGAACCCACTTTTTTAATAATTTTTTGATCAGAGCTAGATTTAGGTTTATTACCCAAAACATCGTTGATAAGTTGCCAAGTCATTTTGGAGGCTCCATGCGCACCCATATATTTCCTAAAGTAAAACTGCTTCTCAGTGTTTTTAATAAGGCTATTGACACGATTCCTTTCCTTAAAATACTGTTGTACGCCATGTTATGTCTGTTATTTTTGTATATCATTTTATCCCTATTTGCGATTCCACGCTTCAGTGAGTCGGTAATCCATTCTTTATCATTTTTGCGTGTTTTTATTTTTGTGCTTGATCTGTGAGATCGAACATTGCTCTCCTTAAAATTATGAAAGATATTAATCAGTTTATTATACAGTTCGTTAGGGTCGTTAATCTCTAATAAATGTGTGAAGTCTATATTTTTTTAGTTTGTTAACACTGTGTTCATTTTTTAAATTTATATGTTTAGTCAGTGCAGAACTAGCAACTAGCATAAAGTGGAGTGTAAGTGTTTTGGCTTCTTTTATCAAACTTTATGTTTATCCTAATCGCATAGTGATCTGCAATTTTTCTGGTGTGTATTGAAAAAAGTGTTCATAATTGGTAATTTTTTTTATCAATATATAATCAATACAAGTACTTGAGAAATAAGTCCCCAAAAATTCTTCTCGGGTGTAATCTGCAATGATTTGGACAAATCGAAAGTTACTTAAAATACTTTTGTAATTATCCAATCCACAAAATTGCTACTAAACCAATTTATATTCGTATCTCCCATAATGATAGTCGTGTTGTGTTATTGCCGTTTTCCATCCAAGGTCTTAAATTGGAAGGAATAAGGGTAAATCTGAGTTAGATGGATGATATAGTCCAATTATGGCAAAAGTTTGAGAATTTTTCGTAACTTTTATATGAATAATTTCCGCTGGATTTATGTCGATGTGTTCTTGTGACTGGAAAATAGAATTCCGACAAAAGACGCAGATTCTGCTCTCTTTGGAGACTCATGGATCTAAGGATATGAGAGTAAATATTGTAAATGATACATGTTTTGGTTACTCACCCTAGTACAAGTAGGGGCGGGGTGGCTCAGTCGGTAGCGCGCCAGGCTCGTAATCTGTAGTTCCCAGGTTCGAATCCCAGCTGGGTCAGCGTTGAGATTTATCTCCGCAAAAATTCCCCGCCCTGCCCACGGTCAGTAGGGGACACCGATGGGCTTGGAAAGGCCGCCGTCCGTCGGATGGGACGTTAAGCCGTGGCTCCGTGTGCGGGAGAGACATACCCTGTGCACGTTAAAGAACACGCTGGATGGCCTTGACGGGAGGCTGCCATCTGTCTCCCAACAGCTGTTCCAGTGGGTCCCCTCCTCCAACCTTCTCTGAGCCTTCGGGGTCAATGTGACCTGGCCATTTAGCCCATGGTGTGCAAAAAAGTGCCGCTCAGAGGTAAAACAACCCAACCCAACCTAGTACAAGTTTCGATTAAGATAATTACATCTAAAAAATAAATAACATCTAAAATATAAATCAAAATATCTTTCCAATATTTTTAAGACTTCTAATATTAATGAGCATTGCAGAAATATTCTCCTTTTTTTTTTGAATAGGAGCAATTTTAGGCCTAACCATTAAGGTCGCTAATTGTTTCAAATTTGTTTAAATCATCTGTACATAGAAAAATGTCATCGGTGTCGTCCATCGGAGAACAAAATAAATATAGAGAGTAAAATTTACAGAATATTTAAGGGCTATCCGCTAATGATTTGATGTGGATGACCTTATTGCTTTCGCTTTTTCTGATTAATACCTTACACGATTTAAACCAAATAAACCTGCAACCCTTTTCCTGTGCAGCAACTTTTGTTTTCCACAGAAGTTCCCTATAGTACATAGTAAGATTTTCAAATATATACACGAAGGCCTTATTCTGAAGAATATCACCGATCAGTTCCTTGTTCTTCTATTCTTGAGCCAATTATCGCTCCGACTGGATCCTTGTTCTTCCATTCTTGAGCCAATTATCGCTCCAGTCATTATTAACAAATTCAACAAGAATAGGGGAATGTTTTGCACTCTTTCTGGATAGTTTATGAAGTTTCTTTTTTGATTTTACTACAGTTACTAACACCAATTTCATGAGCAATTTGTTCGACGACAATCGACAAGTCTTACGTCGATTCAGGAATATTGTGGATTTCTAACTTACAGTTTCATCCATATTGTTCCAAATTGTTGAGTTGCTGCTCAAGGCTGTGTATTCTGTTGTTTTTAATCTAAGACACTGAGACCCAATGATCTGTTTGCCAGTATTTATACCTCTGCCTTTTGTCTAGATTTTAGACTCTAGAACCTTTGAGGTGGGTAGAGTCCACCTGGGCAGTATCACTGCGCAGTGAGATATTTTGGTAGCTGCAGCTGGAATAGATTTTCCAGATTTTTTGAAGGACAGTAGGAAAATTTGTAAAAAAATTCTGAAATAAGCCGATATTCATATTGGTGTAAATGAAACTATCATAAATCAAGATCCTACTGCATAGGAAGGTATGTCATAAGTTGGCTACAATTGGTATAGAAATTTCAAAAAATTATATGTAAGGAACGAATTATTTGTGTTTGTTTGTTTATAACACATATATATTGCATGTCGGTTTATTTCTTCCCACTTTTCTTTATATCATCGCATGTAACATTTGCATTTCAGGAAAGTTTTATGTGCATATACACAGCTCAAAGTGGAAATCGCAAGGAATGAAAGTAGAACTATGTAAATGGCAGGAGGCAATCAGCCACCAGAGATATGCAAATGATCAAAGTTTTGCAGCGAATGAACAGGTGATACCCAGAAGAGCTGTGGATAAATACCGGGTATTCATGTGCATATATCTTAGCACGACTGACAGTGAGGTTGGAGTGCATGCCTCCAAAATGTTTGGAACATGGCTTGAAGATGCTGGCAGGACCTTTATGTGCAATTGACGCCTTCTGAGAGACAGCGAATCGTCAATATGTGAGAGTTCAAATTGAGACTTCGAGCAATTGCCACACACATGGGGTGCAATGTGAGCACAGTGCAATGTGTGTCTCACGCAACAACCTTATGGAGCACCAAATGACATGAAGGTCAGGAATAGGGCCAGCACGCTGCACCACAGGACCCTTTCACCACAGCGACAGTGCTGCGGAGTTATTTGCGAACTGCTATGAGTACCATGACCATGCAAACCATTAGACAATGTTAGCATGGCACAAGAATGAGGGCAAAAAACCAGTCTGGCATCTTCTGTTGCAGTGACATCACCGGTTGTGCCGTCTCCACTGGTGTTGAGTGAGGTAACATTGGACTACAGAATGGAAGAGAATGCTCTTCACAGACGAGTACAGATTCTGTTTTGGCATGCCAGATGGCCATTTGTCCATATGACATCAGCATGAGGCAAACTATTCCAATAGCCATCATACAGCTACACACCGTTGCACAATGGTATGGGGTGGCACCACATATGGCAGCTGCACACCTCTGTTCCATGTTCCTGGAGTGATAATGTTAAGAAGTTACATCGATGACAGCGTTAATACTGTGGCATAACCCTTCCTTACCACCATGCCTGGACTGAGTCTGCAGCAGGGCAACGCCACCTCACACACTGCATGCACAATGATGGACAGTCTTCAAGGTGTGGACACTCTCCCATGGCTTCCATACTCACTGAAATTATGCCTTATAGAGCATGTGTGGGACTTATGGGTCTCTGCCTTCGTCAGCTCCCTCTGATGGCGAACCTGGCACAGTTGCATGACCATTTGCATGCTGTTGGAATGCCATACCTCAGGACAGCATTTACCATTAACCATCTGACTGATGGAATGTCGAGATGTCTACAGGCTCGAATAACTGCTCGAGGTGGACCTACTATGTACTGATGAATATGCAATAAACGCAGGTACCTTAAGTTCTCATGTTCCATATTTTGATCATTTGCACGTCTACCCTCGTAGCTTCCATCCTGTCAGTTTCGAGAGTATACATCACTTCCTTCACGGTGTTGCGATTTCCACTTTCAACAGTTTAGAAACAACATTTTGTATCATGTGGCGAAAATGCTGATACGTTTGTCATAAGAATCGCGAACCTCAAAGCTCAATTTGGACAGTACTGACCAAAACTCTTGAATGGTGGAACATATTTTGTCTCAGTAGGTGGTGCACCAGGGTCTTAGCCTGCCGTGAGAGATTCGAGTCCCAACTCTGCAACTTGATTGAATTGAGATAACTCTCTTAACACCCACCTTATTCCCTCGGTGAGTACTGGAGTACTGTCATACTTTGTGTAGCACTGCCCTATATATCGCTGACTTCTTACAGCGATGTTTGTCACTGAAATAGTTTTACATTTAAAAACAAATATACGTTTACTAATCCATTATAGTACAGAGAAGTACAGTTAATATGTATTTTTCTCATGGCTGGTCAGTCAGTACAAGCTCTCTTATTAGGGCTGGTGAGTGGATCCCAAAAGACCCACCCCCCCATGGGGAAAAACTCATGCTCCGTCTTTGAACACTACACGAGTAGCGATACCTGTGAAGTAGAAGTCGTACCTCGTGTATGACTTCTACTTCACGGCTTATTGTGTGTGACAAGAGGTTGTCTCAGGGGAGACCAGTAAGGACTTGGAGTATGAGTGGCGTTAAAGGAGGTGGAAAAGGCGAGGAAAATGAGTATAAGAGCGAATGCAGCTCCGGTATTAAACGAGTGAGTCCCGGAGCTGACAGACAAGCCAACCTATTTCTCTCAGGTTTGCCCTAACTTGGGCATTACCAATCGATATTTTGGTCGGCATCCTGGCTTCTTCCCTGATTGTCTGGTTGGTGAATGAGTGTTATATGTCATATGCTCTCAGCCAATGAGTGCTAGAACATCGTACTGTGCTTTTCCCAGTTTGAGTGACACTGCCAATTAGTTTGTTTAGTCCAATGTGGTCTCTCTTTCTACCATTATTTCTTGTTCTGATGAACATTTTTGACCCATGGAAGTGGATCACTTCATTGAAAATGACGCACATTTTGACTGTTGTAGTGAAGAGAACAGTTGTTGACGCGATTTCCTGCTATAAAGAAATGCTCTACGAGAAGAAACTTTAGGCAAGGCAATGAACCCCTCATACCTTCTGCAAGAAGGAGGATGTACCACAACCTATCTCATCTTCATGCCAGTAACTACTATTATGTTCCCAATACTGCAAGTTGGCCATGTTTGGGACTGCATAATAATATTGGCAAGTACATACACTTTGACTTTATTAAATTTTTCTTTTATTATTATTACTCATTGACAATACAGAATAAATTTATAAAATCATGTTTATTACCTTCATTATTGTTTAAGTAACCCATAAATGCCTAATATATTGAGGCGGGGGTGGCTCAGTTGGTAGCGCACCAGGCTCATAATCTGAAGTTCCCATGTTCGAGTCCCAGTGGGTCAGCGTTGAGATTTACCTCCACAAAACTCCCCCCTCCATCCCATGGTCAGTAGGGGGCACCGATGGGCTTGGAAAAGCCGCCATGCGTCGGATCGGACGTTAAGCCATGGTCTGTATGTGGGAGAGCCGTACCCTGTGCACGTTAAAGAACACATTGGATGGTCTTGATGGAAGGCTACCATCTGTCTCCCAACGGATGCTCCAGTGGGTCTCCTCCCCCAAACTTTTCAGAGCCGTCAGGGTCATTGTGACCTTGTCATTTAGTCCATAATGTGCAAAAAGTGCCACTCTGAGGTAAAACAACCCAAATCAAAGCCTAATACGTTGACTGTCGGCAAATAATTGCATCTGCATAGAGACTATGCTACAATGACCTCATACAGCGCTGATTCAGGTAATGCTCCCATTTCCAGCAATGCATCTCCTGAACTGAACTCCTGAATCATACCATATGGGGGTGGTGCAGTCAGTAGCGCATCAGGCTCGCAATTTGCAGTTCCCAGGTTGGAGTCCCAGCTGGACAGCATTGGGACATATCTCTGCATAACTTCCTGCCCTCGCTGCCCTCGTAGTAGGGGACACCAATGGTGTTTGAAAAGGCCTCCATCTATCGGATGGGTTTGTTAAGCCGTTGCCCCATATGTAGGAGAGCCATACCCTGTGCCTGTTAAAGGATGGTCTTGAAAGGAGGCTATCATCTGTCTCCCAACAGCTGTCCAGTCAATCCCCTCCTCCAACCTTCTCTGAGCCCTTGGGGCCCTTGTGACCTGTCTATTTAGCTCATTTGTGTGCAAAAAAGTGCCACTCAAAGATACAACAAACCAACCCATATCATATACTTAAATCTGAAGTTCGTGAAAAGATTACAGACTACTGAAATAAAGGTTGAAACAAAAAAATTATTCTATTTCGATCAGTGACAACTCTATTTGGAGGATTGAAATGGCTCTCATGAGATATTCATTCATCGTATTCGCCCATTCACGGACTGAATGGGGCTGCATATAATGATGAAAATAAAGTAGAAGCTTTTTCCAATGCTATGGAATTTCTGATGACCTTACCTCTAAACTTGTTGAACATGCTATCTTCTAACTACTGCAGTTACAGGATACTACTCTTATCAATTATGCAATCCGTATTGAAATTAAAGCAACATAAATAGGCTTAAATAAGGTATCAGAACCTGATCTCATAGCAGACACCCTAGAACCTCAAGGAAATGGCCATTGTGTACACCTGCACTTCTGTAATAAACTTTTGAGAATTCATCATTTTCTTAAGATCTGGATTCATGCTTTGCCAGGTTAGGCTCTCCTAAACCTGGCAAGGATCTTTAATTCCCACAGAATTATCGACCAATCAGTTTGATTTCTTTTGTGCGCAAGTTGTTTGAGCATATAATACCAGACAGAATTGATTCCTTTATACTTACATCAAAAACATTGGGGTGGGAGTGGCTGAGTTGGTAGCGCGCCAGGCTCATAATCTGCAGTTCCTAGGTTCGAATCCCAACTGGTTCACTGTTCAGATTTATCTCTGCAAAACGTCCCCCTCCCCCATTCCCCACGGTCAGTAGGGGATACCAATAGACTTATAAAGCCACCATTTGCCAGATGGGACGTTAAACTATGGCCCAGTGTGTGGGAGAGCCATACCCTTTGCACGTTAGAGAACACACTGGATGGCCTTGAAGGGAGGCTACCATCTGTATCCTAACAGCTATGTAGTGGGTTCCCTCCCTAAACCTTCTCCGAACCTTCGGAGTCCTTGTGACCTGGCCATTTAGCCCATTATGTGCAAAACTGTGACGCTCAGAGGTAAAACAACCCAAAAACATTCCTGATGTTTACTTTGGAATTTGAGAGAATTATTCTCAGACCATCATATCCTGAGACTTGTGAAGATTATTTCAGAACACTTGAACGAAAAGGAGACCGTCGCCACTACAATTTCAGATGTTCCCAAAGCATTTGATAAGGTGTGGATAGATGACCTCATTTTCAAATTCAGATTAAGTCAGATGGTTTTCATCATTTCATTCACTTCTCAATTTCAGTGGTGGTTAATTCAAAGAGTAATGGCAACACATGTAGTATTTACTGAACACTTTATTTCCAAATGAAACTATCATTCCATACCCTCAATGTAATCACTGTCTAGGTTAACAATTTTATTCTAAATTTGTGGAGCTGGCGAATGTGGTCAGAAGATCTCTTTCTGTTGATCACTGCAATGGACCACCTTATGGCTCACAATACCTGAGTGTTAATGAGAAATCATTGTCCTAGGGGTGGTTATTTCACCTTCAGAAACATGTCAAAGTCACAATGACTCATGTCTGGGGATATATCCATCGCCACCTTGTGGAAAGCTCCTTTACAGGTTGAGCCACATGACAATGGGCATTGTCACGAATGAGAAGTGTTGGATCTCCCTATGATGAAGTGTTGACGTTTTCGCCATATGCATTGATGCAAAAGAAACCATAGATAGTACTCCGCAGTTACAGCTTGGCCCTGAGGCACTGCAGGTGGAGGAGAACACCGTCCATGTTGTAAGCAACAATCAGCAGCATTTTCCATTTTTGAATGTTTGCCACAATATTTTTGGGCATGGAGACCCTGGATGCCACCATTCACTGGACAGTTTGTATGTCTGCGCCCACATTTTGTTGAGGCAATGACACAATGAAGAAATGCATCACCCTCTTTTGACACTTTTCCACGTGAAGGTTTGCAACGATGTACCTGTGACACTTCTGCAGCTCTGTAAAATGGCGTAGGACCCACTGTGCTGCGATTTTTCACAAGCTCAGGATGCCCTTCAGAATGTTCTGAATAGTGGCAATACTGAGTCTAACTTCATTTGCCAATTGGCATGTCCTCCAAAGTCTGTCAACATTCAGCAACAACTGTACGAGCTGAACCTTCTACTGTGGTATTGAAGTGTGCCCTGCATGATGAGCATCATTAACATTGTCTTGACCCTGTCAATAGCACTGGACCCATCGTGCAACTATGTGATAGGTTCCATCTCCATGTGCTTCTTTCAGTTACGCCAACAATTCCTTGCATTAAAGCCATGTGCAATCTTGATTTTGATCCAATGTATAATGTTCCAGCTTTGCGAACATGTCTTGAGCACTCTGGAAGGAATCTGATATTGGTGTGACTTCGTTTTGTCCACTTTCCTAACGTGGCAGTGCATGAATGATGCCTTACCTCTGTAACAGGTTCTGTATGGTGCAGGATGCACAAAGAAGCACATTGGGAGGGCTCTGTGTATTTGGCGACAGTGTTGCCATTACTATTCGAACAACTTTTTTATTTTTCAAACAGAACATTTAATATCCAATTAATTTTGTCTTTTTCGCAAAACCAACATATGTGATACTTATTGGACTTTCTTGGTCTTACTGATAACTAACTACTTGGGCCCATCCTCTTCAATATTTACATCCATAACTTTCCTACTTTGGACAGGATACAAAGTACAATGTATGCTGATGATATTATACTGTTTGTGTAGAGCAGCATTGAGATTTATTTCCGCAAAACACCCCACTTTCCCATGGTCAGTAGGGGAAACCGATGGACTTGGAAAGGCCACTGTCCGTTGGATGGGGCATTAAGCCATGGCCCCGTGTACGGGAAAGCCATACCTGTACATGATAAAGAACATCCTTTATGGCCTTCCAGTGGCAGTTCCAGTGGGTCCCCTCCCTCAACCTTCTCTGAGCCTTCGGGGTCCTTGTGAGTTGACCATTTAGCCCACTGTGTGCAAAAATGTGCTGCTCAGAGGAAAAAAACCAACCCAACTGCTTGTATGGACATAAGATTTCACAATCGTTTGCAATTGAATGCGATGTCCCTCTTTTCCCATGCCTGACCACCTATACTTTCCTATTTTTCACTGTTATTCTTAATTGTCGTGTTCACTGCAAGAGCCGAAAACATCCTCGCTGAAATGGTAAACAACAGGCAGAGAAGTATAGCCAAAAGCATGACATCAGTCCAAAAATAGCAAATAAAGACAAATGGGAACTATAACAAAAGGTTCATAGAGTCCCTAATTAACGTAAATAAGCAACATATTAGTTTGTGAAGAGTAATAGTAGATGAAAAGTTTAATTGGTTTGAAAAGTACATAAATGTCCATGAACGAGTTGTACCAATTTACGGAACAGTGGAGTCCTTAAAACGTTAGAAAGTAGCAAAGAGACGACAAAGATGAGGAACAGGTGGATAGTTATTAAGTGGCCAGCTGCATCTCTGAGCATGGTAAACAAAATTTGCGCATGCTCTGTGAACCCCTCACACGTCATATAGTACAATTCTAATGAACAACATAATGGGAACTTAAAGTGTTTTCTTCGGAGGAATCTACCTGATATTATTGGAAATAGAGAACTTTGTGTCACTTCTAATTATATTAGCGATACTTGCAGAGACTCCATGTCCCAAAGTGAACTCAGGTTTGCTCATTCCTACACTCAATGATCATCAAGGAGGCCCATGGTGGATGCATGCCGACTCTCTCATTCAACTAATAAAGTTTTTGATTTCTAAAATTAGTCTGCAACAGCCTTGGTCCTGTTATAGGGTAAAGAGCGAGTGAGACAAGTGAAAAACGATTAACACATGAGCTATAATGTGATTAACATGGTAAACAAAATCATTCTACTCGTGCGAATCAATCGACGGACAACGCTGCCTTCCCATAGTAGGGGTGTAAATACAGTGGGTGGATTGTGTGAACGATGTACGTTCACACAATCTAGAATTATTAATATTAATCTGCTGTTGCATGACACATTGGCGATTCATGGTTTTCTCCAAAGGCTTTGGCATTCGGAGAAATAACATTGGCTTTCTCCAAAGTATTAGTGTCAATTACTGGTAGCAAAAACCTGGAAGAATATATCAGTTTTGTAGTAAAGACTGAAATTTATGTCCGAATTTTGAGAATTTTCGTAGAAGTTAAGAGTAAGTTCTACTTTCAAGTTAAAACTTTTTATAGAGTTAGGAGTGTTATTTATGTTCAGTTAAAAAAAAAACAATACCCCTCAAGCACCTACTTGCTGTAGAAGTCTGACAAGCAACTGTCAGTTTATATGCCATAGTAGGTCTGTGAGGATGATGGGACCTCAGCAGAGAAACGACACCAACATCCATGCTTTACATGGGGATCGAACCGGGCCAGGTCACTTCGATCACTTTGAGAGTTCATACATTCTAACCATCTAAATTCTTAAACTTCAGAGGTTCTAACCAGATCTTCTTCAGAGATTCTAACCATACGACCACAGATGACCATGTTCAGTTTAGAGGGTTTTTAATAGTTAAGAGTGAATTTTGCTTAAACATAAATGTTTTTGGAAGAATTTACGTAAAGAAAGTGTACCATGCAGTAACAAGATACGTTTTTTTTTATGTTCTGGCAAGCTTTAGAAGTGACATTTTAAAACAGTATCGTGAAGTACATTTCAGCATTTTGAACAGCTGGGGACACAGAGAAGAACAGGTGGGACCACAGAAAGTTTTTGATTTCTAAAATTAGTCTACAACAGCCATGTGGGGATGTTGTGTGACCATGTGGGGGAAAGGTAATAAGATAAAAGGCAAAAACCATGTGGGGACCACATGAATTTTTGCCTTTTAGAGAGATGGAGACATGAGATGCATGAACTGAGATGACGGCAACAGCAATGCAACAGGTGCCAGTCTTGGCGAGTTTTGAAGCCCTTGTGAATTCCTACTCAAAAGACAAAACTTGGATGGCAATTGCATTTACAGAGCAGTTGGGGAGTACTGGAAAATTAGTTAATTAACTGGGGGAATGTTGCTGAGATGAAAATAATAGTAATATCGAAATTGAGAGAGGCAGCAGAGTAGTTTGTAAATCAATAGAAGGAACTAAGGACTGCAACAGATTTTGGGAATTTCAAGCAAGCATAGATAGTTCGGTTCGATACTAATGAATCATTGGCACAAAGGTTAAAGAAATTCACAATTTGGAGGTAGCAAGTTGGAGAGAGTGTTCCGGAATGTGCTGCTAGGATGAAAACCTTAGAGCAGCAATATTTTGAAATACTATACGTATCGATGACTCCATGACAATTGAAGTGACCCAAGTTGGGTTGTTTTGATCTCTGAGCAGCACCTTTTTGCACACAATGGGCTAAATGGCTAGGTCAGAAGGACCAGGAGGGCTCAGAGAAGATTGCGGGGAGGGGACCCACTGGACAGCTATTGGAAGACAGATGGTATTCTCCTGTTAAGGCCATCAACATATTCTTTAATGTGAACAAGGTGTGGCTCTGCCATACACAGGCATGGCTTAAAATCCTATTCGACAGACAGCGGCTTGCAAAGAATATTGGTGTCCCCTACTGACCAAGGGAAGGTGAAGGTTTTGTGGAGACAAATCTTAACATTGGCCCATGTGAGACTCAAATCTTGGAAGTGCAGATTACGAGCCTGGCACGCTACCTACTGAGCCATCCTTACCCAAACTACCCAACACTATATTAGGATGTCAGGGTTTGTGACAGGCTATTACCAAAACTCAGGAGATTTTTCAGATATTATCGGAAATAGAGAACTTTGTGTCACTTCTAATTATATTAGCGATACTTGCAGAGACTTCATGTCCCAAAGTGAACTCAGGTTTCCCCATTCCCACACTCAATGACTATCAAAGGTGGTCCGTGGTGGATGCATGCCTACTATCTCATTCAACTAATAAAGTTGGGGCGGGGGGTGGCTCAGTCGGTAGCGCGCCAGGCTCGTAATCTGTAATTCCCAGGTTCGAGTCCCAGCTGGGTCAGCATTGAGATTTATCTCCGCAAAATTCCCCGCCATGCCCACGGGCAGTAGGGGACACCGATGGGCTTGGAAAGGCCGCCGTCCGTCGGATGGGACGTTAAGCCGTGGCCCCGTGTGCGGGAGAGCCATACCCTGTGCACGTTAAAGAACACGCTGGATGGCCTTGACGGGAGGCTACCATCTGTCTCTCAACAGCTGTTCCAGTGGGTCCCCTCTCCCAACCTTCTCTGAGCCTTCGGGGTCCATGTGACCTGGCCATTTAGCCCATGGTGTGCAAAAGAGTGCCGCTCAGAGGTAAAACAAACCAAACCAAACAAACTAATAAAGTTTTTGATTTCTAACATTAGTCTACAACAGCCTTGGTCCTGTTATAGTGTAAAGAGCGAGTGAGACAAGAGAAAAACGATTAACACATGAGCTATAATGTGATTAACATGGTAAACAAAATCATTCTACTCGCACGAATCAATCGACGGACAACGCTGCCTTCCCATAGTAGGGTTGTAAATAGAGGGAGACGAATAGGATTAAAGTCACTCCAAGCAATTGAATGACAGGCCATAAACTTTGAGAGAAGTCGGTTGTTTTCTTTCGCGCAGTGCTGCAGGCCAGTTAGTCACCATGGTTTCTCCCCCCCCCCCCCTCTATATCTCTGTCAACGTCGTCGGCATACAGAGCATCCATTACTGTGGGAGGAACTATGTCATCGAGTGTGAAAAGTGTTAATGTTCCATTAGAGTGCAAACTTTTCGAAGATACAGCTGCGTTTTGTGAAAGAAAAGAGAAGAGTGAATGCAGTGAATCCACGAGTAATAAGTGATCGAGGTAGGCCTAAACCAAGTTAGAACTAGTGTCTCTTGCTTGAATTAGTAGTTTTTAGCAGTTTCTAAGTATACTAAAAGTAGTAACTTTAGTACCTTAAAATTAGTATTGTTTGACCATATCTGAAAGTGCATATTTATCTCAGTGTATTTGTAAATTCTTTCTCTAGGATGCTGATTGTGATTATCCTTAGTAGACACGAGTACGACTGAAGCAACATCTACTAGATGGCAAACCTGTCAAATTTAGTTCACTAAGTTATTGTGTTATTGTTTAAATGCCAGACTTGAGTAGTTTAATGCAATGAGTTAAATTATTGACTGAAGTGTAACTATCCAGACAGGTAGCCGTAAGTCAGTATAACTACCAGTTGCTCCACGTGCGAACACATAAAGGGAAGAAAGTATTAAGAAAAAGTAACAAACTCAGTAAATGACCAGAGGGCAGATTCCTAAGGCAATTACTAGAATTTCAAAATTTATTAAGTACAAAGGTATTTTAAGTTCTTTACAGGAATCGAGGGAAAAGTAGTTAGCCAGAATAACCCCCCCCCCTCTTAAGTAATAATTAAATTTTTGTCCATGCTGTCCCAATGCCCATAAGTTAATCGGAGTTGACAAATTTCGAAATGACTTTTTAAAATCCAGGTGAATTCTGAAAATTTGGATTTTTTTTTTTGTAAAATTAAGAGGAGTTAGTAAAATCTAGACAAGCTGGCAAAATCTAGGGTAGTTGTCAAAATTAAGGCAACCTGGAAAAAACTAGGGCAGCTAGCAAAATTCGAAGCCACTTGGTAAAATGCAGGCGAATTGTGAAAATTGGGATTGGTTTTGTGAAATTAAGGGAGTTGGTAAAATCGGGAAACTTGGCAAAATCTTGGGGAATTGGTAAAATTCAAGTGAGATGTTAAAATTGGATTTTGTTTTTTGTAAAATTATGGCGAGTTGGGAAAATCGAGGCAACCTGGCAAAATTTAGAGAAGATGGCAAAATCAAGGTAACTTGGCGAAATCTAGTTGACAAAACAAAAAACAGTTGACAAAATTCGAATCCCCTTGGTAAAATACCAGCGAGTTTGAAAATTGGGTTTGGTTTTGTCAAATTAAGGAGAGTTGGAAAAATCAGGACAACGTGGGAAAATTTTGGGGAGTTGGCAATATTCGAAGTGAAGATCCAGAGAGACCCAGGACATTTGGAAAGTTGGAGACTCCTAGCCCAGATTAAAACCGATTATGGTTAATATTTACCAAAGTTTTTAATTCTCATTTGACAAAATGTATATAAAAAATTTACTCCTCAAGAAACAGAGGTCCACTATTAGCTTGTTAGTGTAATATATCATAGAGAAGGTTTGCGAGTAAGATGAGACTTCAACACAAAGACAGCATCCAAAAAAGAAAAGTATAGCCTTGTCCGAAGTTGGCCAATGGAAAATCGAATCTTTCAATGTTGTATCTAATATCAATGGGGGGAGGGGAGGTGAAAACGCACAGAATTATGATTCAATCTAGTATATCAAATATATAAAGAAGAAAGTTTATTTGTGTGTCTCTTCACTTATGAACTCGGCCCCCAGAAGAGTTAGGGGCACCAAACTTTGCATGAACTTTCATTTCACCTAAGAGAAGACTATAGACTAAGTGCGAACCCGCTGGGGTCAACCAAAATTGGGGTGGGAGGATTTGAATTTCTCAAAATCTTCACAGATTTAGCGTTAGCAGTTAAACATCGGTGTCTCTCATAGACTTAGCATTAGCAATTATTCCAAATCTAATGTACATCTATTATATACTTTAGAGACTTTCACACATACCCTAAAAGAGTGGTTTAAAATGTTTACTAGGGGGAGGTTGCAGGGGAATTTTATGAATTTTATCATAATGAATTTTATGCTACATGAAAGTTTGCGAAGTGGAGATCTCACCTGGAAGAAGGGATAAAAGTTTCACCTGGGGGAAGCAAGGGAGGAGACGAAGTGATCGTAATGACTTTTACATCGAATGAAAGCTTCCAGTGTGGGGTTTGCCATCTGCTACATAATTTAGAGAGTTTCAGACCTCCACTAGAAGAGGGCGATAAAAATTTGATCATAGGGATAGCGGAGGGATGAAACAATCACAATGAGTTTATGCCAAACGAAAAAATTACGACCGGTGGAATGCGGTCTACTATATAATACCTTCCCTTACAAGACTAGGGAATAAACTTTTTACCATGAAGGGGAGGGGGTGGAAGGGACGAAACGATCGTAATGAGTTTTATGTTAAATGAAAGCTCGCGAAATGGGGAATGCAATCTACTATTATACTTTAAAGAGTTTCAGGTTTCAGACCCGAGAATCGCCGGGTAAATCTACTATTGTTTATTAAACTATTATACAAAAATTAAGTTTCAGACTAGTACAATAAAGTCCCATTTATCCGGAATTGAAGCAATAAAAACTACTTCAATTTCTTTAATAAAGTATTAAAGAAATTGAAGCATGAACCTGGCGCCAAATGCTTTTGCTAATTCACTAAGTCGCCACTATATGCACCATCATTCTTCTTCCTTCCCCGTGCATGCCGCCATTACAATGTGTCGGTCACTTTGTGCTTCGTTTTGTCATAACTGCCAACATCGCCTCATCCATCTGGCCTGACTAAAGAAGAGAGTGGTGAGATTGAGCGAGTGAAAAAAAAAGTCTTATGGGCAATGCTATTACACCATATGATACTGTAATTGCTATTGCTCAAGAGCAACCATTCTTCCTTGATCAAACGATACAGTTGAACATTATGCAAGACCTAGTCTTGCACGAGAAAAGAAGGTTCTGATAACAGATGGACATACGTTATTCAAGAGAGCGGACATGAAATCCACTCCCACTCCTTTTCATCCCAGGCTTATATCGTCAACCAAAGCTCTTGATCCTAGCATCAGCATTAGTATTCTATTAGCATCAGCATTAGCTAATATCTACGAAAAATTCTTCATTATCTGTTGATGGTCCTCATTAGATATCGGGATCTTCAGAATCCACTCAATAAACTTTTCTGTCCAAACTGAATTTAAAGACAGATAACAGTAATTAAGGAATCCAGGCTCTGACGATTTTCATGTGAGGTAAGTACAATATGTTTTGCTTTATCGTTATTCTGTTTGTTTGTGTATGTTCATAATTCTATTGATTTTTGTGTGTCTTAGTTTCTTACGTGACATGGGAAAATAGTTAGCAGTGTGTATTGAAATTTATGCGTAGGTAGAATAATTACAATACTTTATAGGGCGTTTCTAAGGTTAAGTCTCAAGCAATCAAAAACTATACTATCCAGCATCTGCCAATACCCACAGGTGTTAGAAAACCGGGACTTTACAGTACATTTTCTTCTAAATTAGTAATTGTTGTTAATTAAATAATTTATGTTATAGAGAAGATCTGTGATAAAGGCAAGACCTCAGCAGAAAGATAACACAGAAAAGAAATACCCATTCCTTATCCAGTGCCAAGTGAGGGGGGATGGTACAATCCGTAGCGTAGCAGGCTTGCAATCTGGAGTTCCCAGGTTCGAGTCCCAGCAGGATCACAGTTGAGATTTATCTCTGCAAAATTCCCCGCCCTGCCCTCGGTCAATAGGGGACGTCAATGCGCTAGGAAAGGCCGCCGTCCGTCGGATAGGAGGTTAAGCCGTGTATGGGAGATTCATACCCTGTGAAGGTTTAAAGAACATGCTGGATGACCTTGACGGGAGGCTACTGTCTCCCACCAGCTGTCCAATGGGTCGCCTCCCCCAACCTTCTCTGACCGTCGGGGTCCTTGTGGCCTGTCCATTTAGCCCATTGTGTGCAAAAAAGTGCCGCTCGAAGGGAAAACAACCCAACCCATATCCAGTGTCCAAACGCCAGTCACTTTGATCAGTAGCCAAGCATTCTAACCATTCAGCTACGTGGATGGCTGTCTTATATAAATGGGCTTTTCTTTAATCTGTCTCCTCAATTTTATACACCAAAAAAATTTGCTTATCAGGTTTGAAACTCTTCTTTTTCATTCCTCGAATATGTTCCTCAGTAAGGATGATATGAGTATAGGTATTCCAAACATTAGAGAAATTTAGTTTTTTGTAATTGTGGGGAAAAAAAAAGGTTGGATACAGTATTTAGTGTATTAAATGCATTAATAGTTTAACACTGAATTTTTAAGCACAAGGTATGGTAAATTATAAAATTTAATAATTGAAACTTACTACTTTTGGAAAAGGAATAAAAACCACTGTTATAAGAAATGCTCCACAGCAGAGTATTAACCAGTAATTTTGATCGTATGCAAAAATTTGAAAATTTCCTAAAATGATCAAAAATGAAGAAAACTGAGTAATTATACAATATATAAATTTTAATTAAAATTTACACTTTTAATGTAATGTGAGTCATGCATTTTCCATATTTATAAAAAAAGAGAAGTACTGAATCTAAATAGACAAGGTTTAAATTCTACTTATTTACTCATCTGAAACAGAAATAACACTGTAAGACACAGAAAACGTTTCGGAAATGAAAACAGCTGTTTTTTACTAATTTCGAGGCTCTAAACACGATTATTACATTAAAAAATGGTGATGACTTTTGTTTTGAAATTACAGGAGGCAGCGTCCATATATAGTGTATACAGATTTAAGTCTTTCATATGCTGTAAGAAGCGCCGAGGTGACACAATACTAGTGAGCTACTGCATTATTCGAAGCAATGCAATACCGGGGAGCTATTGCATCATTCGGGGGTTACCCTTCCTCGGTTATCGTCCGTTCATGATTGTATGCAGGTGCTATATTATGAGCGATATGCCTCGTTTTTGGTGAACAATGCAGACTATTTTTGTTACATTTTTGCGTCACAGAAACGTGAAATAACGCCTGTCATCGAAAAGGCCTGCCACCTTTACTTCGAGTGTAAGATTGGAGATCAACGGAGGAGTTGAGCTCCGCATGTAGTGTGTAATTGGTTGTACAACACTTCTCCGCAGCTGGCTAAATGGCAAGAGGCGTTCGATGCCATTTGCCATTTTTATGGCATGGCGAAGCCGTCCAAGCACGTCAGTGACTGTTACTTTTGTATGACACCTCTGCTGGGAAGTAGTATTACTAAAAAGAAAAGCAGACAATAAACTAGTGTCATCCACCCAGTGCCAAATGGGAAAACCTGCCCGTCCCAGAGCTATTGAAGCATTACATCATTCAAAGGGTATGTGGATTCGGAGGATGCGGACTCAGAGGAGCAAGAGGAAGAGAAGGAAGAAAGAGGAACACGGGAAATAGCATCTGTAGATCCCGACTTCACATCCGCATCATCGGATTCACCACACAAAATCACACAGAAAGAGTTCAATGATCTTGTTAGAAATCTGGAGATGTCAAAGAGTAAGGCGGAACTCCTAGGATCCAGACTGCAGCAGTGGAATCTCCTTGATAGGATATGGAAGTAAGTGTGTATTGCAGATGCCAAAAAGATCTCATATTATGCTTTACCATGGTAGGTAGCCTGGTTGCTTGCAAAGATGTTGACGGATTATTCACATCCCTCCACATGACAGATACTCCAGAAGAATAGAGGTTACTTATAGATTCCTCGAAATTAAATATGAAGGCCGTTCTACGCAATGGGAACGTGCAGCCTTCTGTTCCATTAGGCCATGTTGTTAATAAGGAACAATTACTTCAATTCATAAATCACGACAGATTCAAGTGGCATATTTGTGCGGTGAGCTTGACAATTGGATGGAACTGGGTGGATGCGACAATTGGGTGGAAGGCAATGGGGTGGATGCGACAATTGGGTGGATGGGTGAATACGACAATTGGGTGATTGAGTGGATGCGACAATTGGGTGGATGGGTGGTTGCGACAGTTGGGTGGATGGATGAATACCACAATTGGGTGGATGGGTGATTGCGACAATTGGGTGGATGGGTGGTTGCGACAATTGGGTGGATGCGACAATTGGGTGGATGGGTGAATACGACAATTGGGTGATTGAGTGGATGCGACAATTGGGTGGATGGGTGGTTGCGACAATTGGGTGGATGGATGAATACCACAATTGGGTGGATGGGTGATTGCGACAATTGGGTGGATGGGTGGTTGCGACAATTGGGTGGTTGCGACAATTGGGTGGATGGATGAATACCACAATTGGGTGGATGGGTGGTTGCGACAATTGGGTGGATGGTTGAATACGACAATTGGGTGGATGCGATAATTGAGTGGATGGGTGAATACAATTTGGTGGATGGGTGGATGCGACAATTGGGTGGATGGATGAATACGACAATTGGGTGGATAAGTGGTTGTGACAATTGGGTGATGGGTGGATGCTACAATTGAGTGGATGGGTGAATACGACAATTTGGTGGATGCGACAACTGGATGGATGGGTGGTTGCGACAATTGGGTGGATGGGTGGATACTACAGTTGGGTGAATGGGTGGATGCGACAATTGGGTGGATGGGTGGATGCGAATATTGGGTGGATGGGTGAATATGACAATTGGGTGGATGGGTGAATACGACAACTGGATGGATGGGTGAATACGACAATTGGGTGGAAGGCAACTATGTGGAAAAAAGAAATGAATAATTTGATTACTAAAGACTTTTCTAAAATATCTTCCTTACAGCAAAGAGATTTGACATTCCAAAAAAGTGTTTGTTTAGAATTTCTTTAGATATTAAAATAGTCGATGTTTACATCTATTCTCTTAATCTGACATAGAATACAGCGATTTTTTTAACCAATCATTTTGCTTCTGACCGAAATAACTCTAAATTAAACGAATACACTGCAGTATTTGGATGTATTCTCTTTAATCCGTATTTCAATAACGAGTTTGTATCTAAACTCTTTAATCCGACTTTACATTACGACAGTTGTTTTACGAAGTCTGTTCCTTCTAAAGGTAGAAATCGGATAACGAAACAAATTCAATACTAGAAACCAATCTACATATCATAATTTGCTTTTTCAGTAACACGACTTTCATAAAGCGAAATTTTGAAAAGCCATTTTCTTCTGAAAGAAACAATCGCAATTCAGTGTAATACATTACAAGAAATGAAAATAATCGATAATGACAATTATTCCTACTAATCAAACTTTCGATACAACGGATTCTAATATTTCTTTCCCATTCTGTTCGTTCTAAGTGAAGCAATGTGAAATAAAAGGAACTACCGCAGGAAACGGAAATGCATAAGACTGCCAGTATTCTCAACAATCCGATATTCAACAAAACGAATATTATAAGATCATCTCGTTTCGAAAGAAAAAAATCGGAAATCAGATGTATTACAGGAAATCAAAACAGCCGATGTCGATAATTATTTTCGCTAATCAAACTTCCGATGCAATGGCAACAATGGAAACAATATCCTTTGTAAACAATCGAATATCATAGGAATGTTTTAGGAAAAGTAAAACAACCGGTATTCGCATGTATTATAGCTGATTCGTGATTAATGGCGCATTAATATCTATTCTGTATAATACAACTTTGATTAAAATATATTATTTGATTATCTGTAATCGAAGGAAATATCTGTGGAAAATAAAGCCAGAAGGACCAACATCAACGTTTTTTCTTGTCTTATACCCATTTGCTTCTACTCTCTCTAAACTGATATTTCAATACCTCGAATTTTTTGGAAACTCCTTTGAATGGAAGAATCTGAAAGGAAAGTTTATTCCCAATATGTAGATTATTTTTATTCTGGTTGAACTGAATTTGATTGAAGTGACTTTATTTTCCCCAGTCTATATTCTGAAAATAAAGAAAATGAAAAAAGAATAAAAAAAATTAAAATAATGATTATCAAAAAGATAGCACCAGAGGAAATCAGACTAGAATTGTAAGTATTCTCACTAGTACGACATTCAATAAATTTTTTTTTAGTTTTCTTTTATGGAATGAAACAATGAGAAACACACCGGAAAATGTAAACAGCTGACATTACACCTATTTTTTTTTCTCTTATTCGACTTTTCAGAAAGCATTTCAGTCTATATTTTATAATCAATCGATATTTTTAAAGCATATTTCCTGAACGGAAAAACCAGAAATCGAATGAAACCATTACAAGAGACGGAGACAGCCGATGCTAACACCAGTTTTCTCTAATGAAACTGAGGTTTAAACAAAAAAGTTTAATTGCTACTCCTTTTAAGCGAAAGAACCTGAAAAGAAAGCGCATTAAAAACACCAAATTACAAAGAACAGAATTCTGCAACTTTTTTGAGAGGAGAACATCAATCAAGCTGTACAAAGACGGACTTGGCGAGCACCAAAAATTTTTCCGATAAATAAAATCGTAAGTTATTGTTTTCAGTTATAATTGTACTGAAATGTAAAAATTTAATTGTAACTGATTATTCCAGTGGTTTTACAATTGTCAAACATTTTCTACCTTGTGCTAATAAATGATATTTGACAACTGTTGATTTTGTCTGAATGTTGGTTGCGGAAAATTTTGCCGCCAAACATACAATTTTCGATAACAACAGAAGAAAGTTCCGCTATGGTTGTTGTCGCGAGCAGTAAAAAATATATTCATCGGCGGAAATGTTTACTAGCTTTGCGAGCACTGCATTGCTCGCAAAGGTAGTAAACGTCTTCAGCGAGTAATCACTAAATATTTGGATTAGTGAAGTTATCATAATCATAACTCGTCTTTAGCGAGCAATCACTAAATATCTGGATTACTGAAGTTAATCATAGTCATAACTCGTCTTTAGCGAGCAATCACTAAATATCTGGATTACTGAAGTTAATCATAGTCATAACTCGTCTTTAGCGAGCAATCACTAAATATCTGGATTACTGAAATTAATCATAGTCATAACTCGTCTTTAGCGAGCAATCGCTAAATATCTGGATTACTGAAGTTATCATAGTCATACCTCGTCTTTAGCGAGCAATCACTAAATATCTGGATTACTGAAGTGATCATAGTCATAACTCGTCTTTAGCGAGCAATCACTAAATATTTGGATTAATGAAGTTATCATAATCATAACTCGTCTTTAGCGAGCAATCACTAAATATCTGGATTACTGAAGTTAATCATAGTCATAACTCGTCTTTAGCGAGCAATCACTAAATATCTGGATTACTGAAGTTATCATAGTCATACCTCGTCTTTCGCGAGCAATCACTAAATATCTGGATTACTGAAGTGATCATAGTCATAACTCGTCTTTAGCGAGCAATCACTAAATATCTGGATTACTGAAGTTAATCATAGTCATAACTCGTCTTTAGCGAGCAATCACTAAATATCTGGATTACTGAAGTTAATCATAGTCATAACTCGTCTTTAGCGAGCAATCACTAAATATCTGGATTACTGAAGTTATCATACTCATACCTCGTCTTTAGCGAGCAATCACTAAATATTTGGATTAGTGAAGTTAATCATAGTCATAACTCGTCTTTAGCGAGCAATCACTAAATATTTGGATTAGTGAAGTTAATCATAGTCATAACTCGTCTTTAGCGTGCAATCACTAAATATCTGGATTACTGAAGTTATCATAGTCATAACTTGTCTTTAGCGAGCAATCACTAAATATCTGGATTACTGAAGTTATCATAGTCATAACTTGTCTTTAGCGAGCAATCACTAAATATCTGGATTACTGAAGTTACCATAGTCATACCTCGTCTTTAGCGAGCAATCACTAAATATCTGGATTACTGAAGTGATCATAGTCATAACTCGTCTTTAGCGAGCAATCACTAAATATCTGGATTACTGAAGTTAATCATAGTCATAACTCGTCTTTAGCGAGCAATCACTAAATATCTGGATTACTGAAGTTAATCATAGTCATAACTCGTCTTTAGCGAGCAATCACTAAATATCTGGATTACTGAAGTTATCATAGTCATACCTCGTCTTTAGCGAGCAATCACTAAATATTTGGATTAGTGAAGTTAATCATAGTCATAACTCGTCTTTAGCGAGCAATCACTAAATATTTGGATTAGTGAAGTTAATCATAGTCATAACTCGTCTTTAGCGAGCAATCACTAAATATCTGGATTACTGAAGTTATCATAGTCATAACTCGTCTTTAGCGAGCAATCACTAAATATCTGGATTACTGAAGTTATCATAGTCATACCTCGTCTTTAGCGAGCAATCACTAAATATCTGGATTACTGAAGTGATCATAGTCATAACTCGTCTTTAGCGAGCAACCACTAAATATCTGGATTACTGAAGTTAATCATAGTCATAACTCGTCTTTAGCGAGCAATCACTAAATATCTGGATTACTGAAGTTAATCATAGTCATAACTCGTCTTTAGCGAGCAATCACTAAATATCTGGATTACTGAAGTTATCATAGTCATACCTCGTCTTTAGCGAGCAATCACTAAATATTTGGATTAGTGAAGTTAATCATAGTCATAACTCGTCTTTAGCGAGCAATCACTAAATATTTGGATTAGTGAAGTTATCATAGTCATAACTCGTCTTTAGCGAGCAATCACTAAATATTTGGATTAGTGAAGTTATCATAGTCATTACTCGTCTTTAGCGAGCAATCACTAAATATTTGGATTAGTGAAGTTATCATAGTCATAACTCGTCTTTAGCGAGCAATGCTCGCTAAAGTAGAGCTATGACTATGATAGTGTGTTTATAGTGTATTCAATTGATTTCTTATTCTTTTGCTCAGAAGTAAGCAATGCATTCGTTTTATTGAACGTCGGATTAATGAGACTATTGATATACGTATAACTTTTATTTCCTGCATGCAATATTTTGATTTTCTATAGTTTCATAAGACGAAAAAGACATCGAAAAAAAAAAAATCCATTGAACTGAACTGTTGGATTTTAAAGAAGAAATGCAAATGCTGCATTGAATGTCAATTTGAGACAATAGATTTGTTGCCAATTTTTCTGGTAGTTTCTCCCTTTAGTTTCTTGTTGCATCGCTTAGAAGAGTTTTAAAAGGAAAACAGTCCTTTATTAAAGTCGTACTGAAATATTAAATTAGAGAGACTGCTGCAGTTAAATGCTTTTTTCATAGTAGACGTAGAGAAAGATCTACGATGTAGCCCTTGAGGTTTCTTCAAATTCATTCCTTTGACTTCCGATAGTTTCATTCGAAGAAAAAAAAAACTCATAAAATATTGATTTTGTTGCAGGTCGGATTAGAGAGTTAATCTGATAATCCTATGAACTTTGGATTCCCCTAATGCCTTTTTACGAATAATCTTTTCGGAAGAGTTCTTTGATTCCCGCTTGTTTCATTGGAAAGGTGACAGAATAGGAACATTAAAATCCGTTCTAAATAAATCCAGGTATCAAGAATAGATGTATATATTGACAGTTTCAATTTCCTGTCTAAGTCCTTTGATTTATAAGATTTGTTTAAGGATATTTGGAAAGGTTTAAATGAAATATTCCACGAAGAAAAAGGATTCAATGGAAAGAAAAAAATCTTTCAATTGAATGTCGATTTAGTGATTTACACGATTGGTATGATCGTGTTTTGCAATTTGATTTTCTGTGTTGCGTTCTTTGGTCTCCTTCTGCTTCATTTAAAAGATGCAGAAAAGAATAAAAACATCCGCTCTAAAAGAGGTCAGATTAATTAGAACAGATTTAAAAATCTAATTTGGTAACTTTTAATTTATTTTGATTTCCGATTGTTTCGTTTAGAAGAAATGAATGTCTAAAAAAATTCGCTTTATTCGATGCCCAATCAATGAGTATAATTATAGTCTTTTGTGGTTTGGTTTTCTGTTCTGCGTTCCTTGGTTTCCTTTTGCTTCATTTAGTAGATGCAGAAAAGAATAAAAATCCGTTATAACGGAGGTTGGATAAGCGATAATAGATTTAAAATATGTTCTGTTTTGGAAAATTCATTTTGTTGCTACATTCATTTCCAAATGTTCTTTTAGAAGAAAAGGATTTTTATAGTATTCATTTTATTGAAAATCGGATTATTGACAAGCTGGTAGTTTATGCATTTTTATTTCCAGTAGTCGTTCATTTTATCTGAGATTCTTTTACTTAGAATGAACAGAATGGAACAAAAATGTAAAAATCCGTTGCATCTTAATTCGGATTAGCGAGAATAATTGTCAATATCGGCTGTTTTGATTTCTTGTAATACATTCGATTGATTTGATTATTTCTTTTAGAAAGAAAGGATCTTACAAAGATTCGTTTTATTGAGTGTCGGATTATTGAAATTATTGGTTGCCTTATGCATTTTTTGTGTCCTTTAGTTTATCCTTTTAGTTCAGATTGTTTCACTTAAAAAGAACAGAAATATAAAAACCCGTTGCACTGAAAGTCGGATTAGCGAGAACGATTGTCAATATAGGCTGTTTTGATTTCCTCCAATACATTCGACTTATTTCCGATTATTTCTTTTAGAATGAAATGATCTTATAAATATTCGTTTTTTGTATGTCGGATTATTGAGAATACTGGTAGTCTTATGCATTTTCATTTCTTGCAGTAGTTTCTTTTATTTCCGATTATTTTACTTAGAACGAATAGAATGGAACAGAAATATATAAATCCGTTGTATCGAAAGTCGGATTAGCGAGAATAATTGTCAATATCGATTGGTTTGATTTCCTGTAATGCATTCGATTGATTTACGATTGTTTCTTTCAGAAGAAAATGACTTTTCAAAATTTCGTTTTATTGAAGTTCGTATTACTGAAATAGCAAATTATCGTATGTAGATTAGTTTCCAGTATTGCCTTTGTTTCGTTTTCTTTTTGCTACCTTTAGAAGGAACAGATTTCGTAAAGAAACCGTCATAGTGTACAGTCGGATAAAAGAGTTTAGATGCAAACCCATTATTGAAACACGGATTAAAGAGAATACATCCAAAATACTGCAGTGTAGTCGCTTAATTTAGAATTATTTTAGTCAGAAAAAAATTCGCTTTATTCAATATCGGATTAAAGAAAACAGATGTAAATATCGACTACTTTAATATTTAAACAAACACTTTCGAGGAGTGTCGAATTCCTTCGCTGTAAGGCAGAAATATTTTAGAAAAGTAATCAAATTATTTTTGATTTCCTTTTTCTACCCAGTGCAGTTGTCCGTCAAATTGTCATATCCACTCAATTATCCTTCACCCAGTTGACTTCCACCCAATTTTCTTAATCCCAGTGGGGGCGGGGGTGGCTCAGTCGGTAGCGCGCCAGGCTCGTAATCTGTAGTTCCCAGGTTCGATTCCCAGCTGGGTAGGCGTTGAGATTTATCTCCGCAAAATTCCCCGCCCTGCCCACGGTCAATAGGGGACACCGATGGGCTTGGAAAGGCCGCCGTCCGTCGGATGGGACGTTAAGTCGTGGCCCCGTGTGCGGGAGAGTCATACCCTGTCCACGTTAAAGAACACGCTGGATGGCCTTGACGGGAGGCTACCATCTGTCTCCCAACAGCTGTTCCAGAGGGTCCCCTCCCCCAACCTTCTCTGAGCCTTCGGGGTCCATGTGACCATTTAGCCCATGGTGTGCAAAAAAGTGCCGCTCAGAGGTAAAACAACCTAAAAACAACAACAACCTTCCTCCCAGTTGTCTTCCATCCAATTGTCTTAGACCTATTTGTGCGGACTTAAAAGTCATTGCCCTTTTGCTTGGACTACAACTCGGATATACAAAGTTCTGTTGCTTCCTTTGAGAATGGAAAAGCAGAGACAAAGCATCTCATTACGTGGAGAGGATTTTGTCTTCTCGGCAATCACTGGAGCCTGGGAAGAAGAATATACATCATCATCATCTGCTGGTACAATCGACGAAGATTTTGTTGCCACCTTTACACATAAAATTGGGCATAATGAAGCATTTTGTCAAGGCCTTTGACAGAAATTTCCAAACTTAGTGATGGAAATATTAAAGAGGTGTTTTACCGGTCCAGATATTCACTCACTGCTACATGATGCGGTATTTGATCATCATTGGTGATGGATGAACGGAGATCATGCACGCTTTCCGACAGGTGGCGACGGGACTTGTGGAAGAACTGCTGTCCTCATATCACAAACTGGCATGTAGTATATATCTTTGAAGGCACATTTCTTAAGTTCTCATTTGGATTTCTTTCCGGAAAACTGTGTCGCTGTGAGTGATGAGAACAGGGAACATTTTCATCAGGAAATTGCTACAATGGAAAAAAGATATCGAAGAAGATGGAGCCCATATCAATGCTAACAGATTACTGCTGGAATATGAAGCCAGATTCTCAAGATGTGGTATAAGCGGCGGCTGCTTTAGACTGATATGCAACCTTCAGCGAATGACGTAATACAGGTAAGTGACTGTATCTCGAAAACCGTAGCCAATCAAACATTTTCGTGTTCAGCACCTCGATTTAAGTAAGGAAAGGCTGTTTGCACTTCCGAAACACGCCAAAGTTCAAAATTTGTTGTTCAGTGAAATTAAAATATAAAACCTAATGTTGGTGATTTCACTTCAAATAGCTATATTTATTTTACTTACCAAGTACCTAAATGGATAATGTTCCAGATCATAAGACACACCAAGATTTTAAAAGGAAATATTCAATTATTTAAATTCTTTGCTATGCTTCGAGCTGAAGAAATTGTCTTGACAGTTAATCTTGATACTAATGGAACTCCTTGGTCTTGAAAACTTTAATAAATATTTTTGAACAAATGAAAACTGAATAACATTCTAATAAATTTCAAAAATGTTTATGATGCATTAAAATTTTGATATAACTGTTGTATTATTTTGAGATCACGAGTTTTAGTTTTTAGGCTGCTATTTAACTTCTAATTGCAATAAACAATTCGAGTAGTAGCAAAGCAGAAAAACATCCGTTTTAAAATCGAAACCGTGCAAAGATATTGGTCGAGAGTGATGTAAACTGAATGGACAAATTATTATATACAACTACCTAATAATCTATTGATCCACCTTTTGCTCTCACAATAGCAGCCAAATGTCTTGGTAAGGACCCCTCGTATCCATCGAGACTTCCGTCACTGGTACAAGGTACGTGAACATCCTCACCGACCATCTACACCAGTGCGTCACGATTCTCTTTCCGCACCATGACGCCATCTTTCAACAGGACAACGCCACAGCGCATACTTCCCGAGTGGCGACCAATTGGCCCCAGGAGCATTCATGAGTTTACCACACTCGAATGGCCCCCTCGATCCCATTGTGAATTTGTGGAGCGAATTGGAAAGATCTGCTCGAGTCCGCCAAACCCCAACGGCAACTACGGATGTTATTTTGACATCGCCATGACATTTTTTTCAACTTTTAAAGTTTTCAACATCAACATCTTTTCCCAAGGAAGCCCATACAAACGCACCCCAAACTGTTACACCACCTCCACTTCCCTGTATGAACCCAACGTGGCAAGCTGGGTTCATCGTTTCGTGTGGTTTATGCCACATACGCATCCTCCCATCGCCGTGATAGAGTTGAAACCGTGATTCGTAAGGCCAGATGACGTGTTTCCAGTCCTCCTCGTTCTATTTGCAATAGGCCTTTGTAAGCAAGCAGCATAATCTTTCGGTGCCTTTCAGTCAACAAGGGGACACGATGTGGACGTCGACTGCCATAGCCTATTTTTTCCATGGTACGACAGATAGTCTTTGTCTTAAGCTTGTGGATGCGCGGTAGCCGTGCGATTCCTTGTAAAGATGTGGGTTGTCTGTGCTCATCTCGAGATACGAATCGTATTTTATGTAGTCTTGGTATACATGTGCGATGATCTGACATGGAAATCCCAGCAGTTCAGTGGAAGCAGTTCAACAGTTCTGATGATTGAACAACTGGCCTTCCTTACACCTATTATCTGGCCACGGTCAGACTCACTTACGTCGCTGCCTTTACCCATGATTGCTTCTTCGTGACTGGTTTCCAATGTGAAGAGACCTGCTCTCTTTATGGGCATTGCCAGTTTCAGGGTCCCATGTGACTGGACGCGATACTTTTGCTTTGCATATTGTTATTCGGGTGTATATAATAATTGGTCCATTCAATGTATGTATTTGCTGGATGTTGCAACTTCCGTTAACAAAAAGGAAGTACTGTCGAAATACTGTCGTCTTATACGAAATCTCAAACTTGTCTACCTGCTTTTCAAAACAGATGTCTTTGTATCATTTTATTTTAGTCCCATATGTCTAATACTAAAAGTGATTAAAAAAACTATAGAATCTTTTTTCGTATATAATATCGTTTTAACCTTTCCTGTACGATGGAATATTTCAGTAATTGGGAAACGTATTCAAGTCTTATTCTTGGAAGCCGTCCCTCTCCCGAAACTAAATCCTGAGTACGTCCCTAGCTTACTTAAAAATTTCAAAAGCAATCAAATGTGAAACCGAAACCAGGTGATAATCTACATTAAAAAAAAAGAATCACCCCTCAAGCAGCTGCTTGTAATAGAGGTCTGACAGGAGCCTATCAGTTGAATGCGAAAACAGAGAAGGTTTGCAAGAAAGGCGAGACCTTAACAGAAAGACAATACAAACAACCCTATCTTAGCCAGGAGCTCAAAAACTAGAAGAGCAGCCAAGAGCGCTAACCACTCTGGCACCGGGATCGCATAATCTGCATACAGAAGGATAAAGGAAAGGCATAAACGTATGCATGGGTACTTCACACTATTTATGGTAACAGAAGCATTTGAGAGCGATTTCTATAGGCATGTATAGAATTATTTTTAACTTTATCATTTTTCAAGCGGAATCGACAGGTAAATATATAATGAAATTTAAATGTCTTTTCCGCATTTGATTAGGCAGAGTCAAAAAAATTTAACGATTTCTGTTTGAAAATTTTTTTTTACTGTCTGATATTAGTGAACTAAAGATATTATTCCGAGGTGAGTAGATTTCGAAAAGTAATTAATAATGTATTTGTGCATTCGTGATTTTTTTTTATCATGTAATGATATATATACATAACATTTACTTGTATATAATATTTTTGCGTAATCTACTTGTTACTGACATTAGCCAATTATGTAAATAAATTTGAACAGACTCCCATCCTAATTTTATATCTTTGCAATAGGTTCTTGTTAAATGGCATTAGTGTGCATACGAAAGCAAAGTGCGTTTGCCCATATTTTGAACCGTGTTTATAGAGAATTCAGTATTATTTTAACTTTTGCACTGTGCTTAAGTCAGCGATTCCAAAACTGTGGTATGCGAGCTTAGCGCCAGCATTAATTCACGCATAGATTTGTCCAATATTGTAAACATGATAAAAGTAAATAAAATATTTTTCAGTACCGCCTATTTTATCTATATGTTACCGCTAAAGCTCGAAAGCCGTTAATGTACACATTACCTAGCTAATCTGCAGATTAACTGATTTGCTCCGTTAACGTGCGGAATCAAGAGTTTTCCGCATTTTACCTACGTAATGTGCACATTAACGGCTTCCGTATCGTTAAAGTTCAAAAGTTTGTTTCTCTCATAGTGGTGAATCTCTTGAATATGAATCTTCGTGTCACGTGATTCACTCGTCCGCATTATAAAAAACGCCCCGGATGAGCGGAGGCCAAGTGAGAACGAATCGGTAAAGTGATTCATTCTTGATAACGAATCACTAAAATGATTCGTTCTCACTTGGCCTGCTCATTTTGGGGGCGTTTGTTATAATTCGGACGACTGATTCATGTTGACAGAGGGATGACCCTGGTTTCAACTCTACTCTCGGACACTAGATAAATAACATTATGTTAATTTAAGCGTACAGAAACGATCCTGTTGTTCCAGCAAAGATCTTATTTTCACTTTAACGAGTGCCTAGTAGGTAATGTGCAGATTATCCAGGTAATTTGCAGATTACCTAGGTAATTTGAGAAATGAAACAATTTTCCGCACGCTAACGGATCACCCTAGTTAATCTGCACAATACCTAGATAATCTGTAGAATAACTGATTTCTGCACTTTAGCGGTAACATATGTTATATACCTTGTTGAAAAAATGCTCTTTACGCTAGTAAAACGACGTTTTGTAAATTCGTATTTATATATATACTGATGTCGAAAAGTTAAACATAATTGACAAAATTAAGAAAATAAAAAATACGAGACGATGGAATGACATGGGAGATAGAGTGCAGATGGAATACGGAAGAAACAAATGCACGGTATGACATAAAATACAGGATAATCTAAAGCGATGCACTGTAGTCCAATTGGGTGACAATTGGAGAAGTTACCTGGAGATGCACGAGAGTTCAGTAAGGTGTCTGATGACCCCTTACAGCGATACAAGTATCGCACCGACCTTGCATGCTGTTAACGAGAGCACTAAGAAGGTCCTGAGGCATTAAATCCCACTACTGTACAAGAACAGATAGGAGCTCCAAGAGAGCTCCGGAAGGAGATTGACGAGTTGAAATCCATCTCCCTAATGCATTCTACACATTCTCTATTGGGTTGAGATCCGGCGAATATTCTCTGACCACACCGGATGTCTTCATTTTCAAGGAAATCATTCGATATAGCAGCCCTATGAGGACGCATGTTATCATCCATAAACAGGAATTGTGGGCCAAAGTATCCCAAAAAAGCCTCCCATAAGGTTCGAGGATTTCTTTATATCTAAGACCTCTCAAAATTCCTCCAGAAAAGACATGGAGCGGCGTCCGGCTATGTGACATAATGCCATCCCAGACCAGTAAACCACCACCTCTGTAATGGTGCATTTCTCTGATGTTTGAGGGGTGATAACAGGTTCTGGGTTCTCTCCAAACGACAACACGATGACTATCGCTGTGTAAACTGAATCTGAATTTGTCACAAAAGAATTAGCCCACTTGTTGCAATCCAGTCCCGGTATTGTCTGCACCACGACAACCTGCCTTTGCTCCCTGACTGGGTAAGTGGAATACAAACTTTAGATCGTCTTGCATAAAATACTTGTTCATGAAGCCTTCTGTATATCGTTTGCCCAGAAATTGTTCATCCATGAACCTTTAGTTTCTGTTTTCGTCGATTGTTGTTCAATACAGCCCATTTCGTCGCTATGATTAAAGTTTCACATCAGTGTAGTACCAATGTAATCGAACCAAAGCGCACTAATATATTTTCATTGCTATTTTAGGAGATAATGTAGGAATAGACGGAAATGAGTTATTGATGAATTTCGGTTCACGGATGCCTAAAATGAGTAACTTCGTTGAAATCTTAATATAAGCTCATAAAAACACACAATACTTACTCTATATCTTTCCGGTGAGAAAGCAAAAAGCGTCCTGGTAATAGTTTTTAGGACTACACTGACGACTAGTCTGGTACAAGAAAAAGTTTTTGACACGTGTCTATAGATTTTTACTCATTCCCCCGAAGTTAATGAGTTACCGACTTGTTTGAAAGCTTGTCTAAACCTGTCATTTCATGTTAAAATCAAATGCCCTATTAAATATAAAATTAATTATTAATTAATTATTAATTAATTAATAATAATATTAAATATTAAATTAGATAATTTCTCTCTTCGCTGGCGGCGCGTAAAGTTCGGTCTGCGAAATCTGTGCCTTGTTGCTATGGAGCCTACTAAAGATGGAGAAAGAGTTTACATCTTCACAAGGATGCAGCTTAGGGATGACGCAAAAAAAATTCATGCCGATTTGTCACAAGTATATGGGGATCATGCCTGTTCATATGGCACATAAACCGGATGGATGAGTAAATTCAGAGGACAACAGAGCTTCAAAGATCTTCCTCGTGCAGGAAGATCGAAGGAGAGATCCATCGCTGCTGTTCGTGAACCCGTTAAGAAAAACCCACTCATCACCGTTCAGGAAAAAGTTTAGATGTCAGTGTAATGATTGGCAACATGGAAACAATTATTCATCAATATTTAAAGTTACGAAAGATCTGTCCAAAATGGGTATTCCACAAACTGGCCAGAACAGCAAAAAAGGGCTACAGTTACTCGTGCAAGTAGATGCTGGCAATGCTTGAGCCTAGTGGCCCCAAACGTTAACAGACATTGTAACAAGTGATGAGACATGGTTTTATTGTTATACAACTCTCAGAAAGATCAAAAACTATGTTTTGGGTTGTGGAAAATGAACCATGTCCCTAAATCGTCCTACAAGACTTTCGCTCAATTCCTAAGGAGTCGTAACCACGGACACCTTAATTGAAAAAAATTATTGTAAATAGCGAATACAACACCAACATTGTTTTGCCCAAAATGGCTAAGGAGATGAAGGAGCAGCGTCCAACGACAGGCGTGTCAAGGGTTTTCCTCCTTCGTGACAATGCCAATGCTCACAAAACCAGGCAAGTTATGGCCTATTTGGAGCAGGAACAAATTAGACAATTACCATATATCCTGCATATTCACCAGATCTTGGGTCATGCGATCTTTGGTTGTTTCCAAAATTTAAAAAAGGAACTTTCTGGAAAGCTACTTTTAAGTTTGCAAGACCTTGCCAAATATATTCATTCAGAGTTGCGGAGGTATTAACAGGAGTATCACCAAGCGTTCCAGAATTAGCGTATAGGTCTGCAACTTTGCATAGATGCTGGAGGGGAGTACTTTGAAGGAGAGTAAAACAATGCATTGTTGTTATTCTGCAGATGTATGTCAAGAATTTTTTGAACGCTCCTCGTAAGTATTTGGTGGAATGTGAAAAAATGTTTGGGAACCGCTGCTCTAAGTGTTAATTTTTTCCCCAAGATTTACTTAAAGGGTTGTAAAATCCATATAGACTCTAACATACATTCCAACAGCTGAAAGCATCTGCAATTATACTGTAGCTGTAATATATGAGAAAAGTTACGTAAGAAACTGTAATATATCAGAATAATTACTTTAAGCTTCATTCCACGATAAGAATAAAACGTATGATAAACGGAAAGTTTTGAATTGATAAATAAAAATATGTTAAAGAACACAATATGAATTAAAAAAACTTCTATATGAACAAGAGTAAATTTAAATTGCTTACCTAGAGGTGTATAGAGAACAACAGCAGTAAGTAAAAATCCGAAAACCAGTCCTACGAGAAGCATTGGTACTAGATGATGACCTAGCCATTGCAAAAGAATCAACCAAATTGTTGCACCAAGAAGACCAGCAAATACTGTCAAAGCATCCCTAACTAAAAGATTTTCTTATGCTGTCATTTTAGTAAAAAGTCACTACACAAAGCAATCAAACATAAATAATTGAAAAAAGGTAAACAATCAACTAATATATTGCAGCTTAATTAATCTACAAAATTGTCAAACTTCCTTAGGTTTTGCACATTAATGTATATGCATTAATGTAATTATTTGCAGTATTACCTTAAAATAAATAACTACCCATCATACAGGCGAAAGTCTTGTAGTATTGCCATATAGAGGTTTGATAGGAGCCTGCCAGTATAGACTGGCAGGCTCCTATCAAACCTCTATATGGTCACAGAGTCGACTTGTGAGGAAGGCGAGATCTAAGCAGAAAGACAACACAATCATTGATGCCTTACCCAGGGCTCGAACCCAGGTCCCTCTGATATCGTGTTTGGCATCTGATAGAAGGACTAGTGCTCGAGCCCCGGGTAAGGTATGGATAGCGAAAATGAGACTCGTCTTCCTGCTGTGGTCTCACCTTCCTCACAGACCTTCTCTTGCGTATAAACTGACAGGCTGTTTTCAGACCTCTGTGGCAAGCAGCTGCTTGATGGGGATTAATTTATTTTACGATAATAGTGCAAAGAATTACATTAATACATATCATTAATGCGGAAAACCTAAGGAAGTTGACATTTAATCAAATATCTCAGAAACTACTTTATAGTTTTAAGTAAAAATGTTTAGTCATACATACATATATACACCGAAGAGCCAAAACATTATGATCAGAAACGTCTTTATGCAAATCGAAGCAACTGCAGGTAAACGAAGGCGCGTGCGAAGGTCATGAAACGGTATATATAACACCTGATACTGAGCTCTGTAATCAGTGTTATTCTTGCTCTTCAGATGGGAAAGGCAGCGGACTTAAGTGCGTTTGACAAAGGCCAAATTGTAATGGCCAGACGACTTGTGGGGTGCTCACGGTCAGCCGTGGTTAGTACCTTCAAAAAGTGGTGCGAGGAGAGAAAAACCACGACCCGTCGGCAAGATGTGGGCCGACCACAACTCATTGATGCTAGTGGTGAGCAAAGATTATTCTGTATGGTACGAGCCAATAGAAAGGATACTGTGGCGCAACTCGCCTGTAACTTGAATGCTGGTGACGGGAGTAATGTGTCACAACACAGAGTATATCGAACCCTTCTGAAAATGGGGCTGCGTAGGTGCAGAACGCTCCGAGTGCCCATGTAAACTTCGGTTAACCGTCGAAAGCGCCTAGAACGGGCACGCGAGCATCAAAACTGGACCTTGAATGAATGGAAGAAGGTCTTATGGTCCGATGAATCTCCTTTTCTGTTGCACCATGTGTATGGCCGGGTACGTGTCCGTCGTTTACCTGGGGAAGTGTTGACACCAAGATGCACTGTGGGACGAAAACAATCCGATGGAGGAAGTGTAATGCTTTGGGCAATGTTCTGCTGAGAAACCCTGGGTCCAGTCATTCATGTGCAGGAAACGATGACGTCTATCACCTTCCTAAACATCATTGCAGCCCAGGTACATCTTTTCATGGAAACGGTATTTCTCTCTAGTAGTGCTTTCTTTCATCAGGATAATGCGCCATGCCACACTGCCAGGATTGTTCGAGAATGGTTTGCGGAACATGAGGAAGACTTCCAGGTATTGCGCTGGGTTCCAAATTCCACAGACATCAATTCAATGGAGCATCTGAGGTTTGTGTTGGAACGGCATGTCCGATCTGTGGCGGCTCAACCACATAATTAAAAGAGTTAAAGGATCTGCTGGTAACGTGTTGGTAGCAGATACCACCAGACACCTTTAGAAATCTTGTAACGTCCATGCTTCGCCAGGTAAGAGCTGTTTTGGCGGCACGTGGAGGACGACATCATATTAGGCAGGTGGTCGTAATGGTTTGGCTCTTCGGTGTATATATATATATTAATTAGGTAAATAAATATAGAACAAAACGAAAACGAAATATATTGCGCCTGACATGAATGAGCAATCATGAAATTATAAAATTTCGGCAGCACGATTATCGGGTTACAAATGATGAGCAGAAAGTCCCACCTCCCCACCGTTCTACAACTGTCGCAGCGAGCTTCCATGCTGCCTACAAAGTTAATCAGGAGTTCTGTTGGCAATAAATCTTAACCCCTTTAGGGGCTGTTTTCAGCTCATCATGGAAGGCTATTGGAGGAGGATGGCGTCTAGCCATTCTCCTCCCTAGAGTGTCCCAAACATGTTCTATTGGGGTAAAGTTAGGGGACCTGGCTGGACGATCCATTCTCCTGATATCCTTACTTTCTTGGAAGTCGGTGACCAACTGATCCAGATGAGAATGTCCACTGTCAGACATAAAAATGAAATTGGAATAGTCACGGTCCTAGTCTCATCTCGGTCAAGTGGTGGAGAGGAGTACGTCCCAACATAATTCCACCACTTCCAAAACTGTCCTTTTCTAATTTGTTATAGAGATGATATCGTGCCACGCCTGCTCTCCAGTTGTAATACCCTCTAGAATTACTGTTCAAGCTGTATCTTGACTCATCTGAGGACAGATCATCGTTGTCGCAACTGAGGTGTTCTATTCTCCATGCGAAGCGTGCTCTCTTCTGAGAAGGAGTTATTGGAATAAAATACGAGTTTCTTGGCATAAAGGCCTTCATGCGATTGTAGATCGTGATAAGCGTACATACAGTCTGTGGCTGCTGAAAACTCTAAATGGAGGCGATGTGCTGCCATTCTTCTAGGGCGAGGGTGGCTCAGTCGGTAGCGCACCAGGCTCATAATCTGCAGTTCCAGGGTTCGAGTCCCAGCTGGGTCAGCGTTGAGATTTATCTCCGCAAAACTCCCGTCCTGCCCACGGTCAGGAGGGGACACCGTGGGATTGGAAAGTCCGCCATCCGTCGGATGGGACGTTAAGCCGTGTCTCCGTGTGCGGGAGAGCCATACCCTGTCCACGTTAAAGAACACACTGGATGGCGTTGACGGGAGGTTACCACCTGTCTTCCAGCAGCTGTTTCAGTGGGTCCCCTCCCCCAACCTTCTCTGAGCCTTCGGGGTCCATGTGACCTGGTCATTTAGCCCATGGTGTGCAAAAAAGTGCAGCTCAGAGATAAAACAACTCAACCCAACTCTTGGAGTTGTTTCCAGAATGTTGAAATGAGAGTTTCGGAGACATTGAAGAATCTAGTTATCTTCACACGTGACCTACCTCTATTCTTATCACTCTTCTTCTTTCGCAATCATTGAGTTAGTGTCTCACTGCTCTGTTGCCTACACCTCTTAACAAAATTTGTATCACTTTATTCCTAAAGATTTGCAGATATCAAAGTGTAGGGAATTGTTTGAAGTCTAATGTTTGAAGGGTTGGGTTGTTTTACCTCTGAGCGGCACTTTTTTGCACACCATGGGCTAAATAGCCAGGTCACATGGACCCCGAAGGCTCAGAGAAGGTTGGGGGAGGGGACCCACTGGAACAGCTGTTGGGAGACAGATGGTAGCCTCCCGTCAAGGCCATCCAGTGTGTTCCTTAAAGTGCACAAGGGTATGGCTCTCCCGCACACGGGGCCACGGCTTAACGTCCCATCCGACGGACGGCAGCCTTTCCAAACCCATCGGTGTCCCCTACTGACCGTGGGCAAGGCGGGGAATTTTGCGGAGATAAATCTCAACGCTGACCCAGCTGGGACTCGAACCTGGGAACTACAGATTACGAGCCTGGGGCGCTACCGACTGAGCCACCCCCGCCCCCTAATGTTTGAAGAGGTGTGATTTCTGCACATTGATATTTTGATCGAAATATACACGCAGAGCGCATTTAAATTACCTTATAAAATAAGTTTGAGCAATATTTGAAACATTTAAAACCGAAAAAACTAGAAAAAAAGTCAACTTCTTAGGTTCTGCATATCAGTGTGTTAAAACTCTTCTAAAACATAGAAATCAAATTCTTCAGTTATATACTGCATCGTGAAAGTTATACCACCCTTATTTCTAGACATAAATCACAATATACGTTTTTGAAAGTAGCATACAGGTAACTCCTGTTTAACGCGGATTCAGTTAATACCGCCTGGAATTATCTGCTAATGCGATGACACAAATACGCATATGCTGATATAGAATATTGATGAACTGCAGTGGGTGGGTTACCATTTTGAAGTGGCCCATAACACTTGAATGGCTCTTTCAATCAATGCAACCATGAATCGATTATCTTGTTGCTTAGCGAAAAACCTTTATTTAAGCTGTCCCAGGCCCAATAGGCTTAAATATTCCTGGCACAAGATGTACAGAACTTGAACTGGGCTGTCTACTTCATATTTTGTCAAGGAAGGGTAGTTTTGTACGAATAGTTTAAAAAGAACATTATATATGAAAAATGTAAAATTTGGTCTACAGCTAAATACTAATACTTTCATCGGCAATGGTTGATCTCGGTTGGCTAAGTGCACTGTCTTTTTGACTTGCAATTACAAGGTCTGAAGTTCAATACCAGCCGCTCTCATTGTGTTTTATTTTGAGTCGTTTTTTTATAATGTAAATTCTCTATGTTAGTCCAAATAATAAGGATATCATGCTTCAAACATTGTTATGTTAATCAATTTGGATTGAAAGGGTTAATAAATCCGCTTTCACAGGAGTTGCCATTAACTGTAAGAAAATATGCAATACACAATAAAATGTTTTTATGGAATACCCACAATGAAAGCCCTATAACTTTGAAGCTTTTCCTACAAAGAAGCAGAAATAAGAATTAAAGATTTGAATAAAATTTCTATTAATTTTCTACAATATATGATTTCGGTGTCCTGTCAATTCATCGCAGCATCTCAATTCATCGCAGTGTCAATTCATCGCAACATCAATTCATCGCAACATCAATTCATCGCAGCATCTCAATTCATCGCAATGTCAATTCATCGCAACGTCAATTCATCGCAACGTCAATTCATCGCAACGTCAATTCATCGCAATGTCAATTCATCGCAGTGGATTGACTTTCTACATCTGTGCTCAAATGAACTTTAGAGACCATAATTTTGACTTTGAGAGATTAAACATGCGGCAGACGAATTCACCTCTGAAATTAATTAAAACCTAAATAACATATATTGTTGCAAACCATTTAATGAAATATGCATTTTAAAAGTTTTGGTAATGATTTTTTCAATATTAGGCAATCATTAATGATTTTTGTACGCTTGTACAGCTGCTCAGGATCATCTCTGGCGAGCGTCCAACAGTAGTCAGCCAACATTGAAGTGGACCAGTTAAAGAATTAAAGAACACACAGTGTTTTGAAGTTCCAGCTCCCGTGCCTCTTTACACACACACACATAACTTACAAAATCCTCATGCAGCTATTGGCTATGGAGGTCCAACCAGACTGTATAATTTTCCTCTCCAGACGTGTCTGTTCTGAGCTGCAGCTGCTGCATTTCGCCACTCTACGCCAATTCTTCCTGTTTGACATTGTCTGCCCATCTCATCCTAGGTCTCCCCCTTTTTCTGAAACCCTTAGACACACTGTTCATAATCCTGTTTGTCAATCTGCAGTTATGCATATGGGCAACATGGCCAAACCAAAGCAGTCTCTCTCTGCACAATATGCTGCTCAAAAGAGGTGCTAACTTCTTCTTCTAACCACATCATTATTTACAAAGTCAAACCACCTAATGCTCAAGATACTGCGTAAGAATCAAAGGCATCAAGTTTCTTGTTATCCTTCTTACAAAGGGTCCATGTTTCATTACCATAACTAACCTTAAAATTGCAGTCTAATTTTAGCCTTTGTGGAAAAATAAGCGTGTACACCTACTCTCCATAACTTCTTAAAAGTCCCAGCGGCAATCCTTATTCTTCTATTTATTTCATGAAGCACATCACCAGTATCTGTTATATAGCACCCAAGATAATTAAACTGAGACACTTGCTCAAGAGTGCAGCCATTCAAAGCAACTGAAGCACCATCTGCCTGATCAATTTTCATCACTAGTTTTTTCTCTGTTTATCACCAAACCTACAATATTACCATTCTCATCAACAGCCCTAATGAACAGATTCATCTCATCAACATCAGTAGCCAACAGGGTCAAATCACTGCATAATCTAAATCAGAAAGTTGAAGTCATTTGAGGCCAAAATCTTCCCCTTGCATAAAATTCCGCATAACATAATCAATAATTGATCCTTCAGACGTTTATTAAGCTCGTTGTAATGCCGTCTGTTAGGATTAGTAGGGTGTTGATTCATATTCCTTCTGCATTTCCTTCTTCCAGAAATAAGTTCCATAGCTTTATCATTAAAATAATTTTGTTTTCTCCGTTACCTTTTACCCAACAGAGTACTTTTTACAACAGCACTCTGTACAGATCAACTGTACAGAGTACTGTTGATTTCAAGAAAAGCCTGTTTAAACTGATCTCATTCTTTCTCAACTTCAGCAGTAAGAAAACCACGATTGTCGAAATGACTAAGTAGCCTATCATGGTATGCTTTGGCTATATCTGGATCTTTCAGACTTTCAGTGTTAAAGGAAATTTTCTTAATCTTAGCACAACATTTCTTAAGCTTCAGCTGTAAGACACTTTTGACCAGGTAATGATGACACAATTTCGGATCCCCTGTATGATCTGGTATTCGTAACTGAACTAGCCCATTTGCTGTTAATTAAAATATAATCTATGGTATTCCTCTGCAACCCATCAGGTGAAACCCATGAATATTTATAAATTCCCGGTGATTGAAGTATGTGTTAGTTATTCGCAAACCATTAAGTTTACTTACCTGTAGAAGACGTTTTCTATTGCCATTGGAACTACCAATGCCAAAGGAACCTAAAACCCCTGCCCAAAGGTCAGAGTGGGTACCAACTTTAGCATTGAAGTCACCTAGCACAAGGGAAATATCTCCTTTCATCACAGAATTCAAAATATCCTGAAGCTGGCTGTAAAACGTATCCTTCTGGTTCTCATCAGAGTCCTCTGTGAGGGCATAACAACAGATGACATTCAAGTTTTATAGAGCTTCGAAGCTATATTCCAATTGATATACATGAGAATTCTCTATTTTGGATGATCTAGGTCAGGTCTAGGCAAACATTTTAGCGGAAGGGTCGCATAGAGAACTGAAATGGAATGATGGGCCAGCAAAGAAATATATAATCAATAACGTATGCATAATCAATGAATAATAATAATAATAATAATAATAATAATAATAATAATAATAATAATAATAATAATAATAATAATAAATAAACAAATAAATTATAAACAATTTAATTTTATTAATGAGAATTTGCTTAGCCGAAATTGGACTTCTTTTCCTCTATACGTTGTTTTTCTCGTTTACAAAATGAATTCATTTATCATCAGTAGCTCCTGGGCCGAAGAAAAAGAAGTGGCGCCGCAGTTTGCCCAGGTCTATTCTAAGTATATTGCTCGAAGATGATTTTTCACCCTTATTCTAAGGTTGAAATTATTATTATATATATTAAGTTCTATTATTATTATTCAATATATTAATAAAATCTATATAATTTATTTGTTTCAAGAGATAATTGTGTGTTTTCAGAGATAAAGAAAAAATTCTTTATGGTTGGCTAGATATTGATAAACTATTATGATTTACATTATCAAAATATACAAAACTGTTAATTTCGCTCTCTGATGGTGAAAAAAATTGTAAATTTCAAACATTTAAACAAATATTGCAAACATGCCAGGATCTAAAAAAAAAAAAATCGGGGTGTAAGACACAGAGTCGAGCCCCGTAAAAATGTAAAAGTGTGTGTGTGTGGAGGTGGGTGAGAGGGCAATAAATTGGATATCCAATGAGGTATAATATTTCTCTCTCCGTTTTACAGGTCTCGAAAAAAATTCTTGAAAAATGCATTTAAATTGAACAAGTTTAATAATTTTTTGTCTCTATTACTCTTATTAGCATTCTTAAAGAGGGGGGGGGGGAATTACTCTACTATATAAGAAAATTGGGTTGTACTAAGGTTAAGAAAAATTCTGAGGTAAATTCTTCTGACGCATGTTTAACCTCTCAAAGTCTAAATTATTGTCTCTAGAGTTCATTTGAGCACAGATGTAGAAAGTCGATAAAATCATATGTCTAACACTGCGATGAATTGATGTTGCGATGAATTGATTCTGGATGAATTGACGTCGCGATGAATTGACTTTGCGATGACTGACGTCGCGATGAATTGACTTTGCGATGACTGACGTCGCGATGAATTGATGTGGAACCTGTGTTTTCAGTATATAAAGAGTTATGTAACCTGGAATGTTAAAAAGCATTATGGAAGAATAAACAATTATTTGTTCATTTAAAATAAAAGATTTCGAAATTGCTGAAAATTTAAAGAACCATTAGATAAACTTCAGAAAAGCGGTTATTTTAGTCAATGGTTTTGATGTAACAGTTATATAGGTTTTCATTATCACCAACTGGCTCAGTCCACTGACTTCATATTAAAATATAAGAGATCCATAATCTGATAGACCACACCATACTATTAAGAATTAACTTTTGAGATAATATTTTATAATCAGCCATGGAACTGTAAATGCTCTTGCTTCATGGGATGGGGTTTGTCTCAAGTAGTTTACTCACCAGGGTTGTAATCTGATATTTACAGGTTCGAGGTTCAGTTGTGCTGGCGTTGAGACTTATCTCTGTTAACCTCAATCTTGCTCTTGATGGGAAAGGCGAATACCATTGGGCTTGGAAAGGCACCGTCCGCTTGATGGAATGCTAAACCATACCTTTTGCACATTAAAGAACACACAGGATGCGATTCATGGGAGTCTTCCACCTGTCTCCTAATAGCTCTCCTGCAGGTCTCCTTTTCCAACCGAAATCTAAGCCCTTGTGACCTGGCCACTTAGCCCATTGTGTGTAGAAGTGTTGTTCCTAGGTAAGACAACCCAACTCCTTCTCACATAACTCTTTAAATACTGAAAAACTATTGTTAAAAATATAAATTTAGGGTTATTTCATTATTTTAACAAATTTTTAGTAACATATTTTCCATTACCTACCACTTACAGAGCTAGTATTGTGAGCTTCCATTGACATGAAAAGGTGTTTCACATTCTAGGCTGTGCAGAAATAAATACTAACTTGAGAGATCCATTCTTGAATACTTCGTGATTAAAACAAATCCAACAAAGGAAAATGCAAGGAATCCAAAGAAGAACATTTCTATAAACGAAAAAAAAAAAACAATTTGAATATGCATTTTTAGACATACAGAGTGTTCCTAACGTTTTTGAACAGTTTGAACCAATTAGCCCTGCCTTGTCTAGTGGTTAGCGTACCTGACTACTAAGACCAGCGGATCATGTCTTTGTGTAAGTGTTTGTATATTGTATGAGAAATCAGGAGAAGCTGAATATAGCTTCTAGTATAATTCTAATATAGTTATCTCCATTCTGTGTGTAGGGAAGTATCTTCTTCTTTAAAAAAAATAAAACAAAACAGTGTGCACAACAGAGACACGTGACTTGCTTTGTTGGATAGATTAAACGAAAAAGTTTAAATAAAAACAATTAAATGTAATAATTTTTTTTTACATATTTGTGGCATGGAGTACATCCAAACGATGTTCCATTTCTTGTCATGTTTGTGTTAGTAGCTGTTGATCATTGGATGCAACAGCATCTGTAACATGTATTTTTAGAACGTCAATGTCTATTACAGTTAACAAATATTGAAACAGTCCGTTTTTTTCATATTCACAAAGAAAGAAGTCCAGAGACATGATATCAGGGTGGCAATGTAATTAATCGATTTCTGCTAATTGTATCTGCCAGGGAACTTTTCATTAAGGTTGTGAATTACACTGCACAACAAAATTTGATAAAAGTCATGCCTCTGATACAAAAGTAGCCATTTATTAAAGATTGCAAGGTTCTGAACACGAATATGACAATGAAAATTCAAAATTGGCTACGATTTCTGAGAAATCCGCAATAGTTTCTTATATAATAGAGTAATACGTACATATGACATGTATCGGTAAAACTCCGCGTCTATTTCCGACTTCGCTTTGCCCGTCGCTTGTACAGCTGCTCAGGATCATCTCTGGCGAGCGTCCAATAATAGTCAGCCAATATTGAAGTGGACCAGTTTTCCTGGTATCGTTTCTCCATCGTTGCAATGTCCTGGTGAATACGTTCACCGTGCTCATCACTAACCATGCCGCTGTTGTCGGGGAAGAAATCTAAGTGGTAATGGAGAAAGCGGATCTTTAAGGACATAATGCAGCCAAGTTTGTGATACAGAGACATGTCCTTAACCAGTTTCTTGTAGTTGTCTGTCCTGACATTCCCGAGAAATTTAGTTAACCCCAAACGAAACACATCCCAAGCCTTTTTCTCGTCACCCTGAAGTAGGTTGTCTAACATCTGGTCTCAGAACAGCTCGTGTATCTGAGCACCCACAAAAATTCCCTCTTCAATTTTCGCTTCTCTGAGTCGAGGGAATTTGTCAAACAAGTACTTGAAAGCTGATGCGTCCACTCCATGGTTTTTACCAAGTTTTTCATCACACCGAGTTTGATGTGTAGGGATGGTAGCAGGATTTTGTGCGTTTCTGCCAGTGCTGGGTGTTCCACATTCTTCTCTCCGACCTTCAGAGATTTCCTCTGAGGCCTTTCTCTTCCTTTAGTGCAAAGTCTTTGCTCGACTGTCCCATTCACATAAGAAACAGCAGTAATTCGTATATATTAACAGAGCCACTACCTTCAAGTTACAACAGATATACCGGCCATACTTACTCTACCGAAGACAGCTCAACAGCTGTTTTAGGTTGTCATAGGTTTCTTTTATGTAGACAGTGTGTTCGACCGAAACGGATGGAAGTCGATTTCCATTACGCAGTAACACCGCCTTGAGACTCAATTTCGAGGAGTCTATGAATAGTCGCCATTCTTGAGAGTCATGCTTGATTCTGAGAACATTCTTCAGGCCATCTACATCAGAGCAGAACACAAGGCCACCTTCCTTTCTGAAATAAGGTGCAAACTGCTCATGACGAGTTCAAAACGAAGTCACTCGGACATTTTCCTTGAGAAGATTCCATTGTTTAAGTTTATTATATTCTTGATCCAAGTGACTCTGATTTGGCGTTGGACAATTCCAGATCGCGAACAAGATCGTTCATTTCTTCTTCGGTGAGAATGTGTGGTGCAGATGACACACCTTGGCAGACATATGGATCATCATTAGACAATGAAGGATGCGGAGAACCCGGTTCGCCTCCCTCCTCATCGTCTGAATCGATGGAAAATTCTTTTGGAGGTTCAGGAACTGAAGGCCTTTACTGTGTCGAACTGGTCGGAGATCAGATTGTATATTCGGGTAGATATTGTCCACTTCTTTTTCCTTGTGATGCCTCCAGAAACAGATGGAACCATGCAGAAGTAGCAGTCATTTGCGTGATTGCTTGGCTCTCTCTCCAAACCATAGGAACAGCAAACAGCATTGCCACTTTTTCGTCTTTCTGCCACTTCGGAAGATTTCTTGCACACATACTGCAGGATATGTGTGGGGCCCAGGCCTTGTCAGTTCCTTGCAACATCAATTCCCCACAATGTAACAAAATGTATCTGCACTATTAACACAGTTACGAGGCATCACTTCTGCCGGATTAAAACTGCAAGGATCACTTGTGTTGTACTTATGACTCAGTGGTAAATGGGAGTCGCTCAAAAGACTTGCTCACCCTACGAGACGTCCCTTACATCTAACAATTGTATCATCTTTTGTCCGCGATCGTAAAGCCACGATTTCATAACTTAACTACACTGCATTAGACAATGATGCAATTCTTTATGGCAGGCTGATGCAATATGTTGCAATCTGGAGTTTAAAATACAGTGTTGCAAAATGATTACCTATGTACTCAATGCAGACTGAGTCATTTATACATGACCATCTCTGTATCTCCTAAACAAGAGCCAATCGACAAATTTTATTGTCATTTTCGTGTTCAGAACCTCGAAATTAGTAAAGATTGGCTACTTTCATTTCAAGGTCTTTTTGTGTGTTGCCCAATGTAATATGTCAATTTTTTCACTTCACTCCTGAGTAACTGAATGTGAATTATTGATATGGAATTGAATTTTGCATTGTATTGAATATCACAAATATTTTTTGTATTATCTTATCTGTAGTGTCAATATGTGTAGGAATCATTCACCTTCCTTCTCAAACCCGCCAACCAGTTCTTACACAGATTAACACGTTTTTGCTTTTGCTCCTTGTTCAGGTTTTACAGGATCCAATGAGCACAAATTGTTCACAATTTCAAACGTTTCGTCACTATTGCATGAACACTACTATAAGAAAGATCCTTCCTCCCTTCTAAGTGCACATATGGTTATTCTGCGGTCTTCATTGACAATATAATGTGCTCGGACGATTTTTTGCACATTGGTGGAAGTGCCTATTTACCCAGATCTTGGCTCATTCACCATGTAATCGCATTCGTGTGAGAAGGGTTTGTGCTACTTGAAAATTGAAAGTCGTTTCAAGCATTGTTCTCCATACACTTGAATTATTTCTGCGACTGTCTGTGCACCACTTATGCCTCAGTGAACAGAATAACCTTCACAACCTGCTCGTGCTGCTGCCTCACTGAACAGAATAACCTGCTCGGTTTCCAGATCAGCAACATCCTTCCAAAGCGAGAAAACGACACAGATTGCTGCATACTATTCTATTGTTACTTGCGACCGTATGACAAAGCATATCAAGTTGCACACACTGCTCGGTGTCCTTGAAGTGCTATTGTGTTGTCACGTGTTATGAATTAACTCTTACCAAAAGCTACTAATTATTGACTTTGTGTTGTTTTATCTCTGAGCGGTGCTTTTTTGCATACAACGGGCTGGTCAGGCTACAAGGATCCCGAAGGCTCCGAGAAGGTTGGGAGAGGCGACCCACTGGAACAGCTGTTGGGAGACAGATAGTAGCCTCCCATCAAGGCCATCCAGCGTTCTCTTTAACGTGCACAGGGTAATGCTCTCCCGCATACGGGGTCACGACTTAATGTCCCATGAGATAAACGGCAGTTTTTCCAAGTCCATCGGTGTCCCCTACTCACCGTGGACAGGGCGGGGAGTTCTGCACGCTAATTTGTAGCAATGGCAGCCCACGAATTAAAGGATCCACTTACCTATATTATTTCTGGGAAATACTACATATTTTATTATGTGTTATGTATTTAGAATAATTAGGCTGGATATGTGGTGTTAATAGATTTTTTTTCCTTTTAAGGTATTTATAGGTACTTCAGATATTAAAGAACTTTACTCTTATATATTTCATTTATTTTGAAGCAAAGGAAGTGAGAGTCAGAAGAGAAATCGAAATGAAAAAAAAAATGCTTTGTCATATAAGACGCATCCCCATTTTAGCAGAGAATATTTCAATCAGGAAGAAGATAAATAACTGGAATTTAAATTGAAAGATTATTCTGAATTTAATATTTTTTCCTTTTTCTTATATTCTAGAATGCATTTTTTTTATTAATTTTATGATAATGTTGCAACCATTAATATTAAAATTGTACGTGTTGAAAAATTAATGTTTTAACATTTCCCCAAAAATTTTATAGATGTATATATGTTTTTTGTTTATTTATATGATGCGAATACATTTTTATTTATTGAAAAATATGTAAATACATGATCGTGCTTTAAACAAAATTTTTCACACAATTTTGAAAAATTCAAGACAACAGTGGTGCGCGTCAGATAGTCAATACTTAATCAACCAAATAAATACACTTAAAACAATGAAAAATTAACTAGTGGTTTGTGCTTTGAAGAAAATATTTTTTGATAAACTTTTATTTGCATAGTTAAGTTGAAAACATTGACACTGATTGGTTGGAACTTTATGGCGCACAAATATATTAAATTAGTTCCAAAAAATCATTGGATTGCATTTTCAGAAATGTATATAAAGTCTATACATGAAAGACAAGAAGATAGATGTTTTTTTGTGATTTCATGGAACATTAGCAATTGAAGTTATTATGCATAAAAGACAAGAAAGCTGATATTTTATGTAATATATCAACAAGCGATAGCATAAAGAAAATGAAACGAATTGGTTTCACTATATGAAAAGGAAATCTTAAGAATATTAAGCATCACTACATTTTTGCTAAAATCTTTAAAACTATTATCAAATTCATACCAATTTTTAAAAACTGATATCCTCTGAAGTTCAGAAATATTCCAAAGGCAGCAAGGATAATAAAAAAAACCTTTGAAAATGTTCCAGCTGCAAACAAATTAATACAAATAAATATAAAATTCAATGTAATATTTACTTTTTAAGACAGAAATATTATTTCATACCTAATTACTAGTATTACATATATATACTTTTTATTACTATGAATTTTGCAGAACTTAAAGTGAGAAGAACTATTTGGAGTAGGTTATTATTAAAACGAAGGAATGCTGGAAGAACTTTTCGCTATTTCCAGTGATGATGCAGAGAAACTGCCACACATAGCAGCTAAAGTTTAACTCTCACTTATTGTGGTTCAGGACATTAGTACCTTCCAAAGGAGATACTCTATCATTTTATGGAGAAGGTTGCTAAATCAATTTGCTCCGTTTGTCTAGATTTCGGTCGCCATTTTCTCCCCATCCTGCTGAGGAGTAGTCAGCTTCTCAACTCAGGGCTTAAATTCTGACCATTTGTCATACTTGCAAAAGTCTGACAACACTTTTACATATTAACTGCTTTAATGTTTACAGTTATAGAAAATTCATTATAATATACAAAACTATATATATATATTGGAATGGAAACACAACGCTGAACTTAAATGATCTAACCCTTTCAGGATCATAAGGTTTCTAAGAGTAAATATTAGTATGTAACTGTTTATTTTAGTTTGTTTAGACGTAAAATAAATAAAAATCATAAGAAAAATACATAACAATGTGTATTTTTTTGGAATTTTATGGGAAATATTTTTCCCAATGGACTATAAAGGTAACACAAATTATAGTTAGGCTTATCATGCAATGTCTTTTATTTATTGGTTTATTAGAACATAATGTTAACCAAAATAATACAAAATTATGAAATAAAATTACTATACAAAATGATATGCTAATTATGATATTCGGCGAAGCAATTTCTTTTGGTAGTGAGGCAAAGATGGACATTGCACATAGTACATATATTTTGCGTCCTGACAGTTCTGTTTTTGTTTTCTAAACGTTTCCGTTTTCGTAATTGCTTTCGGCATACGTTCTATTTTGACATTCTGTATAAAAAATGCAGATAAGGTTATAATTAAATACGACAATCACCAATTTTAAAATGGGGAAAATGTTTCCCTTAGTCGTGAAAGGGTTAACACAGTGTCTCGCAAACTGTGTGCCGCGGCACAGTAGTGTGACGCGAGAGATTCCAAGTGTGACGCGAGAGATTTTCAAATTGACACTAGATATTCCAAAGATTTCATTTAGACTTGACTGGTGTTATCGACGTGCTTTAATAAAAATCTTTCAGATTTTATCAACTGGGATCTTGTAAGTATTTATCAAGCTTTTTCCAAATTTTGGTATTAATTTTTGATTATTTCAAGCCATAGAATGGACAAATATTTAAAACAAACACCGAGTTATGAATTAAAGAACGAGAGCAAATCTTCAAGTAAAACCAGGCTGATGACTTCAACAAAGCGCAAATATAATGATGATTATATAGAGTTTGCTTTTTATTCTTTTTTAGGTGTGCCGCGGAAAAAAAATTAGATTCAGTGTGCCGCAGAGTAAAAAAGTTTGCGAGATACTGGGTTAACAGATTCCCTATATCGTGAATAGATCTTCAGTAATAAGCATATGCTTGTCATAGAGAGATCTAACAAGAGTCTGTCAGTTTAATACGCAATAGAAATCTGTGAGGAAGGCGAAACTTCAGCAGGATGACAACACAAACATCCATGACTCAACCCAGGTTCCTTTGCTCAGTAGCCAAGCACGCTAACCACTCTACCACTAGAGTAGTGTGAACGGAAATGCAATTGCTCCTTCTTTCTTCCAGTTCTTCCTCAAGAATTAACTTTGCAGAGTAACTGAGGAGATGGGTGACTGTTTGCAATGCATTTTCTCTAAAGCATCTCATACATATTAGTTGAGATTTAGGTCTGACCAACTGCACTCCTAAAATGTCACATATAGGGATCTCTCTACATCTCAGCTCACATAAAAATATCACACGTTTTTACTAGATAACTCCTCTATAAAACTGCAGTACATTTCAAATATATATATTTCATTTCAAAATTGTTGCTTGCAAGGAATGGATAAGCGTATTATTTCTACTGAAGATAAACTGTACTTCTGAGAAGTTACGTAACTTCCATCAAACAGGAGCATTGAAGAACAGTAGTACGGCCGTTGATGCTTATGTCACTACAGGTCATTACACTATCTCTACCATAAGTCGCCATTGTAAGAAATCATCTAACCAAGTGGTTATCAAAGTGAGCCATATGGCCTAAAGGGGCCGTATGAAAAAAAGATGAATATCAGGGGACCATAGAAGTTTCTGAGAGGCCATCCAAAACTTAATTGCCAGAATGAAATACACTGGCTTCCATAAATCAAGGAAAATCCCTATGTTAAGTCCATTGGAAACTAACGTCCAAGTTCTATAATTCTAAAAAATGTGATTGCAGATAAAGATCTCAATGAAATAAATCAATATCTCGATTTTCAACAATATTCGTTCAGTATTTAATGAGTTATGGAAGTTTGAATATTTAGCAACAGCAATACGTAGCACAGTTTATCTTAAAAACCTTATACAAAACTGAAAAATAGTGAAAAAAATCTTTGCATAAAGTTGTAAAATACAAACTTATTTTATTAAACACTTTGATACAATACTTATTACTAAGTTTTAATTAACTTATGAAGTCAATTTTTGTGGCTGGCATTGTTACCAGTGTGTGAAAGAGGTTGTAAAGATTACATTTATTATCTCAATGACAAACTTATTATTATATATTCAAACATGGCAAACATAATCTATGGATAAGAGTGAAATGGCTAAGAAGTTTCCACTGCTCTAGAAGAAAGTATAATTGTATTCTATCGCTTTTCCCCTTTCTTATCTAGGGACATGGACGGGGTGGCTCAGTCGGTAGCGCGTCAGGCTCATAATCTGTAGTTCCCAGGTTCGAGTCCCAGCTGGGTCAGCGTTGAGATTTATCTCAGCAAAATTCTCCGCCTTGCCCACGGTCAGTAGGGGACACCGATGGGCTTGGAAAGGCCGCCGTCCGTTGGATGGGACGTTAAGCCGTGGCCCGTCTGCGGGAGAGCCATACCCTGTGCACGTTAAAGAACATGCTGGATGGCCTTGACGGGAGGCTACCATCTGTCTCCCTACCGCTGTTCCAGTGGGTCCCCTCCCCCAACCTTCTCTGAGCTTTCGGGGTCCATGTAACCTGGCCATTTAGCCCGTTGTGTGCAAAAAAGTGCCGCTCAGAGGTAAAACAACCCAACCCAACCCTTCTTATTTTGTTGAATCTGGCTTTAGTCGGGTGACTTACTTGGTATCAAAAGCTCGTAATCGCCTAATATTGCGAAGAGATCGTTTGTAACTAACAACGCTGCAGCCAGATATCGAAACACTTGCAAGTTTGCAGCAGCCACCAGGATCACACTGAAAAACAGAGCCAATTATGAGAAAATTTTTTGTTAGCAAAATTTTCTTTGTATAAAATTTATGTTGTTAATAAACAGTGCAGATCGTAAAGTACCATTTTTCCAACTAACAGAGGCTATGAGCGTTGTGAGGAAGAGGGTGGAGCGACAGAGATTGGGTTGGGTTGTTTTACCTCTGAGCGGCACTTTTTTGTACACCATGTGCTAAATGGCCAGGTCACATGGACCCCGAAGGCTCAGAGAAGGTTGGGGGAGGGGACCCACTGGAACAGCTGTTGGGAGACAGATGGTAGCCTCCCGTCAAGGCCATCCAGCGTGTTCTTTAACGTGCACAGGGTATGTCTCTCCCGCACACGGAACCACGACTTAACGTCCCATCCGACGGACGGCGGCCTTTCCAAGCCCATCGGTGTCCCCTATTGACCGTGGGCAGGGCGGGGAATTTTGCGGAGATAAATCTCAACGCTGACCCAGCTGGGACTCGAACCTGGGAACTAGAGATTACGAGCCTGGCGCGCTACCGACTGAGCCACCCCCGCCCCAGGAGCGACAGAGATAAATGAATATCAGAAGATGGAGCCCATGAGCGAAAAAAGTTTGAAAAATACCGATCTAAATGATGATGGTTTGCCGTCTTCAGTAGAGTTTATGAGATTAATCATCTTTGCAAGCAACCATTTCGTACAGGAGTGATCTGGTAGCCACGTGTGTTATATAGGCGTTAATAATTTGCATGTTGCAAGGAACTGCGGAGTCATAGATCACTTTATCATTGGATAATCGAAATTTGCATGTAATGTTGCCTATAATATCGTATATTTACCTTCAGAAGTAAAATTAAAATACAGTGGCCCCTCGATTAACCATCGTAATTGGTTACATGAAAATGGTCGTCCACACAAAACAAAATTTTCGTTAATCAAACACATGAAATACATGTTAAAGGTTAACATTGTTCCAAAAACATCGGAAATTAAACTTTGTCGCGGGAAAAGCGTATTTTGAAATATGCGATAACGTATTTTATCTTTCATATTAGTAAATAAATACAGGGTGATCCAAAAGTAACAGAAAAAGTAAAAATGCAATAATTCGAAAAATGTAGACAGCAGCACGATGCGGTTTTCACAGAAATGCACAGAAAGACGTCGGATTCTTTTTAATAACGAACACTTTTTATTGCCAGAATAGTTACATTTGCCACCGACAGGTAGCGCTTCAGTTGTGTCAGTAGTTTGTACAGTGGCGCAGCACAGTTTGCAATGCAGCTAGGATTACAAATGTTCAATGTGACGGCCGTCATTCATGAGAATGGCCGTATTTTATCTTTCATATTAGGGGATTCATTTGCGGAATATAATTATTCATTTCATTATATCATTATATTCCGCACCACGCTGTCACCTTTGGCTGATGCAAAGGGATTTCCACAATCGCGTGTGGGTTCTCTCTCGCCCAGATGTGTGCATTTACACTTTCATTAAGCGAAAAGTGCAACTCGTCAGTCCACAGAACGTTTGACAGCCAGACCGCATTGTTTTCCATCTGTTGAAAAGCCCAATTTGCAAATTCATGACATCTCTCGACATCGGTTTGATGGATTTCAGGATTCAGATCGATTTTCAGGATTTCAGTTCCTGTACGTGTTGGATTTTGCAAGGATACCTCTTGAGGATGATCCTGAGTGATCGCCACACAGTCCCGTACAAAATGCCAGTTCGTCTTGAAATTTCACGCGCACTGCATTCCCATGTGCGGAAGCTCCGATTGTGTGTCGGCATCGTGTTTGACCTCGTGCACAACTGCAATAGTTTTTTTGGGTCTCCCGCTTCTTGTACGTGCTTCCAATCTGCCAATGTCCTCAAACCTTTTCATCATAGCTATCAGTGAGGAACAAGACATCGGTCCCTTTCCACTTCTAATACCCCGCATCGAACGATAGGTGCGCAAAGCCGCACTTGCACATTCGGAGTTCTGATAATACAGCTTAACTAAAAGTGCTTTATCTCGTAACGATAACATGCTTCACCTTGGCAGAACGCTTAACTTCGGTAATAAATGTTAAATGCTGAACTTCAGTATTCACTACATCTGAAATTTACGTACCTCACGGCAAGGTCAGATTGATCAATGTTCGCAGTTTCGCACCGTTTGAGGAGCGGCAGAGAGATCAGAGAGATCAGAAGTGACGATAGGAGTCCCAGACACTAGTCTATACCTCCATGATCAAAAATTATGCCAAAGGCAAAAATGAAAAAAATAAAGAAATAAGGCGGCGAAGCCGCGGCAGAAACTGCCCAAAATAATTTTGAGGAAGAGAAAAAGTAAGGGAAATGGAAAGTTGTAAAGAGATTTGTTTTAGGAAGACAAGGCCAAAAATGTAAGAAAGAAAATACAGTAAAGAATGCACACTGATACATCAAATCTCGCGGTGAGCAACTACGACACCGGATGTATCAGTGAGTAGCAATAGCGAAAGTAAGTTAGAAAAAAGAAAAGAAAGGAAAGGCAAAAAGAAAATACCTTCACAAAGTCCTAAGAGCAGCAAAGACAAAAATTACTCAGTGAAAATTTCCATATTTGTTGCATCCAGTCCATGTTCCTCAAATACTAATAGTAGTTCCGCACATTGCTGTATAATATAGCTGGGTGGTTTATCTTTATACATGTTTAAAATTTTCCTAAAGAAGTCTTCATATTTTGGCTTGAATTTCCTATCTGATATTAAGTCTTTCTTAAGTTCAGCAGTTTCTTTGGTATGTCCATAAGGTCTATGTCGTCATTATTGATGATGTGTCGCAAGAAAATTCCCAATTTAACATTAGGGTCCGGCACTGGCGAATCATTTGGATTATTGAAGTTAATAGGTGAAACTATTTTTCTTTTAGATTCAATTTTCTTGATCTTAGATGTTTCATCTATTGCCATGTTGTTGTTGCTTTCTGTCGCTGTTTCAGTTGAATCCAAGAACTTGTCAAGAGTACTCGTTGGCTGAGAGATAGTTGCAGACTCAATAGGGATAGACACAATAGCATTAGAAATTTTCTTATTTTGTTCGTATGTAATGCAGGAGTCGGCAAAATGGCCTGGTTGCTTACATTTTCTGCAGAGCTTGGGTAATTCCTGAATAGAAGATGGTGGCGGTGAATCCAGAAATGGTCAGGAAGTTTGGGATGTGTTCGTCAATTTCCATTTTAACAATTCTGTTGCCAGTTTTGATGTTCTTGAATATTTCTTTTTTATAGAACTCGTCTGCTATATCTTGAATCTTGCCAAAATGGGAAAGTTCGGTAGAAATATCCTCATTGGAGATAAAGAAAGATAATTTGGGGACAATTACCTTTTTGGTTGAAGATCCAAGAAAATGGTAAAATATATCTAAATCATTTACCTTCAGCACAGGATGTTGTAGAAGAGCATCAGAAGCTTCATCGGAGGATAGGGTGATAATAGCCACAGATCGATTAATTTCTTGAGCCACTTCGATAACATTATCTGTCTTGAGTAAGTCCTGAATTCCATTAAGAATTTCTTTAATGTCCAGTCCTTGTAGGAAAAAACGGAAGGATCTTCGAAGTCTTGGATCTTTTAGCGCAAACATACTGAAGAGAATGAGCACAAAGGAAGAATAGTCTCTTAAAGACTGCGGATCTGTTAAAATAGCGACAGGCAGCAGCTCCGGGACCGCTATAGCGCCATCTGTCAGTGACAAATGTAACTATTCTGGCAATAGAATTTTTCGTTATTAAAAAAATCCCATGTCTTTCTGTGCATTTTTGTGAAAACCGCATCGTGCTACTGTCTATACTTTTCGAATTATTGCATTTTTACTTTTTCTGTTACTGGATCACCTGGTATACTAATATTGTTCAATACAATATAACAAAAAAAATTTTCTAGATAAAAAGATCATTACTTAAGAAGGTTGATGGAGACTTTGGGGTTGAGAAACTTACTTTCTAGAAGTACAATCTTCTTCCAGAAAAACTTCTGGAGGGTCGAGTTTTCGAGCGCTGTGATCGGCTGGAAACAACGCGTACTTTTAAAGTGCTTTGAGTTGGCGAAAATTGCGATCACGTGGTTTAAGAGCGGTCTCTTTGGTCAAAAATGATGACCGAATATTATTTAACCGACAATTTAATTGACTTTCATCGGCAATCAAAAGCACAGGGTCCTATGAGTAGCATCGTACACCAAAACGTTAATCAAAGGATAGTGTATTGATTAAAAATTAACGAATTAGTGTACAAGTGATCAGTTAACGTTATTACGTTCTCTGTAATGCTATTCATTTTTTCAGTTGTATACTGATGAAAATATTGAGCTTGATGGCTGCAAAATAGCGAAATCACCTAGATAGAACAACAGTGAAATTGAAGAATAAATTGAAGAATAAAGACGTTAAGGATATTGAGGGTACAGATTCTGTCATGGTAAAGTGAGCTGAGCGTTTCAGGGATGTTCTGGTTAGTTTTGCTCTTATTTTCTTTAACGAAGAATGATGTATCATTAGCTTTAATATTGGCTCTGTTTAAAGATCTGAAGTTACTTTCGCTTTCTCAGAATTAAACCTACACAAGTCAAGAGCAGTACATGAAATTACTACAAAAAAGATTCTGTTGTCATATGGCTCACTGGTACAATTGCATATTTTCTATGATAAAGAGGATGTTCCTAAGGGTTTTGCTAGATGCATTATTATACTATTTTCAGAAAAAGCCCTGATCAGGTTTCTGTAATGCAAAGATATCAGTGCTAGATTTATGTTCTAGCAAAGATTTATGTTCTAGGAAAATACACTGCACGAATTGAAAATGTCCCATCCAGAAGAATTGAGGGGATAGTGGTGAAATGTAGCATACACATATTGGCATACCACTATTTAATTTGCAGCCACTTACAGCGGTTAGAAGATGAGATAATGCAGCACAATATGACTGCCTCAGTAGGTGGTTGCACTGCCATGAAAGGCAATACAGGCAGCAATACGGCGTGGCATGGAGTCATAGAGTCAACGGATATGGTCCTGAGGAATTGTACACCAAACAGCGTTGACTTGCTCCCATAATTCAACGAGTTGGGTTGTTGGGTTGTTTTATCTCTGAGCGGCACTTTTTTGCACACCATGGGCTAAATGGCCAGGTCACATGAACCCCGAAGGCTCAAAGAAGGTTGGGACAGGGGACCCACTGGAACAGCTGTTGGGAGACAGATGGTAGCCTCCCGTCAAGGCCATCCAGTGTGTTCTTTAACGTGAAGAGGGTATGGCTCTCCCGCACACGGCGCCACGGTTTAACGTCCCATAATTCAACGAGATTCCGCACCGGTCAGTGAGAGGATTGCACATGTCGTCCAATGTGGTCCCACAGATTTTCTATTGGGGATAAATCTGGAGATCGTGCTGGCCATGTCAATACTTCAACATGTTGCAAACATTGTCTAGAGACCCTAGCAGTGTATACATGGACGCTGTAATGCTGGGAATTGGGCTGCTGCATACCTCCCAGGAACGGTAACAAAACGGGCTACAGAATCGCGCTAACTTATCGTGCAGCTGTCAGTGTTCCCGTGATGTGGACTATTGTCATATCCAATAGCATCCCATACAATTATGCCTGGCTGACAGGCGGTATGCCGGTCACGAACAAAAGATGTATCCATCCTCTCACCAGGTTGTCGCCATACACGGACAGTCGATTGTCAGTACCCAGAACCTAAATGCAACAGTGTTCCATTCGTGACCCCAGATCACACGACTTTGGCACCAAGCCTGACGAGCGCTGTGATGGTTTGCAGTCAATGGCAGTCGACGTAACGGTTGCCTAGAGCCAGGTGTGCTTCATGCAACCTTCGGTTCATTATTCGGGTCGTTATCGGGACGTTCATGGCTGCTGACACAGCCCATCGAATATCGCCTGCAGTGCTCTGTTGTGACGAATGAGCATGTCGAACCATGCGCTTATCACGGCGTGGAGGAAGTGGTGCCATCTGACGTCTGTCAGATGGCACCACTTCCTCCACGACACACGCTAGAACTTTCATTTCGCCATTGTTGCCAACAGCTTCTAACATGCATCCCGATGAACATGAGCAGCGACACAACGTGTAGTCCATCCAGCTTCACATAGGCCTAAAATTCTTCCTCTTTAGAAAGCATCCAAATGTCGATAAACCTGCTGATGTACCATGCATGTACCAGGCATTTTGAGCCTTCGCTGAAGAATTTCGAAGTGGAATCACCTAATCTCAACCGTTCACACAACTTCCACCTGCATAAACACAATACCATCCCTGTTCCTTCTTGCACCTTTTATCTCTTGAGCCACACACGTCATTTGCTCCGTATTATCATCATTTGCATATCTCAACTGCGCACACCCACTCTTCTATTTGCATGTTTGTACGACATGGCCATCTGGGTGGTGCACTTTCAATGTCGAGCAGTGCATAATGTTGTCTATAATAATTTAATTTTACCTTCGGTAATGTTGTTAAATTAAATTATTGATGAAAAACGCTCTATTCCCTTAATTGTTTTAAAGGGGTACTTAGATTCAAATTGCAAAACAGCCAATAAATGAGCAGAAGATAAAGAAATATAGATGCAATTCATTTTTGGTACTTTTAGAAAGTTTCGGAACTAATGCTCAAAAGTTCGATAATGGTAGATATTTCTATAGAAATAAAATAAGTTTAAATAATATATAAAGTCTTATTAACAGAGAAAACATAAGATTTCGCCTTTTTTTAACCTGTTGTAAAAAATTTCAGTGAAATCGTTCGTAATAGGTAGCCAGCACTGCAAAGGCTCACATGCAAAGACATCTGATTAGTTGCAACTGAGTCTTCTGCGCAGCTCCATTGAACATAATATGTTCCTAGAACTAAAGAATTCTCTTAACAGTTTCATTTCACTTTCTGGAAATCATGCAATAAATGATTTAAATTGCTCGAGAAATATTGAAATAGGTAAAATAATAGAGTAAAATGAAAAGATCACATCGTAGAAGTGAATTATCGTCCGTAGAAGTGATCGTATCATCCGTAGAAGTGATCGTATCATCCGTAGAAGTGATCGTACACATCGTAGAAGTGAATTATCGTATGCGTGGTTTAACGGTAGAGCGCTCTGGCATGTATCTAGAGTTGAGCGGAGTGGCAATAATTTTCTTCGATTCCAGCGGCGTGGGCAATAATTTTCTTCGCATGAGTATCTGAGGAAGTACTTGTTTAGCAATTGCTTCTAAAGGTATCCAATTTGATAAACAGAAATGCATGTGAAATAATTTTTTGGGAGCATTTCAAATCAATATGGAAATGTTAGCAATAATTGAAACCAAAATTATGAGCAGAAATTAGAGGACTGAGTGCATATTTAGAAATAAACAAAAGTGAATGTGATTCTCAAAATTGATATTTAGGAAGCCATCCGTAAAGATTCTTTGTCAGTGGCGGATTACCTCACAGGAGGATGAGGAGCTCGCCTAGGTCCTCACATTCATGGGATCCTCAAAACTCGATTCTCTTTCGTTTTGTTTAGTAAAATATTTCTGCTACTTAGGAACACATCTCTTGTTTTCACTTAGGTTAATACCAAACATAACGGGATTGTTGCTAAATGCACTACAAGGAAAAAATATTTTTGTTTATAATCCATTTTGTTTTGTTACTTTTTCAGTATGTTCACGTTTATATATCATATATTATATTTTTTCTGTTTATGCATTTCTGTAATCGTATTTATTTAACCAGCTGCACATTTTTTCCCATTCGTAAGTTATAAATTTTTTGTAGATTTAAAAAGGAGGTAAAATAAAACCTCTCAGGCAGTGGGATCCTTCTGAATCTTTATGCCTGGGGCCTTCAGATACCTTAACCCATAACCTTCGTTTAATCTTGCATTAAAATGTATGCCATATTGGGAAGAAAAACATTATTTATTAAGTTTAAGTTTTTTTGATTTATATAAAAATATTTCAAATGGAAATATCTACTTTGAAAAAATTCAATCCTCTAAATTTTGCTAAAAAAATAGTAAGTCTATCAAATACTAAAAACAGAATTTATTTCGAAAATTAAAGTTTAGGAAATAAAAAGAAAATTTATAAATACTGCACAAGAGAATTATATTTATACATACATCAATGCACATCACTTATACAGTATATTTAATAGGATTTAGACTTAGAAACTTATCCTAATGAAATATTTAACGAATACTTATAATAAGATATACTATAAATAAAAAAATAATAAATACCCCCTCAAGCAGCTGCTTGCCACAGAGGTCTGACAGGAGCCTATCAGTTTATATGCCACAGTAGAAGATCTGAGCGGATGGCAGGACCTCAGCAGAAAACAACACGAACATCCATGCCTTACCCGGGGCTCGAATCCAGGTCCCGTAGATCAGTAGCCAAGCGCGCTAACCACTCGGCCACGGGACGGCTTATATACATAAAATAGCAACTTTTACTTTACAATAATTCATCATAAATTTATTGTTTATTGCATTGAAGTTATAACAATTTCTATGGGAGTAGTTACAATTAAAGGCGTAATAATTAGCTACGTGGCTATACTTTGACGATGTCATGATTCTGAAATTCTATTTATTTCTCCTTCTTATGGATAAGAAAGCTACAGTTGGAAAAACTCTTTACTAACAGTCACCTAATGATGCCTAAAACAGTATTAAATAATGTGGCAACTGTGGATCTGAAGAGCTGAGGTTTAGCAGTATGGATTAATGGGGCAATCTGTGCACTCGGATCATTACTGTAACGAATATTATTTTATGAAAAGTTAGGCTTTTAAAATAATTTACCATCAAAGGCTAAAGCATGAGCAGATAGCTGAATCTAGCATGATTACAATATTAGTGCTAATATTGCAGTTTTATATTAGTGTTCAAAATTTACCACCAATCTGGAAAACACTTATTATTTCTACCTATAATGGTGAAGGGAAATAATTCGAAGTATTCTGCGATGGTCCTCATATATGAGCTTTCATTTGACACCTAACTCGTAACTGTAGGCCCTCGCCCTATGAAGATACAGTAACGACACTTAAATGCTGGGGGCGGAGGTGGCTCAGTCGGTAGCGCGCCAGGCTCGTAATCTGCAGTTTCCAGGTTCGAGTCCCAGCTGGGTCAGCGTTGAGATTTATCTCCGCAAAATTATCCGCCCTGCCCCCGGTCAGTAGGGGACACCGATGGGCTTGGAAAGGCCACCGTCCGTTGGATGGGACGTTAAGCCGTGGCCCCGTGTGCGGGAGAGCCATACCCTGTGCACGTTAAAGAACACACTGGATGGCCTTGATGGGAGGCTACCATCTGTCTCCCAACAGCTGCTCCAGTGGGTCCCCTCCCCCAACCTTCTCTGAGCCTTCGCGGTCCTTGTGACCTGGCCATTTAGCCCATGGTGTGCAAAAGACTGCCGCTCAGAGGTAAAACAACACAACCCAACTTAAATGCTGTCCTTTTTTTTATGTCAACTCAATGTAAAAAAAAAAACAAAAGATACTCACAAATTTCTCCACAACCATAAAGATCTGATGTTATTTTGCATCCATATGTCACAACTGGAACATAAGCTGCCTCTTCCAAAACATTACTCCTTGTATAATATGAAATGACATTGTATACTGCTCCTCGATTTGGATATGTGTAGAAGTCAGTTCTCGTTGTGGGATGCATACCATGTGGCTTAATCTATAATAAATGTAAAATATAATATAGAAAATAAATATACACTCTGTTCAAAAACTATCCGGATTAGGTGCTTACTCTAAGGTCAGTGATTCACTCATTTGATGTGATTATGCCGTCCCGTGGCTGAGTGGTTAGCACACTTGGCTACTGATCTAAGGGACCTGGGTTCGAACCCCGGGTAAGACATGAATGTTTGGTTGTTTTTCTGCTGATGGTCCTGCCATCCTCACAGACCTTCTATTATGACGCATAAACTGATAGCCTCCTGTGAAACCTATGTAGCAAGCAGCTGCTTAAGGGGGTATTTATTTATTTTTCAAATTTAATTTTTTATATGCTGAACATATCTATAGAAGTTGTCGCATGTGGTCACCCTTAACTGTTCAGTGCCAGCCTGATATTTGAGTCCATAAAGTTTGACATATTTTGTGTTACAGTGATTTTTATAATGTATCAAATGTGTTTGTACAAAATGTGTTTCCAAATCGAGAGAAAAAAAAAAGTCTACTGAACATTTGAATTACTGAAAATGGTATACGGAAATGCTGATATGCATTACATGTGTGTTTGAGTGATTCCATTGATTTAAAGAGGGAATAACTTTTAGTGTACCACACTCTGGGCGATCTTAAACGGAAGAAAAACATAACGAAAATGTGACATTTTGATTTACGCTGATCATCAATTGACTGCAAATAATCAAATATTTGAAAATGAGATTGTTTTCAGTAAAGTTCATCTGAAATTGCTAACAGCGAAATTTGCAACCATACTCTCTACGACCTCTAATTTGTTTGAGAGCTCATAACTTAGTTGTGAACTCTGCACTGTATTCTTTGTAGAATGCACCAGTCCGGATCCTTTTTGAACAGCCATCGTATGCATAGTAACACAATGAAATGTAGACAAGATCGTAGACAAACTTTCGCACATAATGATTAAAAATATTTTTGATAATATTGAGGTAAACCTATAATAAGCCATAAACATATTACTTTATTGAAATCTAGCTACGGAATACTATTTTCATATGAATATTTTGAGCTATTCATAATATTAACAATCATTACATATTATTAGCATTCCATATTAAAAATAGCTTCTAGATAAATAACCTTTACACGAGTTTTCTTCTTCTTTCCCAAATATGAACATTCATCATTGAAATTTATTCTGATTTAACCGTTGTTTATCAGCTATACGATATACGAAGTTCTTAAATTATCTTAGTTTTATAAATCACCTAAGATTTAAAATCTGAATATCAAAAAATGTGTTTAAATATCTTTCACAATACAAAACCGAAATTGGTGTTCACAATTAACTATAATAATGGTACCGTAGACATGGTTCTGGAAATAGAAATAATGGAGGCAAAGAAACTAGAGTTGCTAAAGGAATGGACTTTTGCTAAAGGAATGTACTTGGTATAGTGCGAACGAATGCTCGAAAAGAAAGTGGAGCACAGAATTACATATCAAAATAGCGAAAGAATCAAATACAGAGCCGAGCATAAAAATTAATAAAAAAAAAACCTATCTTCCGATATGCACCCCAAAAAGCAGAGAATAAAATTAAAGTATATCGATGGTGCAATCAGTCACCGAGTTCGTATTCACTTCAAAGGAAGATAGGGCGCCGGCAAATTTGTTGAGTAAGTAAATCGGCGCTCTATCTTCATTCGAAGCGATTAAGAACTCAGTGATTGATTGCACCATCGATATGCTTTAGGCTTATTTTCTGATTTTTAGTGACCATACGGGAAGACAATTATTTTTAAAAATTTTTTTAATTCATTTATATTTTTTTGTCACTAAAAACATTTAACCTCCTGTAAAGGCCATTCAGCGTGTTCTTTAACGTGCACAGGGTTCTCCAAGCCCATAGGTGTATCGTGGGGTGCAGCCTTTTTCAACAAGTATAAATGAATTGATTGTTTGACATGTTTCACATTGCTTGTTTGTTTATTAAATAGTGTAGTGGTGTTTTATGATTTTATTATTTATAAGTAACGCAGTGAAATTTTCCCGAAAGGAATGAAAATTGTACAGTGTTTGCATATACACATGTTGCCTTTCATAAAACACTTAACATGATTTTCATATTAATTATGTTTTCTTTATTTATTCATTTTACTTGAAGAATTTTTTATGATAATGTTGTTCAGGGTTTTGTATTACTTTGGGGTGAACCTGTTCTGGGTCGAGAATGCGTAGGAATTTTCCCCATAAGAAATAATGGAAAAGTTCGGATCGCTATACGAACCATTTTTCTGGAAGGAATTAGGTTCATAAAGCAGGACCTGGGTGTACTTAGGGAATTAATTCAACTGAAAATGCTACATAACTATTAGAAAAGATATTCAAGTCTTACCTTAGTAGCAAACTGATGAATGAAAGATACATTAACCATTTTCTCGATTCCTTTAAAATAATCATCCTCGTTGAAATTGTTTTCTTGAAGAAAATAAACATATATATCATAACCGATGTACATAATTGCATCGTTACATGAAGGAGGCTCCACATTTCTGGGATAACCAATGTTAGCTTGCTGGTATTCCAGTTGAGTGCTGACATGATTATAGGATAGTTTCAGAAAAGGGGATATCTTTACATTGAATTCCATGTTGCATCCTCCAGGAATTGGATCTGTTTAAAATAAATGTTTGGAAAAATAATCCAAATCATTACTGGTAGCAAAAGAGGCAAAAATAATTTTTTTTTTATTTTGCGTAATAATGACTGTTAGGACAGATATTATGCAAGCATATTCACTGTTGCATCACTTATCTGTATTGTTACATCGGATATGTTTATTATTGCTTAAAATGATCATTTCCTAGTAAATAAAATATCATGGCTAAGCCTACTCTATACTGTGTGAGCTGCGGCGGGATTTTAAACTTAGCATTTAGGGCTAAGTTTAAAATCCCGCCGCAGCTCACACATTTATTTTAAAAGATAAAAAATACTTCCTTTTATTATAAATAAAATAAATAATAATAAATAAATACTCCCTCAAGCAGCTGCTTGCCACATAGGTCTGACAGGAGCCTGTCAGTTTATATGCCATAGTAAAAGGTCTGAGAGGATGGCAGGCCCTCAGCAGAAAAACGACACAAACTGCCATGCCTTACCCGGGGCTCGAACCCAGGTCCCTTAGATCAGTAGCCAAGCGCGCTAAACCCCGGCACTCGAACCCAGGTCCCTTAGATCAGTAGCCAAGCGCGCTAACCACTCGGCCATGCGACGGCCCCTTTTATTATATCTTAAACTATTTGTTTTAATGTTTTTATTCTGTTAAGAGTTCTACGCAGTACCATGAAAATAAAAAGGACAAAGCAAAATTTATGAAGCAAAGCAAAAATAGATTTTACTTCAAATCTAATCTGTTATGAGATGTAGCATAACTAGGTTTTACCATAATTCCTCATGAAGGAGGACATGTCCTCCTTTTTATCTCATTTTCTCCCGGAAATTTGAAAAACATGAAATATTCTCTTTTTTTTTATATAAACTTATAACATGCATGAAGTTAAAATTGAACATTTTTTTTGGTATTTTCCTTCTTTAAATTTCTCGAACCTATGACTCCAATATAATTTACTGTAAACAGTCATTTCGAGCTCGATTCGAGATTTCCTCTCTAGATTCGGACTTGGCTTCTACCACAAGAAGCCATGGTCAGACTTTAGGTGCTAGGCCTGAAAGGTTCTCTGTATCATCACAGGGAAGTGCATCCATAAACAAAATGTAAGCGTAGCTTTACTTCTAGCGTATGCGCAGCTACCATTCATTGCTTAAGTGAGTGATGATGCGTCTAAGACATTTTCGAACTTTTTATATTATTCACTGTATTTTAGATTGCATTTAGCTGGATATATACACAGTCGTATCAGAATAATATGACCACACACAGAATCCCACCCAGGCGCGTCACACCAATGTACCCACCCAGGCGCGTCACAGAGTGCACATGATAAGGTCGACCACATGGAGATATAAGCGGCCAGTCAGGACAAATGAGCCATAGTGCGTAACGTAAGCACGATGGGCAGAGGTATTAACTTATTAACACATCAAAAAGTAGGGCGAACCCTGTTATGCTTTTGTCACCGGAGTCGATGCTGCGTAAAGGCGCCCATGTAATCAAGATCCATCGGCAACGACGCCAGCAGTTCGTACGGGACTACCGTCACTGGACAGTGGAAGAGTGGAAAAAGTTGTCTTCTCCGACGAATCGAGGTTTCTACTCCACAGAAGTGATGGGCGGTGGCGGATACGGCGTCAGACACACTAGAACCAACACCTGGACACAATTGTCGGTCAAGTACAGGCTGGCGGTGGCAGTGTGCATGTCTAAGGGATGGTTTCCTGGTATGACTTGGGACAGCTGGTACCACTGGGTGGGTCCCTGAACATCAATGGCTACCTGTCCATCCTCGCTCCCCCCTGGAGTGGGACTTCCTTGACGAGGGGGGGGGGCTTACGGTGCCTCTAAGAAGTTGGGCTCGGATCGCTGGTACTCTGGAGTTCTTGATGTCTTGTGGCCCCCGATGGAGGGGGCCTGTTGAGGGCCGGCGGACTGGTCTGCGCTTGGCAGTCCAGTCGGCTTCTTGACTTGTCCCCAGCAAAGCTGGGGGTTGTAGCCCCGGTAGAGAGGCCGTTCTAAGGGTCTCGGACGGGGCTTGGGGAACCCTGTCTTCTGTAGGCCCATCGGGGAGTACCGCAGACTGAGTTGTGCACCTCTTTGTACACTCGTCCGTGGGCTCTACGATGCGGTCTCTGTGATATCGGGGTGGACGGATGTTGACTGGAGGGCTTCGGCCCGTTCACAATGGAGAGGTAGAAGTTGAGGGCTCGAGACCAGGAGTGACTACCCTGGTCGACGGACTTATCGATGGAAAAGTCAAACTAAGAGTCCCACAGAACTGACTCGGACTCTAAGGCTTTCGTAGTGGGGGAGCTTGGGTGCTCTGAAGTGGTGTTGGCGGGTGGTCCTCTAGCGTTCGCACAGCCTGTTACTACCCGGAGGTGTCTAAACAGGGAGGGTCTGCTGAAAGGACTTGGACAACCTGATTAGGCAGACTTGTCCTGCACTAACGATGGGTGCTGTTACAGCCCCGAAGTGGGTGGCGTCCGCTTCGCTGGAGGCCTCCAATCGGCGCCATGGAGGGGTTGATGCGGATGGTCATGCTGAAAGGTTTTCTTCTCGGCTGATTAGGCGTGGCTTGCGGGACAGTCCGGGTTTCTCTGCTGCGGAGGACCCAAAAAGATAGGAATATTTATATCAGTTTGGCATCAAAATTCAAAAGATACCATCTCATATTTTATTATTGGCAAATATTTGGACAAAATCCAGTGAGTGATGGGCATATTCCTAGGCATTACTCAAAAATTTAAAAGATCCCACTCTCACTTAATCCCACTCTCACTTTAAAAGATCCCACTTCCCCAAGCATTCGTCGTGAGAAGCGTAATGGGAAAGGCACGGGATTCAGATGCATTTGATAGAGGGCAGATCGTACGTGCCCGACAGATGGAACACTCGATCTCCGAAATTGTCAACGAACTTGGATTTTCTCGTACGACAGTTTCAAGAGTGTTACGGATATATGAAAATTCCGGCAAAAAAAAACAAAAAAAACCAAACACCCGGACAAACTGCAAAGGACAACCAGCCTTGAATGATCGTGGGCTTCGCCGTCTGCCCTGCATTGTACAGACCGATAGGGGCCAGACAATATCTGAAATCACCTCCAATCTGAACACGGGTTCCAGCTAGAAAGTCAGTGCATGGACCATGCACGCTCACTTTATTGTCTTGGCTTCGGGAGCCGCCGACCTACGATAGTCCCAGTTCTAACGGCACAATACCGGGCTCAACACCTAGCCTGGGCTAAAGAACACCGAAACTGGACCATCGAAAATTGGCAACGATAGCCTGGAGTAATGAGTCCCGGTTTAAACTTCATCATACCCATGGGAGACTGAGAGTATGGCGCCAACCCCATGAAACCATGAATCCTGCATGTCAGGTCGGAACAGCACCATCAGTGATGGCCTGGGGTGTCTTCAGTTGGACTTCTGTTGGACCTTTGGTACGTGTACCGTCTATCAATGCATCCCGGTACGTAGAACGTATGGCTGACCATTTACATCCATTTATGGCCATCATGCATTCCAAAGGAGATGGCATCTACCAGCAAGACAACTGTTCATCTCACAGGTCCAGGTTGGCTCTGCATGGTTGCAGGGGCATTCTGCTGACTTTGAAATAATGAATTGGCCACCTAGAAGCCCAGATTTAAATCCCATCGAAATATCTTTGGAATACCATCGAGAGCAGAGTTTTCGGGCCCGTGTCCCATCAGCGACGACCTTGAGAGAATTGTCGGAGAAGGAGAGGATTCATGGGTCGCCATACCTGTGGAACATTTACGCAAGTTTGTGGAGTTCTTGCCTCGTCGTGTGGCAGTTGTTATTAGGACCAGAGGGGAGTCCAACTCGTTACTAGGTTGCTATCCCTAATTAAATGGCACTTCAGTGTATATAACAGGCTTTCCATATTGTAATATGAATATCCGGTATATTTTAGGAACTGATAGTTGATAGTCATAAGTTCATATTATAGAATTACCCATGGCGGGAAGCGCACAGTTCAGAAACGCAGAATAGTTGAAGTGGAGGCGGTTCTGTGTTTCTGCTTCATATGAATTTTTATACTGCTGCTTTTGGCTGGGTATCATCGATATTGGTTGGCATTGTGTAATCCTCTGTGGCTAGCCAAGTGTTTATGGTTGCTGTACAAGATCCACTTGAAGATTAGCTAAACTGTGGAGATTGTGGCTAAAGCTCCTTCTTTCCTCTTACAATTAAATCCCACAAGTTGACCTGGGCACCAATGAAGAATAAAACAAGTTTACTATTAAACTGGACTTAAGGTACGCTAAACTATTTGCTAGTGCTGTGATATAAACATAAGGTTTTTCGCTCGAAGGACAGTCAATTAGACACGAGTATACCAACTGGCAGAAAGTAGCAAAAATGGAGTATTTGGCTGTATTTCGCGTATGATAGGGACACCTGCCTAATCCCTCTTTTCTCTCAGTGATTTTCTCCTATTTCAGAACACTCGAGCTTCAGGGCCTCACAAGGCTAAGTGGCAGTGCAGCGGCAGTCTAATGCCCTCTCCATCCTTCTTTTGGATAGCTCTGTAAAAATCCATTCACTGGGCAAGTATAATAATACACTTCCTAATCACCACGTAAGTCTGGCAGATTAGTTTTAAAATAAATGAAGGTGGATTTATTTAATTCTCAAATTAAAGCGGTAGGACCCTGAATATAGGCAACGATTTAAATGTAAACACTGCGAACAGTAGTCATCTGGATGGTGATTGATAAATTCTCCTATACAGCAGAAGAGAAAATGCACTGATATACACTTCTGATTATAGAGGTTGTTCTTTGCATAAGGCAATTCTGTGCTTACATATATTTAACTAATAACTCCAAATATAATCCGAAACTCTTAAGCATTTCTTAACTATAACTCAGAGGCAACTCTTAACTAAATCTCGTAAGCTACACTAAATAAACTTTCACCACACTATTTCTACGACTTAAAAGACGATGAGCAATGTATGACAGATAAATGGGCCATATTGGCTGAATCCACTTTACACAGAGCTGAACTCTGTGAAAGATTCTGTTATAAGCTGAAACTCTGCGTTCTCTACTGAGAAACTACAGGCTCGTAATCTGTAGTTCCCAGGTTCGAGTCCCAGATGGGTTAGCGTTGAGATTTATCTCCGCAAAATTCCCCGCCCTGCCTACGGTCAGTAGGGGGCACCGATGGGCTTGGAAAGGCGCCGTCCGTCGGATGGGACGTTAAGCCGTGGCCCCGTGTGCGGGAGAGCAATACCCTGTGCACGTTAAAGAACACTCTGGATGGCCTTGACGGGAGGCTACCATCTGTCTCCCAACAGCTGTTCCAGTGGGTCCCCTCCCCCAACCTTCTCTGAGCCTTCGGGGTCCATGTGACCTGGCCATTTAGCCCATGGTGTGCAAAAAAGTGATTCTCAGAGGTAAAACAACCCAACCCAAGAACTGAGATACTATGTTTCACTCTGGAGCTCACAAAACTGGGGAAGAACTAAGACCTTCTACTTTAAAGGTGGAGGCTTCTCATAGTACAATAAACTATGCACATAAACTAGGTGTTGGAAGGCTGTAGGTGAAAACTTTAACTATTCGAAAAATGGTGGAATCACACTATCTCTTCCTGCGATTTTCTTACGCCTTCAAGGAAAGGGGGAAAATGATAAGGGAGCGCGCCCGCATTAAGGAGAAACGGTGAGATCTCGGCATAAACGATGGTGAGTTAAATTTGTGGCAGTCATTTAAAGTGGCTTTTCTACCCTTCCCCCACGTTGCGGTACAGCGTCATATTGGCCCAAAAGTGCTAAGCTGTCTACAGAGTTGGGTTGTTTTACCTTTGAGCGGCACTTTTTTTGCAGACAATGGGCTAAAGGGCCAGGTCACAAGAGTTGGGTTGTTTTACATCTGAGTGGCACTTTTTTGCACACCATGGGCTAAATGGCCAGGTCACATGGACCCCGAAGGCTCAGAGAAGGTTGGGGGAGGGGACCCACTGGAACAGTTGTTGGAGGACAGATGGTAATCTCCCGTCAAAGCCATCCAGCGTGTTCTTTAACGTGCACACGGTATGGCTCTCCCAGACACGGACTACAGGCTAAACGTCCCATCCGATGGACGGTGGCCTTTCCAAGCCCATCGGTGTCCCATACTGACCGTGGGCAGGGCAAGGAATTTTACGGAGATAAATTTCAACGTTGACCCAGCTGGGACTCGAACCTGGGAACTACAGATTACGAGCCTGGTGCACTACCGACTGAGCCACACCCCGCCCCTCAGGTCACAAGGACCCCGAAAGCTGAGAGAAGGTTGGGAGAGGGACCCACTGGAACAGCTGTTGGGAGACAGAGATAGTAACCTCCCATCAAGGCCGACCAGCGTGTTCTTTAACTTACACAGGGTATGGCTCTCCCGTACATGGGCCATGGCTTAACGTCACATCCGACGAACGGCGACATTTCAAAGCCCATCGGTGTCCACTTCTGATCGTGGACAGGGCAGGTAGAGTTGCAGAGATAAATCTCAACACTGACCCAGCTGAGACTCGAACCTTGGAACTTCAGATTACGAACCTGGCACGCTACCAACTGAGCAATTCTCGCCCATATTTTCTACAGAATGTTCTAGAAGCTTAATAAAATGTTCAAAGGGAATGGAAGAGCCTGCCGTAGCTATGCGAGGAACTCTTTTGTCGATTGATTCTTTATGCTGTGCTGCTCCCCTGACTACGCTGTTGTTCCCTGCCCTGAGTTCCTTTCGTTAACTCAGCTCCCCAATGAAAAATGCGACTCATGCTGGATTGCTGACCTCAGTGGACAAGACTGCACGACGACCAAAACCAAAAAAGAGGCACTGGACGCACTGGAGTGGATATCTCGGTGACGTCATATGTTTATCAGTCAACGCCCTCACTGGTGCCCGCTCAGCTCCGCTTTGAAGGGGGAGAAAATGGTTCGCTGCTTCTGTGTTGCTGCCGTCGCACTAGTCACTAAAAATTGGGATTCTTTTATTATCGGGTTTTGCTCTGTTTTCATTCTTCATTCAGGATGCAAAATAGTTTTTTATAGTGTTATTGATGAAAGTCTCATGTTTCGTTACCTCGTCTTCCTGTGTAAACGTTTGTTTGCCACTAAAGCTTGGGGCGGGGGTGGCTTAGTCGGTGGTTAGTAGGTGGTTAGTAGGGGTGGCTCGTAATCTGTAGTTCCCAGGTTCGGTTGGGTTGTTTTCCCTCTCAGCGGCACTTTTTTGCACACCATGGGCTAAATGGCCAGGTCACATGGACCCCGAAGGCTCAGAGAAGGTTGGGGGAGGGGACCCACTGGAACAGCTGTTGGGAGACAGATGGTAGCCTCCCGTCAAGGCCATCCAGCGTGTTCTTTAACGTGCACAGGGTATGGTAGTCTCCCGTCAAGGCCATCCAGCGTGTTCTTTAACGTGCACAGGGTATGGCTCTCCCGCACACGGGGCCACGGCTTAACGTCCCATCCGACGGACGGCGGCCTTTCCAAGCCCATCGGTGTCCCCTACTGACCGTGGGCAAGGCGGGGAATTTTGCGGAGATAAATCTCAACGCTGACCCAGCTGGGACTCGAACCTGGGAACTACAGATTACGAGCCTGGCGCGCTACCGACTGAGCCACCCCCGCCCCTGTTCCCAGGTTCGAGTCCCAGCTGGGTCAGCGTTGAGATTTATCTCCGCAAAATTCTCCGCCCTGCCCACAGTCAGTAGAAGACACCGATGGGCTTGGAAAGGCCGCCGTCCGTCGGATGGGACGTTAAGCCGTGGCCCCGTGTGCGGGAGAGCCATACCCTGTGCACGTTAAAGAACACGCTGGATGGCCTTGACGGGAGACTACCATCTGTCTCCCAACAGCTGTTCCAGTGGGTTCCCTCTCCCAACCTTCTCTGAGCCTTCGGGGTCCATGTGACCTGGCCATTTAGCCCATGGTGTGCAAAACAGTGCCGCTCAGAGGTAAAACAATCCAACCCAACCCACTAAAGAGTAGACCATGCTTACTTTTGATGCTTTTCCATAGTGCTCGATTGGTACACATCATCATCATCCTCAAGCAGCCATGGGCTACGGAGTTCCAACCAGACCGTGCAATTTAGTTCTCCAAGCAAGTCTGTCCTGAGCTACATCTACTGCATCTTGGCACACAGATAGCTCTATTTTCGTCGATGTTGGCCAACTGTCGTTACATCTGCACCTTGTTAATTTCATTACAAAACACTGTGAATCTTCATCAACAGCGAAAATGATGAGGGAGCAAATATGGCTTCGTTGGTGGCTTGGGAATCACCCTGTACACCAAAGTAATTAAATTATACCAATCAGTGTGCAACAGTAGTATACAGTTCTTATATACATTATAATTCCATTCTGCGGTAATGAGCGTCCTTTGGCTTGCGTGAGAGGCAGTTGTTTCCTGTTTGCTGAACGTGAAGGGAAGGGACTACAAATTCAATTGTCACCGGCATGGCATCAGTTGGGTGGGGTTGTTTTACCTCTGAGCAGCACTTTTTTTGCATACAATGGGCTAAATGCCTCTCGTCAAGGCCATCCAGCGTGTTCTTTAACGTGCACAGGGTATGGTTCACCCGCACACGGAGCTACGGCTTAATGTCCTATCCAACAGTGTTTATCCTTTCCAAGCCCATCGGTGTCCCCTATTGACCGTGGGTAGGACTGAGAGTTTTGCAGAGACTCTCAGTTCTTAAAGCTGACCCAGCTGGGACTTGGAACTGCCGATTACGAGCCTGGCGCGCTACCGACTGTGCCACCTCCGCCCCCCCCCCCCCCCCTGGCATCAGTGATTGGGAATTGTGAGAGTGGCCGTATGTTGATCCTCCTATGGTGGAGACTTTTTTTGCAACGAAATGTGGTTCTCCCCTGGGTGAGGGAGTGAGAAAATAAACACTTTTGGAATTTAAAACCATCATTTTTTTTTTCAGGCATATTGTCTGGCCTGATTTAGAAGTAACTAATATTTTTTTTTATTTTGCTCCAAATAAAAATATTCTAAAAAACGCAATTTGGAATTTATCGAAAAAATTAATTGTGGTTTAATTAGTTCCATAGATGATCTGCAGGGTGTTTCAGAAAGAACGCAACCATCTATTGTATTTTTCCATTTAAACTTGAAAAAAGACACAAATTTCAAAAGATGCAAATTAGACATACAGTATATCTACCTTAACAACAGATGTTGAAAGTGATTTCCTGAAACCAGGATGCTGGTTCGTACCTGTTTCATGACATTTGCAGTCACCTTTCGTAATGTTTGTTTTCTCATGTTTAAAATCTCTTTTTCAATGTTAGCCTTCAAGTGAATGTGCATTGTTTTGAAACAGTACACATTTGAGATATCCCCAAAAGAAAAAATCTGGAAGAGGAAGAACTGGGGATCTTGGAGGCCACAAATTTTTTTAAATCAAATGATCCCCAAAAAATTCCTGCAACATGACCACTGTGTCATTTGCAGTATGGGCGGACGCGCCATCTTGTTGAAACCAACTCTCGTTCATTCACATCCAATAGTGCAATAAATGATTGGATGAGGTCACGATAAATTTCACCAGTTACATTTGAGTCAAAAAATAAAGGCCCCATCACACGACGAGGGGAAATTGCACACCAAACACCAATTTTCCGTGCGGGTAATGGTCGTTACTGAAAAGTGTGAGGATTTACACTGCTCCATATTCGACTGTTTTGACTGTTCACATACCCATCCAAGTGAAACCAAGCCTCGTCACTGAAATAAACATGGTCCAACACCTAAATTTCATTTTCATCAACAAAAGAACGAAATCAACGACAGTACCGTAAACGTTTTTCATGGTTTGGTTCTTTCAGTTTATGAACGACACCAATGCGGTAGGCATGAAATTTTAACTTCTTTGTAGCCCTGAGAACAGTAGCTGGTGACAGTTCAACTTTTGAAGATAACTTTCTAAAAGATTCTGGGTGAACAAGTTAAAAGCTGAGACACATCATCAAGAATTTCGGCAGTTTACAGTGATGGCCAGCCTGGGCTCTTTCGATCCTGTAGTTAGCCTGTTCCTCTTTCGACCCAGTGTCACAAAATTATCAATCAAACGAGATATTGTCGACTTGTTGGGAACTGCAGACTGAGGAAACTTCAACTAAAATTCTTCGCTCAAACGTTTGTAAGATTTGCACGCACAATAAGTTTCAACAATAAATACACGTCCGTTTTTGGAAAACGACATAGCTGACACAACACAAAGGAATGAATGCTTGAGTGAGATTAGCACGTGACAAGGTCATTTTAGTTGCTAAAGGCTGGGCTCCTTGAGTACAGTAATGCCAACTGACTAATATTTTGGCAAAAAAATGTACACGCATGTAAGTTCTACTCTCTTATATTTAGGGTTGCGTCCTTTTTGAAACACCCTGCATTTCGTATGTCACTCACAATCAAAAACACACAATCTACAATAGAATTATACAATTTAATAAAAAAATAAGTTAAATATTTTTTTAAATATTTTTATTATGGCTTTGGAAAATAACATCTATTTTTAAGTCTATGCATAACAATAGTACGCTGAATATTGATTTTAAAATTGCAAAATTCCTCAAAATAATTTACCATCATTAATTTTTTTTCATTCAAATTCAAAATATTAATCATATTTTGGTGATCAGAATATCATATTGTGGTGACAGGTTACCATCGGCACCTGCTGCTCAAGCATGAACGACGAAGATTTGGGTTGGGTTGTTTTATCTCTGAGCGGCACTTTTTTGCACACCATGGGCTAAATGGCCAGGTCACATGGACCCCGAAGGCTCAGAGAAGGTTGGGGGAGGGCTGTTGGGAGACAGATGGTAGCCTCCCGTCAAGGCCATCCAGCGTGTTCTTTAACGTGCACAGGGTATGGCTCTCCCGCACACGGAACCAGAGCTTAACGTCCCATCCGACGGACGGCGGTCTTTCCAAGCCCATCGGTGTCCCCTACTGACCGTGGGCAGAGCGGGGAATTAGAACGACGAAGATCACTCCTTGTGTGGGGGGGGGGAGGGAAGGATCAGCCAGTATCGTGCCAGGCTCATAATCTGCATTTACCAGGTTCGAGTCCGAGCCTGAGATTCTTCTTCGCAAAACTCTCTCTACTACACACAATCAATAGGGGACACTGATGGGCTTGGAAAGGCCGCCGTCTGTCGGATGGGACGTTAAGCTGTGGAACCGTGTGCGGGAGAGCCCTTTACTGTGCACGTTAAAGAATCCACTGGGTGGCATTGATGGGAGGCTACCATCTGTCTCTTAACAGCTGTGCAATGGATTTCCTCCCCCAACCTTCTTTGGGCTTTCGAGGTCCTTGTAACCTGGCCATTTAGCCCATTGTGTGCAAAAAAGTGCCGCTCACATGTAAAACAATCCCACTCCTTGCACAGTTAAAAGAAATTGGTAGGAAGAGTCTTCATTTGAATTTTAGGGATCTGTTATTTAAACAGTGATATTGTAATGCAACTGTTTAATTTTCGTCAGCATAGTTAATCTCTCATTAAATTCGATCTAGCACACGTTACATGATGGGAAACAGATTCGATCCTGTCCGGAAAAAACACGAGTCCTGCATGGAGTACGTATCGGCCACGGGAAAAATATTGAGAATACGGAAACCTGGCTATTTTACCAGTTGGCAAACCTACCGTAATGTGAGAATCTCAAAGAACGCTTACATTGTTTGAATAAATTAATGTGATAGTATATTTTCTGTTGCATGCAATTTGTAATAAATGTGTTAAGACTAAATTGAGTAAAGTTGTTTTATCTCTGAGCGGTACTTTTTGCACATAATGGGCCAAATGGCCTTGTCACAAGGGCCCGAAGGCTCAGAGAAGGTTGGGGTAGGGCACCCACTCGTCTCCTAATTGGGAGACAGATGATAGCCTCCCGTCAAGGCCATTCAGCATGTTCTTTAACGTGCACAGGGTATGGCTCTCCCGCACACTGGCCCACGGCTTAACGTTCCATCCGACCAATGGAGGCCTTTTCAAATTCATCGGTGTCTCCTACTGACAGAGGGCAGGGAGGGGAGTTTTGCAGAGATAAATCTCAGTGCTGACACAGGTGGGACTCGAACCTGGGAACTGCAGATTACGAGCATGGCACGCTACGATTGGCGTAGAAACATCATGTGGATAGTTTTACAAGTGGTAGAGCAATCATTACCTTAGAGTGCGGCCGATTACAGACTGATATGGATAGGACTATAAGAGCTTTCAAGACTTTGGAGACGATTATCACAAACAGGAAACATTAGCAGTAGACAAACAGAAAACATTAGCACTTCTCGTAGCGTGCCAGATTACGATCCTGGCACGCTACGACTGAGCACCCCCGCCTCCTGTGACGTAAGGCTGTTAACACAAGACAGCAGTCATCGTGTCCTGTTGGAAGACCTTGTACTTGTCTACTGCTAATGTTTCCTGTTTGTGATAATCGTCTCCAAAGTCTTGAAAGCTCTTATAGTCCTATCCATATCAGTCTGTAATCGGCCGCACTCTAAGGTAATGATTGCTCTACCACTTGTAAAACCATCCACATGATGTTTCTATGCCTTACTCTTGTTACGAAAAGCTCTACATGAAATGTATGGCGTAGAATCAAAGCCAGCCTTTATAGCAATCTAGATTTGCTTTTCGAGTCTTGTAAGGAACTTTCATCCGGTTATGTGATTTTTGAGAAATTTTCATTTTTGGGATTTAATTGTTGTATATTCAAATAAACTATTTGTTAAAAGCGGATGCTGCCTTATTTCATGTCTGAATTGTTATTAGGAAAGTTCAGTATAGATTTTTTTTGAATGGCTCTTAAGATATCATTTGATCAATTTCAACTGAAGTAAGCAGCATCTTAAGTTTGAATGAAGGAACACCTAGGGCAATGACTCCAAAGAAGGGCACATATATTTGTAGTGTTTGCTAGCACACATAAGATCTGCCCAACTGCATTCAGATGCACATCATTACCGGAGCAATGCTATCTGCTTCCACCATAAAAAAGAACTACTCTTAGTGGTGAGGGAGGTTCTAGAATATTGTGCATGCTCCTCACCGGACGCAGAAGAGCGGAGTATCCGAGTTGATTACAGTCATCGGCCAGATCATTATGATCACCTGCTTCAAATGAGTGGACGCATTCCACAACACGTAGCAGTGACGTCACTGAGTGGCACAGAATACATATAGACAGCACGGGCGGGTGTGTAAGTTCAAAAGTACGAAATCCATTACTAACTGCTGCAGAATATACATATCTGTAAAAAGCTGCATCACTGATTGGTACAGAATATATATATATGTACAACAAGGGCAGGGAATCGATCCAGACGAATCGTAACCATCACACGATGCACCCTGAGATCCGACACCATTTGCTTTTGCTGTTTCTAGCTCGAGATGTCCCATCTGAAGTTTCTGCTCGCGCTGCACCTATTCCCCTTTCGTTCATCCATCTTGCACTTTGCAGTCGCACGTGCTCCCTTGGTTCGTCGTCCTCGCGTTGGTCTGCCTATCAACCACCTCTAGTCGCATTAATTCGAGTTTTCTAGCATCACTGGAATGCTCTGCTATTTCCCGAGTGAGAATAATCGCTGGCAGCATCTCCTGACAGATGAGACCCCCTCTTGACAGATGAGCCTCCGTGTTTTGTGTTGATCTGTCTAGTGTAGTCTGAACGTGTTACGTTTTTAAACCGTTTTCGCGTTCCCTTGCATATTACATAAATGACATAGCACAGAATAACAAGACAAAAACTGGTGCTATAGACTGGATCTTACTGCACCCAAGGTGAAGTTCTCGCAGCGATGATTTACTCTCCTCCAGCTCTCATAATTTGCTAAACTTTTTTGGGTAAGAGGTGGTGTCCTTAATGGGGCACCACCTGGTACCCAACTCTCAAAACACAGGTCCCATTACTGACACCAAATGTAGACAAGCATCTTCCCGACCTGTCTGGCCTGGTTGATTTTTAACCAACCGTGTGTGAGAAAGGTACTTATCTGTACCTTATCACGATGCTGCTACTACCTAGGTGGCCGACCAACTCTGGTGTACTCTCTACAATTTATGTTATATGTGTACAAAAAATTGATGACTTTTCACCCGGTATATGCACTCGCTATGCTAAGAGCAAGATCCAAGGAGCCACAGTAGTCCCCACCGATAGATTGAAGTAAAAAATGGCTCAATCAAGCCTCCGACAATCCGCCTGAGATGGGGAAGGTCTCCTTGTCGGCAGGCAACTCTCTGTTCCAAAATTGTTCGCTATTTCGAAAGAACCACCAGATATGGTCACGCGATGTTTCTTTGGGGATGCTAGGGTATCTCGGCCAGTGGGACATAGACACACTTCCCTATGCCACGGGGGGCGGGGGGGGGGGGCTCAGTCGGTAGCGCGCCAGGCTCGTAATCTGTAGTTCCCAGGTTGGAGTCCCAGCTGGGTCAGCATTGAGATTTATCTCCGCAAAATTCCCCGCCCTGCCCACGGTCAGTAGGGGACACCGATGGGCTTGGAAAGGCCGCCGTCAGTCGGATGGGACGTTAAGCCGTGGTCCCGTGTGCGGGGAGCCATACCCTGTGCACGTTAAAGAACACACTGGATGGCCTTGACGGGAGGCTACCATCTGTCTCCCAACAGCTGTTCCAGTGGGTCCCCTCCCCCAACCTTCTCTGAGCCTTCGGGGTCTATGTGACCTGGCCATTTAGCCCATGGTGTGCAAAAAAGTGCCGCTCAGAGGTAAAACAACCCAACCCAACCCTATGCCACGTTGACTCTTGTTTCCATATAAAGACGTGCTGGGGTTTTAACCAAAAGCACATGTTGCATTTCTTCAGCCAGCCCCCCAACTCTGTTGCTAGGGAGAAAGGGCCCTGCTGCCAAAATGGCGATTGTGGATCTTTCCCTTTCTTCCCAAGCTGACCGAGGCCCTACAAGTATGTCATACGATCTCACAATATACGGCAAATTATAATTATCTATAGTCAAAACTTTTTGAAATCTCTAAATCTCGCAAGTATAGATTTTAGAAACTCTAAACATTTCCCAAGGAAATGTTTCATTAATGCATTAACTATGTGAAAATATTTCATTAATGCATCCTCTACCACTTCTGAATCCACACAGTCAAATACGTAACTGCCCATCACCTAAATTATTAATTCTATTACGTACAACAATGCAAAGAACTTTACCTGGAAATGAAAACAGACCAGTACCATTGTAATTATCACAATAACTGTACTCGCCTTTTTTGAAAATAAGGAAAATAATAATAACTGTAGCAAAATCCCTAGAAACAACACTTATCATAAAAAATATTGAAAATTTTAGTCATTCACGTAACAGAAATATTCCTAGCTCTAAGCATTTCGATAGTAATTTCATCTACATCTGGGGATTTATGTAGTTTTTATTTATAGATAACTTAAATAACTTCGGATGACGATAAAGAGCTGATATTAAATTCAGTAATCTATTCTCCTTACAAAGAGTAGTATAGAACTAACCACATTGTTAAGAACATCTCTGAAATGCTCAGCCCACCTTGCAAATACAGAATCTCACCTTTAATGAGTTTACCATGTTTATCTCTCAATACCTTTAGTCTGTTTTTTTCCACCCAATGTACAGTACTGTGCGAATTAGTTGGGACAGGCATCATGAAGCTGCATAAGGAGACAGGGTCCGTGGACACGTCCTGTAAAGGACATTATGGAAGAAAAAGAAAAACCACCCCTAGAGATGATAGTCTAATTTAAAGAATTAGTATCATAGACCCGAAGATGACCAGTGGAGACATCAAAAGGGATATTGCGTCTCATGGGGTTAATATAGATGCTTCAACCGTACGTCGTCGCCTTCTGGAGTGTGGCTGCTGGGCTCGACGCCCCTCCAAAAAGCAGCTTTTGGCACCCGCTATGAAGCAAAAAAGGCTATCCTGGGCAAAGAAACATCGAGACTGGACTGTGGAGAATTGGGAAAAAGTGATATTTTCCGACGAAACCCACTTTGAGGTGCATGGCTACAGGTCAAATTTCGTCCGCCGCTCGCCTGGGGAACCTCTTCGATCCGGCCACATCCAGCAATCCCCCAAACACCCACCCAAGGTCATGTTTTGGGGATGTTTCACAGCTTCCGGGCCACAGACGCTTCACTCCATTGAAGGAATGATGGATAGCAAAAAGTACATAGGCGTTCTGGAGGCGAAAATGGTCCCAACACTGCAGAAGCTGTTTCCTGACGGCGATGGGGTATTTCAACAGGATCTGGCTCCATGCCACAATTCTAAGCTTGCTAAGAGCTTCTTTACCCAGCAACATTTGAAGGTATTGGAGTGGCCCCCATTGAAAATTTGTGGGCCATTATTAAAGTGCGCATATCTAAGATGGATTGCACGACGAAAACCAAAATGATAGAAAGTGTCATAAAAGTGTGGTACCATGACCCTGAAATGAAGGAGATGTGTGGAAAGCTAGTGGCATCAATGGTTGAGAGGGTGAAAGAAGAAATTAAAGCTAAGGGGGGTCACATTCACTATTAACTACACTATTAAACGAATATATATTTTAGTTGTGTCTTTGTTGCTGCATTTTCCTATTGTCCCAACTCCTATTGTCCAACATACAGTACTGTATGTACTCTCTGGTACAACTATCTGTTGTGCTCTCTAGCTACTTCCTCTACCTTGTCAACCAAGCTATCAAGCCAGAGATTCCTCTCAGCTTTGAACTAGTTCTCAACACATTTATTAAGCTCTCTGTATATGCTATTTGTAAGACGAGTAGGGTGTTGATTCAGTTTATCCCAGTAATTTCTTTCATTCAGAAATAAGCTCCATTGCCTTATCACTCGAATGACTTTGTCTCCTTTACTACTTTTCGCCCAGAAGAGTATGGCTGGTTTAAGAAGTAGATTGTTTAAAGGATCCCATTCTTCGTCAGTTAGAGTAGTAAGCAAACCACGATTGTCAAATCTAAGTTGTTAAAAGAGTTTGTCTAAGTTATCATGATGACTAAGTTACTAGACCTGACTAAGTTGTTATAATGACTAAGACTATTAAAAGCAAACCACGACTGTCATAATGATAAGTTGACAAAGACTGCTAAAAATCAACCACGACTCTTAAAAACTAAATTTTTAAACGTATCTTATAACTGAAGCTCAAGAAATGTTGTACTAAGATTAAAAAATAGCTTTAATCCTGAACTCTGAAAGATTCAGAAGTACTCAAAGCTTTCCATGATAGGTCATGATTATCATGGGAAACTTTGAGTACTTCTGGTTCTTTCAGAGCTTTAGGGATAAAGTTTTTTTATTTTAGCACTACATTTCTTGAGCTGCAGCTGTAAGACACTTTTAACAGAGTAATGATCAGACCCCTATATATCTGATGTTCCTAACAGAGCTAGCACATGTACTGTTGATTAATATATGGTATACAGGGGTTTATCAAAATAATGGAAACAACGACTGGATTACACGCAATGCGCCGTATGCATATCACAGGGACCACGCCACCCTCGATGTGAGGTATATAAAGGGGAGAATTACGATGTCAGCTATCATGTAGCAGTGCCGAAGGTGAAACAGCTGTTTCTGGGTAATTGCAGACAATATCAGATCTCAGTGACCTCCAAAGGCATGATCATTAGTGTGTGTCTTGCAGGAGCTTCAGTAGCCAGAACGGCGGAAATAATAGGTGAAACACGAGGAACTGTATCGAAGATTATGACTACCTATCAAAAAGAACAGGGCGTTACCTCCAAACATGAAAATTACGGACGCCATACGAAGTTATCAGATTGGGACAGGCGAACGTTGGCACGGAAGCACAAGACTACGGCACCGCAAATAGCAGCAGAGTTGAATACCAGTTGGAATGATTCCGTTTCCATCATAACAGTTCATTGGGAACTTCGTTGTGCCGGTATTTATGGCCGTGCTGCAATCCACAAACCTCTGATTACCAACATCAATGCAACGAAACCTGTAAGGTGGTGCAAAGCACATAAAAACTGTGATGCTAAAGACTGGCAACATGTCATCTGGTCTGATGAATCATGCTACATATTGCTTTCAACCACTGGTAGAGTGTACATCTGGAGGAAACCTGCAGAAGGGTAACACCCCGACTATTTGGCTCCAATGGAGGTGAATCCCTGATGCTGTGGGGTGTCAAATTATGTCCTTCCTTAGGGTCATTAGTTATTCTGCAGGGTCGTGTCCCATCCGCAACGTACGAATCCATTCTCGGGGACCACCTGCACCCAGTGTTGCAGGAATTGTTCCCTATTGACAGTCCCAGGTTTCAAGTGGATAATGCACCCGTGTATTGTGCGAAACATCAACTTGTGGTTTGCAGAGCATGAGGATGAGGCACAGCAGCTACCTTGTCCACCTCAATATTATCGAACGTTTGTGGGAATATTCTGGAGCCAAAGTAAGATCACACTTTCCACCTCCAGCATCACTGGCACAGTTGGGCCATATTTTACAAGAAGAATGGTTCCACATTCCATTACCGTATGTGCATAACTTGTATAAATCTATTCCACGTCGAATTGCATCTGTTCTGAACGCCAGAGGTGGGTCTACAGCTTATTAATAAAATGTTCTCCACAAACAGTATGTGTTTCCATTATTTTGATAAACCCCTGTATCATATTCCTATGAAACTCATTCGGTGAAACATATCTATATTTATAAATAGCCCATGTTTTTATGAAGTGCTATTATTCTAAAACCATTAAATTTACTTACCTGTAGAAGATATTCCCCATTGCTATTTCAATAGGGGACACCGATGGGCTTAGAAAGGCCGCCGTCCGTCGGATGGGACGTTAAGCCGTGGCCCCGTGTGCGGGAAGGCCATACCCTGTACACGTTAAAGAACACGCTGGATGGCCTTGACGGGAGGCTACCATCTGTCTCCCAACAGCTGTTCCAGTGGATCGCTTCCCCCTTCTCTGGGACTTCGGGGTCCATGTGACCTGGCCATTTAGCCCATGGTGTGCAAAAAAGTGCCGCTCAGAGGTGAAACAACCCAACCCAAGCTTTGCTATTGCGATTACCAATGCTCAAAGGATATATCATTTCTTTTAATGAAAAAGTTTGTTCAAACTTTGGCAGTGAAGTCACAATGCACAAAGTACTATCTCCTCTGTTGATAGAATTCGAAAGATCGTGAGTTGTCCACAAAATTTATGTTCTTCGTACTTATCAGATTCCTAAGTGGGGGCATAATAACAAATAATCTTCGACTTTTATGTTTGTTTCAAATTTAGCTGTAAAGAACCTATACTTAATTAGGGTTACCATAGTCCTCCTTTTTAATCTCGTGTCCTCCTAGAATTTTGAAGAAACATGAAATATCCTCCTTTTTGTACAAACACAAAACATGTTTTAAATTAAAATCAAAGACACTTTTTTTGTACTTTAATTTTTTAAAATTACTTGAACCCATGACTATGACACAATTTATGTTATTCGTGAAATAATTTCCTGTAAATGCAAATCGTGAATATTTAAATAATCCTGTTAATGAAAAAGTTACTATTTTCTGTGATATCAATAGGTGCAATATACATGCTAGATTGAAAAAAGTATGTGCTTTAGAAAATTGCATAAAATTTTGCTTTCGCCCTCCGATAGTTGGAGTATGAAAGTTGACAGCACTTTTAATCTTTTAATTTGCAACATAAAAGGACAGCAAAGGAATTTCTCCTAGTTTACAATCCTTCTCATACAATAGAGATTGATACATACAAAAAACTAAAACACACCGAATTCTGCTGAACACATTCAGAGTTAACAGAAGCGCGCAAAGTAGTAGTAGATAATTACTAACCACTATGCACTTAAGGGCAAATAGCCCTTGATTGCTTGTCAAGTATAAATAAAAATCGGCAAATCATATATTTTGAAGTGCACTGAATAATTAGAATAATGTCTTTTTCTGACTGAGCTTTTAGTAGGTACCGGAAAAAAACTTTTGTAGGAAAAAACATGTTTTATTTCACATATTGAAAGTATGTCTTCCTTTGTTCTCCATTCTAACTTTTCTGTCCTTTTTTTGTGACCCTATACTTAATGCAATCAAATTAGAAGAGCATCATTGGCATTTCCACTCAGAAGCAGCAGGAAGGTCTGCAAATGTTTTTCATTTTTTTTTGTCTTGTGAAGAGAAATTCACAGAAGTGTAATTTAGTTGCTATTGCCAAGAATAATTTAAGATTTTCCTTAAGTACCTGACATATTGTCTCTAAATTTTATACTGCATACATGTAGGAGTTTTTGACATTCACAAAGTTTTCGGTATGATCCGTAATTTAGGAAAATTTTTGGATAGCACTAAAATGGTAAGAATTGTTTCAACATTAAATTCTCACTAATACTACAATAATAACAATACTCTAACGAATCTACTTTAATCTTAATATTTTCAAAAAAGATAAATGTGACAAAAGTATCTTACCTTCTGCTTTATGTGGAACAAGAACAATTAAAACTGAGACATTTTTTGCACTATTATTTATTATCCACATTTCTGCTACTGAAATACGATCTTTCAGCATGGAAGTTAAGCCTATATTTGTTCCTGATACAGAATTATGTAAAGATGGCTCCCTATTTAAAGACAAGGTTAAATTTTCCATTTGACTGTGTGCTTCAAATATAACTGATCTCATTTCTGGTTGAATATTGATCGCTTGAATAAAAAATGAGCTCTTTGAAAGAATTATGTCTTGATGAGTAACGCTGCTGTATTCAACACTAATTGTTAATTTTTTCGAACATACTGAAACAGCTGTAAAATAAAAAAAAAATCACAAATAGTGAAAAAAAATAAATGGCAGTTTTATTACTCACAAAATGAAAAAATACATATTTCAAAAATTTCGGATATATAGCAGCAACTAGCTAAGTGAAATATGAGAATTTTGTGCACTACATGAATGCATATATTAGAATAAAATAAAAGCTAAGCATTATTTGCAAAACTGATTACAAAATTTTGAAAGTATCAAACAAATGAAAGATTTAAAGAATAATAGAATTATTACAAATTATTTATATTAAAATAACGAAATACTTCACAAAACAAAATTAATTTTTAAAAAATTTACGGAAGAAAAAAATGGCAAAAAATATAAAAAACTTGCAATTTACAAAATAAGCTACTTGTAATGAATGTACTTAGTTTTGATTATGTAAACTTCACTTTACATAATCTTAATTATAACATAAAACACCACAAATTTCTGTTGATTGGTTATTTGGCCAAAAAAAAAGTAAAACTTTTTTTGATAGAGAGTATTTGACTAAAAGTCGGCACTTTTTTCAAAGTACATCACTGAGCGAGAAATTACAAAAAATTATTTTCCTGTTTAAAACAAAAATTTATTTTCGTATTATTCAGAAAGAAATTTCCGTTTTATTCTTATGTATTTTAATTATTTTGGTCCGTTAGCTTGTTTGTTTATTTCAAATACATTTTTGCTTACCAAAACCTTTTCTACTATATCACTCTGAATTTTTTTCAACATGTTTGTAATTTTATTCGAATATTCCTTCTCATAAAATGTAAAACTGAATACTGTTTAATTAGATATATAACACGACCCATTTCCTTCCACTAGTTATTTGCAAAAGAGGCCTAAAATTCACTTTTTTTTGACTAAACACAGTTGAGAAAAAGCCTGGTCACCAGGTGTAATTCAGTTTTTCAAGCCTGGCACTGTAAGAGATAAAAACAGATTTATTCCTCCCAAATATAATTTCTTGGGTAAAAATACAAATTGATTAAATATACTATCCATATTAAATACACAGATTACCTGTAAATGCACAGATTACTTTAACAATTATTACAAACATCTGAAAAAAATTATCGCTGACGCGGCGGGAATCGAACCCGCACCTCTCTAAGATATATGCCAGAATTTAGCTGGTAGAGCGTTCTGGCATGTATCTAGAGAGTCGAAGGTTCAATTCCCGTTGCGTCAGTGATAATTTTTTTCAGATGCTTTTAATAATTGATTAAATATACTTTGTACCAGGCTTGGACCTAAGTTGGGTTGGGTTGTTTTACCTCTGAGCGGCATTTTTTTTTTTGCACACAATGTGCTAAATGGCCAAGTCACAAGTACCCGAAGGCTCAGAGAAGTTTGGGGGAGGGGACCCACTGGAACAGCTGTTGAGAGACAGATGGTAACCTCCTGTGTATTCCTTAACGTGCAGAGGGTTTGGTTCTCCCGCACAAGGAGCTACGACTTAAGGTCCCATACAACGAACGGCAGCTTTTACAAGCACATCGGGGACACCGATGTGCTTGTAAAACGCTGGATGGCTTTAAAGAGAGACTCCATCTGTGTCCTATGAACTGTCACCTTCTCTGAGACCTTGCCATTTTGTTTATTCGACGCAAAAATGGGCTGCTCGTGTGTAAAACAACCCAACTGACTTGCTATTTCCCTTCAAGCACTCCAAAGGGTTTGAAAACGGCTCTCATTAGTGTGAATGAGAATCTAATTTTGAAGCTTTACAACATCTAAAATATGCATTAAATAGAAAAATGTGAGTGGGATGAGTTGTTTTACCTCTGAGCGGCATGTTTTTGCATACAGTGGGCTAAATGGCTAGGTCACAAGAACCCCAAAGGCTCAGAGAAAGTTTGTGTAAGGGACCCACTGGAACAGCTGTTGGGAGACAGCTGGTAGCCTCCCGTCAAGACCATCCAGCGTGTTCTTTAACTAACACAGGGTATGACTCTCCCGTACATGGTCCATGGCTTAACGTCACATCCGACGAACGGCGGCCTTTTCAAGGCCATCGGTGTCTCCTACTGACCGAGGGCAGAGGGGGGGGGGGAGTTTCGTGGAGATAAATCTCAACGCTTACTCAGCTGTGAGTCGAACCTGGGAACTGCAGATTACGAGCCTGGCGCCCTACAGACTCAGCCATCTCTGCTCCCAGTCATTATGCAAACTTCTAAAATCTATATTTATTTCATTAACTGGTTTCAAACAATACTTATTAAGTTTTATTAATTTATGAGGTAAAGTCTTATTGACGATTTAATTATATGAATTATTCCAACTTAGGCATCTTTAAATACTGAAGGAAAGCTGTTGCTAATCGGGTTTTAAATAGTTTTGATTATGATCTTCAACTTTTATCACATTTTTCCATTAAATGCATATTTTAGAAGTTATGTAGCTTCGAAATTAGATGAGCATTGACATAACATGGGAAATATCTAATATTTTATTACATAAATATTTTATAACATAAATAATTAATAATGGAGCAAATGTAATCAAAAATTAAATTAGAAGAAAAATGCAGAGCAAATGTAAAGGTTATTTTTATTTGGTGGTGGTGGGGGGGGGGGTAGGGGAGAACAATATTCGTTTCATGGCGTTAGATTACACACGGTAATGCAGAATGGGAATAGCAACCCGCAAATAGCCGCGAAGCTACTAGAGACATGGGTTGTGGGTTGGGTTGTTTCACCTCTGAGCGGCACTCTTTTGCACACCATGGGCTAAATGGCCAGGTCACATGGATCCCGAAGGCTCAGAGAAGGTTGGGAGAGGGGACCCACTGGAACAGCTGTTGGGAGACAGATGGTAGCCTCCCGTCAAGGCCATCCAGCGTGTTCTTTAACATGCACAGGGTTTGGCTCTCCCGCACACGGGGCCACGGCTTAACGTCCCATCCGACGGACGGCGGCCTTTATCAAGCCCATCGGTGTCCCCTACTGACCGTGAGCAGGGCGGGGAAATTTTGCGGAGATAAATCTCAACGCTGACCCAGCTGGGACTCGAACCTGGGAACTACAGATTACGAGCCTGGCGCGCTACCGACTGAGCCACCCCCGCCCCTACTAGAGACATGGGAATGATAAAGTTTTGATATTACAGAAAATTAAACAGTAAAAATAAAGTTGTAGTGCTATTAATAAGCAGTTAATAAAAAAATAATTAGCAATCAAAATTCATAATAAATAAGCTGGGAAATAGAAAAAAAAATCGAAAAGGTACAGTGGAACGGAGAGGCCGATTTTGGTTTCGACGCGATAGATTAGCACTTGACGTGCGGCGAGGGACTGTGATGAAAGCGGCCTGCCGTGATAAAAAGGTTCGGTCAGTTTACTCCCGGTAATTAACCGGTGCGCCTGCACAAGATATGCGGCAAGCACTTCCGAGGGCTGCGAAAAACGAAGTTATTATCGAACACTTATAAAGAAATCCCAACGATATTAATAAACGCTTAATGAACAATACAGGAGATATAGTAATCATTTAAAGCTCATTATAGAGAAATTAACAATGAAATAGAGAGGCAATATTGGGAAACTACAGAGGGAACGGAGAAACCGATTTTGGATTCTACGCGACATTTCGGCATTCGGTGAGAGACAGCTGTGGAAGTGGCCAGCCACGATCCGAGTATCATCTCATTTCAACTATAACGATTTAATAAATGGTGTCTCAGAACTCGTTGGACGCTCTAGAATCAGTTGAAAAGAGAGTCGGAAGTTATCACGGAGACGTTAAGCGAAACATAAAAAATATGTTTAAAAGCCTACGAATTATGACCACAAGTATAATAAAGGATTGGATATACATACAATGTATCTGTTTCCCGTCTTAAATATACGGAATCAAAAGTAAACACCAAAAACAAAAACTATCGGATCAAGGGAACGACATTCACCCACTTGTCCCTCCCCCTATTTCCAGCCCTGACCTCAGGCTTGGGTCTCATTTCCCGTACTTCGGGCTCAGTTGGTAGTGCGCCAGACTCGTAATCTGCAGTTCCCAAGTTCGTTTCCCAGCTGGGCCAGCGTTGAGATTATCTCCGCAAAACTCTCCGTCCTGCCCACGATCAGTAGGGGACACTAATGTGTTGGAAGAGCCGCTGTCCGTCGGATAAGATGTTAAGCCATGACCCCGTGTGCGAGTCATATCCTGTGAACGTTAAGGAACACAGTGGATAGCCTAGACGGGAGATTCCACAGCTATCGAGTGAGTCCCCTCCCCCCAACCTTCTCTGAGCTTTCGGGGTCTTTGTGTTGGTTAGTAGTTGGTTGTTTTACCTCTAAGCGGCACTTTTTTGCACACCATGGGCTAAATAGCCAGGTCACATGGACCCCGAAGACTCAGAGAAGGTTGGGGGAGGGGACCCACTGGACAGATGGTAGCCTCCCAACGTGTTCTTTAACGTGCACAGGGTATGGCTCTCCCGCACACGAGGCCACGGCTTAACGTCCCATCCGACGGACGGCGGTCTTTCCAAGCCCATCGGTGTCCCCTACTGACTGTGGACAGGGTGGGTGAATTTTGCAGAGAAAAATCTCAATGTTGATCCAGCTGGGAGTCGAACCTGGTAACTACAGATTACGAACTTGGCGCGCTACCGACTGAGCCCCGCCCTCCCCCGGGGTCTTTGTGACCTGGCCATTTAGCCCATTGTGTGTAAAAAATGTGCAGTTCAGAGGTAAAACAACCCAACATCCAGCATTTCGTCACTAGTAAGTTCGCACCGGTGTTTAACGGGTACCTACGAAGTGGAACAGCAGCATATATTTTGATATAATAAAATTAATAAAATGTTAATAAACACCATAATATAATTAATGCAATAATCGATTACTAATCGAAGGAAATGGATCATTAATAGACTGACTGCGAAATAATCAAGAGACGGGAAATTCGATCCTTATTCTTAGTGTTCGCTGGGACAGGTTTTTATCTGGTAGCTGCTGCTCACGACATGCGGCAGGGGAGGCGAGAGGTCACGGCAGACCATACTGCAGACACGCCCGTAGAGCGCGTCTGCAATGTTTTCACATTATATAAATTCATGTCGTATTTTAATTAATAAAGCATTAATTAATAACATAAAACAACTAATGCACCATAAATCAGTTATTAATGGAACAAGATCGTTGATCGATTCAGGCCGAAATAAAGATCGAAAAGCTAACAATCTACTTAGTAGAGGACGTCAACTTCAAATCCGCCATATTTGAAAATTTTAAACGTCAGCCCCCCCCCCCACTCCTCTGATTTCATCACGTGCTAAATGACAGTGATGGGAACTTTAACTATCGCTTTCGTTACAATGACATAACAGAAATGTTGACTTACCACGAATTATTAGAAGCACAAACAGGGAAAACAAACGAATCATTATCTAAATAGTGAAACATAAGCTCAATGGCAAGTAGGAAGTTACTGAACGGATATCAGATACAACCGTAGTAAACAGTCATGTTAGGTTGTTTGTTTACTTCCTTCTTTCCAAAGGTTTTTATAGGCCACACATTCAGAGTAGAGAATTTATCGGGAAATGAACTCGCGTTTCCACAGGTAGCGTTACAAGGAAAGAACACTTCCTTCTGTAATTCTAATGAATGAATTCTATATGAATGCATTAACTTTGCTATAAGAATTACCCCTTGGCATTAGTGACTGAGTGGCCGAGTGGTTAGCTACTGATCAAGGAGATTCGAGCCCCGGGTAAGGCATGGATATTTATATTCTTTTTCTGCTGAGTCTTGAATGCCTCTTGTTTAATCTTTATGAGAGTATTAAGCTGACCGGTGCCTACGTAATGAGAATGACTGCTGATTTCCGCGATTTTCCGTGCTAGCAAGCGCGCATTGGAAGCTTCAGAACATGCCACAGAATGGCAGCACTGTTCCGCGGTCAGCTAACCTACGCTAGAGGTCCTATATAGGTAGAGGTTGAACATCTCAAAATTGGACGCCATGTTTTGTCGTCGCTCGGATTGTTTAGCATGCAAAGCACAGTGGTATTGCATGAATATTATGGATTCATGAAAAGTGTAGGGTAATATTTGATACAGATTTCAGTGCTCACGATTGGAAGCACTTTAGAAAACGGCTAAAAAGGAAAAGTAAATATCAGAGCTTTTATTTTAAAAAAGGAGATAATAATTTCGCTTGTTGTCTGTCCGTCTGTAGACATCGAACTTTTTTGTTTATACACATAAATAAAAAATTCCTTTTGTGTTGGATAGCTTTTTAATGAAAAATGGTAGATAGGTAGTCACTGGAAGGAGAGCTGTGCACCAATCCCCTGTGATGATGCATAGAACCGGCCAGGCCTAGCACCTAATATCCGACCCCGCCTTCTCGTGGTGCAGACCGTTAATACCTTTCAAAAGAGATACTCTCTTGTGGAAGTGAACGGAAGGGGAGGGCTGCCAGATTAGTGTGGCCTACTGATCTGGAAATCTATGGCTACTTTCCTTTTTTTTTCTACCCTGCTGAGGAGTGGTCAACCACACAGGGTCCTGGTGTTGACCATATAAACCCACTGGACAGATATATGGCTCTGAGCTTGATATGGATCCTGATTTTGCTGCACTTGTGAGCTTCTGTGGAGGGAAAATCTTCCGGTGCGTTTTCAGTTTGTTTGTGTGTTTACAGCCCCAAATGAATAGATTCACAGGATATGTTTATCAACTGGTGGATAATCCTGAGCAGAGGTCATCGCAGGCACCTGAACTCTTTGCTTCTACTGGAATCGTCAAATTCTACATTGGAGGAAGTCTTCCAGTGTAGATGGCTTCAGCCTTTAGTGGTGGAGGAACGGGTCTTTGCCCCATGTCTGCGATTAGGGGGCTGTTTGATATTGTCGGCATTCCTTCTCTCAATAAACATAGTTTCTTTAAACATCCCACTAACCATTTTCTCTCCATAGGTAGTTGGAATGTGAGGACTCTGCACAGAGCTCTTTCTCTTGATATCCTCACACAAGAATTCCACCATTATAATTTAGATAATCTCGGCTTGCAAGAGACCAGATGGACAGATAAAGATCAGATTCTTAAAAATAATCTTAAATTTCCTTTTTTTTAATAATAATAATAATATCTTTATTAAGCCTTAGTATGGTTATATACATAGATTACCCCGCTAAGCCTTATGGCTTGTCAGCAGGATTCCTTTCAATCACACAACAGGTTTATTAAAGAATATGACATGTATAATGGAAAATAAACACATAATTAAAAAAAGAAACTAAAACAATAACAACAACAAAAAAAAAAAAACACGCATTAAAACACAGACATGAAATATTAAACACATTTATAAAATAAACCTATAAAATTTCGGATTACAGCACATATTGCACAAAACAATCACCTATGGTACAAGTCATCATTTCGCATTACAATTGCACTTGCTTAAAGGATACCAGATACAGGATATGACTTTTTAAACATTACTTTTCAATTATTTACATCTAATAACCATTTCGAAACTTTAGTTTTAATTTCTGAATAAGTGCTCAGACATAAAAGATCTCTCGGTAGAGAATTAAAATTTTGGGTATTTGATAAGATATCCGCGCTTTTCCATAATTATTGTGAAAAATTGGTTGAACAAAATAATTTTCACACTTTCGTCTTGTATTGATCACATGCAAAATTTTCTCCTTGTGATTTTCTCCTTGAGATAGTTAACACACAATAAACATCACATGCGTGGGTCTGCTTCTCAGCAGACACGCTAGTGATGCTTTTCTAGGATACAAGTGCATGCAAGTTTCTCTTGATGTCCTCACACAAGAATTCCACCGTTATAATTTAGATATTCTCGGCTTGCAAGAGACCAGATGGACAGATAAAGGTCAGATTCTTAAAAATAATCTTATATTTCTCTTTTCAGGGAGGGACGACAATAAGCATCACCATGGCGTGGGTCTACTTCTCAGCAGACACGCTAGCGATGCTCTTCTAGGATATGAGTGCATTAATGAAAGGTTTCTTACAGCAAAATTTCAGACAAGCGTTAAAGACTTGAATGTTATCTGCTGTTATGCCCCCACTGAGGATGCCGATGAGGATGAGAAGGATAGGTTTTACGGACAACTTCAGGATATTTTGAATTCTGTCAAGAAAGGAGATATTACCCTTGTTTTAGGTGACTTCAATGCCAAAGTTGGTACTGACTCTGACCTTTGGGGAGGGGTGATAGGCACCTTTGGTATTGGTAGTTGCAATGGCAATGGGCAACGTGTCCTACAGGTAAGTAAACTCAATGGATTCAGAATAACTAACACTTATTACAAACACCACGACATACATAAGTACACATGGGTTTCACCTGATGGGCTGCATAAGAATATTATTGATTATATATTAATCAATAGCAAATGGACTAGTTCTGTTAGCAATACCAGGTCACATAGGGGAGCTGAAATTGGATCAGTTAAAAATAATCTGTTAAATTGGACGTTGTTAAAAGTGTCTTGCAACTTAAACTTAAAAAGTGTTGTGCTAAGGTTAAAAAATTTACCTTTAATACTGAAGCTCTGAAAGACCCAGTTATGGCTAAAGCTTACCATGACAGATTACGTAGTCATTATGACAGTCATGGTTTGTTTACTACTGAAGTTGAGGAAGAATGGGACCATTTTATACAGACTTTTCTGGAAACTAACAGTGCTCTTTTAGGAAAAAAGGAGCAGAGGAGACAGAATTTACTGAGTGACAAGGCACTTGAGCTCATTTCAGAAAGAAAGAACTGCAGGAATGTCCTTAATCAACACTCTACTAGTCCTAATAGAAAATATTATAGAGAGCTTAATAAATAATCAGTTAGCTGCTGATAATAACCTTTGGCTTGATGGCTTGGTTGACAAAGCCAAGGAATAGGTTAGACAGCACAACAGCAGAGATCTGTACCATATAGTTAACGTTTTATGTGGTAGAAAAGGGCAGGTATACAGGGATTGAAGGATAAACAAGGTAAGGTTATATAAGGTGAGGATTCTGTCATGGCTAGGTGGGCTGAGCATTTCAGTTATGTCGTAAACAATCTGGTTAGTTCTACTCCCATTGTTTGAAATAACGATAGATGCATTGGTGGATTTAATATTGGCCCTGTAACACAATCTGAAGTTATTTTGGCTGTTTCTAAACTTAAACTACACAAATCCCCAGGTGTAGATGAAATTAATACGAAAATGCTTAGAGCTGGGAATATTTCAGTTACCCCTTGGATGACTGAAATTTTGAATATCTTTTATGATAAAGGCATGGTTCCTAAGGATTTTACCAGAGCTATTATTATCCGTATTTTAAAAAAAGGTGATCGCAGTTTTTGTGATAATTATAGGGGTATCAGCCTACTCTTTGTTCCAGGTAAAGTTCTTTCCATGATTGTGCTTAATAGAATTAAGAATCTGGTTGACAGACAATTGCGTGATGAGCAATGTGGATTCAGAAGTGGTAGGGGATGTGTAGATCAGATATTTTCTCTTAGGCAGATTCTTGGGAAATGTTTAGAGTTTCAGAAACCTTTGTTGACTTCAAAAAGGCTTTCGACTCTGTTGATCGTCATAATTTGTGCTTGATTGTGAGATCATATGGTATACCGGGCAAGTTAGTTAACATAATGAAAGCTCTCTATAATAACACTGAGTCGTGTGTGAGAGTTGGTAAGGCTTGTAACAATTGGTTTTCCATTACTTCTGGTGTTTGTCAAAGGTGCATTTTGTCTCCTTTTCTCTGTAGTTTGGTTATTGATTATCTTATGGGAAATTCACTGCAAGGGAAAGATTTTGGCCTTAAATGGACTGGAGATACGAAAATTTCTGATTTAGATTATGCTGATGATTTATCCGTTTTGGCAAGTGATGTTGATGAGATGAACCCTTTCATTCGAGTTGTTGATAAAACTGATAGTAGAGTAGGTTTAGTTATAAACAGAGAAAAAAACTAAAATGACGAAAATTGGTCAGGCAGGCTGTGATTCAGTTAATCGGAATGGTTGCAGTCTTGAGCAGGTGTCACAGTTTAATTATCTTGGGAGCTATGTAACAGATAATGGTGATGTGCGGCATGAGATTAACAGACGAATAGGGATTGCTGCCGGGACTTTTAAGAATCTACGGAGAGTGTGGAGAAATAGGCGTATACACCTAAAGACTAAAATTAGACTGTATAATAGTTTGGTTCTTTCTAGGGTTAGTTATGGTAGTGAAACTTGGACGCTGTGTAAACAAGATAACAGGAAACAAGATGCTTTTGATTCTTGATGCTTATGCAGTGTCTTGGGCATTAGGTGGTTTAACTTTGTAACTAATGATGAGGTTAGGCAAAGGAGTCGGCAACCTCCTTTAAGCAGCATATTGTGCAGAGAGAGACTCCGTTGGTTTGGCCATGTTGCCCGTATGGATAATTATAGATTGGCGAATAGTGTTATGAACAGTGTGCCCAAAGGCCTCAGAAAGAGGGGGAGACCTAGGATGCGATGGGCTGATAATGTCAAACAGAACCTTATTAGAATTTGTGTGCAGTGGCCAGATGCAGTTGGTGTAGCTCAGGACAGACGTGCTTGGAGAACTAAATTGCACTATCTGGTTGGAAATTCCGTAGCCCATGGCTGCTTGAGGATGATGATGATGATACGTTTTCCATTTTTCGAACCTCCCAAAAGTTATAATTGTGCCCTCTAACGGTGGAAAAAGTTGAAATTTTCAAAATATCAAACGAATATTCCAAACGATGTAGTATGTTAGAAATTTTAAATTTTGGTGTTGAAATGTGAAGGTTACAAAGTTACCATTGGCAACAAACAGTTGACCCTTAAGACTCAGGGGGCGGATGCATTTTTTTTTGTTTTAAGAGAAAATTGTATGTTTTTGGAGATAAATTAAAAATTCTTTTTGGATTGGACAGGTATTGATGAAATATTACAATATGCATTTTCCGAATCTCCGAAAAACTATAATTGCGTCCTCTAACGTTGGAAAAAATCTCAAAATCTCAAAATTTAAAACGAATATTGCAAACGATGTAGGGGAAGCTAGAAATTTGAAATTTTGGTCAAGGAATGTGACCGTCTTGAATATTCCATTCGCAACAGTGAGTTGACCCCTTTGCCCAAGGTAGGTAGCAAACAAAATGGTTTTGTTTTAAGAGATAATTGGAAATCTCTTTTTTAGATGGTACTAATGAAATATAATTCGCATTTTCGAGGGTAGTTTTAATTTATATCATTAGAGATCACTAAATATCCAAACGGCAAACGTTTAACGAATTTTTATGTAATCTGTTTATGGTTGAAATTTCGGCGGTAAAGTTCTGTTATGTAGAAATTCCATTGAGAGCAATGATCTGTACGCTATTTTCAGAGGGGTGGGAGAATAGCAACTTTTCGAATTTAAAAACTTAAAGACAAATACTTTTATGCTGTGTAATTACTAATAAAATAATACTATGTGCATTTTCGTCATCATATATTAAAAAAAAAACATAAAAATAAATAACCCTTGAAGCAGCTGCTTGCCACAGAGGTCTGACAGGAGCCTGTCAGTTTATATGCCAGAGTAGAAAGTCCTGAAGATAGGGGGGACCTCAGCAGAAAAACAACATTAACATCCATAATTAAAACTTTTAAGGAGTGAAAAAATAGACAAAGGAAGAACTTCATTATCTTTGAAAACGAAATTCTCATATGCGCCAGAGGCGATATGCGTTCTTCTAGTCATTTTACACTTTCAGTATCCTCTGAGAGTGAAAATTCGTACTACAGCATAATTAGAAAAATAAACTATTAGTATTTTATTAGAACCTGTAAAACACAATCAATGTTTTTCATTTATCTCTTAAAGTAGTTAAACCCCATTGCTATAACGGGACAAATCATTACTATTAGTGTAAATCACTTGACCATTACACTCTATGACCAAGAATTTAAATTTTTATCATAAATAGATCGTTTGCAATATTCGTTTAAAGATTTGGTATTTTCCAGCTTTTTTCCGCCGCTAGAGGCCGCTTTTCGAGTTGTTATTTACTGCCTTTAGAACTTTCTAACAGTGGAAATTGCAACTGATTGGATTTGAAAAACGTAAACATTAATATTTTGATAGTATCTTTAAAATCAAAGAAAGGAGATTGTTTCAATTTATCTTTTAAATAATAAAGTTTCGCACCCCCTTTGGCTAAGAGGATAAAACATTGTTGCCATTGCAAACCTTCTGACTCTACTACTAAAATTTCAGATATCCAATATAAATTGTTTGTAATATTGGTTTGAAATTTTAGAATTTTTCATCTTTTTTCATCTCTAGAGGGCGCTATTAAAGCTATTGAAAGTTTTCAAAACTGCGAATCGCAATGTTTGTTCGATACTTATCTGACCCAAAAAGAATTTTTCATTTATCTCTAAAAGTAAAAAAGTTTTGTTTATAGACGGAATGGACAGAATGGACAGACAACAGTTAACAGAGAGACGGACAGACAGACGAACAAATATTGGCACAGGCAGATGACAAAGTGGAAACATTAGCTCGTTTTTCAAACGAACCTTAAAAGAAATTATTTGTTGGTTTTCAGTTACCTCGTTTCACTTTTGCAGCCGATTGCCGTCTTCTGACGGAGTTTCTCGGAAAAAATATTCATCAATTTATTTCTGTGAGTGGAACTTTTACACCCAACTGCAGCTCAGTAAGACATTGATAAAATATGGAAGCTTTTATAGGCAAAAAAAGTGGTAGAAATGTCTAAAATTATAATAACTGAGAAGTTTTGACTAGGTACAGTCGCTCAAAAAAGTATCCGAACACTATGGTTGATTACAGAATTAAAAAAAAAATATCTGGCAACGATTGTTTTAGAAATTAGTGATCTGGCAACCTTCGTGTCACGTGACACGAAGGTTGCCAGATCATTAATTTCTAAAACAATCGTTGCCAGATATTTTTTCTGAATTCTGTAATCAACCATAGTGTTCGAATACTTTTTGGAGCGACTGTACACACACTAACTCATAGGCTTTCGTTTCACGATACGATAAAACATGGCGCCCATAAACCACGTGACTCAATCAACCAATGGCAGCGAATCACCGAGATGGCCAGCCTCTAGGATTCCAACCTCGGACTTCGAAGTGTGTAGACGTTTTTTTATGTGCTCTCGGATTCCTCTGTTCTCTCACGTTTCTTGTGCTAACATGGATATCAAGAAGGACACCAGGCTTAATAGATGCTTCAAGTTCCAACATAGAAATCTCACTATGAGTCATTTGTCACCGTTCTGGCCAGCAATAGGAAGCCAGATTCAATTGAAGTCGCTCAAAGTATATCCAAGGAAATCACGATTATCACGTTTTCATCAGAAGAAGCTGCTGATGACTTCGCAGCTGACCCATCCCTGGACATTCCCACAGACCAGATCATCGCTTTTAAACGCCTCGGATTCCCCCAGAAAAAATTACCCATCTCCAAACTGCCTTTCTTCATCACAAACAGCGAAATCGTGGACGCCCTAAAGCCATTTGGAACTGTGCAAAGTATAACTGACGAATTCCTGAATCTCCCGGGTTTGGAATCGATCCGGACAGGCACTAGGGTCGTCCACATGGAAATGAAGAAGTCGGTTCCAAATTTCATCCAGATCTCCACCTTTTCGGCCACAATAAACTACACTGGAATGACTCGTCTGTGCAAGTGGTGCAAGCTCCCAGGCCACATCATTAAGGACTGTGAGGCCTTCGCCAATAAGCACAAACGTCTTCAATCGCCTCCTGCACCAATTTCGGACAATATCCAGGATCCAAATTCTACCTCCTCCCCACCGCTACAGCTGGCACCCGAAGACAAACCAAGTGAAGAAGCCCAGGCCCCTGCAAATGCACCTCCAACAACTGTTGAAAAGGCACCCTCCACACCTCATTACCAAAAAAGAAAATTCACTCCCTCGCCGACTGACTCTCCTACTGCAACAGAGACTGAAACTCCTATGCATCAGAAGAAAAAACAGCCAGCTCCTGAGTTGCCTTCTTCACTCATTGGTAATATAGAAAATTTTATCATTGATCACTCCACCTCCCCCTCCCCTGCTCTTCTCTCTGACCCCCCCGAGTTTGTTGAGACATTTGAGGACATTCTCGACTTCCTCAAATACTTAACAAACCCTAAATTAGCCTCTTCCGAGTGGGAAATTCCCTCTCCTTTAAAATCGTTTAAACGCACTCTATCTAATGACGGTTTTATCTTGCCGAAGTATCGAGACCTTTACCTCTCTGCTTTAGGCAAATGCCCGCAGAGCGATTGTTTCACTGTCTGGGACTTCCTCCAGTTAGTGAAACAACTCTTCCCTCTTTTTAGATAGTTCCCTCTTCATTTGATTTAATTTTTTCTCATAATTTTTCTATTTTGGCCATTTCCCATATTTTTGCTTTACTTGCGATCAAAATTCATCCTCCTTCACATTTTCCTCCTCTCAGCCAATGCCAAAATTCCTTTGCTCTCATTGGCTGAAGCCTCCCTTCTCCCCTCAGCTCCGTTTGCGCCCAAACCTAACACTGCCCATGCTCCCGCTCTCAGCCAATGCCAAAATTCCTTCTTTCTCATTGGCTGGGCCTTCGGCGCTCAATATCCACCGTCTCGCTCTTTTGAATCTTCTGATTTCAAATTTTTCCCTCCCCCCCCCCTCTGCAAACTATCTCCCCCCTTCTCCAAATTATTTATTTGGCCTCTAAATTGATTATTCATCCAATCTATTCCAAATTTCCCCGATTTCCACTCTCCTTCCAGGATTTAATACGATACTTACCATCTCTGGAGCTTTTTTCGATCAGTATCGATTTTCGGCCTTTGCCTCCTTATTTTGCCTCTAAATTCTAAATTTGATATTATAACCTTAGCCTCCACCGACGAATTTCGCTTGTGGTCCTGATGATAAGTGGGCCGAGGCCCGCTTTACAAATAGGACCAGAAGTTTGATGGATGTGTAAGAAGAAGAAGAAGGCCAGCCTCTAACTATACAGGACCTCTAACCTACGCTAACGGTAAATATATAGCGATCTGGTCGATGTCATATGGTAAATAATCAGACAGATGGTTAATCAAATACAATAAACTAGAATCATTCTCAGAGATACAACGGGGATAATGATTTCAACTCTCCATAACGAAAACTATGTTTAAAAATAATCGTGTTACAATTATTATTGCAATATAGCTTATTTATTGTTAAGGGAAATTCATAAGCAATAGATTTTGGCAAGATTATTTTGATATTAATACTAGATTTTTTAAATTAAGCATGAAATGGAAAAATTGCTAAAAAATTAAAGATTAAAAGTAATAATGTTTTTTAAATGCAATAGGCGCAAAGTTTATGTTGCAGTACAGAATTGACTCTTTACATGTTAGTCTTTTTATTTCATTACCTCTCGTGACCTACAGTGCCCCTCCTGTTTTTTGCTTGTTTTAAAATAATGTTATCTTTTATCACATCAATAGACGATTTCATATAAAGTAGTTCTATTTTCATCATTTTTCAGTTTAGAAGGATAAAAGGGGTTCCAATTAGAATATAGCTCTAAGGTTCTTATTTAGAATTTTGTTGCAGGGCATCCATTGGAACTTGGCTGCAGATCTCCCAATTGCTTAATGCGCCCGGGTTCATAGACATATTTGTACGGTTCAGAAAGCTTACAAAGTGTTATAAACTTCAACATTCCATTAGTCATATATGTACAGGTTTCAGAAGAGATGGGGGGGGGGAACAAGAGTGTCCGGGTCGAAGAAAATGAGCGACATTTTTACTGTTATACCTAGCACTATTTTTTTAAAGTAACACAATATTTGAATTAGTGAAAATTTTCAAGCTGATAATAACAATGTTATGCTCAAAGAAAGCTAATGCATTATCTTTTCATGTTATTCCAATGGGAATCTAACTATGAAGCTCTATAACAGGGAGGACCAAACTTTCAGTCTCTGCGATCGAATATTAAGACAGAAAATCTTTCGCGATCGACCATAGTCCATACATAATAAGGATTTAACACTGCTTGTCCAGCTAAGCATAAAATAAAATTTAGCTTCAAACATAATAACGTGACATTGTTGCATTAATTAAAATCTTTTCCATCTAAACCTGGCAGCTATGCCATTTAACTGTTTGGTCATCTCTGCTCTATAACATCTAAAATATGATTTAATAGAGAAATGGGATGAAGATAAAGATTGTAGACTGGTCATTGTAGACCCGTCAGGGCTAGATTCTTTTGGAGCTGTTCGTCTGTGCAGAAGGGTACTTGTCTACCTTGTCAGGATGCTACTGCTATCTAGGAAGCCAATAAACATAACTCAGATTTTACATATTCACATTTGATGCATTTAAACGAAAAACTGTGACTGAACTTAGAGATAATCGAATTTATTTAAATTCTCGATTTACATCAATATTCGTTCAGTATATAAAGAGTTATGGAAGCTGGAAAATTTAATAATAAATTATCTTGTTTTATAAAAGTCATTCATAATTATCTAACATCAAAAAAATCGTTATGAAACTTTTAAAATTTATATTTCATTAAATGGTTTGAAAAAATACTTATTAAGTTTTACGTAATATGTATTTGAAATATATTGCATGACCCATTACTGTTGTGAAATATTCTAGCTTCCATAATTCCTTAAATGCCAGACGAATTCTGATAAAAATCGAGATTTAAATAGATATGATTATGATCTTTCATTTATTTTCAGTGACTTTTTCATTAAATGAATATGTTAGAAGTTACAGAGATTCCAAGTAAGATTCCCATTCACATAACACAATTATTCTCTAATATTTTGTTAGGGCAGTGTAACTCAGTTCCGTATATTGTAAAGGTTTCTGCGATTCCATAATATTATTTATTTAAAAGTGATCTCAGAAATTTTGTTCTAAATACTCATGTCATCGTTACGTTCCCATCATATTGATGCAGCCATCTGTCTTGCAGATCCAGTTTGGAAGAGATTCGATTGAAACCGAGTTTCGCTTCTACGAAACATCACACAATACTACATCATTGTTCAGACTTCTAGTTAAAGACAGCAGAAAGTAGACAGAACAGTAAATAATCACATATGAACAAATCCGTATCAGAATCTAATTTTCAAGCAAGCGCTAAACAGCGTAATAACCTATATTGCTACGAAAATAACCTTTATTGCTACGAAGCAAGCAAAACAGCGGATTGCCAGTGCCAAGCGGACAAAAATGTAACTAGCGCTGCTGTCGCTTCACGTCTTGAAATCTGCAGGATTCCCATTACGTAGGCATCGAAACTGACAACAGACTCCTGTCAGACCTCGGCGGCAAGCAGCTGCTTGAGGGGTAATTTATTCGTTACTTTTAAACATTTAAACCATTTATGTGTAAGTGATTTGTTTCTTTTATTTATCACAGACTACGATGAGTGTAATTTTGTGGAAAATATGATTCGCCGAAGAGTGGGATTCGAACCCACGCCTCCCAGTTATTTGTTAGGTGCTCTACACTCCTAAGCCAACCCCTGCTCTATCATTTATCCCCTTACTCGTGACTTAAAAATATCACTGACCTTGTTGCTCATGGTGGCATCTATGATCAGGATATTGTTCAATATATAGATGCTAAATAAGGAAGTAACTCACTATAAAGCATTATTAAGGCAAGAATCAATCAATAATAAATTCACAGTTACCCGTTGACATATAATTCAAGAAATCATTTTGTGGAAAAATGAATTTCACCGAGGAGTGGGGTTCGAACCCATTCCTCCCAGTTACATGCCAGTAAGCACGTCGCTCTCAAAGTGAAGCCAATTCCCAAGAGGGATTCTGGGATACTGGTTACCATAAACTGCAGTATTGACTGTATTACGTCGCGTTCGATCTGATTATTTTTTTTCCTTTTGTGAGCATTAGTATTTTTTATTTTGATGATGTAATGTGTTGTTACCGTCCCATGGCCGAGTGGGTAGCACTCTTGGCTACTGATCTAAGGTACCTGGGTTCGAGCCCCTGGTAAGGCAAGGATGTATTTGCATTTTTCTTGCTGAGGACCGGCCATCTCTTCTCAGACCTCTGTGGCAAGCAGCTGCTTGAGGGAGTATTTCTTTTAAAATTTAATATGTTGTTATGGGTATACAAACCGCGATACTAAGAAAAGTACAGAAAATATTTTTCACTGGACAGTTTTTAATATCACTTAATTTCATGCTTAAAATCAAAAACACACTTAGTCCCAAGCTATGATCTAGAAATAAATAGAGGTTGTTTTTTCCCATCTACTATATACACTATATGATCAAAAGTATAGGGACACTCGCTCATCCACGATTTCCCAGTAATAGGAACGGAATTAATATCGAGTTGGTCCTCCCTTTTACTGTTATCACAGCCTCCACTCTACAGTTGGGTTGGGTTGGGTTGTTTTACCTCTGAGCGGCACTTTTTTGCACACCATGGGCTAAATGGCCAGGTCACATGGACCCCGAAGGCTCAGAGAAGGTTGGGGGAGGGGACCCCCTGGAACAGCTGTTGGGAGACAGATGGTAGCCTCCCGTTAAGGCCATCCAGTGTGTTCTTTAACGTGCACAGGGTATGGCTCTCCCGCACACGGGGCCACGGCTTAACGTCCCATCCGACGGACGGCGGCCTTTCCAAGCCCATCGGTGTCCCCTACTGACCGTGGGCAGGGCGGGGAATTTTGCGGAGATAAATCTCAACGCTGACCCAACTGGGACTCGAACCTGGGAACTACAGATTACGAGCCTGGCGCGCTACCGACTGAACCACCCCCGCCCCTCCACTCTATAGGGCGTTGACGATTTTGGTACGTAGCTACGGGAATTGTCTGCCAACGTCCTGTCACATATACTGTGGCTGTTTTAGTGGCAACATGAAGAGAGGGGAACGGAGATGTTGCTCTGTTTTTCAGTTGAGATACATTGTGAAACAGTCGCAATATCCAATTAGCATCCCCTTGAAGAGAGCTGCTCTAGAGGTAGGCGCTCCACAGATCAGCAACGGCTGCAGGCACTGCAAACATTACCCCCATTGAAAATATTCTTCACTGTATTCTCTATGAGTGAACGCATAATAGCGAGCAAAGGATGATCAACACTCAGAAAGTCTCCCACAGTTTGAAAAAGTAGAATCTCAGGCGGCATTGCTTTGCTAATGGGCCAAACCCTAATTCCTTCATTGTCATGGCCTCTGCAACCCTTTTTTTATTTAAGTGAGTTGACCACCGCTTATGATACGAGCGCAGCTAGAGAAATCAAAGATTCCCGTGACTAATCCTCGCAGGTGTGCGATGGAGCAGAAGGAATGGCAACTGACACTGGCTGTGCCATGAATCCTCACCAGCACAAAGAACTAAACATTCTTCACACCGTTGTTGTTCTAACCATATCTCTAAACTAATCATGCCACACCTCCAACTCGTCTGAAGCCAGTCCCTCAAAGAGTAACCGGTCTGTTTCCAATCAACCACTCGGTTATTCGTGTTCTTGGTGAGAGGGTTCAGGTTCTGCAAAATTTTTTACTCTTTGTTCACTGCTGTGAAACAATTTACAAAGTAAAAGACAACTCTTTAAAATAAAGGACCATGATAAGAAGATTTCAGTTATACATACTCCGAAACGGTTATATATATTGCAATAACGGTAAAGAGTAAAGTGAAATCTGCCTAAAGATAAAACTTGCACATTGTGGAAAATTATCATTATCCTATCTAAAATATGCTTGTTTAACACTTTGCTGTTAAGGTGCCATGTTTGCCGCATTTAGTATATTTAGGATTCACACTATTGTATAAATCCCGAAACTTCGAAAATTTATCTTTAGCAAATGTGAGAGTAAATATTTTAATCCATCTTTGCTATATATAGAAAACGTCTCGAAATCGATGGGAAAAAAAGTTGTATCTGTGCAACAAAAGGTTAATATGAATATCAGATGCATCAAAGAACATTTTTTTGTGTTACCACATCTTAATTAGTAACACACTCTAATGTATTTTCAAAGCTAACTTGAGAACGAAACTGGAATTTACACCGAAGAACCAAAACATTATACCACCTGTCTAACATGATGTTGGCCCTCCATGTGCCGCCGAAACAGTTCATACCCAAGGCATGGACACTACAAGATTTCTAAAGGTATTGTGGTATCTGGTACGAACACGTTACCAGCAGATTCTTTAACTTTTGTAAGTTACGTGGTTGAGCCGCCGCAGTTCGGATATGTTGTTCCAACACAAACCACAGATGCTCGATTGGATTGATGTCTGGGGAATTTGGAGACCAGATCAATACCTGGGAGTATATGTTATGTTCCGCGAATCATTCTCGAACAATCCGGGCAGTGTGATAAGGCTCATTATTCTGCTGAAAGAAGGCACTACTAGAGGGAAAGACTGTTGCCGTGAAAGGATGTATTCAGTCTGCAATGATGTTTAGATGGGTGATAGACGTCATAGTTTCCTGCACATGAATAACTGGACCCATTGTTTCCCAGCAGAACATTGCCCAAAGCATTACACTTCCTCCATCGGATTGTTTTCGTACTATGGTGCATCCTGGTGTCAACACTACCCCAGATAAACGACACACACGTACCCGGCCGTCCACATGGTGCAACAGGAAACGAGATTCATCGGACCAGACGATATTCTTCCATTCATCCAAGATCCAGTTTTGATTGTAGGCAATTCCAGTGCCCATTGTAGGCGTATTTGACGGTGAACCGAAGTTAACATGGGCACTCGGATGCGCCTGCGACTACGCAGCCCCATTTCCAGCAGCAATATATCGTGTGTTGTGACACATGACTCCTGTCACCAGCATTCAAATTGCGAGCGAGTTGCGTCACTTTATCCTTTCTGTTGGCTCGTGCCATAAGGGATATCCTTCGCTCACTTTTAACATCTATGAGCCATGGTCAGCCCACACCTTGCCGGCAGTTCGTAGTTTTTCCCTTCTCGGACCACTATTTGAAGGTACTAACCACGGCTGACCGTGAGCCTTGCCGTCTCAGAAATGCTCTGACCCAGTCGTCTACATTAAAATTTTTTGCAAACTGACTTAGGTCTGCTGCCTTTCCCTTTAAATATTTAAAATACTTATTCATAATTCCACAAGGAGTGTACATTTTAAATTTCCATGTGTTTGGTGAAAATAATTTGAGCATATTATGTTAGGAGCTTTTTGTTTCCACTCTTGGTATTTCACAAAACCATAGAGCTGAGAGTAAAAGAAGCACATTTGTTTTCAAAAATATTTATACATAGTTCTTTTAGACTTCAATTTCAACTGTGATTTGATTTAGTTGGTAGCACCAAGAAATTGTCATATTACCTCTGCTAGTACAACGATCATGACTCAAATACTTAGGTGAATTGCGTGATTAAAAACAAATTTACCTTTATTATTAAGTATAAGTATTTTCTGATTCTATAAGATTCTAATGTTGATTCAATAGAAATTCGATTAGAACACTCAGGGGCGTAGCTATTTGCGGGGGGGGGGGGAGCTCTCCCAAAGGAAATCGGAGTTGGCAAAATTCGAAGCAACTTGGTAAAATCCAGGTGAGTTATGAAAATTGTGATTTCTTTTGTAAAAATTAAGAGGAGTTAGCAAAATCGAGATGTGTCAAAATGTAGGAAAGGTTGCAAAATCGAGGAAACGTGGAAAAATCTAGGGAGTTGGCAAAATTCGAAGACCAGTTGGTAAGATACAATTGAGTTGTGAAAATTGGGATTGTTTTTGAGAAATTAAGGAGAGTTTGCAAAATCTAGGGAATGTGACAAAGTCTTTGCTAATTGCAAAATTAAAGTAACTTGATAAAATTCAGGTGAGATGTAAAAATTGGGATTTTTTTTTTAAATTATCACGAGTTGGCAATATCTCTGGGAGCTGCCTCCCCTCCCTACTCCCCGAACTGAATCCTGGGTAGGTCCCTAACAGAGACATAATTCAATTTATGTAAAGCACTTCTTTTCTCAGTTGGAAAATGTTTATTTTCGAGATAGAAAAATTTTCCAGTGATGAAAAAAAGCGAGAAAAACATTGTCTGGTGAAAATGCTAATGATGAGTCAAAAACTTTTGCAGGTGACGAGGAGCAAAAATATTTATTTTACAAAGTTCCTGATGTTGTAACAAATCATTTAACCTATGGATTTGAACCCATGAGCCAAATATTAATGCGATTTGACATTCTCGCAGGGAAAACTTAGCATCTCCATCTGTAAAAGAATTAAGAAAGGCTGCAACGGATTTGTGCACCGAGTATCCAGAGTCAGACTGTTTGCAGATGCAGAATGAAATAAAGTGTTTTAAATATAAAAGCAAAGAACTTTTCGAAAATTTAAATAACTGCATCGCTTTGAAATTTTGGAATTCATTGTAAAAGTAAAGCTATGTGAATCGTATCCAAACCTAGTTATAGCTTTGAAAATACTCTTAACACTTCCTGTTACAGTATAGAGTGGTAAAAGGAGTTTTAGTAAACTCAAAATGTGTTGGGTTGTTTTACCTCTGAGCGGCACTTTTTTGCACACTATGAGCTAAATGGCCAGGTCACATGGACCCCGAAGGCTCAGAGAAGGTTGGGGAAGGTGACCCACTGGAACAGCTGTTGGGAGACAGATGGTAGCCTCCCGTCAAGGCCATCCCACACACGAGGCCACGGCTTAACGTCCCATCCGACGGACGGCGGTCTTTCCAAGCCCATCGGCGTCCCCACTGACCGTGGGCAGGGCGGGGAATTATTGCGGAGATAAATCTCAACGCTGACCCAGCTGGGACTCGAATCTGGGAACTACAGATTACGAGCCTGGTGCGCTACCGACTGAGCAACCGCCGCCCCAGCTCAAAATGGTAAAAATGTTATTTACGGTCTACCGCGCATCGAGAGACTAAGCGCATTACCAATTTTATTCATTGAATGTGATTTATTTGAAGAAACAAATTTTGATGTAGTCATTAATGATTTTGCCAACATCAAAGCAAGATAATTACCTTTAAAAATAATTTACATATCCTCTATTTCGTGCGATGGTTTGTGTTATAGATATAAGAATAATCATTAGAAATCTATATGCACTTTTTGTTGTATGCTATACCTAGATTTTCTTCTATAAAAAATATGTATTTTTAATTTCAGAAGTCAATACCTTAAAAAGGCGCATTTCTGATTTTTTGCCATAGGCACCATGAACCCTGGAACGGCTCTTCCCTACCTCTCTCAATAAACCTTGTCTCTTTAAAAATCCTGCTAATTATTTTCTCTCTGCACGTACGTGGAACGTGAGGACGTTGCATAGGGATTATTCTCTTGATGTCCTCACGCAGGAATTCCAGTGTTATAACATAGATATTCTAGGCCTGCAAGAAACCAGATGGACAGGTAAAGGTGAGATACTTAAAAATAACTTTAAATTTATTTTCACGGAGGGAGGATGGAAAGCATCTCCAAGGTGTAGGTTTGCTTCTGAGCAAATACGCCAGTGATGCTCTTCTAGAATATGACTGCACGAATAATCACAGAGGATTCTGAAGAGAATGAGAAGGATACGTTTTACATCCAGATTCAGGATATTTTGAATTCTGTGAAGAAAGGATATATTTCTGTAGTGCTAGGTGACTTCAGTGATAAAGTTGGTACTGACTGACCTTTGGGCAAGAGCGTTAGGTCCCTTTGGCATTGATAGTTCCAATGGCAGTGGGGAACGTATCCTACAGGTAAGTAAACTTAATGGTTTACTAATAACTAAAACATACTTAAAATGATGGGACATTTATAAATGCACATGGGTTTCACCTGATCGGTTGCGTAGGAAAATGATAGATTACATTTTAATCAACAGCAAATGCGCTAGTTCGGTTAGGAACACCTGATCATACAAGGGAGCCCAAATTGGATCTGACAATTACCTGGTCAAAAGTGACTTGCAACTGAAGCTTACGAAATGTTGTGTCAAGGCTAAGAAAATTACTTTTAACACTGAAGGTTTGAAAGATCCAGATATAGCCAAAGGAACCTTCATAAGCTAATTAATCGTTATGACAAACGTGGCTTGCTTACTGCTGAAGTTAAGGAAGAATGGGATCAGTTTAAACAGACGTTTCTTGAGATCAACAATCTCTTCGTGAAAACGGAACAGAGGAAAAAAAATTATTTGAGTGATAAAGTTATGGAACTTATTTCTGAAAGAACGAAGGTGAGGAATAATACGAATCAAGACCCTATTAATCCTAACAGAGGCATTACGTACAAGGAATTTAATAAACGTATAAAGGATCAGTTAACAGCTGGTAAGAATCTTTGGCTTGATAGTTAGGCTGACAAAGCAAAGGAATCGGTTAGATAAAAAAAGAAAAAAAAAAAGACAACAGCAGGGATTGTACCAGTGTTTTGTGTGGGAAGAAACAGACAGGTACATTGGGATTGAGGGATAAATATGGTAAGGTGGTTGAAGGTGAGGATCGTGAGATGGCTAGGTGGGTTGAGAATTTCAGAGACGTTCTAAACAATGTGAGTATGTCTATCTATAGTTTGAAACTTCATAAAACCCCAGGGGTGGATGAAATCACCATTGAAAATGCTTAGAGTTGGGGATACTTGTGCTGTCATATGGCTGACTGTAATTTTGAATATTTTTATGATAAAGTTGTTGTTCCTAAGGATTTTTTCTAGAGTATTATTATTCTTATTTAAAAAAAATGTTATCGTAGTTATTGCGATAATTATAGAGTAATTAGTGTACTTTCTGTTCCAGGAAAAGTTCTTTGCATGATTATACTTAATAGAATTAAGAATTTGATTGATGGAAAGCTACCTGATGAACAGTGTGGATTCAGGAGTGGTAGGGGATGTATAGATAAAATATTTTCACTTAGGCATATTCTTGAGAAATGTTTAGAGTTACAAAAACTGTAGTTACTAGATTTGTAGATTTCAAAAAGACTTTTGACTCTGTTGATCGACATAATTTGTGGTTGATCGTTAGATCATATAGAATATCCTATTAGTGCAATGAAAGCTCTCTATAATAATACTGAATAGTGCGTGAGAGTTGATAAAACTTCTAGTGATTGGTTTAGCATTGCTAGCAGAGTTAGCCAATGGTGCAGTTTTGTCTCCTTCTCTCTTTGGTTATGATTATGTTATGCGGAATTCAATGCAAGGGGAAGAATTTGGCCTTAAATAGTCAAAAGATTTCAACATTTCTGATTTAGATTATGTTAATGATTTGGCCCTGTTGGCAATGATGTTGATGAGATGAATTCTTTCATTAGGGTGTTGATGAGACTGGTAATAAGGTAGGTTTGGTGATAAACAGAGAAAAAAACTAAAGTGATGAAAATTGGTCATGCAGAGGTCTCAAGAGTGCAGCCATTCACAGCAACTGAAGCACAGTTGCTTTGAATGACTGCACTCTTGAGCAAGTGTCTCAGTTTAATTATCTTGGCAGATATATAACAGATACTGGTGATGTGCGGCATGAGATATATAGAAGAATAGATAGTAAATAAATAAAAAATAAATATCCCCTCAAGCAGCTGCTTGCCACAGAAGTCTGACAGGAGCCTGTCAGTTTATATGCCAGAGTAGAAGATCTGCGAGGATGGCAGGATATCAGCAGAAAAACAACACATGCATTCATGCCTTACTGGGGACTCGAACCCAGGTCCCTTAAGACAGTAGCCAAGCGCGCTAACCACTCGGCCACGCTGCTGGAAATTTTAGGAGTCTATGGAGAGTGTGGAAAATAAGAGTTTACATCTAAAGACTAAAATTAGGCTGTATAATAGTTTTGTTGTTTCTAAGGTTAGGCATAGCGAAATATGGATCCTTTGTAAGCTGAATAACAGGAAACTTGACGGCTTTGATTCTAGGTGCTGCTTGCGCAGTATCTTGGGAATTAGGTGGTTTGGCCTTGTAAATAATGATGAGGTTATAGGAAGTCATCAGCATCCTTTGAGCAACATTTTGTGCAGAGAGAGACTACATTGGTTTGGCCATTTACCCGTATGCATAGCTGCAGATTGACTAATAGGATTATGGTAATGTGCTGAAAGGCTTCAGGAAAAGAGGGAGTCCTAGGATGCGATGAGCAGACAATGTCAAACAGGACCTTTGTGGAATTGGCTTACAGTCGCTAAATGCATGAATATGCATCTGTAGCTCAGGACACACAGCTGTGGAGAGCAAAAATATACAGTCTGATAGGACCTCCGTAGCCCATAGCTGCATGAGGATTTTGTATGTATGTATGTATGTATGTATGTATGTATGTATGTATGTATGTATGTACACAGTAGTATGAGAATAATATGACCACCCACGGAATCACAGTGTACCCACCCAGCGCGTCGCAGAGTGCACATGAGAAGGTCGCCCACACGGAGATATAAGCGGCCGGCCTGAACAGATTAGCCATAGTGCATAACGTGAGCACAATGGGCAGAGGTATTGATTTGATGGACGTTCAAAAAGGAGTGATCATCGGCTACCACTCCAAGGGTGGAAGCATCTCGGAAACAGCATATTTCATGGACTGTTCGCGAGGTCCTGAAGTAAGGGTGTACCAAGAATGGACCGCTGGCACACCGAGTACAGTCGCTCAAAAAAGTATCCGAACACCATGGTTGATTACAGAATTCACAAAAAATATCAAGCAACGATTTTTTTAGAAATTAGTGATCTGACAACCTTTGTGTCACGTGACACGAAGGTTGCCAGATCACAAATTTCTAAAAAAATCCTTGCCAGATATTTTTTCTGAATTCTGTAATCAACCATAGTGTTCGGATACTTTTTTGAGCGACTGTACCTCCAGACGTTTTAACTGTGGACCCCCCAAAGGCCATCGACCCCAGAGGAGAACATCGAATCCGTCGACTGGTAAAGGGCAATCGACGGGCAACAGTGCAGCAATTGAACACTCACCCAGATACGTGTCCCCAATAACAGTAGAGTGAATCTTGTTATGCATGGTCTCCAGAGTCGACGCTGCATAAAGGCGCCCATGTTAACCAAGGTCCATCGGCAACGATGCCTGCAGTTCGCACGGAACTACCGTCATTGGAGAGTGGAAGAGTGGAAAAAGTTTGCCTTCTCTGACGAATCGAGGTATCGACTCCACAGAAGTGATGGGCGGTATCAGATACGGCTTCAGACACTCGAGAACTAACACCCTGACACGTTTGTCAGTCAAGTACAGACCGGCGGTGGCAGTGTGCATGTCTGGGGGTTGTTTTCCTGGTATTACGTGGGACCACTGGTACCACTGGATGGGTCCCTGAACGCCAATGGCTACTTGTCCATCCTCGCTGACCACATGCATCTCTTCATATTGGATGTTGACCCTGGTGGTGATGGTGTCTACCAACAGGACAATGCGCCCTGCCATGTCGCTCACATGACTGATTCCAGGAACACGACAGTGATGTCTCCATTCTTCCTTGGCCGGCGAAATCGCCCGACCTCAATTCCATAGAGCACTTGTGGAACCATTTGGATCGACAGGTTCGGCGTGTGTACCCACAACCACGTCATCTTAGGAACCTCCGTGCTCTGCTGGCGTCCGAATGGGCACGTGTGCCTCTGGCAACCTTCCAAGGCCTCATTGCGTCCATGCCACACCGTCTCGCCGCTGTCATCCGGGCCAAGGGTGGTTATTACCATTATTAGATAGGTGGTCATATTATTGTGAAACAACTGTGTTTGTATGTATGTACCTAAGAGAGTTTCTGACCTCACCTAAACGAGGATGATGAAATATTGTTGGAGCAGGGAAGGGGGTATTGAACAATTTTAATGCGTTTTATGTCACATGAAAGCTTCGGAATGAGTAGTGCTCATTCCGAAGCTTTATACTCCAGAGCAGTGGTTCTCAACCTTTTATGCTTCACATACCGCCTGGAAATGTGTATGTAACTGGCGTACCCCTTGTATAGATAGATAAAACTATAGTTATAGTATAACAATGGGAATAAAATAAAACACTGACTTTGTTACTAGATTTAGCGACTTTTGAGCTCTCACGACGTACCTTAAAAACTTTTACCGTGTACCCCACGTTGAGAACCCCTACTCTAGAGAGTTTCAGAGCTACAGTTAACATTTTCCAGCACAGAAGAGGAGGATAAAATGTTTAGCAGGGGGGGGGGGGGGAGCAGGGGAGAACAAAAAAGTTATTAATGAGTTTAATACCAAATGAAAACTTTCGACGTGGGGAGTGCAATCTACTATTATCTTAGAGGGTTTCTCACCTTTACTGAAAGAGGAGGATAGAAATTTTATCGTGGAGAGAGTTTGAACGACCGTAATGAGTTTTATGCCAAATGAAGACTTCCAGCAAGGAAGTTCCATCTACTATAGACCTATAGAGTTAGAAAGTATCAGACCTCACCTAAGAGAAGATGAAATTTCCATTGGGGGGAGGAACAGAGAAGCAATCGTGATGAGTTTTACGCCAAATGAAAATTTATGGCGTGGGGAGTAGAATCTACTATACACCTTAGAGAGGTCTAGACTTTCCCTAATGAATTTTCCAAAAGAAAGGTTTACCAGAGGTTTGAGGGGGGGGAGGGAAGAAACAATCCTAATTAATTTTATGATAGAAATAAACTTGCGACCTAGAGAGTACTATGTACTTTACACTTAGACAGTTTCAGAACCGAGGAACACTGGATAATTGTGCTAGTTATATACTAAAAAATAGCAATATGTATATATATATATAATATTGAACTTAAATACTCAAAAGTAAAGATTAAAGCAAACTTAGAAAATAAGGAATGAAAATTAAGAGGTTAAACGTAGTGGCCAATCGAGCTTCTAAACTGATGAGGTCACTAAATGCATGTAGAGAGACCAACACGTAGTTAGAAGACATGGGATGAATTAAAAGTTAAGGCCGGTTTTGGAGGGGAGAGAGAGAGAGACAAAAATACATGAGTTTAAATTTAATATAAGTATATTATTTTTGTTTCCACTAAATTTCATATATACATACATGTAGTAGAATTATAAATGTTTTAAAATCAAATCAACACACACAAAAAATTGTATCTTACGTCTCAAGCTTCTATTTATTTCTCCCAATTACGTAACTGGGTGAATTGCGTATTGATATTGAAAACCTTTCTTAAAAATCGAATTAAACCCTTTAAATTGGAACATTTTGAAAGAAAGATGAAAAACTTCTAAGTTTGATCTCCTAACAATGAAAACCACAAATGCTATCACCCTCTTGCCTTCTGCTCCGCTGCATAATAATTTGGTTCTTTCTAAGGTTCTAAAGAACCATCCCTGATTTGACACAAAGCCAAAAATTTATTTAGTTTTGGCGGGTTTAAGTCCGGAACGGAGCTGCATTGCAAAATCAAATCGAATTCTCCAACAGAAATTTAGAAATAACTAGCTCGAAAAAAAAAAATCCTGAACAAGATATTCCAGTTTCGCACTAAAAAAAACCCTCAGTGAGACTGAATAATCCATTGACCAGAGGCAATATGTTATTCTACTAGTTGCAAAATATTAGTATTATATTTGGAAAGGAAAGATCAATTGTTAAAAAAAATTAAATGGACTAAATGATTAAAAGTATTTTCCCATTTTTCATCTCAGCGATTCCAGAATTATAGGTATTGGAATGGTGTTCCGGTATCTATATTTAAAGCATCCGTTAATTTGTGCTTTGCTTTTACCAATTTGATTTCTCCCATTTGATAAGTTCCGCCTTTTGATATTGCATTTAACATCGAACTACTGACTACTTTTTCTTACTCTTGTATTGAAGGTCTATGGGTGAAAATTTTCCCACGCAATAAACTAAACCCTACTCTTATTATCGGCGCACTTTGCCATCCTCCATGAACAACACTATTAATTCATTGCATTCAGTCTTGGAGAGATTCCCTTGCAACATTAATATCGATGCTCTCAAAATATAATATGTGTATTCAAACTTGAAATATGTCCAAAAACATTCTGACATATCGGTTTAAACAAACTGCCAATTCGCATTCCTGATCACAGTGAATCTCTCGTTGATAAGATTTTATCCAATAGACCTTCCCAAGCGTACCCTTACTCTCTTCGAAAAAAAAAAACCCTCAGTGGCCATTTTATTGTTAGCACATCTTTAATGTGTTGTATACCTCGCATTTCTGAAGTATAATTTTTCAAAGATCCTTCAAAAAGTTCAATGATTTCTTTAGTTTGCAAAATATCTGCCTTTCCCACAAAGTGTTTCCGAATGCACAAATTCATTCAACTAAATAAAAAGTCCATTTGGATTCCTACAGACAATTCGGATTTAGGAAAAATCGGGCAACTGAAACTCTTATAACACTTCTTGTTAATCAGTGTGGAATGGCTTTAGACAGCAAAGTGAGAACGGTTATCGAACTGGTTTCACTTAACATCTCAAAAACATTTGATTTAGTTGAACATAGAGAGGGTTCAGTTGAGCCACTAAGATATCCTTATCTTTCAAAAACTCTGCTATAATTTTAATCTCTCTCTCTCAGTTCTTTCAAGGCTTAACAATTATCTGAATGACCGTGTTATCTGAACTAAATTGAGCACTAACTAGTTCTCTTACACCTCTTAATTTTAATCGGAGGTACCCAAGGAACCATTCTTAGTCCACTTCTCTTTAACCTTTTTGTTAATGATCCCCCATAATCCTCTACTAAACTGCAATATTTTTGTGCACGTACGCAGCCGATTGTCTTTTTTCTTTTATCTGAAATTTTACCGCTTCTCTTAAACAAGAAATAGAAAATAATATTAATGATGCGCTTTATTGGTATACTAGAAATGGATTTACAGTCAATGTAAAAAACAATAGTGCCTTTCTTCTAACCACAAATTCTACCTCGTGTGACACAGACATTAATATTGATAACACCCATATTGCAGTTTCCGCTTCTATGAAGTATTTAGTATAAGTAATAATCTTGACTTTGGACTTTGCATAAAAAAAGCCACTTCAGCTTCTAAAAGACTTTTAATATTGAGGTACAGTCGCTCAAAAAAATATCCGAACACTATGGTCGATTACAGAATTCAGAAAAAATATCTGGCAACGATTTTTTTTAGAAATTAGTGATCTGGCAACCTCCGTGTCACGTGACATGAAGATTGCCAGATCACTAATTTCTAAAAAAATCGTTGCCAGATATTTTTTCTGAATTGTGTAATCGACCATAGTGTTCGAATATTTTTTTGAGCGACTGTACATTCGTAACTATATATCCTCCTATGCATCAAATTTCTACAAAATCTACATCCGGCAGAAATTCGAATACTGTTAACGCACTCTTTTTGGTATTAACGAAAGGAATTCTTACTTAGAGTTTTGAGTTGGGTTGTTTTATCAGATTACAACTATAAAATACACGCTACCATCTGTCTCCTAACAGCTGGCCAATGGATCCCCTCCCAAGCCTTCTCTAAGCCTTTGGGGTACTTGTGACCTGATCGTTTAGCCCATTGTGTGCAAAGTACCGCTCAGAGATAAAACAACCCAACTCAAAACTCTAAGTAAGAATTCCTTTTGTTGATACCAAAAAGAGTGCGTTAACAGTATTCGAATTTCTGCCGGAGGTAGATTTTGTAGAAATTTGATGCATAGGAGGATATATAGTTACGAATGTACAGTCGCTCAAAAAAATATCCGAACACTATGGTCGATTACAGAATTCAGAAAAAATATCTGGCAACGATTTTTTTAGAAATTAGTGATCTGGCAACCTTCGTGTCACACTATGGTCGATTACAGAACTACAGATTACAAGCCTGGTGCGCTACCGAATGAGCTCCCTCCGCTCCCTTATAACTTAGAAAACGTTCAAAATGAAACTCTCAAAAATCATCAGAAAAATCTTAACCAACTAGAATCACTTACTGATATTCGTTCCAACTATAAAATTCCCACTTTTAAAACTAGAAAAATGCTGTGATTTATTACCTTACTTCACGACACTATTTATAACAAGTCTCACACCCTTCATTCGATTCTTACACCATATATTCGATTACCACATCCAGGGCCGTCTTAAGGCAAGGGCACACAGGGGCCCCACGATTCTAAATTTCACAAAGGTTTGTGTTGATTAATCCTCGCTTTACAGCATGTTTTTTATGTTTAAACATTGATTTTGTTAAAAATACCAATTAATCTACAGGCTTTAAATTTATTGACCGTTTACATTTTTATTCCTGTAGGTGGGTGGGTAGGGGCCCCAGGGCATTGCTTTGCCCAGGGGCCTACAATACTGTTAAGACGGCACTGACTACATCACAACATCCTTTGCTCTGATAATAAAATGTTTTTAGTGTCCAAGATTTTCAAAGCTAATTATGTTGAAATTATTTTGCTTTTCAGGCAAACCTAAAACTCTTTACCGAGCAATATCACTTCTTTTAATTCCAAAACAAATTTCAAAAACTAAATTACTCCACTCCTATTAGAATATTTAAAAGTTTGACCAACAATATCTCGTTCTCCTTCCCCATCTTCCTTCTTTTGCTTTTCTGAATTATTCGCAATCCTTTTTCTCCTGTTCAATCATCGAATGTTACTCTCTGTTGTTTTGAAATTAGCTTCTGATTTTCCCTTAATGAGTACATTTTATACATTCTTTCTTTTACTTTGCTTTTAATATCATATTCACTTTGATATTATATATTTGTCTTTGCCTATTGCAGCTCCTTGGAATTTTATTTATGTATCAAATAGCTGTTCAATTTCTATGCACATGTTTTGCATTTTTGTAGTATTCTTGATATTTCTTTTAAATTTTGCAAATGTACTGGGGAATACAGCCAAATGAACATTTAACCTAGTATCTAAAATTATTTGCATTTTGCACGTAGCGCGGAATAAATTATAATAATAATGCTGCATCCTTCCAAATAATGCAACGTATTCTTAAATGCTTATTTTCAATTAGTGTTGATAAATTTCAGATAATATTAAAATGATACAGTTCTAAAAGTGGAAATAAATCTTTACTGTAAAATTTAAAGCATATACATAAGAATATGAGCAAACCATTAACTGAAGTATAATATTTACAGAGGAGTAATATACATGAATAAACACGTAAACATATGTAAAACACATTAAACAGAAAAAGATAAAGATCCATCAGCAAATCTCCATTTGCAAACCTATAAAATCCAGTAAAATGAACAATGAGTCATATTCTGCCACATTTACAAATTGTTATATTGCGCTGCATTCTGTTTCTTTTCACAGAAGATATTTTGTTACAAAATATTTAGACATTTATTAACTCGTATTACGTTAGGCAGCTAATACATCTGTGTGTTATATATTTTAATGGCTATTTTACAAGGGCGCTTCGGAAACGAGTATTTTGTTCACTAATCAACAACATTTAGATGATTCCTGAAATGATTCCTGAAATGTTTAACTGCTAACATAATATTACAATGAAATAAATATTTTGTTTTCACTTTGTTTACTAAAGTATAAACTTAAATCCACACAACATAATATTATTTTGTTTAACTTTTATGCAATTTTTATTTTTCAACATATGCTGTCATCTATATCACATCTGCTTGTAAATAATAGTTGAAACAAAATAAAAAAAAAACTTTAAAAATTAAAAAGTATTTAAAAAAACTATCAAAAATCAAACACAACAGACTCTAAAATGGGTACAAGATTTTTTTGGGGGGGATTTTTCATATGAAACAAAGAATTAAAAAGAAAATATATCTTTCATTTTGGGAAATACACTTTTGTGTAGTTTAATATAATGGTAACGAAAGGTTATTAAATTTAAGGAGAATTTATCAGTAAAAAAATTAATAATAAAATAATATTTAAAACTTTAATAAGGTGATTTATATAAGGGAATGACTAGGGCCAAGCAAGAAATTCTAATATTGAATGAAAAAAAATTGCGTACATACTGAAAATTAAAGTAATTGATTTATTTACGCTGTATGAATAAGATGTGAAGTCATTTATTGAGCTTTTAGAAAAAATAAGAAATACATGTACTTAATACTTATTTCTTTAGGAAAATAATGCCAAAAAAAAAAGGCATTTGCACATATATAAACTTAAACATATATATTTGTCTTAACTCATCGGAAATGGAATGTTTTAGTTGATGTTCAATGTGAAAAGAATATCATACCAATGAGAGTTTTGTTCACTTTTCGATTTTTGGAAAACCTCCATTATTACAAAACATGCCCCAGTTATTGGCTTCATAAATTCAAAAGTAAATACGTAGATAGATTGAAAGGTCAACGCATCTTAAAACTTATAGGTAGACAAGCTTTGACAACTAAGATCAAGTTTCTATATTAATTGCATAACTATTTTTACTGTAGTTGCAAACATTTGTATGCGTTTTAAACTGTATGATAAATTCATCTAACTGAATGTTTTTCGGTATATTTTTAGTAAACCTATCATGCATACAAAGGCTACTAACTAAATTCCTTATCTAAATACGAGCAGTCAGTTTAACAGGTATTTGGCTTCTGCGCAAAGTCCCTACACGGCTCAATAGTTCACATGCCAAGTTAGAGTGTAATGATTGTCTTTCGCATGTGAATCTACAATAGATTTGATGAAAATGGAGCATCGTTCAATGATTTCAATTCTTTTACTAGAGAAGGGAAAACACAGAAGGGATTTTGGAAAAGGGGAAAAATGTTTATGGGAAGACAATAAATTAAACACTGTAAAATTACGAATTCGCCCAATGAAAAAAATTGTAAGTGACTTTCCATGTTTTATCTATGTTATTCAGTAGATACTACAGGCAGATTTAAAATTCATCGACCAAATGAACAATTCAAATTTGAAGTAGGCAGTGGACTGATAACACCGACTAGAACTTTTCTTATACCATTATCTACATTATAATGTCTCAGTCTAAATAAATGATATTTTATAGTAATTTCATACACTAATAAGTGTGAGAAATTCCAATGTTTATTAGAATTCCTCTGCTTCATACTACCAATATATGAAGCGAAATCTGTGCTCAAACAGTTTAAATGAGCAGGTGAATCGATTGAAGATGATTCTTGTTCTTTCCCACCAAATGAAGTTGGAAATTAAGAAACACGTGTAAGGAAGTGGAAAATAATGCAAAGTAGGAGTCAAGGTCTTAGTTATTATTCACGAACAGGAATTTCAGGTGGTAAGTTTTAATATTTCTGAGAAAGTTATTCTGTTTCTGGATGATTAGTTTCCATGAGTACATAGAATGTTGACTCCAGCACAGAATTTAAATATTGCTGAAGTCAGCAAGCAAAATGAAGAACTCTAAAGAGAAATGGAAATTAATTTCGTTAAAATTGTGACGGGTGATGAAACGCGAGTACACCTCTTGAAACTGGAAGACAATTAAGAGTTGGCTTGTTATACTTCTGAGCAATACTTTTATGCGCAAAAGTGGCTAAATGGCCTAATCACAAGGACCCAAAGTGAGCAAAGTTGTTAGGGGATGGACAGACAATGAACAGCTGTTAATGAAACAATGGAAGACTATCATCAAGGATATCTGGCGTGTTCTTTAACGAGCACAGGATATGGCTCTCCTGCATGTGGAAACTGAATGATATTGCGCACTGTAGCTTTGATGTTTCTGCGCAACATTGTTAAACAGGATAATAAAAATATTTTATATTTCAAGCAGATCACTTGCTATGGATGTTAGATTGAAAGTGAAGCCTATCAGTAAACTATTGCCAAAAAGATCTGTGAGGAAAATAGATCAGCACAGCAGAGACATTCATCAGAAAGGCACTGTGATGCAGAAAGAAAATCTACAATTCTTTATCTAAGATTCTCAGTAGCGATGCACGCTAATTGCTTCGCCACTTTGATGAGATGTGGGAGCATGGCCCAAGTTATCCACTCTTTCCAACAACAATGTTCCAGTACAATAGGTTTGGAGAGTTCAAACTGCTGTGAGGAATGTGACTTTAAAGGTTTAATTACACAGCATATTATATATATCCGAGATCTATAGAGATTAATTCCTGTTCTACTTGTCCTGAAAACATGCAAACTTTCTTGCTTAACTTTTCAGAAAATGGCTAGCTCAAAACGATCTTTCTGAATGGACTTTTCTGTAAGAAAAAAAATGTTGAATTTTACTTAGTGATCTGCGAATCGGTAATCAACTTTCTTATGATTTTTTTTTTGTTTCTGAAATTTAGTTCAATAAACTATTACTTTGTTGGCATTAATTTTGCTATTTTTAACTATATGTCATTATTCCAACACAATATATATTATATAAACTTTCTTCGAATTCTTTTCTTACTCTAGTTTTATTTCCTAGCATTGGCAATTAGGTCTAACTATGCTAAGCTGCTGAATAGCCTCACCTTTTCTGTTAGGCAGATTAGACAGCTGTTCAGAGCAGCATATCTTCCATAGTCGATAATATTTCATGAGAGCAAATTGTCATTAATACTCAATAAAACAAAAATTAAGTATTGCAGAAAAAAGATCTACTAATGGTAAATAAAATAATATAAAAAATATAATAAAAAAGATCTACTAATGGTAAACTTAGTCCATTATTTTCCATTATACCTCTTTAAACTTGCATTTAAGCTTGATTTTGATTTGTGCAGTTAAGCTCAAAATTATTTTATTGTGTTAAAACATTAAAATATATATAATTCTACATTGACCTTGCAGTTTATATATTTAATTAACAAATTTCTTATTGTAATTTGGACATTAATAATTAATCCGCTGAATAAGTGTATGGCGGAAAATTATTTGTTTGCGTAGGGCAAACTTGGGCAAACGTTTTAGCTGAAGGGCAGCAGAGAAAACTGAAATGGACGGGTGAGGTCGCCAAAGAAACTGACATGGAAATATATAATCGTTAACGTATATGTAACTAACATACACAATATATAGTATATAAACTTATATATCTAAAGTGAAACATAAGCAATATAATATTATTGGAATTAAATATTTTAATGAGAATTCGCTTCGCCGAAGTTGTCTTAATATCTTCTATACATTGTTTTATCTCTGTTACAATTTATTTGCCAGCAGTTGTTCGCAGACCGCACAATGCGGTAGTTTGCCCATGCCTGGCCTTAGGTGATATGAAACATTAAAGTGCTTCTGCTCTGAATTATTAATAAAATAGCAAAGTTAAATAAAGTAATGAAAATAAAACAAATGAGTCTTAAAGAAGCTGAAATAATATCAGTTGCAACCAAATTTATGAAATATTGGCCTGAAACCGATACTTGGAAAGAATTGAAAAATTTCTTTGCCATTGTGATTGAGAAACATTATAATATTCTAAGCAACTATTAAGAATTATAAATCTTAAATTGTCCAAAAAATTTATATTAAAGTAAGTTAAAGTAATGCAACTGTTGAGCCATTAATTACACTATTTTAGTAAAATAGTGCATACTTCAAATTTCATTTGTAGATATTTGTCAACAACTTGAAATCCGTTTATGATATCTTTTCGAAAGCACAGATTCAACACAGAATGTCACAATTTGTTGCGCTGAACTAATTAAAAATATTCCGTAGGAAACTCGTACTAATATCGACTCGGAAAGCATAATTTTAAGAAACTTCGCTAAACATGGCTTCCGTGTGGCGATTTCAGGAAAATATTTTACGAATTCGATCTAATTTGAAATTATTATGTTTAACATTTAATTCTGAATTCGTAGTTGAGGAAATGTACTTTTCGACCTTGTAGAAACACTAAATATGTTAAGATGTTACTTTGTATACAGAGAACAAAAAATGTATAAGAGCTTAGATTTTAAAAATTATTAATTATAAAGGGAAGAATGTACTCTCCTGCCAAGAGGATGTAGATAATCTACAAGCTCTGTTGCGCTCGTCCTGATTTCTCATACAACATATAAACGCAGACCCAGAGACATGTCCGCTGGTTGTACGCTAATCGTTACTAGGTATAATCTAAATACAAGAAAGGAAGTTAATCAATAACATTTCAAGAAAAGGTTCGGGAATTTATTTTTATGCTAAACAATTATGAAGGAATATTCAGATTGTAATCTTAGGTAGCTGTTTTGTACACTATAAGTTTTTTATATTACTACATTTAACAAAGTTTAAAATTACGATGTAATGCAATTATAATTTGCTATTTATACTATATATCAACATTTTGTGATAAATTGGAAATATAATATAAATTGACACCTGGACAGAGTATTTTGAATTTTTTCTAATTTCTTGGTTTCTTATGGGAATTGTTATTATTATTAATTCCTGAAGTTGTGTTGTTTTGTTACAAACCTGATGTTCCAATTTCCTGCTCTTTTTGGTGTTGTATAATTATTATTGATGATTATTAAATGCGTTGGATAAAAGAGCACAGTAATCACGCAGCATCTAGCATCAAAGTACATTTCACGCAGCAACAGTTAATTAAGTGGGTGTTTAAATCAAAAGTAAATTCGTAAACCGTTAAGAGATAGTTATTCAAACGAAACAGTTCCCAAAATCTAGAATAATGTAATATATCTAAAAAAAATTGAAATTTGGCCGTAAATCTTCAGTAATTTACCCGATTCGAAAGAAAAAAATTGAAATTTGAAAGTGACCCGATTTTAGAAGAACACTGAATCCATTGGAATTCAATCGATTCATGAAGTCCATTCGAATCGAATCTAGAAGATTCTCAGATATCTACTATACTAAGATTTCCCTCATGACAAATAAAGTGGAAATTTAATTGAATGACAAAATCCAGATGCTCCGCAATTCAAGGACTGCACGCCATCTATAGGGATAATGCCAAAATCTCCACTACCTACGGTCGAAGGCAAGACAGCACCATATAGATACAGCTCACCCCACGACTACCTATGGCGAACAGTACTACAGAAGTAAAGTTCATCCATCGGTCAAAACCTAAATTTAATCTATGCCCCGGTTAGCCACAAACAAGGATAATGTAAATAATAAGAATATAACCAATAAGAATATTGGTTATGTAAATAATATTGAGAATAAAGCTTCGTGCATGATTAATAGAAGGGAGGAGTAGGAACAGAGAGGTGGCCGGAAACCCAAGGCTTAAGTGGGGTAATGATGACATAAAAACTATGATCGAGGATAATCCGAATATTCCTAATCATTTAAATTCTCCTTATCATGCTTCTACGGACAGTGTTAAATGACTTTAAATATGATTTAATTACTTAAGCTTTTATGTCAAACTATAATTTTGATATTCACTTTTAAATTATACATCCCAACACTTAGGAGGAACTGACGACCCATAACCACCAGAAGCACCAACCAGACATCGTCAATGCGTCCGTGTCCAGGTTGATAATTTATTAAGTGGTCTTAATGGAAATTTTGTCAACATTTTTCTCTGCTTTTTTTAAAAATAATCTGGCTCTGAACACTTAGGTTTGATAGACAACTACTGCTAACTAATCCAGGAAAATCTTAGGGGTCCACACAGTAGGAGAGCTTGGGTTTGAGAGAAATTACTGTTTGGAAAATAATGTGAGATTATGTCCTTTGCTGGCGTCCACGGGTTATCTGGCGTTGAAATCGCCAAGAGTTGTATCTGCTACTGTTTCTTGAACAGCAAAGTTTTGGTAGTTGCAAAGATCAATTTTTCTTCCTCTCTCACATTTTCCTCTCAGAGTTGTGGCGGAATTGTAATCTGCAGTTCTCAGGTTAGAGTCAGCACTATGCCAGATCTGAGATTTATCTCCGCTAAACCACATCCTACCCTCAGTCAATAAGTGGAAATCACTGGGCTTGGAAATATCACCGTTCGTTGGATGGGATATTAAGCCGTGACCCTGTGTTCAGGAGAGTCATACTCTGTGCTAAGGGATGCCCAATGGGTTACCTTTCCCAACCTTTTCTGAGCATTCGCGGTTCCTGTGACCTTTTTTACGAATAGTTCTATTATTTACGGTTAAATAAAACTGCAACTTTGAGGAAAGTAAAAATCGAATTTTTTTGTGATTTTTCTGATTCCTCTTCGTAAAGTTGAAAATCCCGAAACTAATCCATATTTTGTTCCATGCTGTCCCTTCTTAATAAAAATGAAATGTGAAGATATGGAAAATTTTATGTGAAAAGTAGTAACTTTTCCTTCACCGAAGCCAGCAGAATGTTTGCACATTTGAAACATAAAAAGGGGAAAATTACAGTGAATCTAGTTCTAAGGTTTTTCACAGCAAAACAGTATTAGAAACGAGGCGACAAGAACACCACCCAACCTTTTGAACAAATGGACTGAAGAAGGACTCTGAACTAGATATCATCAACGAATTTTGAACTTGAACAGAGCTAAAATGTATTTTGATTTCATGTTTATGACTTCTTTTTATACCTTCCTTTTGCTATCTTGAAGAAGAATAATCACATGAAAAAACTTTCCTTTAGTCTGATGATGCAGACGTATGCACTGGGATAGCCTTCAGGCTAATGGGTCGATTTCGACTAATAAATATTCAGTATAAATACTGCTCTTTGTAATCACTTGAATGAAATTAAATGAGCAGTAAAGCCCTACTTTTATTCTTGTATAGCTATATTTGGTCACAATAAGTATTGTTTAAACTGTCTGTGATAATCTTTTTTTTTTGGTGTTTTTATCAATACCGAATGTGCAAGGTGTATTGCCAATCATTTATAACAAAAGGCCTGCTAACGTAAACAAATATGGGTGGTAGGAAAATATTAACTCACCTATAACTTTTTCCCGAGAGATGACATAACCGCTTCATCTTTGTGTGCCACTCAGCAGGTTCCTCTATTCCGATTGGTTCTTCCACTGTTTTTTTTTTTAATGTCATGAGTAGTTTTAAACCAATAGTAGCCTGACTTGTTTACATTAATCGTCGTATATTATTACATTAAAACCTTCTGGTGTCATATGTATTACATTGAAATTACTACAGTGAAACATTACATAAAATTCCATGAAATATATATTGCGATTTATTTCATTAAAATTTTCAAAGACTTCACTTTATATGCGTTAAACTCTGTGTTAGTGATGACGTTTATTAACATAGACGTGCAGCAAGTTTTTAAAGGAGCAACACTAAACATTTCTAGTCCACACTTTGGTCAAATAAATTTAGCTCTTCCTTAAAATGAGTCGTGAATTTCATGAATTATTTTGAAAAGCATTTTTTAGCCCTCAATATATTGGAATATATAGAAGAGGGGGGGGGGGAAATTGAATGGAATTTGCATTGCTGTATAACATTTTCCTCCTACGTTTTAGAGGTATCTTAAAAATTTCTTACAAAATGCATGAAATATGCATAAGTTTAATACTTTTTGTCTCCATTACCCTCAGTAACATTCTCAAAGGGGACAATGGCTCCCTTGCCCCCCCCCCCCCCCACCTACCTCCGGCCCTGCTGAGCGCTAAATTCAAATAAATCTTCTACATCAGACTTTTAGGAGGACAATTATACATGCAATTAAATGCAATTGTAATCGAGAATAAAATATGTTTTTATATGACGGAATACATCCCGTACTAAAGCAATTACGACAAATCATTGAATATTAAAAAAAAGATATTTATAAGTCTGAAAAAATAAATTTTGGCACAACTGGTTTGTCTCAATGAAATTATGGATGGACGTTTTCAGAAAAATTAACTGTAGGTATACATATGAATACAAGAAATATAGAAACAAAACCAAAATTATTTTATTACACAACCTTAGACAAACAGCAACAAAATCTTTTTGATATATTTAGGATTATATTATGAAATATTTTATAAATGCTAAATTAAACTGTTTTCTGACATTTGCAAAAAAAAGTATTAATGTTTTTATTGCTTGAAATAGAATAACCAGTGACTTTCTTTCTGAAACTATATAGGACTGAAATATTTGTACTTTTGCAAGTTTGTTATCAACATGTTTTACAATAATAACCTTACGAAATAAGATTTCGTTCCATGCATAATGAAATTTAAGCCATCCTTAAAGTTAATAAGTAATTATCATTATATTATTTCGCTTTCAGGAGAGCATGCATCGAAACTGGAAGCTAAATTTCAGTAAGACGGTCGAAATCAGAACTTAAAAGTCACTACAGAACTTACTATTTTTAGCGGATGTAAAATTCAATTTTGATATAAAAATTTACATTTCTAATCACGACAGAAAGTTAAATTTCACGTACCGTTCTCTCGACTGCCATATTTTTGATAATTGACCCATGAGTAGAATAATTTCTGATTTTCATCGATTGAATTTCCAGTATTATGTTAGCACATTATTATTTACACATCATCGCTATCATCGGTTATTTATATGCATTTACCTGATCGTGAGAAGAATTCATTTTAGGAAGTATTTTGTTGTGACATAATTAAATATCCAATGGTAACTAACCAATGACTGGTTTTCCAGCAGTAATAACAAAATTACTGACATATTTTGATAAATAGAAAGCAGTAGGTTTTATATGGGTCGAAGAAGATAGCATTACCTATATAATTCGGTTCTAATCGTCAGGAAAATATTATTTACTTTCGACCACTGGAACTGGATCACGTGTGATCACTTCATCATCAGTTGGTAAGATTTCATTAAATTTTAAATGCCAACTTTACCGTCCTATTGATTTTGTGGAACGATGGTGAATAAAGTGCTGTAATATCTTTCTATACTCTTAAAACCAAGATAAAAGACAAATTCACGTAAGATATGATTTTCTTTATATTATTTATTTATGATGAGATTATATTACACTTATTTTTATGTACATTAAAATATTTTCTTTTACTTTCCACAGAACATTGCAAATGAGTTTTATTTACTATAAGGCTTAAGTTTTACAATATAATCTAAATAAAAAGAACATTTATGGTTAATATATATATATTCAGTTCTCCTATTTATTTTTATCACATAAAATTGATTATAGTATAATGAACATTTTTGAAAACAGTTGATTTAAAACACCCAACCAGTTCAGGAAAGAAGCTGAATTTTATATTATATATCGGTAGCAGAGGCTCCAAAGCACTAATCTTGGGCAAACCGAGAAGCAGGTTAAAAATCTCTGACAGTTAAACTACATTTTTTTCGATGCAAGGGTTTTTAACTCTGGACAATTTTAAGAACTTCTAAAGGGTTTTGATAGTCCCGATTTATAGAGTATGCATCGGTTATCGGAGATTTGTGTAACTAGAAATACTATGATACCGAAAATTTTAAATAATTAGAGCAAAAAGTATTATTATTATTATTAAAGAAATATCTGTAATATCACTTTTTTGTCGTATTTATGCCCAGAAAATGATCATTCTAGCAGAAAGGGGAAAATTATTCAGTTATCATAGGAGCATGAAGCTCTGAACATTTCTGTGCAATTAATCTCTTAAACACAAATCTTTACTTTTCGATAGTTAATAAAATCCACCTGCACATTATTTAGTAAGTGGCTTTGTATAAAACAGGTTTCGCCTCCTCTCAAAGTTTTAATGAGCTTTCATGTACAACATTGCTCTTTAATGTTTCAATGTGTCAAGATTAATTTGGTTGAAAAGTACAGAAAGAAGTGGCGAAACGCGTTTTCTTTGGGGTTCACAATATGCTTATAAATGAAATTTACGGAGAGGTATTTAAACTGTTCCAAAGCAGTTTCACAATGAAAACGAACAGCTAGCTGTAATATATGAGAAAGTAAACTAGAATTATTTGTTAAGCAACTATGGGAAAAAAAAAAGGTTCCATAACAGGTAGCTAAATAGAGTTTAGACGATTCTTAGATCATGCCAGCCTATTACAAGTGCATATTTGTCATAATCGCTATTATATCTGAAAACAAGAATGAGACTTAACTTAATCTACGAAAGAAACCTTTCATAATATGAGAATCCGTGTTTTGTGTTTTAAGCGACGTTTTCCCAAGGGATATGAAGTAGTCAATTAGATGTGCTGTAGAATCCAGGTATCTGCTCCTATGAGACTGTTCTTTTGTCCCCAGGCTTTCTTCAAAGGTTTTGTCTCGAAACATATAAAGCGTTGTCTCCTACAAGGAAGGCTGATGCATAATGGGCCTCCATCCTGTTGCATTGGGACCGAACTTGTACACCAGCCTTCGTCCAAATACGGGAAGAAGGACTTGGCTCTTGTAATAATACCTACAGAGGGAAAAGATTTATAGCATGTTAATATGTAAAGTCCATAATTAGTAGGTATTATAACAATTATTACGAATGTTTGTAAGTTAGTTATGTTAGTTTGTGGATATGTATATATACCTATAGTGAATCATTCATACCTTTTCCTAACTTCTCAGGCGAAATACAAGTAAAATTTATAAATTGTCATTCATATGGAAGAAATTCGGCTTTGGTACCTCAGAGGCAAATGTCTTGTACAACCTAGAACAAGGAAAGTGTTAGCAGAAAAAATTATTTCCGCAGAAGAGAGTTCCTATTTTGTCACCTCCTGAATATATTGTCAGGTCAGAGTTGTTCCCGCTCCCTCCCCTGCATCATTTACTCCTGGAGGGGGAAAGCAAATCAATGTTTCAAGATGCAAATGTTTAGGTCGAGCCTTCCATTAATGAGAACAATTGTGAATGAACATCATAGCATAATACAAATAAAGATACCCGAAAATAAAACGAAAGAAATTTATTATTAAAAGCACATGTAAAAATATATATTTTTTCATATTAATAAATAAAAATCAATAGTATGCTTTCAAAAGCAAAAGAAAACGAAATGTAACGAATCTTGATTAACACATGAATTAGCGAATAGAGATGTCCATAACAACATCAGAAAGAGAAGCTTCAGGCAGCCATAGGCTATGGAGGCCCAACCAGACTGCAAAATAGAGTTCTCCAAACGCATCTGTTGTGAGCTAGAGCTCTGCCTTTGGCTACAGTAGTCTAATTTTAAAGAGATCATGTTTGAGACTGTCAGCTCACAGCATCCTTTTTTTTCTGATGCCTTTAGGCACACTGTTCATAACACTATTCACTAATCTATAGTTAAGCATACAGGCAACTTGGCCAAAACAACGGAGTCTCTCTCTGCACAATATGCTGCTCAAAGAAGGTTGCCAACTGCTTCCCTAAATCTCATCATAATTTACAAGATCAAACCAACCAATGCCCAAGATAATGCATAAACATCTAGAATCAAATACATTAAGTTTCCTGTTATCTTATTTACGAAGAATCCATGTTTCGCTAGCATAACTAACTTGAGAGAGGACCAAGCTATTGTAGAGGCGAATTTTAGTCTTTAGGTGTATACGCCAATTTTTCCACACTTTGCAGAGATTCTTAAGCGTCCCAGCAGCAATCTCTATTCTTCTGTTTGTTTCATTCCGTACATAGTAAGAACTTTTAATGGCATAAGTAAAGCAAATTTGATGTAGTTTCCGATTGGAGTTCGCCATTAATGTTAAACTTTAACATTTTCCTGCTCTGAACGCTTAATAGAATTTCTATTTTCAAATCCCGCACGACCGAAGTAACGAATGTAGAAGAGAAGGTTAATTGTGTGCTAAGATTGACAGAATTCAAGAGTATAATAGCAGAAAGAAGAAAGTGTACTGCCTATTACAACAAAAATGCGAACGATGTATCGCGTAGGAACTCAACTGCAAAAGAGGTGAAGAAATCAGGTACATATCCAGGATTTAGTTTCAGGAAGTGCGGGGGGGGGGGGGTCTGAAAGTAAGACTTGAGTAAGTTTTCTCAATTGATAAAATATTCCACCGGACAGGAAAGGTTTAAATGAGATTTTTAAATGAAATTTTATAGCTTTTTTTAATTTATTTCTAGTGTTTCAGACATATGATACGGGGCTAAAATGAAATTATTGAAATACAACTTTTTTGTATTTCAGAGCAGGTACACAAGTTTGAGATTTCGTATAACACGATCCGAGGGCTGGGCAGAGGGTCTGGAACCCCTATCCCCCCCCCCCCCTCTGTACATCCCTGGAAGAAGTTTACAGAAACAAGGTTTACGAATGACAAATCACGATATGAAGACCTAAAGTCAGCGAAGAGAGTGTTGAAGTTGTGGAAGAAGCATTGCTGAGAAGCCCCAGAAAATCATTCAAGTGTGCACAGTGGCGACACTAATTCTTTATGGGTCATCATCATCATCGACATCCTCAAGCAGCCATGGGCTACGGAGGTCCAACCAGACCGTTCAATTTAGTTCTCCAAGCAAGTCTATCCTGAGCTATATCTACTGCATCTGGCCACTGCACACCAATTCTAACAAGGTCCTGTTTGACATTGTCTGCCCACCGCATCCTAGGTCTCCCCTTCTTTCTGAGGCCTTTAGGCACACTGTTCACAACCCTATTCGCCAATCTATAATTATTCATACGGGCAACATGGCCAAACCAGCGGAGTCTCTCTCTGCACAATATGCTGCTTAAAGGAGATTGCAAACTCCTTTGCCTAACCTCATCATTAGTTACAAAGTTGAACCACCTAATGCCCAAGATACTGTGTAAGCATCTGGAATCAAAAGCATCTAGTTTCCTGTTATCTTGTTTACAAAGTGTCCACGTTTCACTACCATAACTAACCCTAGAAAGAACCAAACTATTATAAAGTCTAATTTTAGTCTTTAGGTGTATACGCCTATTTCTCCACACTCTCCATAGATTCTTAAAAGTCCCGGCAGCAGTACCTATTCGTCTGTTAATCTCATGCCGCACATCAACAGTATCTGTTAAATAGCTCCCAAGATAATTAAACTGTGACACCTGCTCAAGACTGCAACCATTCAGATTAACTGAATCACAGCCTGCCTGACCAATTTTCATCATTTTAGTTTCCTCTCTGTTTATAACCAAACCTACTCTACTACCAGTCTCATCAACAGCTCGAATGAAAGAGTTCATCTCATCAACATCATTTGCCAAAAGTGCTAAATCATCAGCATAATCTAAATCAGAGAATTTTGTATTTTCAGACCATTTAAGGCCAAAATCTTTCCCTTGAAGTGAATTTCGCATAACATAATCAATAACCAAGCTGAAGAGAAAAGGAGACAAAATGCACCCTTGTCGAACACCAGAAGTAATGCTAAACCAATTGCTACAAGCCTTACCAACTCTCACTCACGACTCAGTGTTATTATAGAGAGCTTTCATTAGGTTAACTAACTTGTCTGGTATACCATATGATTCCACAATCAACCACAGATTATGACGATCAACAGAGTCGAAAGCCTTTGTGAAATCAACAAAGCTAGCAACCAAAGGTTTCTGAAACTCTAAACATTTCTCAAGAATCTGCCTAAGTGAAAATATCTGATCCACACATCCCCTATCACTTCTGAATAGACATTGCTCATCACGCAATTGACTGTCAACCAGATTCTTAATTCTATTAAGCACAATCATGGAAAGAACTTTACCTGGAACAGAGAGTAGGCTGATACCCCTATAGTTATCACAAGAATTGCGATCACCTTTTTTGAAAATAGGGATAACAATAGCTCTGGTAAAATCCTTAGGAACCATGCTTTTATCATAAAAGATATTCAGAATTTCAGTCATCCAAGTGGTATCCGAAACATTCCCAGCTCTAAGCATTTCCGTAGTAATTTCATCTACCCCTGGGGATTTATGTAGTTTAAGTTTAGAAGCAGCCAAAATAACTTCAGATTGTGTTATAGGGCCAACATTAAAGCCACCAATGCATCTATCATCATTGCAAACAATGGGAGGAGAACTAACTACATTGTTTAGAACATCACTGAAATGCTCAGCCCACCTAGCCATGACAGAATCCTCCCCTTCTATAACCTTACCTTGTTTATCCTTCAATCCGTGTATGCCTGTCCGTTTTCTACCACACAAAACATGTTAGCTTTCTGCTGTTATGCTGTCTAACTGCTTCCTCGGCTTTGTGAGCCAAGCCATCAAGCCAAAGATTCTTATCAGCAGCTAACTGATCCTTTACACGATTATTAAGCTCTCTGTAACGCTTTCTATTAGGACTAGTAGGGTATTGATTAAGGATATTCCTGCAGTTCTTTCTTTCCAAAAAAGCTCAAGTGCCTTATCACTCAGATAATTCTGTCTCCTCTGCTCCTTTTTTTTTCCTAAAAGAGTACTGTTAGTGTCCAAAAAAGCCTGTTTAAAATGATCCTATTCTTCCTCAACGTCAGTAGTAAGCATACCATGACTGTCATAATGATTAAGTAACCTATCATGGTAAGCTTTGGCTATAACTGGATCTTTCAGAGCTTCAGTATTAAAAGTAAATTTTTTAACCCTAGCACAACACTTTTTAAGTTTAAGTTGCAAGACACTTTTAACAAGATAATGATCAGATCCAATTTCAGCTCCCCTATATGCCCTGGTATTCTTAACAGAACTAGCCCATTTGCTGTTAATTAATATATAATCAATTATATTCTTATGCAGCCCATCGGGTGAAACCCATGTGTACTTTTGTATGTCGTGGTGTTTGTAATAAGTGTTAGTTATTCTGAATCCATTGAGTTTACCTACCCTACAGGAGACGTTGCCCATTGCCATTGCAGCTACCAATACCAAAAGGGCTTATTACTCCTCCCCAAAGGTCAGAGTCAGTACCAACTTTGGCATTGAAGTCACCAAGAACAAGGGTAATATCTCCTTTCTTGATAGAATTCAAAATATTGAATTCTATCAATCTGAATTGAATCAAATTCTGAAGTTGTTCATAAAACCTATCCTTCTCATCCTCATCGGCATCCTCAGTGGGTCATCACTTTATGGATCATGGTGCATAAAATTCGAGTGGACCATTATCATATAGCATAAAATTGGGATCACAATTCCAGATAGAATTCAAACCTATACTAATTGTAATGCCTTCAACCAATGATAATTGCACCTCTCAATGTTCATATCTTGAGTTAAACATTCTGAAATGAAGAGTGCACAAAATCCTCAGGGTTATTTTTCCCAAATGTCCCTACAAAATTCAAGTGTTGGAAATTTAACATAAAGAACCGTTCCATGCAATATAGATTTCAGTCCGCTGTTGAAAGAAAAAAACAAAATTCTCCAGATTTCCTAAACGAGTTGAGTTTTTCTATGAGGAGACATAGTACATTACAAGTAAATCATCCGTTACAACTGTTGCATTTGAGAACAAAGAAATCACAGATCTGACAAAGAAATTCCTCCAACGTTTCTGGCGGACTTTGAAAAAGATGCACATTTGGTCCCTATTTCTGTGAAGAAACAACATTCTGCAAAATTATCGCATTTTATCCCCGAATATTTTTCAATTAGGAGATCTCCATTAGCGTTTGGTGCAATTTTATTCAACAATATTTGTTCAACGGAAATTTGCTCAGCGAACATTTTGTCGAAAGATTGAGAAATATAGAGAAAGCTAAGGGGCGTTCTCTTCGTTAAAATGTTATCTGATGATTTGTCACTGGAGAATCAATCTCATGATTTGTCACTGGAGAGGAGTGGTGGTGGGAAACGAAGAGAGGCGACAGAAGTCTATGTTTAAGTGGAGTTAAATGCTTTTTTCCAGATCATCTACGCAGCATTTATTTCCTTTCCATTTTCACTATTCATATAAGCTAGAATCAGAGTTTTGAAGACGAGAAATTATGTTTGAAATTTAAAACTTGCCTATTTTCCCAAATTATGCAGTCTTTTCTAATCTAGTACCAAGGCCTAAACTTATATGGATGAAATGTTTTTGGGGAGAAAACCAAATGGTCAGCTCGAGACATAAGAAACCCATAACGAACCGGAATGCCGTTCCACTTTACAATTTTTTTCTTCTATTTTATTGGTTTTTCAAAACCTTGAAGTAAAATATATGTTAATAAAGTATTTCATATTTCTCACTTTCCCCCCCTCCTCCCGCTATTGGTACCACTGTTCCAAAGAGAAATTTTTGAAATGAAGAAATTTCAACCCTAAGCTTTTAGAAAAATTGTATATCATAGCTCAGCATTAATGAATAAGTTATGGTATGGTATACACATTTATGCGAAGCCAAATGCACACCATTTATCAGAATAGAAAGAAAAGCGACAGAGGAAAAGGAAAGTAAAAATTAATCCCCCCCCCCCCCCCACATACACACTCCATTGAAAACCACACCAAAACCTTTGGCACCGAAGTGAAACAATCATCTCGATAATTTTCTTCAAATAACTCTGAAATATTTTCCATCCATTAAAAAAAAAGCAATTTTTTTTCCACAAAAAAAAAGAGAAAAAAACATTACGATTTTTATATTCTATTCTCAGTAAATCAACGTGGGTATAGAAGGCAAATTATCTTGAGCCGGGTGGAATCGGAACCCACATCCTTCTGATCAGTCATCCTCTGCTATGGATATTAAACCCCATCATTGAAGAATCAGAAGCTAATCTTATAACTGCAAGTGACGGATTTTTCATTTGCAACTCTTCCCAGGCTCGGCTTCATAATCAACCAATTACTGAGCAATCGGTTGCGGAGCCATGGCTCGTATTTGCAAGTCATCTAGATAAGTCATGGCTATGGTACACAATGTGTGTGGCACCGTTAAAGACCACTACTTACGTTCTGCCATTATCGAACATTCTGAATCAATTCTTAAATCTGTCTGAATCAATTCTGAATCAAAATCCCGCTGCGTGCTGCTTCCGAGGATCTTATCACGTATATTTGCTCTTAGTGGACATTTTGCAGCAAGAAGTAATACGCCTGATACCTTAAGAAGACGAACTTCAACCAGAAGTAAAACTCACAGCCATCGTTGGACGATCGGGCGACTTGGACATTGATGCATTAGCGCAAGGGTTTGTGGATACAGTGTGGAAACGCATCCTGTTGTACCTTGTAGATTCCGAATTTGTATGTACTCTGAAATATAGAAATTAGTTTCATTAAGAAAAGGAAACTCATATAATGGCTCCTTGTGTTCTTTATCATTCATTTTAAATTTTATTATGAATAGGAGGAAGAAGTTGTCAGCCACTATAATAAAATGATTATAAGAGTGTTAAAAATAGAAGTTTATTAGAAATCCTGCCCAAATATCAAGATAACAACTGTGATGACAGAAAAATATTAGGCAGGCGTTACAAGTTACATTTGTGTAATTTAACACTCATCATTCGTCAGTTTATCGGTGACCTCCACAATTGCAGGTGTTAGTCGCTCCTTGAGGAAATGGCAAAATCTCGTTAATTTAAAAAGGAGGGTGCACGAGAAGATGAAACATTGGAAATTCTATACTATGACCCAGAAAGAGGCACTGGTGCTAAAGTACAGGTACAGGGCAGGCATTCCCTCAAATGTAATTCACGCAATGGCTAGAGAAATATTGGAAATTCGATACTATGACCCAGAAAGAGACACTAGTACTAAAAGTATAGAGGGTGGGCATTCCCTCAAATGTGTTCACACACAGCTAGAGAAATATTCGAAATTCGGTACTATGATCCTGGTGCTAAAGTCACCAGTTCTAAAGTACAGAAGACGGGCCTTCCCTCAAATGTGTTCACACACCGGTAGAAAAACATTGGAAATTCGATACCATGAACCTCAAAGAGACACCTGTGCTAAAGTACAGAGGATGGGTCTTTCCTCAAATGTATTCACACATAGCTAGAGAAATATTCGAAAATCGATACAATGATCCTGAAAGAGACACCAATGCTAAAGTACAGAGGGCAGGGCCTTACCTCAAATATATTCACACACGGCTAGAGAAATATTCGAAAATCGATACCATGATCCTGAAAGAGACACCAGTGCAAAAGTACGGAGGACGGGCCTTCCCTTAAATGTGTTCACATATGGTTAGAGAAACATTGGAAATTCGATACTATGACCTTGGAAGAGACACCAGCGATAAAGTACGGAGGACGGCCTTCCATCAAATGTGTTCACACATGGCTAGAGAAATATTCGAAAATCGATACAATGATCCTGAAAGAGACATCAGTACTATAGTACGGAGGACGGGCCTTCCCTCAAATGTGTTCATACATGGTTAGAGAAACATTGGAAATTTGATACTATGATCCTGGTGCTAAAGTACAGAGGTCGGGTCTTCCCTTAGAGTATATGTATGGTTAGAGAAACATTGGAAATTCGACACTATGACCTTGGAAGAGACACCAGCGCTAAAGTACGAAGACGGGCCTTCCCTCAAATGTATTCACACACGGCTAGAGAAATATTGGAAATTCGTTACTATGATCCAGAAAGAGACACCAGTGCTAAAGTACAGAACACGGGCTTTCCATCAAATGCGTCCACACCTGACTAGAGAAATATTCGAAAATCGATACAATGATCCTGAAAGAGACACCAGTGCTATAGTACGGAGGACGGGCCTTCCATCACATGTGTTCACACATGGCTAGAGAAATATTCGAAAATCGATACAATGATCCTGAAAGAGACATCAGTGTTATAGTACGGAGGACGGGCCTTCCCTCAAATGTATTCACACACGACTAGAGAAATATTGGAAATTCGATACTATGATCCAGAAAGAGACACCAGTGCTAAAGTGCAGAACACAGGCTTTCCATCAAATATGTTCAGACATAGCTAGAGAAATAATCAAAATTCGATACAATGATCCTGAAAGACACACCAGTGCTATAGTACGGAGGACGGGCCTTCCCTCAAATGCATTCACACACGGCTAGAGAAATATTGGAAGTTCGATACTATGATCCAGAAAGAGACACCAGTGCTAAAGTACAGAACACGGGCTTTCCATCAAATGCGTCCACAACTGACTAGAGAAATATTCGAAAATCGATACAATGATCCTGAAAGAGACACCAGTGCTATAGTACGGAGGACGGGCCTTCCATCTAATGTGTTCACACATGGCTAGAGAAATATTCGAAAATCGATACAATGATCCTGAAAGAGACGTTAGTGTTATAGTACGGAGGACGGGCCTTCCCTCAAATGTATTCACACACGGCTAGAGAAATATTGGAAATTCGATACTATGATCCAGAAAGAGACACCAGTGCTAAAGTACAGAACACGGGCTTTCCATCAAATGCGTCCACACCTGACTAGAGAAATATTCGAAAATCGATACAATGATCCTGAAAGAGACACCAGTGCTATAGTACGGAGGACGGGCCTTCCATCAAATGTGTTCACACATGGCTAGAGAAATATTCGAAAATCGATACAATGATCCAGAAAGAGACATCAGTGTTATAGTACGGAGGACGGGGCTTCCCTCAAATGCATTCACACACGGCTAGAGAAATATTGGAAATTCGATACTATGATCCAGAAAGAGACACCAGTGCTAAAGTAGAGAACACGGGCTTTCCATCAAATGCGTGCACACCTGACTAGAGAAATATTCGAAAATCGATACAATGATCCTGAAAGAGACACCAGTGCTATAGTACGGAGGACGGGCCTTCCATCAAATGTGTTCACACATGGCTAGAGAAATATTCGAAAATCGATACAATGATCCTGAAAGAGACATCAGTGTTATAGTACGGAGGACGGGCCTTCCCTCAAATGTATTCACACACGGCTAGAGAAATATTGGAAATTCGATACTATGATCCAGAAAGAGACACCAGTGCTAAAGTACAGAACACGGGCTTTCCATCAAATGCGTCCACACCTGACTAGAGAAATATTCGAAAATCGATACAATGATCCTGAAAGAGACACCAGTGCTATAGTACGGAGGACGGGCCTTCCATCAAATGTGTTCACACATGGCTAGAGAAATATTCCAAAATCGATACAATGATCCTGAAAGAGACATCAGTGCTATAGTACGGAGGGCGGGCCTTCCCTCAAATGTGTTCATACATGGTTAGAGAAACATTGGAAATTTGATACTATGACCCTGGTGCTAAAGTACAGAGGTCGGGTCTTCCCTTAGAGTATATGTATGGTTAGAGAAACATTGGAAATTCGACACTATGACCTTGGAAGAGACACCAGCGCTAAAGTACGAAGACGGGCCTTCCCTCAAATGTATTCACACACGGCTAGAGAAATATTGGAAATTCGATACTATGATCCAGAAAGAGACACCAGTGCTAAAGTGCAGAACACAGGCTTTCCATCAAATATGTTCAGACATAGCTAGAGAAATATTCGAAATTCGATACAATGATCCTGAAAGAGACACCAGTGCTATAGTACGGAGGACGGTCCTTCCCTCAAATGCATTCACACACGGCTAGAGAAATATTGGAAATTCGACACTATGACCTTGGAAGAGACACCAGCGCTAAAGTACGAAGACGGGCCTTCCCTCAAATGCATTCACACACGGCTAGAGAAATATTGGAAATTCGATACTATGATCCAGAAAGAGACACCAGTGCTAAAGTGTAGAACACAGGCTTTCCATCAAATATGTTCAGACATAGCTAGAGAAATATTCGAAATTCGATACAATGATCCTGAAAGAGACACCAGTGCTATAGTACGGAGGACGGGCCTTCCCTCAAATGCATTCACACACGGCTAGAGAAATATTGGAAATTCGATACTATGATCCAGAAAGAGACACCAGTGCTAAAGTACAGAACACGGGCTTTCCATCAAATGCGTCCACACCTGACTAGAGAAATATTCGAAAATCGATACAATGATCCTGAAAGAGACACCAGTGCTATAGTACGGAGGACGGGCCTTCCATCAAATGTGTTCACACATGGCTAGAGAAATATTCGAAAATCGATACAATGATCCTGAAAGAGACATCAGTGTTATAGTACGGAGGACGGGCCTTCCCTCAAATGTATTCACACACGGCTAGAGAAATATTGGAAATTCGATACTATGATCCAGAAAGAGACACCAGTGCTAAAGTGCAGAACACAGGCTTTCCATCAAATATGTTCAGACATAGCTAGAGAAATATTCGAAATTCGATACAATGATCCTGAAAGAGACACCAGTGCTATAGTACGAAGACGGGCCTTCCCTCAAATGCATTCACACACGGCTAGAGAAATATTGGAAATTCGATACTATGATCCAGAAAGAGACACCAGTGCTAAAGTACAGAACACGGGCTTTCCATCAAATGCGTCCACACCTGACTAGAGAAATATTCGAAAATCGATACAATGATCCTGAAAGAGACATCAGTGCTATAGTACGGAGGACGGGCCTTCCCTCAAATGTATTCACACACGGCTAGAGAAATATTGGAAATTCGATACTATGATCCAGAAAGAGACACCAGTGCTAAAGTACAGAACACGGGCTTTCCATCAAATGCGTCCACACCTGACTAGAGAAATATTCGAAAATCGATACAATGATCCTGAAAGAGACACCAGTGCTATAGTACGGAGGACGGGCCTTCCATCAAATGTGTTCACACATGGCTAGAGAAATATTCGAAAATCGATACAATGATCCTGAAAGAGACATCAGTGTTATAGTACGGAGGACGGGCCTTCCCTCAAATGTATTCACACACGGCTAGAGAAATATTGGAAATTCGATACTATGATCCAGAAAGAGACACGTGCTAAAGTGCAGAACACAGGCTTTCCATCAAATATGTTCAGACATAGCTAGAGAAATATTCGAAATTCGATACAATGATCCTGAAAGAGACACCAGTGCTATAGTACGGAGGACGGGCCTTCCCTCAAATGCATTCACACACGGCTAGAGAAATATTGGAAATTCGATACTATGATCCAGAAAGAGACACCAGTGCTAAAGTACAGAACACGGGCTTTCCATCAAATGCGTCCACACCTGACTAGAGAAATATTCGAAAATCGATACAATGATCCTGAAAGAGACATCAGTGCTATAGTACGGAGGACGGGCCTTCCCTCAAATGTATTCACACACGGCTAGAGAAATATTGGAAATTCGATACTATGATCCAGAAAGAGACACCAGTGCTAAAGTACAGAACACGGGCTTTCCATCAAATGCGTCCACACCTGACTAGAGAAATATTCGAAAATCGATACAATGATCCTGAAAGAGACACCAGTGCTATAGTACGGAGGACGGGCCTTCCATCAAATGTGTTCACACATGGCTAGAGAAATATTCGAAAATCGATACAATGATCCTGAAAGAGACATCAGTGTTATAGTACGGAGGACGGGCCTTCCCTCAAATGTATTCACACACGGCTAGAGAAATATTGGAAATTCGATACTATGATCCAGAAAGAGACACGTGCTAAAGTGCAGAACACAGGCTTTCCATCAAATATGTTCAGACATAGCTAGAGAAATATTCGAAATTCGATACAATGATCCTGAAAGAGACACCAGTGCTATAGTACGGAGGACGGGCCTTCCCTCAAATGCATTCACACACGGCTAGAGAAATATTGGAAATTCGATACTATGATCCAGAAAGAGACACCAGTGCTAAAGTACAGAACACGGGCTTTCCATCAAATGCGTCCACACCTGACTAGAGAAATATTCGAAAATCGATACAATGATCCTGAAAGAGACACCAGTGCTATAGTACGGAGGACGGGCCTTCCATCAAATGTGTTCACACATGGCTAGAGAAATATTCGAAAATCGATACAATGATCCTGAAATAGACATCAGTGTTATAGTACGGAGGACGGGCCTTCCCTCAAATGTATTCACACACGGCTAGAGAAATATTGGAAATTCGAAACTATGAACCAGAAAGAGACACCAGTGCTAAAGTACAGAACACGGGCTTTCCATCAAATGCGTCCACACCTGACTAGAGAAATATTCGAAAATCGATACAATGATCCTGAAAGAGACACCAGTGCTATAGTACGGAGGACGGGACTTCCATCAAATGTGTTCACACATGGCTAGAGAAATATTCGAAAATCGATACAATGATCCTGAAAGAGACATCAGTGCTATAGTACGGAGGACGGGCCTTCTCTCAAATGTGTTCATACATGGTTAGAGAAACATTGGAAATTTGATACTATGACCCTGGTGCTAAAGTACAGAGATCGGGTCTTCCCTTAGAGTATATATATGGTTAGAGAAACATTGGAAATTCGACACTATGACCTTGGAAGAGACACCAGCGCTAAAGTACGAAGACGGGCCTTCCCTCAAATGTATTCACACACGGCTAGAGAAATATTGGAAATTCGATACTATGATCCAGAAAGAGACACCAGTGCTAAAGTGCAGAACACAGGCTTTCCATCAAATATGTTCAGACATAGCTAGAGAAATATTCGAAATTCGATACAATGATCCTGAAAGAGACACCAGTGCTATAGTACGGAGGACGGGCCTTCCCTCAAATGCATTCACACACGGCTAGAGAAATATTGGAAATTCGATACTATGATCCAGAAAGAGACACCAGTGCTAAAGTACAGAACACGGGCTTTCCATCAAATGCGTCCACACCTGACTAGAGAAATATTCGAAAATCGATACAATGATCCTGAAAGAGACACCAGTGCTATAGTACGGAGGACGGGCCTTCCCTCAAATGTATTCACACACGGCTAGAGAAATATTGGAAATTCGATACTATGATCCAGAAAGAGACACCAGTGCTAAAGTACAGAACACGGGCTTTCCATCAAATGCGTCCACACCTGACTAGAGAAATATTCGAAAATCGATACAATGATCCTGAAAGAGACACCAGTGCTATAGTACGGAGGACGGGCCTTCCATCAAATGTGTTCACACATGGCTAGAGAAATATTCGAAAATCGATACAATGATCCTGAAAGAGACATCAGTGTTATAGTACGGAGGACGGGCCTTCCCTCAAATGTATTCACACACGGCTAGAGAAATATTGGAAATTCGATACTATGATCCAGAAAGAGACACGTGCTAAAGTGCAGAACACAGGCTTTCCATCAAATATGTTCAGACATAGCTAGAGAAATATTCGAAATTCGATACAATGACCCTGAAAGAGACACCAGTGCTATAGTACGGAGGACGGGCCTTCCCTCAAATGCATTCACACACGGCTAGAGAAATATTGGAAATTCGATACTATGATCCAGAAAGAGACACCAGTGCTAAAGTACAGAACACGGGCTTTCCATCAAATGCGTCCACACCTGACTAGAGAAATATTCGAAAATCGATACAATGATCCTGAAAGAGACACCAGTGCTATAGTACGGAGGACGGGCCTTCCATCAAATGTGTTCACACATGGGTAGAGAAATATTCGAAAATCGATACAATGATCCTGAAAGAGACATCAGTGTTATAGTACGGAGGACGGGCCTTCCCTCAAATGTATTCACACACGGCTAGAGAAATATTGGAAATTCGATACTATGATCCAGAAAGAGACACCAGTGCTAAAGTACAGAACACGGGCTTTCCATCAAATGCGTCCACATCTGACTAGAGAAATATTCGAAAATCGATACAATGATCCTGAAAGAGACACCAGTGCTATAGTACAGAGGACGGGCCTTCCCTGAAATGTATTCACACACGGCTAGAGAAATATTGGAAATTCGATACTATGATCCAGAAAGAGACACCAGTGCTAAAGTACAGAACACGGGCTTTCCATCAAATGCGAACACACCTGACTAGAGAAATATTCGAAAATCGATACAATGATCCTGAAAGAGACACCAGTGCTATAGTACGGAGGACGGGCCTTCCATCAAATGTGTTCACACATGGCTAGAGAAATATTCGAAAATCGATACAATGATCCTGAAAGAGACATCAGTGTTATAGTACGGAGGACGGGCCTTCCCTCAAATGTATTCACACACGGCTAGAGAAATATTGGAAATTCGATACTATGATCCAGAAAGAGACACGTGCTAAAGTGCAGAACACAGGCCTTCCATCAAATGTGTTCACACATGGCTAGAGAAATATTCGAAAATCGATACAATGATCCTGAAAGAGACATCAGTGTTATAGTACGGAGGACGGGCCTTCCCTGAAATGTATTCACACACGGCTAGAGAAATATTGGAAATTCGATACTATGATCCAGAAAGAGACACCAGTGCTAAAGTACAGAACACGGGCTTTCCATCAAATGCGTCCACACCTGACTAGAGAAATATTCGAAAATCGATACAATGATCCTGAAAGAGACACCAGTATTATAGTACGGAGGACGGGCCTTCCATCAAATGTGTTCACACATGGCTAGAGAAATATTCGAAAATCGATACAATGATCCTGAAAGAGACATCAGTGTTATAGTACGGAGGACGGGCCTTCCCTCAAATGTATTCACACACGGCTAGAGAAATATTGGAAATTCGATACTATGATCCAGAAAGAGACACCAGTGCTAAAGTGCAGAACACAGGCTTTCCATTAAATGTGTTCAGACATAGCTAGAGAAATATTCGAAATTCAATACAATGATCCTGAAAGAGACACCAGTGCTATAGTACGGAGGACGGGCCTTCCATCAAATGTATTCACACACGGCTAGAGAAATATTGGAAATTCGATACTATGATCCAGAAAGAGACACCAGTGCTAAAGTACAGAACACGGGCTTTCCATCAAATGAGTCCACACCTGACTAGAGAAATATTCGAAAATCGATACAATGATCCTGAAAGAGACACCAGTGCTATAGTACGGAGGACGGGCCTTCCATCAAATGTGTTCACACATGGCAAGAGAAATATTCGAAAATCGATACAATGATCCTGAAAGAGACATCAGTGTTATAGTACGGAGGACGGGCCTTCCCTCAAATGTATTCACACACGGCTAGAGAAATATTGGAAATTCGATACTATGATCCAGAAAGAGACACGTGCTAAAGTGCAGAACACAGGCCTTCCATCAAATGTGTTCACACATGGCTAGAGAAATATTCGAAAATCGATACAATGATCCTGAAAGAGACATCAGTGTTATAGTACGGAGGACGGGCCTTCCCTGAAATGTATTCACACACGGCTAGAGAAATATTGGAAATTCGATACTATGATCCAGAAAGAGACACCAGTGCTAAAGTGCAGAACACAGGCTTTCCATCAAATGCGTCCACACCTGACTAGAGAAATATTCGAAAATCGATACAATGATCCTGAAAGAGACACCAGTGCTATAGTACGGAGGACGGGTCTTCCATCAAATGTGTTCACACATGGGTAGAGAAATATTCGAAAATCGATAGAATGATCCTGAAAGAGACATCAGTGCTATAGTACGGAGGACGGGCCTTCCCTCAAATGTATTCACACACGGCTAGAGAAATATTGGAAATTCGATACTATGATCCAGAAAGAGACACCAGTGCTAAAGTACAGAACACGGGCTTTCCATCAAATGCGTCCACACCTGACTAGAGAAATATTCGAAAATCGATACAATGATCCTGAAAGAGACACCAGTGCTATAGTACGGAGGACGGGCCTTCCATCAAATGTGTTCACACATGGCTAGAGAAATATTCGAAAATCGATACAATGATCCTGAAATAGACATCAGTGTTATAGTACGGAGGACGGGCCTTCCCTCAAATGTGTTCATACATGGTTAGAGAAACATTGGAAATTTGATACTATGACCCTGGTGCTAAAGTACAGAGGTCGGGTCTTCCCTTAGAGTATATATATGGTTAGAGAAACATTGGAAATTCGACACTATGACCTTGGAAGAGACACCAGCGCTAAAGTACGAAGACGGGCCTTCCCTCAAATGTATTCACACACGGCTAGAGAAATATTGGAAATTCGATACTATGATCCAGAAAGAGACACCAGTGCTAAAGTGCAGAACACAGGCTTTCCATCAAATATGTTCAGACATAGCTAGAGAAATATTCGAAATTCGATACAATGATCCTGAAAGAGACACCAGTGCTATAGTACGGAGGACGGGCCTTCCCTCAAATGCATTCACACACGGCTAGAGAAATATTGGAAATTCGATACTATGATCCAGAAAGAGACACCAGTGCTAAAGTACAGAACACGGGCTTTCCATCAAATGCGTCCACACCTGACTAGAGAAATATTCGAAAATCGATACAATGATCCTGAAAGAGACACCAGTGCTATAGTACGGAGGACGGGCCTTCCCTGAAATGTATTCACACACGGCTAGAGAAATATTGGAAATTCGATACTATGATCCAGAAAGAGACACCAGTGCTAAAGTACAGAACACGGGCTTTCCATCAAATGCGTCCACACCTGACTAGAGAAATATTCGAAAATCGATACAATGATCCTGAAAGAGACACCAGTGCTATAGTACGGAGGACGGGCCTTCCATCAAATGTGTTCACACATGGCTAGAGAAATATTCGAAAATCGATACAATGATCCTGAAAGAGACATCAGTGTTATAGTACGGAGGACGGGCCTTCCCTCAAATGTATTCACACACGGCTAGAGAAATATTGGAAATTCGATACTATGATCCAGAAAGAGACACGTGCTAAAGTGCAGAACACAGGCCTTCCATCAAATGTGTTCACACATGGCTAGAGAAATATTCGAAAATCGATACAATGATCCTGAAAGAGACATCAGTGTTATAGTACGGAGGACGGGCCTTCCCTGAAATGTATTCACACGCGGCTAGAGAAATATTGGAAATTCGATACTATGATCCAGAAAGAGACACCAGTGCTAAAGTACAGAACACGGGCTTTCCATCAAATGCGTCCACACCTGACTAGAGAAATATTCGAAAATCGATACAATGATCCTGAAAGAGACACCAGTATTATAGTACGGAGGACGGGCCTTCCATCAAATGTGTTCACACATGGCTAGAGAAATATTCGAAAATCGATACAATGATCCTGAAAGAGACATCAGTGTTATAGTACGGAGGACGGGCCTTCCCTCAAATGTATTCACACACGGCTAGAGAAATATTGGAAATTCGATACTATGATCCAGAAAGAGACACCAGTGCTAAAGTGCAGAACACAGGCTTTCCATTAAATGTGTTCAGACATAGCTAGAGAAATATTCGAAATTCAATACAATGATCCTGAAAGAGACACCAGTGCTATAGTACGGAGGACGGGCCTTCCATCAAACGTATTCACACACGGCTAGAGAAATATTGGAAATTCGATACTATGATCCAGAAAGAGACACCAGTGCTAAAGTACAGAACACGGGCTTTCCATCAAATGAGTCCACACCTGACTAGAGAAATATTCGAAAATCGATACAATGATCCTGAAAGAGACACCAGTGCTATAGTACGGAGGACGGGCCTTCCATCAAATGTGTTCACACATGGCAAGAGAAATATTCGAAAATCGATACAATGATCCTGAAAGAGACATCAGTGTTATAGTACGGAGGACGGGCCTTCCCTCAAATGTATTCACACACGGCTAGAGAAATATTGGAAATTCGATACTATGATCCAGAAAGAGACACCAGTGCTAAAGTGCAGAACACAGGCTTTCCATCAAATGTGTTCAGACATAGCTAGAGAAATATTCGAAATTCAATACAATGATCCTGAAAGAGACACCAGTGCTATAGTACGGAGGACGGGCCTTCCATCAAATGTGTTCACAAATGGCTAGAGAAATATTCGAAAATCGATACAATGATACTGAAAGAGACATCAGTGTTATAGTACGGAGGACGGGCCTTCCCTCAAATGTATTCACACACGGCTAGAGAAATATTGGAAATTCGATACTATGATCCAGAAAGAGACACGTGCTAAAGTGCAGAACACAGGCCTTCCATCAAATGTGTTCACACATGGCTAGAGAAATATTCGAAAATCGATACAATGATCCTGAAAGAGACATCAGTGTTATAGTACGGAGGACGGGCCTTCCCTGAAATGTATTCACACACGGCTAGAGAAATGTTGGAAATTCGATACTATGATCCAGAAAGAGACACCAGTGCTAAAGTACAGAACACGGGCTTTCCATCAAATGCGTCCACACCTGACTAGAGAAATATTCCAAAATCGATACAATGATCCTGAAAGAGACACCAGTGCTATAGTACGGAGGACGGGCCTTCCATCAAATGTGTTCACACATGGCTAGAGAAATATTCGAAAATCGATACAATGATCCTGAAAGAGACATCAGTGTTATAGTACGGAGGACGGGCCTTCCCTGAAATGTATTCACACACGGCTAGAGAAATATTGGAAATTCGATACTATGATCCAGAAAGAGACACCAGTGCTAAAGTGCAGAACACAGGCTTTCCATTAAATGTGTTCAGACATAGCTAGAGAAATATTCGAAATTCAATACAATGATCCTGAAAGAGACACCAGTGCTATAGTACGGAGGACGGGCCTTCCCTGAAATGTATTCACACACGGCTAGAGAAATATTGGAAATTCGATACTATGATCCAGAAAGAGACACCAGTGCTAAAGTACAGAACACGGGCTTTCCATCAAATGCGTCCACACCTGACTAGAGAAATATTCGAAAATCGATACAATGATCCTGAAAGAGACACCAGTGCTATAGTACGGAGGACGGGCCTTCCATCAAATGTGTTCACACATGGGTAGAGAAATATTCGAAAATCGATACAATGATCCTGAAAGAGACATCAGTGCTATAGTACGGAGGACGGGCCTTCCCTCAAATGTATTCACACACGGCTAGAGAAATATTGGAAATTCGATACTATGATCCAGAAAGAGACACCAGTGCTAAAGTACAGAACACGGGCTTTCCATCAAATGCGTCCACACCTGACTAGAGAAATATTCGAAAATCGATACAATGATCCTGAAAGAGACACCAGTGCTATAGTACGGAGGACGGGCCTTCCATCAAATGTGTTCACACATGGCTAGAGAAATATTCGAAAATCGATACAATGATCCTGAAATAGACATCAGTGTTATAGTACGGAGGACGAGCCTTCCCTCAAATGTGTTCATACATGGTTAGAGAAACATTGGAAATTTGATACTATGACCCTGGTGCTAAAGTACAGAGGTCGGGTCTTCCCTTAGAGTATATATATGGTTAGAGAAACATTGGAAATTCGACACTATGACCTTGGAAGAGACACCAGCGCTAAAGTACGAAGACGGGCCTTCCCTCAAATGTATTCACACACGGCTAGAGAAATATTGGAAATTCGATACTATGATCCAGAAAGAGACACCAGTGCTAAAGTGCAGAACACAGGCTTTCCATCAAATATGTTCAGACATAGCTAGAGAAATATTCGAAATTCGATACAATGATCCTGAAAGAGACACCAGTGCTATAGTACGGAGGACGGGCCTTCCCTCAAATGCATTCACACACGGCTAGAGAAATATTGGAAATTCGATACTATGATCCAGAAAGAGACACCAGTGCTAAAGTACAGAACACGGGCTTTCCATCAAATGCGTCCACACCTGACTAGAGAAATATTCGAAAATCGATACAATGATCCTGAAAGAGACACCAGTGCTATAGTACGGAGGACGGGCCTTCCCTCAAATGTATTCACACACGGCTAGAGAAATATTGGAAATTCGATACTATGATCCAGAAAGAGACACCAGTGCTAAAGTACAGAACACGGGCTTTCCATCAAATGCGTCCACACCTGACTAGAGAAATATTCGAAAATCGATACAATGATCCTGAAAGAGACACCAGTGCTATAGTACGGAGGACGGGCCTTCCATCAAATGTGTTCACACATGGCTAGAGAAATATTCGAAAATCGATACAATGATCCTGAAAGAGACATCAGTGTTATAGTACGGAGGACGGGCCTTCCCTCAAATGTATTCACACACGGCTAGAGAAATATTGGAAATTCGATACTATGATCCAGAAAGAGACACGTGCTAAAATGCAGAACACAGGCTTTCCATCAAATATGTTCAGACATAGCTAGAGAAATATTCGAAATTCGATACAATGATCCTGAAAGAGACACCAGTGCTATAGTACGGAGGACGGGCCTTCCCTCAAATGCATTCACACACGGCTAGAGAAATATTGGAAATTCGATACTATGATCCAGAAAGAGACACCAGTGCTAAAGTACAGAACACGGGCTTTCCATCAAATGCGTCCACACCTGACTAGAGAAATATTCGAAAATCGATACAATGATCCTGAAAGAGACACCAGTGCTATAGTACGGAGGACGGGCCTTCCATCAAATGTGTTCACACATGGGTAGAGAAATATTCGAAAATCGATACAATGATCCTGAAAGAGACATCAGTGTTATAGTACGGAGGACGGGCCTTCCCTCAAATGTATTCACACACGGCTAGAGAAATATTGGAAATTCGATACTATGATCCAGAAAGAGACACCAGTGCTAAAGTACAGAACACGGGCTTTCCATCAAATGCGTCCACATCTGACTAGAGAAATATTCGAAAATCGATACAATGATCCTGAAAGAGACACCAGTGCTATAGTACGGAGGACGGGCCTTCCCTGAAATGTATTCACACACGGCTAGAGAAATATTGGAAATTCGATACTATGATCCAGAAAGAGACACCAGTGCTAAAGTACAGAACACGGGCTTTCCATCAAATGCGTCCACACCTGACTAGAGAAATATTCGAAAATCGATACAATGATCCTGAAAGAGACACCAGTGCTATAGTACGGAGGACGGGCCTTCCATCAAATGTGTTCACACATGGCTAGAGAAATATTCGAAAATCGATACAATGATCCTGAAAGAGACATCAGTGTTATAGTACGGAGGACGGGCCTTCCCTCAAATGTATTCACACACGGCTAGAGAAATATTGGAAATTCGATACTATGATCCAGAAAGAGACACGTGCTAAAGTGCAGAACACAGGCCTTCCATCAAATGTGTTCACACATGGCTAGAGAAATATTCGAAAATCGATACAATGATCCTGAAAGAGACATCAGTGTTATAGTACGGAGGACGGGCCTTCCCTGAAATGTATTCACACACGGCTAGAGAAATATTGGAAATTCGATACTATGATCCAGAAAGAGACACCAGTGCTAAAGTACAGAACACGGGCTTTCCATCAAATGCGTCCACACCTGACTAGAGAATTATTCGAAAATCGATACAATGATCCTGAAAGAGACACCAGTATTATAGTACGGAGGACGGGCCTTCCATCAAATGTGTTCACACATGGCTAGAGAAATATTCGAAAATCGATACAATGATCCTGAAAGAGACATCAGTGTTATAGTACGGAGGACTGGCCTTCCCTCAAATGTATTCACACACGGCTAGAGAAATATTGGAAATTCGATACTATGATCCAGAAAGAGACACCAGTGCTAAAGTGCAGAACACAGGCTTTCCATTAAATGTGTTCAGACATAGCTAGAGAAATATTCGAAATTCAATACAATGATCCTGAAAGAGACACCAGTGCTATAGTACGGAGGACGGGCCTTCCATCAAATGTATTCACACACGGCTAGAGAAATATTGGAAATTCGATACTATGATCCAGAAAGAGACACCAGTGCTAAAGTACAGAACACGGGCTTTCCATCAAATGAGTCCACACCTGACTAGAGAAATATTCGAAAATCGATACAATGATCCTGAAAGAGACACCAGTGCTATAGTACGGAGGACGGGCCTTCCATCAAATGTGTTCACACATGGCAAGAGAAATATTCGAAAATCGATACAATGATCCTGAAAGAGACATCAGTGTTATAGTACGGAGGACGGGCCTTCCCTCAAATGTATTCACACACGGCTAGAGAAATATTGGAAATTCGATACTATGATCCAGAAAGAGACACCAGTGCTAAAGTGCAGAACACAGGCTTTCCATCAAATGTGTTCAGACATAGCTAGAGAAATATTCGAAATTCAATACAATGATCCTGAAAGAGACACCAGTGCTATAGTACGGAGGACGGGCCTTCCATCAAATGTGTTCACACATGGCTAGAGAAATATTCGAAAATCGATACAATGATCCTGAAAGAGACATCAGTGTTATAGTACGGAGGACGGGCCTTCCCTCAAATGTATTCACACACGGCTAGAGAAATATTGGAAATTCGATACTATGATCCAGAAAGAGACACCAGTGCTAAAGTACAGAACACGGGCTTTCCATCAAATGCGTCCACACCTGACTAGAGAAATATTCGAAAATCGATACAATGATCCTGAAAGAGACACCAGTGCTATAGTATGGAGGACGGGCCTTCCATCAAATGTGTTCACACATGGCTAGAAAAATATTCGAAAATCGATACAATGATCCTGAAAGAGACATCAGTGTTATAGTACGGAGGACGGGCCTTCCCTCAAATGTATTCACACACGGCTAGAGAAATATTGGAAATTCGATACTATGATCCAGAAAGAGACACCAGTGCTAAAGTACAGAACACGGGCTTTCCGTCAAATGCGTCCACACCTGACTAGAGAAATATTCGAAAATCGATACAATGATCCTGAAAGAGACACCAGTGCTATAGTACGGAGGACGGGCCTTCCATCAAATGTGTTCACACATGGCTAGAGAAATATTCGAAAATCGATACAATGATCCTGAAAGAGACATCAGTGTTAGAGTACGGAGGACGGGCCTTCCCTCAAATGTATTCACACACGACTAGAGAAATATTGGAAATTCGATACTATGATCCAGAAAGAGACACTACTGCTAAAGTGCAGAACACAGGCTTTCCTTCAAATGTGTTCAGACATAGCTAGAGAAATATTCGAAATTCGATACTATGATCCTGGTGCTAAAGTCACCAGTTGTAAAGTATAGAAGACGGGCCCTCCCTCAAATGTGTTCACACACGGGTAGAAAAACATTGGATATTCAGTACCATGAACCCGAAAGAGACACCTGTGCTAAAGTACAGAGGATGGGTCTTTCCTCAAATGTGTTCACACATAGCTAGAGAAATATTCGAAAATCGATAGAATGATCCTGAAAGAGACACCAGTGCTAAAGTACAGAGGGCAGGGCCTTATCTCAAATGTATTCACACACGGCTATAGAAATATTCGAAATTTGATGCTATGATCCTGAAAGAGACATCAGTGGTATAGTATGGAGGACGGGCCTTCCCTTAAATGTGTTCACACATGGTTAGAGAAACATTGGAAATTCGATACTATGACCTTGGAAGAGACACCAGCGCTAAAGTACAGAAGACGGGCCTTCCCTCAAATGTGTTCATAAATGGTTAGAGAAACATTGGAAATTTCGATACTATGACCCTGGTGGTAAAGTACAGAGGTCGGGCCTTTCCCTCAAATGTGTTCACACATGGCTAGAGAAACAGCAGGCCTACACTTACGCAAGCCTGTACACTGAGAGTTTCACAGAAAACGTACCTACGACACGGTTTTAGATGGAGAGTGACTAAACGATCTCGTAGTTGTGAAAGGTCTACCAAGGTTTACTGGAAGCTTTTGACAAATAACCCAGCGTTTTCTTTACTGCTACGATAAGTAGTAGTGAGCTTTTCAGTCATTTAAAAAAGGTGAAATTTTAATAAGGCTAATGAAAGATATGGAATTAACAACAGGCCTACACTTTTGGATCACTTGATGGAGCGATCTATGTCTAGCGAATGCATATCGCAACTGTTTATTCAAGCGGTCATCATAAACACATTACGATTCTCCTGACCTTGCAAAATCTGTTTTACGAGGGAAGAAAAATGTACCTCGAATTTGTGTCAAAAATGCATTTGTTGAAAATATTTTTAAAATGTAACTCTAATGTAGTTGATAAAAAAAAATTATTCAATAAAAAAATTAGACATTTTGTTTTCGTTACATCAAGAATTTTTTTCCCATCCCTGTATCTCTTTGAAATTATTATTATTTTTTGGCTCCTTTACTAACCACCAGATGGTTCCATCTCCCTGCGCTTGAAACCCGGGTCATGTGACCTTTCACCTCATGCCAAATAGAGGGACACATGGCTTGTCACCATGGCAGCATGGATGAGAGTTCCATTCCAGTTGGCAGGAGCTGCCTGATGAATCTATTTTTGGGTCACTAACATAGCATCTTTGTTGATGTCAGTGACGAACTTCGATGAGTCCATCAAAAGTTCCATGTACTGGACAGGGCAGCTGAGCATGGTGGTGTGTGTCCAGGTTAGGTTCTCTGTGTTTTCACTTTAAGCGCCATTTAAAAAAAACGTTTCGTTGTCTCTCTCCATATGCAGTAGTTCTCCACTTCAGCTGGAAGGATTAGAACTCCCTCAGCTTCATAGAGTATATCGCCAAATATTTCTGCTTCGATCTGAACTTCGGAAGGAGAGCCATAATACTGCTGGGTTACTCCTGAGGAAGGTATCTCTATAACCAGCTAGATAACTCCCCTTTAAGTGGAATGAACGTACTGAACCACAGAATCAAAGGACCAGATGTAAATGTTTTCCAGCTTGTAGCCAACTTTCACAGAAGTGTACCAGGATCTTGTTAGGCATCACTGTGCGTGTGCAAGAGGGGTGTCAATTGTTTTTCAGCAAAGGGGACAAAATCACCTTTTTTGGGCCTTGCCATTTTAGCTAAAGCAAATACCATTTTTAAAGTAATTTAGGATCATCTTAATTTAAAATAGGTCGTATTTATCCCAGTCAACCTTTCACCAGCTATGATCGTTAATTTATTCTCAAACTTACTCCTCCCCCCTAAAAAAACTTTTAAATTAACCAAACTCAATGGTAGATTAAAAGTATTGTAAAGGAAATTAGAATATTTTAGAAACCATAAATGGAAACTACATAATTATATATGATTTCGACATTTGAGAAATGAGGTCATAATTTAAATATTATTTTAATTGATTAAATATAAAAAAATATTGCAATAATGCTTGTACTAAAAGCTTGAATATAATTTTAAATTAAGCAATAATGCGTTAAAGCTGATGAAATTCACTCTTCTGATAGTGCTACGAAAGTTTTAAATTCCGATTAAAAGATATTAGTCTAAATTTAATTATAAAAAAAGGTAAAGCATATCTTCAGAACTGCTAAAACGTGACTTCAAGGAAGAATGTTACAACCAATGGATTGAAGTCCGATACACCTGCGCAACCAAAATGCCCCACTCACGTTTTCAGCACGAGCACTCCACAATTTCTTGTTTGAAAGCAATTTTCTTCCAGTTAGTTCAGCTTATTTTCGTACTATTAACCAAACTATTTTACTACAAATATCTTGTTAGTGTCACAGCCATTTAAAAAACAAAATTAAGAACAAAAATAAACAAATCAGTGTTTCATATTAATCAAATTATAATAAATTGCACGGTATATACAATATATATGTATAATATTTACCATTTTTGACATAGATATTTCTAATACAATTAGATTAGATTAAAATTAAGTTCAAATAATCTTTACACATATAGAAACATAAAAGAAAAATGAAACTTTAAACTTGACTATATTGTAATGTATATTAAATATTTGTTTAGGTTTAAGTTTGCAAGATCAAGCAATAAAATATACAATGCAACTATTCTCGCTCAACTGACAAACACACACTACAAACAGAAACAATTATGGAATCTATCAGGCAATAATAAGTCAGCAAGGAAATTAATGATAATGAAACCAATGTTTTCAATTAAGCCATGATTTGATTTTAATTTAGTGGGAATTAGTATCAAATTTCCAGAAGAAAACAAATCGCTTGGATTAAATAGTTTTTGGTTACAGTACAAGCATGCTGCAGCAAACAAATAAAAAGCCATGCAAGTTTGAAAATATTAATCATCACCAACCATTACCTGAAGATCCAAGACCAACATTAGTGTCGTGAAGAGCTACAAAAGATGAAATAACAGTTAGTATGGAAACAATATGATAGATGCATTACAGGCTTTAATGTTCTCGCTGTATAACACTCTGAAGTTGCTTTGGCTATTTGTGAACTAAAACTACTGAAATTCTCATGATTAGATGAAATTATTGCTGAAATGCTTAGAGTTAGAAATGTTTCTGCTACACATGGCTGACTGAAATTTTAAATCTTTCTTGATTAATATGTTCCGAGAGATTTTCGTAGAACTAGTATCATCTATGTTTTTTAAGTAATGACAGTTCTTGTGATAACTATATGGAAATCTGCCTATTTTCCATTTCACATAAAGTTCTTTGTATGATGGATGTATAAATTTTTTTTCGCTTTGTCAGATTCTTGGGAAATACTTAGAGTTTCAGAAATCTCTAGTTAGGAACTTTGTAGATTTTAAAAAAGGCTTTTGACTCTGTTGATGGCATAATTATTGGTTGATTGTTAGATCATATGGAATCCTTACAAGTTAGATAGCATCAGGAAAGCTCTCTATAAAAATATCGAAATATGTATGAGAGTTAGTAAGGCTTGTAGCAATTGATTTAGCATTGCTTCTGGTGTTCGACAAGGGTTCATTTTGTCCCCTTTTATATTTAGTTTGATTATTGATTATGTTGTGCGAAATTCACTGCAAGGGAAAGATTTTGGCCTTAAATGGTCTTGAGATCTGAAAATTTCTGATTTAGATTATGCTGAAGATTTGGTCCTTTTCACAAATGATGCTGATGAGATGAACACTTTCATTAGAGCTGCTGATGAGACTACTAATGAGGTTTGGTGATAAACATTGAGAGAACTCGAGTGACGAAAATTAGTGAGGCAGGTTGAGTTAATTTCAATGTTTGCACCCTTGGGCAAACAGTTTAATTTAAAAAATTCATTTTAATTCAATTTAATTTTCGTGGGAGCTAAGCAACAGATATTGGTGGAGTGTGTGATAAACAGAAGAATAAGAATTACTGTTGGAACTTTTAAGAATCTATGGAAAGTGTCAGAAAATAGAAGTATATACGTGGTTTTTTAGGGTTAGTTATGGTACTACTGCATGGTGTATGGTAATTGAAGTTATAGTTGCAAGATAACAGGAATTTGATGGCTTCGATTCCAGATACTTATTACGCACAGAGCCCTAGCTAGAGATTTAAGATTTTTTTAAGTACAGTCGCTCAAAAAAGTATCCGAACACTCTACGGTTGATTACAGAATTCAGAAAAAATATCTGGCAACGATTTTTTTTAGAAATAGTGATCTGGCAACCTTCGTGACACGTGACACGAAGGTTGCCAGATCACTATTTCTAAAAAAATCGTTGCCAGATATTTTTTCTGAATTCTGTAATCAACCGTAGAGTGTTCGGATACTTTTTTGAGCGACTGTACCTGACCCGATCATCTAATCTCTTGTAAGGTAAGAACGTTTCGGTTAAAACGCTCGAATTCCTGTAGGAAGACATCAAGAAATAAGCTTTATGCCTTCCTTTTTCAGAATGCTAATAATGATAAGAAGTAAAAAGTTATTAAACTTATTTTTATGCAATGCATTTTTCAAAAAAAATTTCTTTGACTTGTGAAACAGTGGGGCAAATGTTATTTATTATGCATTGGAAATCCAGTCTGTTGCCTCCCTTTGATATTTTCCCGACTCGATTCTGTTTCTTCCTCCCCAACCCCTGGATTTTTGTTTTAGATTCGGGCCTGCTTACGCAGTATATTGGACATTAGGTGGTTTGATTTTGAAAGTGTCGTTAGGCAAAGGAATCAGTAACCACCTCTCAGTAATATATTGTGCAAAGACTAGATTTATGTTACCATGTAGCCCGTATGCATAACTATTTAGGTTATTAGCGTATTAGGGTTATGAACAGTGTGCGTAAAGGCTCTGAAAAAGAGTGCATAGCAATTAGACATTGTGCAGACAATATCAAACAGGACCTCTTTAGAATTTGGCCTACAGTGGCGAAATGCAGCATACTCGAGAACTAAATTGCACAGTCTGGTTAGATCTCCATAGAACATCATGGGTACTTGAGGATTCTGTATAAGTCTGCTGACTTTAAAAGACTAACTCGCACACATTCGACGATTTCAATCTCACGTCTTTTATATGCATTTGGATTGCGCGCTATCCATGCAAATTCTTTGCAAGGGATGTTTTTGCCGAATTCTATGTTCTGCCTTCTAGCTCATTGGACAAAACATATGCTATTTTACATATAACAGCACTTTTCGAGGGAGATTTCTCTGCACCACTCCACAGGTGATGGAATTTTTTTAGATTAGCCTTTCAGTTAATTCTTTTCGTAGAATTTAGTCTTCAATTACTAGTCATGAATTCTGCTCCTGCTGAAGAAGCTACTTTTATATTCGAACTACATAGACTCACAAAACATAGACGGCAAATTGGTCACGGCTTTTGCTGTCACTGACCGACAGAGAGACTATTATCTACTATCATAATGCGTCTCAGTTGCGTAAAGGATGATAATTTAAATATTTTTAACAATCATCCTAAGGTGAGTTTATCCGAAAACAGAACACAGCGTATTTTACATATCTTTGTGTAATTTGGGAACAAAATCAGCTTTCTAGATCAGTGGTTTTCACACTATTGCAGTCGGATCCTGGCTTATGTTGATTTAATTTTCGCGTCCCTCTTTTGGTAGTGAAGGAATGTGTCCCATAAATCTCTTTACCACTGACGAAAGTGAATTGACATATGAATATTCTCACAACAGAGTGTTCCAGACCAGCCCCGCCGCAGGAGGGTGTACATAGTGTTTACGGCACACCACGGCTGAAAATCACATTTTAAAGTCAAGTCCCATACGAAAATAAAATAAACTATCACTACTCGGGAAATACCCTCTAAGCTGGCCTATGTTAATAAAAATACTTTCCTGTAAAAAAGTCCAAATATTTTGAAGTTTTCTTGGAAATCAAATTCTAGTAATCAATCCAATATCATACAAATTTGATAGCCTCACTGTAGCAGAATTCTCTCCAAATATTTTTTCTTCCCTAATAGATTACAAGAGTTCATTGCTATACTCCAAGTTTTTTCAATTATTTAAATATTGTAAGTCTCACATTAACATAAGAGGGACAATTCAACAAATTATGTGTAATCCTCTCTTTACTCTGCCTAATTAGAAAAATCTATTAAACTTATTTTGCATAAAGTATCTTTTAGGAGGAGGGGGGAGGGAAGACTAATTTTCTGAATCTTATATTAACAGTTTATGGAAAGGTTGACAGTTGTGAGTTTAAATTGACTACGATAAACCAATCTCCCTCCTGCCCAGCTGCGCATAAATATCTCTGAATTCCGTTATTTCTTCGTTTTCCCTCTTAGGCAATCGTTGCATTGTGTCCATGAGGATGGGCATGATGTCCTTTATGTCACTGAATGCATACGGAGTACTTCGCAGGCAAAGTTCTGACCATTTGTTTCCACCCTGCCAGGTTTCTATGTTTCCTAATGCAGAATCACTTTCATTATTGTACAAGCGAAATGCACCCTCGTCACAGGGGAGAAAGGTGGGGGGTCTGAAAAACACTTCTTCTCGGATGGAGTTAAAGGATAGAAATTTTAACTCGCCACTTCAATAACACTCGCGGGACCCACGATCAACTCATCTACTATGATCATGTCTGCAGAAGCTATGTCTACGCAGCTATTTGGTCAATTACCAGTTTTAGAATATAATTAGAAAAACTCATATCCCTTCTGGTGCATATGGGAATCTAGTTTTCAAAGAGAATGAAGTTTTTCTTTTGCCTACTTTTACACTACTTTACTGCTTAAAAGTTTTAATTCGAACTAATGGATGATTGGGAAAAATAGAAATAGTAGTATTTTATTAGTACTTTTACAACATAAATGAGCATTCTGTTTCCATTCCTTAAAATTGTTGTAAAAAGTTGGTTAATCTAAAACCATTATGTTAGCTTACCTGCGGGAACCATTATCCATAACTATACATAATAAATAGCAATACGAAAAGGACGATCACTCATGTCGAATGGTCAGTGTTAGTACCAAATTGACCATTAAGGTCATCAAGCACAAAAGCAATATATCATTTCTTGATAGAATTCAAATATCCTGAAAATGCTCGCCTATCTTTCTCGTTTTCATGAGTCCTTAGTAGAGACATAACAAGAGATTAAAATTCAAGTATTTAACACTTGTTTAAAATTTAGCTGTCTAGAAATCTTTCCCCGATGCAAATGTATCTCAGAACAACACTGGTGGGTCTGCTGGGAAACAAACCTACACCCTGAAGATAATTTTATTCTATCATCCTGAAAAGAAAAATTTAAGATTATTTTTAAGTATATGACCTGACCACCTGATCTCTTGCAAGGTAAGAATGTTTTGGTTATAACACTTAAATTCCTGTAGGAAGACTTCAAGAAATAATCTTTATGCAGAACTCACATTTCAGAAAGATATAGAAAGGAAGCTATTAATACGATTTATTAAAAAAAATTTTCTTGAGAGAGATAGAGCGTCAATATCAGACAGCCCCCTAATCCAGGCGAAGGCCAAAGAGCTGGTCCTTGATTACTAAAGGCTTATGTAATAGATAATTTATGTAGTAAAGTGATGTCTGAAGTAGCAGCTTCAGACATCACTTTACAAACGGTTTAGGAAGGAACTCAAGTTTAGAATTGGAGATTACCTTAAAATCAAGGATTTAGGTAACTGCGACGATCTCTGATTACGATTATCCCTAGCTCATATAAAGTATACTACGCATTGTTCACTTGGGGTTTTGGTTCAACCCAAAAACGAATCAAAAAACACAACGGTAAATTTTATTCAATACAAAACCAGTTTTGCAGCAATTTCGGTATCCATATGCATGTTCAAAGCCATTAGATAGTCCGTTGAGTTTAAAAAGTTAACATCAAGACTGTGAAACTGACTACTCCTCAGCAGGGTAGAAGAAAGCAAAATAATACTACATAGTAGGTACCATAAAATCTCAAATATAATGCTCACCCGTGTATAACGCGCATGCTTGATTTTGCCCGAAAGTTTTTTGGTAAAATGTAAATTCGTATATAATACGCACCCATAACTTTCAAGATTTTATTTTAAATAGCATAAAACATTTGTTAACAAAACTTAAACTTTTAATAAAAAACGAACAAAAATGCGTAACACCTAAATATCACTGGGAACTTCGTAAAAACTCTCGTCATCACTGTCACTAGTATGAAGCTAGTTCTGTCGAGCCAATGCCATTGTTATTGGTGCCGTCATAATAAATATCGCCATCTTCATCTTCATCTGATGACACCTGTTGGTCCTCCCACAAAACGTTGTCCTCGCTGCCGTCAAGATTATTGGAAATACAACATTTCAGGAAGCCTTGTTGAATTATAGACGCATCTAATTCATTCCAAGCCGCAAGTACCCACTCAGCAACATCGGTGAGAGTCGATTGACGCATACGGCCACCAGCAGTATATGTGTGATTACCATTGCTTAACCATGCATTCCATTTACGACGTAGCATCCTTCATCGGCTTATTAATAGCAACGTCTAAAGGCTGCAGTAGACGGGTCATGCCGACTGGAATAATAACCAGATAAGATTTCATTTTCTTCAGTTCTTTCCGAATAGAAGGCTTCTGATGACACCGAAACGAGTCGAGCACCAACTTGGAAGATCGTTTTCGTAGACCACCTGGACGTGCCACCCAAACACATTTAAACTAGTCAATGGTTAGTGCTTCATCCATCTATCCTTTAGCACGGACACGGATGTGTACACTTCTTGGAAATTGTACTCCTTTTGGTAGAGATTTTCTTTAAAAATTATGAATAGCGGCAACTTTCCTCCATTTGCAGTACATGCTAACATAACGGTGAAGTGAGACTTCTCTGGTCCAGTTGTACGTATAGACACAGTTTTTATGCCTTTCGTGTCTACAGTCCTATCGTAGGGCATATCAAAGGTCAGGGGTGTTTGATCGGCGTTTCCAATCTGTGCAAGGTCATAGATATGTTCCTTTCTCAATTTCATTACGAACTTTTGGAACTCTAGAATCTTTTTTTCGTGGCTGCGCGATGATAGTTCTTTTACGAACTGAAAAACCATGTCGCTTCATAAAACGAACTGCCCATCCATATGACGCTTTAAATTCTGTTGTACCCGTAAGAGATTTTTTAAGTTCCAAAGCTTTAAGTCTGATTCCAATGCATGAAACACCGATGCCCTGTTACCTACTATCTACTACCCACTCCACTAATGTTTTTTCTAGGTCTGGAAAACTTGGTGGTAACCCACGATTCACTTTCTTTTTACTTGGCCACACTTAAGCGCCACTTTGCTCGCCCCCCCCCCCCCCCCCCGTAATCGGATGTTTGACTCGTTAATAGAAAAATGACGACTTGCCGCCCAATTGCCGTCCGATTCTGCATTTTTTTACTACTAACAGCTTTCCTGCTGCAGTATAACATTTCCACGAATTAATTTTTAGGGCTCCCCACTACTGAAAAGGACAAGAGGAAGGGACACGGTCAGGAGTGCTGTTGCCAAGAGTGCGAAATGTCTCACAACATTGTCTCACAGTTGTATGTGCGACTGTTCAATATTGAAAATGACGTATTTTTTGTACGAGATTATAATACGCACCGCCATTTTAGCGGGCTAAAATGAGTAACAGTTGTGCGTATTATAACTCGAGATTTTACAGCAATTATCAAATTATTAATGTAAATTGCATTACAAAATACCAATCAACATTTCTTCCCTTCGATTCCCTCTGGTATTTAACTTTACCTCTTCCGATTGCCTTGCCTGACAAAAATAATCTGACTACATTCCAGTTGGCTAACAGTGATGGAAATTATGGTTCAAAAGTTGAATATGGTGATTTGCATCTGTGCTGTGTTATCCAATGGGAAAGATGAATAGTCTCTCGAGCCCCTCAACCGTCCTCCCCTCCCAACATCGAGAGTGCACTGAGTGAGAGAGGGTAGCAATAGAATACGATAACGATATGGCGTCTGCATACAGATAATTGCCATACTCACTTTTCATGTTATTTAGAACACTATTTCGGTGCGTTTACTCTAGGACCCAAAGCGTAATGCAGGTTTTCAATTCCACCGTCACTCCAGCCCAGCCCACTAACTCAAATCTCTAACGGATCTTTTGTAAAACAAAAATATATTGGATTGTTTTGGCAATTATGCCATCGACTGAAAGAGGATTGGGCTGTTTTACCCATGACGGTCACTTTTTCGCACACATTGAGCTAATAGGCTAGTTCACAAGGACCCGAGGGCTCAGAGAAGGTTGGGGAGAAGGGGACCCACTGACAGCTGTTGGGAGCAGATCGTAGTCTCCAGTCAAGGTCATCCAGAGTGTTCTTTAATGTGCACAGGGTATGGCTTTCCCGCAAAAGGAGCCACGGCTTAATGACCCATACGACGGACGGCGGGCTTTCCAAACTCATGTGTCCTCTACTGATCGTGTGCAGGATGGGGAGTTTTACGGAGATAAATCTCAAAACTCCAAAGTACTGACGGAACCGGGGATTGCCGTGGTTGCTGAACGTCTGGCAACAAATAGTGCAATACTAATTCTGATCCCCTTCATCTTGACGTTTTTCCATATTTCACGTTTTTTCCACTTTACTATTTTATTCAGTGAAATAAACTAATATGGACCCTCTTAACTATGCGTGAGGTTTAAAGCAAAGCACCTTTTCCATCCTGACACTGGTTACTTATTAATAATGTTACGATGAATGAACGTGCTACAATGAATTGGAACGGAGACTTTGAACAATAGGAATTAAGGAGGGGAACGGAAGTTATGGTTTAGTAGTAAAAAAAAGACGGATTGTGTTCATGTTGTTAAATTAGTGTTATGTGAAATTATGTGTAATTGTTAAAATTAGTGTTATGCGATTCTGAGTGAAAAGGCAGTTTATATTTGTTCAAGATGAAGCCTAGTTCCATTGATGAAAAGAAGGAAAAGTTTGTTTCGGATTCTTTTTAAGGAGAGATCATCGTCAGATGCTCGCATAAATAAGGTGTAAAGAATTGTTAAGGTAACCATGGTATCACAAAGGAATTTCAGCAATATTTGCTTTGTTCTTTAAATGTTATGAAATAAAAGGGTCTATTTTGTATCAGGAGAAAATATTGAAAACATTGTAGTGTGTGAACATTATAGAAAATTACACTGGTTTCCATAAATTAAGGAAAAATGAGAAAAATAGCGATAATTCGCCAGAAAATTGTGCGATCCACACCAAACTTGTTCATGCAACAAGTAAAGTAATGCCGAGTAAGCATATCGTATGCGGGGGGGGGGGGGGTGTAGGTGGCTCAGTCGGTAGCGCGCCAGGCTCGTAATCTGTAGTTCCCAGGTTGAGATTTATCTCCGCAAAATTCCCCGTCCTGCCCACGGTCAGTAGGGGACACCGATGGGCTTGGAAAGGCCGCCGTCCGTCGGATGGGACGTTAAGCCGTGGCCCCGTGTACGGGAGAGCCATACCCTTTGCACGTTAAAGAACACGCTGGATGGACTTGACGGGAGGTTACCATCTGTCTCCCAACAGCTGTTCCAGTGGGTCCCCTCCCCCAACCTTCTCTGAGCCTTCGGGGTCCTTGTGGCCTGGCCATTTAGCCCATGGTGTGCAAAAAAGTGCCGCTCAGAGGTAAAACAATCCAATCCATATCGTATGCAAATTAGTCTGGGTTGCGTCAATTTGCGTAATCGGATAGCGGCATAAAACGGGTGTTTTGGAGTGGATCTTTGTTTTGTGTTGTAAATGACAGTAGAGAAATTTGAAATAGGCATTTTATAGGAATAACCTCGAAACATCATTTGCCAAATGAACTGCGGTGGAGAGCTATTGGCCGGCTCGAAGTAAGCCAAAGTTAGTCAGATGTGGCACGATAGCTGAATGTCAGTCCTTCTGTGGGTCCATAGACGGTGGAATCCATTTCTTAGCACGGATTCCGCGTCTCGGAGGTTTAGCCGAGGAAGAGGTTGAGTTACAACAGCTGTACAAGATGGATATCTGCGATTAACAGCACGAAGGAGCAGGACGTCTACTCTCTCTCAGCTATGATCCTCTCTTGCAGCAGCCACTGGAAGGCTTCTACTGTGCGTAGAAGGCTTCATGAGGAAGGTCTGTACGCTTGAAGGCCAGTAATTTGTATATCCCTCACGTCACGTCACAGGAGAGAGAGGTTGAATTGGGCACACATGCATGTTAACTGGATAGCAGAGCAATAAAGGTCTGTACTCTTCACAGATGAGTCCAGATATTGCTTGCAGAGTGAGTCCGGATATTGTTTGATATGGAGAGAACGAGGCACCAGCTATCATAATGGTAACATCCATCAAAGAGACAGTTACGGCGGAAGTAGAGTGTGTTGTTGGCATTTCCTAGGTGGACGCACAGAGCTCTATGTGTTGGCGAGTGGGAACCTCAATGCACAAAGGTATACAGATGACATCTTGGACCCTTATGCATGTCCTTACGCTGGTGCAATAGATGATGAATTCATTTTACAAGACGATAACGCTCGTCCACATAGAGCTCGACTTGTGGAACAATACCTTCAAATGGAGATCATTATGCGTATAGAGTGGCCAGCTCGATCTCCCGACCTTAATCCGATTGAGTATGTCTGGGATGCTCTAGGGAGACGTGTTGCTGCCCTCAACCCGCCTGAAAGTAAGGGGGAGCTTAATACTGTTTTAAAGGAACAATGGTCGTTACTCCCTACTGAGCTGATTCACAACATCATAATCAACATGGAACTGTCGTACATGCATTGTTATAAGGGGTGACCACACACCTTGTTAAGAAACTTTGCCCATTGCATTCTGGCACCTCATTTTTGGACAAGTTCCTGTAAGTGTTATTTTTTTGGCGAAAAATGTTTCTAATGTAAAATATTTTATGCCATTCTGAAACTAGCATTGCAATTCATGTTTTCATCAAATTTCATTAAAATCATTCATATAGCTTTTCGTTTATCATAATTTTTCTGAGTTGTCCTTAATTTATGGAAACCATAATTTATGGAAAGCATAATAAATAATTTATTTTATTGTTTAACCTCATACTGATGGCAAAAACTGTGTTTAGGTAAGATTGTTTTGTTTGTATGATTATATACATTTGTAATAAATTATTTCACTTATATTTATGTTTGGTAAGCATACTTTTGAACTGACGCTCAGTTTTAGTCTATTAAATTTATAACAATATCTAATCAGAGTAGACCTGATTCCAATTTCCAAAAAAAGTAACAAAAATCAGAAATAGAATAGTTACGCTAAAGTTTTGTATTAATAAAGTAAGAAACTATAAAAAAATTCGTTTCAGAAGTATGTATTTTATTTATTATTTATTTATTAAAACTAAAAAAAATAGTGTACCAAATTTTATTGGTACACTATTTTTTTAAACGCAGTTTGTACATGGGCCCTTAATTTACACTTTGCCTAGAGCCCTATCCAGGGGCAGACTGGTAAGGGGTGCTGAGCGCTGTAAAGTCCCTGCCCCTTAGTGTCGCTGGCCCCTGGGTTCTCACAGCAGCAACATTCTTTACGAATAATAATCGTTATTTTAAAGAAATTCCACAGAATTGGGTAAAACATATTTTTAGCTTCACATGTGAACTCTGACGTCAATCCTAGAAGCTACTCTTAGCTTTAACAGGCCTTCGCATACAAGGACATGCTCCACTAAGACCGAAGTCACTGCTGACCACTGCCTCAGTTAGAGCTAACACAACACACAAAGTTTGCCCTGCTGGAAGAGTAGCTAACTTCTTAACCACTATGGCAATAAAGACTTGTATTACACTTATTATAGTTAAGGCTTTTATAGTTTTGTGTATACAGCCATGTAGCCGTCCCATGAACGAGTGGTTAGGGCGCTTGGCTAGTGATCTAAGGGACCTGGGTTTGAGCCCGGGTAAGGCATGGCTGTTTGTATCGTTTTTCTGCTGAGGTCCTGCCATCTTCTCAGACCTTCTACTAGGCATATAAACTGACAGGCTCCTGTCAGACCTCTGTGGCAAGCAGCTGCTTGAGGGGGTATTTATTTATTTTTTTTATTTATACAGCCATGTACAGTAATACGCTTAATATCTACAGTACGTGTAGTATATAATAAAGAGTACATATGCAAAATATAATTTGTCAGTATTTTTAATTACATAAGAGAGAGAGAGGGAGACTGAAGAATGAAATAATATTTAGATAAGATTGTTTTATTTCTGGTCTGTAAATGGTAGTAAGGTAGTCTAGGTAGCTAGGTGGGTTGACAGCCCCAAGTGAATAGATTCACAGGATATGTTTATCAGCTGGTCGATAATCCTGAGCAGAGGTCATCGCAGGCACCTGAACTCTTTGCTTCTATTGGCATCGCCAAATTCTACATTGGAGAAAGTTTTCCATTGTAGATGACTTCAGCCTTTAGTAGTGACGGAACGGGTCATTGTCCCATGTCTGCGATTAGGGGGCTGTTTGATATTGTCGGCATTCCCTCTCTCAATAAACATAGTTTCTTTAAACATCCCACTAACCATTTTCTATCCATAGGTAGTTGGAATGTGAGGACTCCGCACAGAGCTTTTTCTGTTGATGTCCTCACACAAGAATTCCACCATTATAATTTAGATATTCTCGGCTTGCAAGAGACCAGATGGACAGATAAAGGTCAGATTCTTAAAAATAATCTTAAATTTGTCTTTTCAGGGAGAGACGACAATAAGCATCACCAAGGCGTGGGTCTGCTTCTCAGCAGACACGTTAGCGATGCTCTTCTAGGATATGAGTGCATTAATGAAAGGTTTCTTACAGCAAAATTTCAGACAGGCGTTAAAGACTTGAATGTTATCTGCTGTTATGCCCCCACTGAGGATGAGAAGGATAGGTTTTATAAACAACTTCAGGATATTTTAAATTCTGTCAAGAAAGGAGATATTACCCTTGTTCTTGGTGACTTCAATGCCAAAGTTGGTACTGACTCTGACCTTTGGGGAGGAGTGCTAGGCCCTTTTGGTATTGGTAGTTGCAATGGCAATGGGCAACGTGTCCTACAGGTAAGTAAACTCAATAGATTCAGAATTACTAACACTTATTAGAAACACTGCGACATATATAAGTACCCATGGGTTTGATCAGATGGGCTGCATAAGAATATTATTGATTATATATTAATCAATAGCAAATGGGCTAGTTCTGTTAGGAATACCAGGTCACATAGGGGAGCTGAAATTGGATCTGACCATTATCTTGTTAAAAGTGTCTTGCAACTTATAGTTGAAATGTGTTGTGCTAGGGTTAAAAATTTGCTTTTAATACTGAAGTTCTGAAAGACCCAGTTATAGCCAAAGCTTACCATGATAGGTTACTTAGTCATTATGGCAGTCATGGTATGCTTACAGCTGAAGTTGAGGAAGAATGGGATCATTTTAAACAGGCTTTTTTGGACACTAACAGTACTCTTTTAAGAAAAAAGGAGCAGAAGAGACAGAATTATCTGAGTGATAAGGCACTTGAGCTTATTTTGGAAAGAAAGAACTGCAGGAATGTCCTTAATCAATACCCTACTAGTCCTAATAGAAAGCATTACAGGGAACGTAATAAACGTGTAAAAGATCGGTTAGCTGCTGATAAGAATCTTTGGCTTGATGGTTTGGCTGACAAAGCCGAGGAAGCAGTTAGACAGCACAACGGTAGAGAACCGTACCAGATAGTTAATGTTTTATGTGGTAGAAAACGGACAGGTATACAGGGATTGAAGGATAAACAAGGTAAGGTTATAAAAGGTGAGGATTCTGTCATGGCTAGGTGGGCTGAGAATTTCAGTGATATTCTAAACAATGCGGTTAGTTCTATTCCCATTGTTTGCAATGATGATAGATGCATTGGTGGCTTTAATGTTGGCCCTATAACAAAATCTGAAGTTATTTTAGCTGTTTCTAAACTTAAACTTCATAAATCCCCAGGGGTAGATGAAATTACTACAGAAATGCTTAGAGCTGGGAATGTTTCGGTTACCACTTGGATGACTGAAATTCTGAATATCTTTTATGATAATGGCATGGTTCCTAAGGATTTTACCAGAGCTATTATTATCCCTATTTTCAAAAAAGGTGATCGCAGTTCTTGTTATAACTATAGGGGTATCAGCCTACTCTCTGTTCCAGGTAAAGTTCTTTCCATGATTGTGCTTAATAGAATTAAGAATCTGGTTGACAGTCAATTGCGTGATGAGCAATGTCTATTCAGAAGTGATAGGGGATGTGTGGATCAGATATTTTCCCTTAGGCAGATTCTTGAGAAATGTTTAGAGTTTCAGAAACCTTTGGTTGCTAGCTTTGTTGATTTCAAAAAGGCTTTCGACTCTGTTGATCGTCATAATTTGTGGTTGATTGTGAGATTGTATGGTATACCTGACAAGTTAGTTAACATTATGAAAGCTCCCTATAATAATACTGAGTCGTGTGTGAGAGTTGGTAAGGCTTGTAGCAATTGGTTTAGCATTACTTCTGGTGTTCGACAAAGTGCATTTTGTCTCTTTTTCTCTTTAGCTTGGTTATTGATTATGTATGCGAAATTCACTTCAAGGGAAAGATTTTGGCCTTAAATGGATTGGAGATACGAAAATTTCTGATTTAGATTATGCTGATGATTTAGCCCTTTTGGCAAATGATGTTGATGAGATGAACTCTTTCATTCGAGCTGTTGATGAGACTGGTAGTAGAGTAGGTTTGGTTATAAATAGAGAGAAAACTAAAGTGATGAAAATTGGTGAGGCATGCTGTGATCCAGTTACTCTGAATGGTTGCAGTCTTGAGCAGATGTCACAGTTTAATTATCTTGGGAGCTATGTAACAGATAATGGTGATGTGTGGCATGAGATTAACAGACGAATAGGGATTGCTGCCGGGACTTTTAAGAATCTATGGAGAGTGTGGAGAAATAGACGTATACACCTAAAGACTAAAATTAGACTTTATAATAGTTTGGTTCTTTCTAGGGTTAGTTATGGTAGTGAAACTTGGACACTTTGTAAACAAGATAACAGGAAACTAGATGCTTTTGATTCCAGATGCTTACGCAGTATCTTGGGCATTAGGTGGTTCAACTTTGTAACTAATGATGAGATTAGGCAAAGGAGTTTGCAACTTCCTTTAAGCAGCATATTGTGCAGAGAGAGACTCCGTTGGTTTGGCCATGTTGCCCGTATGAATAATTATAGATTGGCGAATAGGGTTATGAAGTGTGCCTAAAGGTTTCAGAAAGAAGGGGAGACCTAGGACGCCGTGAACAGACAATGTCAAACAGGACCTTGTTAGAATTGGTGTGCAGTGGCCAGATGTAGTAGATATAGCTCAGGATAGACTTGCTTGAAGAACTAAATTGCACGGTCTGGTTGGACCTCCGTAATTTGCATGGCTCCTAAATTGCATGGCTGCTTGAGGATGATGATGATGATGCTGTTTTATTTGTCTCTTGATTGAGTGTTTTGAACGGCGCATAGAGTCTAAGAGCCATTTTTTTCCGCAAAATGTTGCCATAGTTTCGCGCACGTTTAAGTTTCATGTCTTCCAGCCTTATGTTTATGCCTATTCAGTCCCATCAAGCACTTGGTTCGTCACCATAGCAGTGATTGGAGCACTTGATTTGGCGAATTTCTCTCCAATCTTGATGGCACGGATGCTAGATTCGATGCGGACATTCTACGTGCAACGTTGGGTACCGACATATCGTCATTTAATAAGTCCATCACATCCAGTTTTTTCTCCGTAGTTAGACCATATCTCTATTCGGTTGAGCACCAGATGAAGTAATTGGCTTGCACTTAGGGGTCTTTTGCGTTTAGGGGGTTTACGCACTACTACTCAAATTCACCTTTTTCTGTATTTTAATGCCGTGCACATATAGTTGAATTCGCTTCAGTTAAATGTGCGTATCCACGACTCCACTGCATGGAGTCGCTTCATACGCACATTTAACCTCTATATAGGCTACATGCCTCTATATGAAACTTTATAATCTCTACATAGGCTACATGTCCTATATGAAACTTTATAACCTCTATATAGGCTAAATGCTTCTGTATGAAACTTTATAACCTCTATATAGACTAAATGCTTCTATATGAAACTTTATATCCTCTATATCGACTAAATGCTTCTATATGAAACTTTATAACCTGTATATATGCTAAATACGCCGCATTTAGCCTATATAAGAGTCTATAAAGTTAAATGTTGCTAAAAATGAGATAAAACATAGGTTTTACTAGCTAAAAAATTCAGTCTAGAATAGTCAGATCTCGCTGCCTATTCAAAAAGGCTTCACTCCGTTAAGATGTCGCGAGACAAATTGCATCACAGTGGTACGTAATATAATATAGAGAAAAAATGTAAATAAAACTTGTTACATATTGCGATTTTATTAATACAGAAATTTATTATTATCTACACTGCTCAAAAGTGGAAATCACAATACCAAGAAGGAATGCAGGTAGAAATATATATATATCGCAGGAGGCAATCGGCCATCGGAAATAAGCAAAGGATCCAAGTTTCTTAGCTAATGGACATGTGACACCCAGCCGAGCCGTGGATAAATACCGGGCGCCTACGAGCTCATATCATATAGCACGACCGACAGTGAATTTGGAGAGTGCTGCGTAAATGTTCGGAACATGCCGTGGAGACGCCAGCAGAACTGTTATTCGCAACTGATGCCTTCTGAGAGAGAGCGAATCGTTGATATGCTAAAGCTTGGATTGAACCTTCGAGCTATCGCTGCATGCATAGGGTGTAATGTGAGAACAGTTCAATGGTGGACATCCAGAGTCATCAATGACATCGTTAATTCTGTGGCACGACCTTTCCTTACCACTATACCTGGACTGATTCTGCAGCAGGATAACGCCACTCTCCACACATGGCCCATGCAACAATGGACAGTCTCCTCGGACTTATCGCCCTTTGAGCATGTGGGACCTTATGAGTTTCCGCCTTCGCCAGCTCCTTCTGGCGAGGAACCTGGTACAGTTGCATGACATATTGGGTGCTGTTTGGAACGCCATGCCTCAGGACATCATTAACCATCTTATTGATGGAATGCCGAGAAGTTTGTAGGCTTCTACAACCTCCCGTAGTGGGCTTACAATGTACTGATGAATCTGCACCTCGCATTCTCACTTTCCGATTTTTGATCATTTGCATATCTCTCCTCATAGCTTCCATCCTGTCAGTTTTGGTCGTATACATCAGGTCATTCGCGATGTTGCGATTTCCACTTTGAGCAGTGCATTTATTCTTGAAAATAAATGATATCGACTAAAACAATTTCGTTGATTTTTATTTTGGGATGACAGTCTAAATAATCTCTTCTGATGCTAAACCATTCTACTTCATAATATGCATCATATAAATATGAATAAAAAAATCTCAATTCATACCACGCAAAACCGAGTCTAAATTGACTGCCTTTTTTTACCGTGTGAAACCGAAACCGTGTAAACTGAGTACCGTGTAAATCGATGGATAGGTGTGTTTTTCATATAAATATTGGATATTTCCTTGTATAATAAGTGAGGTTATATTGTGCATTCTTAATAGATTTGTTGTTTTAAATTAGCAAGGAGATAATGTTCCCTGTCGGATTAGGAGACGTTTCGCATTGTGTTCTCATCTGCAGTAAGAATAGGAATTGCGGAATAGGGAACTAGTGATAAGAGCTATCGCCACAAGGGTTAGGCATGACATTGGAAATGTTCGATACTATTTTTGTCATTGGATTAAAGCAGTGCTTCTCAAACTCTTTGATGTGGCAGACAGGCAGGAAACTGCTTCTGAGGTAAGTTGGTGGCTCATGCGTTTGAAGTTTCTGGCCACGTTTTGCCTCAGAAACAAGGCATATCCGTGATTCTTCACTCAGCACGAGATGACGTCATCTGGAGCGTTGAAACATGCGAACTCCAGCATTACGGTATATCACTGTTATGTTCCTGAAAACGCATTTTTTCCTGACGGCTCACTGCGGACTAGCAAATGATGGTTCGCAGACCGCCACTTTGAGAAGCACTGGGTAAAAATACACCAGAGCGCATGGTTACCTGAGACTGAGCCATAAAGCAGGACCACAGTTCACAAAGAATGTCAACTCTGGTGAATAATGTTGCAACACTGCTTCGCCATACTGAGCCAGCTCAGGAATAACCTCCAGAGAGTCAATGTTATAACTGTGTCTGCCCAAATGATCCAATGTCGTTTCGTAATGCCAGTCTGAGGCTGCATAGAACATTTCAATACCAACCATTACTACTATAACCCAGGACTAGTCAGTTAAAATGGTTCATGGGGGGCATGAATGGAGATCCAATCATTCCTCAAAGCAGCCCCTGTTTCAAACAAAATGGTCATATGAAACCCATCTCGAGACATTCAAATGAGAGATGAGTGAAAGTAAGAATCTTTCAATGATATCTTGGGACAACTCTTGGTGTATGGGTAGAGTGGTATTATACATCGAAGAACCAAAACATTATGATCAGCGTATCTTTATGCAAATCGAAGCAGCTGCTGGTAAACGACGGCACGTGTGAAGGTCATGAAACGGTATAGATAACACCTGATACTGAGCTCTGTTAATCAGTGTTATTCCTGTTCTTCAGATGGGAAAGGTAGTGGACTTAAGTGAGTTTGATAAAGGCCAAATTCAGAGAATTTCCGAGACCGCAAGGCTTACTGTCAGCCATGGTTAGTACCTTCAAATAGTGGTCCGAGGAGAGAAAAACCACGAACTGCCGGCAAGGTGTGGGCTCACCACTGCTCATCGATGCTAGAGGTGAGAGAAGGCTATTCCGTATGGTATGAGCCATCAGAAGGGATATTGTGGCGCCACTCGCCCTTATTTTGAATGCTGATGATGGGAGTAATGTGTCACAGCATACAGTATATCGAACCCTGCTGAAAATGGGGTTGCGTAGCCGCAGGCTGCTCCGAACGAACATGCTCCTTGGTTCACCCACAATGGGCATGCAACGTTCAAAACTGGACTTTGAATGATGGGAAGAAGGTCGTCTGGTCCGATGAATCTTGTTTCCTGTTGCACCATGTGGACGGCCGGGTACGTGTGTGTCGTTTATCTGGGGAAGTGTTGGCACAGGATGTACAGTGGGATGAAAACAAGCCGGTGGAGGAAGTGTAATGCTTTGGGCAATGTTTTGCTGGGAAACCTTGAGTTCAGTCATCTATGTGTGGAAACTATGACATCTACTACTACCTAAACATCATTGCAGACCAGGTACATCCTTTCATGGCAACGGTATATCCCTCTAGTAGTGCCTTCTTTCAGCAGGATAATGCGCCATGCCACACTGCCCAGATTGTTCGAGAATGGTTCGCAGAACATGAGGAAGACTTCCAGGTGTTGCCTGGCCTCCAAATTCCTAAGACATCAATTCAATCGAGCATCTGTGCTTTGTGTTGGAGCAGCCTAACAAATCTGCAGCGGCTCAACCACGTAACTTACAAGAGTTAAAGAATCTGCTGGTAACGTGTTGGTACATCACCAGATACCATAAGATACCTGTAGAAATCTTGTAGCGTCCATGCCTCGCCGAGTAAGAGCTGCTTTATTGGCATGTGGAGGACCAACATCATATTAGGCAGGTGGTCATAATGTTTTGGGTCTTCGGTGTATATGGCAGACATATACCATTGATACATATTTTGGGGACGAAAATGTCCTAATGTACGTCGACTTTGTTGTGCAACCACTACTCCTATCATTTCGTGGAACGTTGTGAAGACGATTCTGCAGCAGAACAATGCCTGGCTAACACGCTCCACGTGTTGCCACAGACAGCCTACGTGACATGGTTATCTCACCATGGTTGTCGCGATTGTCGGACGTATCCCCCATTGAGCACGTCTGGAATCATATTAGACAACACCTGCGCAGGGACACTACTACTCAGATTTTCCTCGTTAACTCCGTGGTGTTGCAATTTTCACGAGCAGTATATACCATTAAGTAATTACTGGTTGATTTCTTTCATTAAGTTATCTATAATGCAAGATGTCCGATGCTTGAAACGAAGCTACTAAAGTTGTATTTTCAACGTCAGGGACATTAATTTGCTGTCTAGAAAATACACCTGGTTTTCTGCATTTCGGCGATGCTCTTTTGATCATTCATTTAGTTGCCTGTAGTTCCTACTTACATAGTCTCCAAATGCAGCAATTTCTCATTTGTTCGGTTCCATATTTCGGGACTGGAGAAGATTGGGAGCAAATATGACCCTGGTGAATATTAGGAAATTGATAATAAATAATACTTGATGATTATCCACATCTTTACTGCTACGTAAAAAATTGAGCTACACTCTTGTGAGATGAACAACTCTTAGTATACTCACTAAATTATGACTTGGTATACTCACTAAATTATGACACCTCTCTCTACGTTATATCAGTGGGAGCTAACTTCGAATCTCTATCACTTCTAAAAAAAGAGTTGTATGACATAGAATGGGACTGAGGGTAAATTAAAGATCTCAATCAAATCTAAATCTCGATTTTCAACAATATTTCTTAGTATTTAAAGAGTTATAGAAGCTTGAATATTTAACAAAAGCAATGCCTAATATTAGAATTTAACCCAGAAGTTAATTATAATTTGAATAAGAAGTAGTATTTCACACCATTTAATACAACAGATGTATATTTGAAAAGTTAAAGTAAATAAATTTTCGATATTTTCAATTTTCCTAAGACTTGCATTTGTTGCTGTTAAATATTAAAACTTCTATAACTCTTTAAGTAAAGAGCGAACATTATTGAAACTCGAAATTTAGATAGATTTAATTAACCATAACTAACCTTAAAAAGAACCAAATTACCTTATTCAAACTAAAAAAAATATTTTTAGTATCCCTTAAAACAAAAGAAAGTTGAATGTCCACATGACAAAGTGGAACTATACAGACGTGGATAATCATCAAGTGACCATCAAGTAAGGTAGAATGATTCTAAAGCTTAATTCTAGATATTCGTCTCTGCTGAACAGCAGCTCAGTCGGAAGCAGGCAAGGCTCGTAATCTGTAGTTCCCAGGTTCGAGTCCCAGCTGGGTCAGCGTTGAGATTTATTTCCGTAAAATTATCCGCCCTGCTCTCGGTCAGTAGGGGACGCCGATGGGCTTGGAAAAGCCGCAGTCCAGATGGGTATTAAGCCGTGGCTCCGTGTGCTGGAGAGCCATAACACGTGCACGTTAAAGAACATGCTTGATGGGTTGAGTATGGGCTACCATTTCTCCTGTACAAGCTGTTCCAGTGGGTCCACTCCCCAAATCTATATCTGAGCCTTCAGGGTCGTTGTGACCTGGCCATTTAGCCCATTGTGTGCACAAAATATCGTTCAGAGGTAAAACAGTCCAACTCTAAACAGCAGTTACTTCATCTGGTCACTGCAGCGCAATTCTAATAAAGTCCTGATTGACATTTTCCACACACCACATCTTAGGACATCCTATAAATTGAGCCTTCAGGTACACTGTTAAAAAATCTCTCTGCTAAACTACAGTTCTGGCTTACGAGCAAAATGGCCAAACCAATACTGTCTCTCCCCGCACGAGATGTGCTTGAAAACGAGTATTCACTGTTCGTCCAACCTCTTCATTGCTTACGTATTCAAACTAGCTAACACCTGTGATGTGACCTTGTAAGAGTATGAGTCTCACTATCATATGAAACTTTCGAGAGAACCAAACTATTATATAGCCTAAGCATATCTTAGGCGTATACATAAATTTTTCTACACTCTCGACAGACTTTTAAAAGTTCTGACAGTATAGCCTGTTCTCTCGCTACCTCATGTCGCACATTACCAGTGTCAGTTACATAACTCACAATATAACTCAAAAAGAACTCAAGCATATCCATTTTACCAGTTTATCACTTTAATTGCTCTCTATTCATCAATAAACTTATTCCCTTATCATCGCCATCAACAGCTCTAATAAATGAGTTCATATCGTTTGTCAACATGGCCAAACTTATTAGCATAATCTGAGTCAGAAATACACTGCTGGCCATTAAAAGTGAAACATTAGGAAAGACAAGACATATCAAAACCATATTTAGTGAATACATAGCTTATGTTACAAGGATCAAATGATTACAAATGCAACTCGGTTAGACTTATGGAATACAAAGAAATCAGTATCTTGTGTAGTCACAATGAGAGGCAATAACCGCTGCTACACGGTCCGGCATTGAGATGATTGAGACGTTGGATGTGTGTTTGGGGAATGTAAGTCCATGCAGTTTCGATACATAGCCAAAGTTCATCTGTTGTAGCAGCTGCTGGTGTCTGGTGTGCTAGTCGTCGTGAGATCATGGACCAGACATGTTCAATTGGAGACAAATCCGGTGAACATGCAGGCCAAGGAAGAAGTGTCACATGGTGGCTATCCAGGAATTGTTCGACGATGCATTCCACATGTGGTCGGGCATTGTCCTGTTGGTAAATGGCACCAGAGAGTCCCTGAAGATAAGCTATGATCACAGGCTCCAACACCCCAGTGATGTAATGCTGGCTGTTCAAGTACCAGTAATGCGTAGAGGCGTGTGTGTGATTGGAGTCCAATGGTACCCCATACCATAACACCAGGGGCCAGACCTGTATTGCGCTGCATCATTCATGTTTCACTGAGCCTGTCGCCGCGGTACCGCCAGATTCGTCCATCATGGTGCTGCATACTGAAGTGGGATTTGTCTGAAAAGACGATGCGATGCCATTTGCACATCCATGTGCGACGTTCTTGGCCGTCTTGGCAGTCGCATATGCCAGTGTTGTAGAGTCAATGGTAGCCGAAGTAATGGCCGCCTAACAAAGATGCCCTGATGCTGCAAACGACGTCGAACGTACGTACGTGAGGAACTAGTTGATGTGCAATACACCCTAATTGTTAAGATGTTTAATATGACTGTACGATCATTCATAGCCATGCGCACGAGATGTCTATCCTCTCGTTCGTTTGTGTGACAGCGCCATTGAGATCCCTCACGTCGGTGAGTTCGTTTCTCCTCTCCCACTGACCCCATATTGTCATCACTGTGGCAGCATTCCGTCCAATATGAGCACCGATGTCTCGGTACGATAATCCGCCTTCCCGTAATCCCACAATTCTCCCTCAATCAAAGTCGGAAACCTGGTCGTATGAATGCCGTATTCTTCGGCGGGGCATACTTGATCCTTAAGTGCGCAAGAACTGCGAGCAAACACAATTCCAGTGCTTTACACCGGCTCTTTGTAATCTCCTCTTATACCACTTCCAGGGGGCGTTACTGTCGCAATGATGTGCGTATGTGCTGCGCTTTGAATCATTTACATGTTCTCCCATGGGCTACCAATCATGCATATTTCGGGACAATCTGACGAGTTCTTCCTGGTGTTGCACTTTTAATGGCCAGAAGAGTATTTATTTTCAGATCGCTCTGGTACAATGAAGATATCTCAAATATTACGAATTTTGGAAGATAGCGCAAAATCGCCGAATTTCAGAGAAACATTTTTCAAAGCAAGACATGTAGGTCTCGTGTTTCTTTCTTTGCCTCTCAAAATTCAGGTCATGCTAATTAATTGGGTATTCAAATTCGCTGAAACATCTGTTGTTTATAAATTCTTAATGCATCAAAATAAGAAATGCGAACTATCTTTGAATGTTTCTAAAGCTATGCTAAAACTCTCAGTTTTTATTAAATGAAAAGTTGATATTTCCTAAATATGACAATAGTCAGTGAAAAATTGCTACTTTTCAACTCCATTGTCTTGAAAGCAAAGTGATACGTAAATAGAGGTCAGTTCAGGAAAGTTAACTGCGTTGTCTTGATAGCAAAGTGATATGTAAATAGAGGTCAGTTCAGGAAAGTTAACTCCGTTGTCTTGATAGCAAAGTGATATGTAAATAGAGGTCAGTTCAGGAAAGTTAACTCCATTGTCTTGATAGCAAAGTGATATGTAAATAGAGGTCAGTTCAGGAAAGTTAACTCCATTGTCTTGATAGCAAAGTGATATGTAAATAGAGGTCAGTTCAGGAAAGTTAACTCCATTGTCTTGATAGCAAAGTGATATGTAAATAGAGGTCAGTTCAGGAAAGTTAACTCCATTGTCTTGATAGCATAGTGATATGTAAATAGAGGTCTTCAGGAAAGTTAACTCCATTGTCTTGATAGCAAAGTGATATGTAAATAGAGGTCAGTTCAGGAAAGTTAACTCCATTGTCTTGATAGCAAAGTGATATGTAAATAGAGGTCAGTTCAGGAAAGTTAACTCCATTGTCTTGATAGCAAAGTGATATGTAAATAGAGGTCAGTTCAGGAAAGTTAACTCCATTGTCTTGATAGCATAGTGATATGTAAATAGAGGTCAGTTCAGGAAAGTTAACTCCATTGTCTTGATAGCATAGTGATATGTAAATAGAGGTCAGTTCAGGAAAGTTAACTCCATTGTCTTGATAGCAAAGTGATATGTAAATAGAGGTCAGTTCAGGAAAGTTAGTTTACTGTTGATCTATACAGTCAAAGATCCCGCTCTTTTCACGCGAATATCGTTAATAATTTCAAATACAGCTTTTTTTTTTGCATTTGAAAAAAACGTCCTAAATATCTAGAATAAGAATTAAAATCTTATAGACTATCATTTAGTATTTAGGAAAAACAAAGTATTCGTTGAAAGTAAAGAGATATTATGATTACTCACAGCATCGCCCAACTAATAGATAGTGATATGTAAATAGAGGTCAGTTCAGGAAAGTTAACTCCATTGTCTTGATAGCAAAGTGATATGTAAATAGAGGTCAGTTCAGGAAAGTTAACTCCATTGTCTTGATAGCAAAGTGATATGTAAATAGAGGTCAGTTCAGGAAAGTTAACTCCATTGTCTTGATAGCATAGTGATATGTAAATAGAGGTCAGTTCAGGAAAGTTAACTCCATTGTCTTGATAGCAAAGTGATATGTAAATAGAGGTCAGTTCAGGAAAGTTAGTTTACTGTTGATCTATACAGTCAAAGATCCCGCTCTTTTCACGCGAATATCGTTAATAATTTCAAATACAACTTTTTTTTGCATTTGAAAAAAACGTCCTAAATATCTAGAATAAGAATTAAAATCTTATAGACTATCATTTAGTATTTAGGAAAAACAAAATATTCGTTGAAAGTAAAGAGATATTATGATTACTCACCGCATCGCCCGACTAAGCTTTTCATACGTCATGCGTGGATTTTGCTTCCTGTCTCCCCACATCCTGGCTACTTTATCAGACTGCACAAACTTGAAAATGCCATCCTCTCTTCGCTCCCAACGGATCATGCTCGGATTTGTAGCTGGATTCAGAAGCAGATCTCTGATGAACTCCCACAATTTTCCTGTGCCTTTTCCTGTGAAAAAGGGGAACGAAATCGAGTTATAAAAAAAGAGGGAAATCCATCTAGAGTAATAAAAGGAAGTAAGTGTGGTCACAACGTCAGAAAAAAGGGCTAAGATGCTTTTTTTAGCAAATTATTTCAAGTGTTTCTTGTCTACAGGACATTTTTCTGTGATACGTTATTACTGTTGACTTTTTGACAAAGTCTAAGGAGCATTCTGAGACTAAACTGTGCGAAATATTAATTCGGTAGGTGGTGAGAAAGTGATATTTTCCCTAAAATTCTACATCTTCAGGCTAGGGATATTTCTTTCTGATAAAATTACTCTCAATAAATGCATGCTAACGTAGCATTTGGGCTCACACTGATTTTGCCTGCATTAGTGACGGTGCCAATTTCCCAAAATTAAAAAAATATATATATCTACAGAAGATCTATAAGTATAAATGGAAGCACCTGTATGTATGGTTTTTGCTTATTACTCGAAAAGCGATTTGGGGCAGGGGGGTGCTTCAGTTGATAAGGCGCCAGGCACATATCTGCAATTTACTTAGTATTTAATCACTAATTGCTAAAAAAAATCGTTGCCAGATATTTTTTCTGAATTCTGTAATCAACCATAGTGTTCGGATACTTTTTTGAGCGACTACTCCAGACGATCCTCAGAAGGTCGTGGGTTCAGATCCTACCCAGTTCAAGAAAATATTTCCTTTACACCCATCTTCATCCTGTTACTTAACGCAGCTTAATAGGGATTAAATACTCAGTAAATCAATGAGGAGCTGAGAATTCATTTGTCTACATAATCTGTAATCCTCGTGTTAGAATCCCACGTGCATCAAAACGCATCCCCACCCTGCCTGCCCACGGTCAGAAAGGGGACACCGATGGTCTGGAAATGTGTTTTCCACGTGACTATCACTAGCAACCAGTAGCATAGTGTGGGATTGAATGCTGGGAGCACTGAAAATGAGACATGCTACTGCTCAGTGATGGAACTTACGCTGAACAGAATTTCCTTTTACTGAGTGGAAATTTTCTATTTTTTAAGAACAGAAAAATCCAGCTTGCAACGTAAAAAGACGTGGCCCTTGTGCTGTTGCAATCACGATGCCCTTGAAATGGCTTAGTATTAAAATGAAAATTAGGGGAGTCTAATGAATTGAAACATCGCAGAAATGAGGATTTAACGGATTTTTTTTTTCTATTCATTGTTTTAAAACATGTCCTGACACTGTATAGGCGGGGGTGGCTCAGTCGGTAGCGCGCCAGGCTCGTAATCTGTAGTTCCCAGGTTCGAGTCCCAGCTGGGTCAGCGTTGAGATTTATCTCCGCAAAATTCCACGCCCTGCCCACGGTCAGTAGGGGACACCGATGGGCTTGGAAAGGCCGCCGTCCGTCGGATGGGACGTTAAGCCGTGGCCCCGTGTACGGAAGAGCCATACCCTGTGCACGTTAAAGAACACGCTGGATGGCCTTGACGGGAGGCTACCATCTGTCTCCCAACAGCTGTTCCAGTGGGTCCCCTCCCCCAACCTTCTCTGAGCCTTCGGGATCCACGTGACCTGGCCATTTAGCCCATGGTGTGCAAAATAGTGCCGCTCAGAGGTAAAACAATCCAATCCAATCCTGACACTGTAGGGTGAAGTGGAATGTGTGCTGCAGACATTGGAACATGTCTAAACACAAATATCTGATGGCGTCACCTGCAACTAATTTTAAAAAGAGGTGCACGAAAGTTGGAGGTTTGGGGGCACCAAGGATAATTTTAAAAGGGGTTGTCTTCTTCCGAGTGGACTTTGCTTATTTACAAAATAGCTGTTCTATCATAAAGGGATTTGGGATTAATAAGAGAAGTTTTGGTAAGAGGATGAACTGTATTTCCAAAACATGTCGTAGCACACCATATCTGTCTAATACGGATGGCGTTAGCCTGAAACAAAGGAGGTTGAAGTGGGGGTTGACAATGCTGGCTTAGCAAGAAGGGTTGTTTACTTCCAACGGATGACGCTATCCTACGTCTCTGGACTTCGAGAAATCTCGAGATGGGTCCGAAAAGGCGATGAAGGGGATATTGAATGAGGGGAAGGAAGAACCTTTCCAAAACATGTTGTAATGCGTCATGTCTGATGCAATACGGAAACAGAGTGGGGGGAAGGGGGGATCGGCAATGCGTTTGCCCGGTGATATCATCCAAGATGGCCGTCACGGTACTTAGAGAAGGATTGGACATCCAATATGGCCGTCAAGGTGGATTTTTTTTATGAGGGGGATGGAACTTTTGATAATCATTTTAATTTATTCCAGGATTTTTTTTAATTAAAAGGATTTAATGAAGAGGAGCTTTTAAATTAATAACGAGTTTATAAGTTAGCCATCTAAGATTGCCGCTAAAGGGGGATTTTTAATAAGGGGGGTCAGAACTTTTGATAAGAGAACTTTTGATAAAAGTTTATGAGATTTAAATTAATAAGGTGGCTTTTAATAAGAGGTAATTTTTTAATTAATAGAGAATTTGTTAATAAGCAGATTAATAAGAACGATATGAATATTAAGAAGTAGGCGCGGTTGGTTATGAATATTAATAAGGGGGATAGTAGTAGGGCGCATAAAGGGGCATGGTCGGAAGTGACGCTACCGTAAGGGGCGTAGTCAATAGACGTCATAGGAGGAAAACACTATCTGTGGGGGGATATCACTAACTTACGTCATAGTGAAGAGTTCTGAAGAAGGCAAGTTATCGACAGAAAGATTGGGTTGTTTTGCTTCTGAGTGGCGCTTTTTTCACACAGTGGACTAACCAGCTAGTTCGTCAAGACCCAAGGATTCAGGTGAAGGTGATGCACGGAACATCGCTTAGGAGACATATGACAGCCTTCCGTCATTCTTTATCGTGCAGAGAGATGTCTCTCCTGCACACGGTGCTGCAGCCCATCCGTTAATATCCCATTCTAGAGGTGGCGGTCATTTCAAATCCATCAGTGTCCCTTTCTCATAAAGGTCAGAGTAGAAATAAACAGAGATAAATCTCGAATCTGGGAAGTGCATATTACGAGCCAGGCGAGCGACTGACTGAGCCAACCCCCGTATTCCCCTCAACAGAAGAAAGACAACACAGAAGAGAAACATCCATTCCTTATCTTTGGCTCGTACCCAACCCATTTGAGCATCAGACAAACGAGCTATCCACCTATCTAGCTTAAGTTCCACGCAACATAAATGATGTTGCATGGACGGGAATTTTTCTTTCCTATTACACTTCCTTAGCTACTAATATATTTCCGCAGAAACTATCCATTTTCAAAAATCTAATATGGATATTGGATTACCAGTTAAATTGGGCAGTCTCAAAGCGGTGGCTTGACATTTTCCATGTGATTATTAATAGAGGTCAATAGCATAATGTGAGATTGGATGGTGGGAGCACAGAAAATGAGACATGCTACTGCTCAGTGATGGGACTTAGGCTAAAAAGAATTTCCTTTTGCTGAGTGGAAAAGTTCCTCTTTTCACCTATCGGAAAATCCAGATTTTTCCCTTTCCCCCCCCCCATCCTTACATAAAATCAAGTTGGTTTTGTCGCACGCTATTTCATTATTATGAGTACATTAAACAAAGTTTTGTATATCTGTAAAATAACACTGTTACAGATGCACTCTGATTGACATTCTCGTGCAACTGAAGTGTAATATATCAGTCCCCAGTCACGATTGTGACCATCTTTCCTCTTTGCTTCCCCATCGCCATTGTCAATGCCGGTGCGATCACATAGTCACAGCTAAAAAAACTAGTTACATGGACTGTGTATAAATAGCGAGAAGACAAGTAATGACTGTCCCCAAAGGTAGCCTAGGGATGGAAACAGAGTGTGCAAATTAAACGAACTTTGACATCGTCTCATGCAATGACACCTAGATTGAGATGGATGACACGATCTCTTCGCAGATTAACACTCCAAGAGCTAAATTGGGAGATAGCACACGTCAATGACAATAGTTTAAGACTTCCAGTTGACAGTTGCTGAAAAGAAACCGTATTTATTATAGTTCAGAATGATATTAAGTGGACTCAGATAAGGAATGAAAGATTGAGGACAGACACACCATATTTCCCAAGAGTAGTCAAGCCAGTTATCTGGCCATAATTAACTTTTCAACAAATGACGTCACGAGTCAGAACATATACTCCAAACCTGCCCGAACAGAGGGCATTTGACACCAATATTCAGAGAAGGAAGATATGCATCGAGATCGAGAAATCAGATTATCCACCAGGGGAGTTCAGAGAACATAACTAGCAACCGAAGCATGAGTCCCTCCCCATGCTGATAGCAGTGTTCTTCAAAGTGCCAGTTCCCCTCCCAGAAAGATAGAATTTCTGCTGTACAGAAACTGCACTATTGAATTGATTTTTTCCAACGAGTTTGGCAGGTTTGAGTAGGGCCTTCAACAAGACTGCTCATCCAATTATAATCTGCATGGGCCTCGGTTTCTCACTCCCCAAAGCGCTACTAGTTAACCACAACCGCCCTTCCCTGGGCAATAAAAGCTCTCCAAAAGTGCTCTTTGTTAACCACAACCACCCTTCCCTTGGCAATAAAAGCTCTCCAAAAGTGCTCTTTGTGAACCACAACCGCCCTTCCCTTGGCAATAAAAGCTCTCCAAAAGTGCTCTTTGTTAACCACAACCACCCTTCCCTTGGCAATAAAAGCTCTCCAAAAGCGCTCTTTGTTAACCACAACCACCCTTCCCTTGGCAATGAAAGCTCCCCAAAAGCGCTCTTTGTTAACCACAACCGCCCTTCCCTTGGCAATAAAAGCTCTCCAAAAGCGCTCTTTGTTAACCACAACCGCCCTTTCCTTGGCAATAAAAGCTCTCCAAAAGCGCTCTATTTTAACCACAACCGCTCTTCCCTTGGCAATAAAAGCTCCCCAAAAGTGCTCTTTGTTAACCACAACCGCCCTTCCCTTGGCAATAAAAGCTCTCAAAAAGCGCTCTTTTATAACCACAACCGCCCTTCCCTTGGCAATAAAAGCTCCCCAAAAGCGCTCTGTTTTTTAACCACAACCGCCCTTCCCTTGACAATAAAAGCTCCCCAAAAGCGCTATTTGCTAATCGCAATCACCGTTCCCTTGACAATGAAAGATCGCCAAAGAGCCCAACGATAGTGACCTAACCAGTAGTGATTATTCCATTTCCCCCTGCTCAACCACTGCAACACCTTTTTAATAATTAATAGCTGCCAGGGAGGAGTAGGATAACTAGTCTCTCTCCCTTTCTGCTCCATAAATGGAGAAAAGCTTAAATAGTTATTCGCCATCATCCACTCTTGTGATTGCTTATCTCAATCGCGTAGTGGCAAAACTGTGAATGATATTCGAGTTAAAGATATTTCCTTGTAATTATTCAAGATCTGCACCCGACACTGACGAACAGATGAAATAAACATTTGATATCGGAATAATTTGGTAGGCTGATTCAATATCTCGATCTGCTTAATTTTAGTTAGATTCTAGATTTAGAATATCACATTTCATCGTATCTTATTTTTATTTGTTGTACCATTTGTTGGTAGTCCCTCAGCAAGCTGACTGTTTCAGGTAGAGGTCTACAACCGTCTGCCGTGATACAAACTGCATACTTAGCAATTAATAAATCTAATATTATTCTTAGTTGCCATATTTAAGTGATCCATTTTTCAGTAATATTTTCTTGCCCACTGAAAGGTGTTTTAAGGGACTAAGTGATCAGATAATCAAAAAATGAGACTGCCGAAGCATTGTTGCTAATACCCGTGATTTACTAGTTATTATTATAGATTAACTTGTTAGTAATTATTCCAGTTATCATTGGAACCATAATTAACTTGTGGGATACAATTGTGAACAGGGAAAGAGAGACTACCAGCCGCAATATCCACGATTATAATTTTCTTCAAGTGGTTTCCATATAGCAGCCACAACCTCTTGGTGTATAATACAGCGATACACAATGCAACTTATTTCATGTTCGCTCCTTGGCCTATGCTGACTGGGGCCCATCCTCTGGGGCTGCACAACACTCATTACAAGCATCTCTATTTATCCACACTCATTACAAGCATCATATTAGCATCAACAGAGCGAATGGGTCCAAATTCATGTTAAAAGCAAAGATTCAACTGTTAACTGATCCTTTACACGTTTGTTAAGCTCTATGTAATTCTGTCTGTTACTAGTAAGGTATTGATTCAAATTATTTCTGCAATTCCTTTTTCAGAAATAAGCTCCATAGCTTTATCACTCAAATAACTTTGTATCCCCTGTTCCTTTTTACCCAAAATAGTAATATTAGTTTTTAAAAAAAGCCTGTTTAAACCCACTGGAAAGCGGGTGGGAGACTGATGGTAGCCTCCCATCAAGGATCAAATCAATCTTCAATCAATTTCATTTCATCAAAAGAAGATTCAAAAAATCTTCTTCAATCAAGGTCAAATCTTTTAATCCTTAATCCTAGTTCTTATCATTTAAGAGGATTCTTGATGAAAGAAACTGACCAACTCTCTAAATTTTGTACTAAATAGATTAAGAGGTTTTCTTTTCCTGCTCTTATTGTTTTGAACATTTGTGTGCTAATTTTTTATCAATCGCAGTAAGAGATAATGTCTAAGTCTTTACCTTGTTTGTTTCGCAATTTTCCATCTTTCTTTGGTGGTCTTCCTCTTCTCCCGACTTTTTTAACGCACAAAATATTCGGGGCTAAGGAAAGAAAAACAATATATTATGGAATTTTATACATGTTGCACACAGAGATATCTGCAGTAGATTAACATTTAAGATTAAAGCTGTTAAACTCATCTTTTTCGGTAAATGTACAATCAGTTATTTTAATTCAATGAGAGAAATAATTTTTCCGGTGTCAAAATTATCATTTTAAATTTCTTTTAAAGGGTTATTTAGAAGATACTTTTCAGCGTTTAAAATTTTTTCCAACAGAAATCGTCCAAATTAAAATTATGTGTGACTGTTCGAAGAGTGAGTTACAAAAATTCAAACCCAGAGCTCATTTCTGTGAATAATATTATGCATTTGCTTTAACAATCACGTTACATTAGTAATCTCATCTACAAACAAATGAAATCAACTTTTTCTGCCCTAATATTGATACAGATGTTTTGCACGCATTTATAGGCTACAGTTATGATAACTAGAATTGCTAACAAATTCTAAACGATTCATCAAACAAGTATAAAATGAATTAGTTGGCAATGAAAAGACTAGAATGTTCAAGATTACAGTATACGGGTGTTAACCTTTTAAGACCAGGGTTTGAGAAAAAAATTCCTTAGATTCCGAGGAAATGTTACATTTAAATTTTGGTATTTTTGCATCATCACCGATCATCCACTTCTAAAAAATGTGTCCTCTCGCTTTATACATACATATATTGTGAGCTCAAGGGAGCACTGGGACTCATCAGTACGTTGGGAGATTATATATATACATATTTTGTTTCTTTACGATATAGTTTAGCTTGCCGACAGAATAACTTCGTTGGTTCATTGAATAACCCTGTTATGAATGTAAGTAATAAACCTGGGGAATCCTTGCGACCAATCAGAGGCTAGCATTAGGAAGACGTCATGACTACGAGTGTTGATGGTTCTCTGGCGGCCATTATGGATTCTAATGCCAGAAATGTTCCGATTTCTTTTTAAGTCAGTACATCATGATTTTTGGCGAGAATCTTCGATTCTGTTTTGGACTATACTCGAATCAACTTTGCAACTGTTGTAGCTTAAAAACCATTCAGCAGCCATAGTGAATGACGTTTAAACTGACACTATATCTCCTATGTCCTTAAGCCCTAACTAGAGGAGATTTTTACATTTTTTTGTTATTTTTTGATTTGTGTTCAACTATTCTAAGATGTCTCATCTGGAGTTTTAACTATTGGAAATGTTATTAATAAATGACCCATTCACTTGTTTTCAGTTCTTTTGTTTCGGATAATATTTAATTTTTCATTTCCAATTTGTTTCCTCCAGTTTTTAAACTGCTTTTAAAATTGTTTCAATGGTCAAAATTCTATATTTGTAAATAATCTAGTTTTTCAAAAGCTCCAAAGTTAGTTTCCCAACTTTGGTTTTTATCTTAAGGTTTCTTTCCAGTTTTCAGAAGTTTTTTTTTTCTGATATATTTGATTTATTTCGAAAGCTTCGTTTGTATTTCTTCATTTTCGTTGATATTTTTAGTTGACTAATTATTTTCTAACATTTTTATTATGGTTAAAATTATAATTTTTTCCCTTACGATATTTCTCTTTTTTATTATATTGGATTTTGATTTTGTCTATTACTTTCGAAGGCAATTTTTTCCCTTTTTAGTTTAGAATTTTTCTAATTTCTTATTTTCCTACAAAATTTAGTAATATTCTATAAAAGAGATGAATGGAAATATATAGTTAGTAGCAGAATTATTTCTAGACAATAAAGTTTTTAATTCGATAATTCTTTATGAAACTGATATTTGCTACGTATTTTATACTCTCCCAGTATCCTAACGTCCTGAGTTAGGGGATGGTGACAGTTGGATTCCTGTTTGCGTCTTCTTTCACTTATGCTTTCTGTTATGAATTAGCAGAAGAAATCAGTGGCGAATGCAATCTAAGGCATAATTTTCAAATATTTACTGCATATGTGCATTAAGTGGTTTCACTTTGTTAATAATAAGGAGGTGAGACGAAAGAGTCAATACGTTTTTATGTATATACAATCATCATCATCCTCCTCAAGCAGCCATGGGTCTACGGAGGTCCAATCAGATTGTGCAGTTTAGTTCTCCAAGAATATCTGTCATGAGCTACATCTGGTGCATTTGCCCACTATACACCAATTCTAACAAGGTCCTGTTTGACGTTGTCTGCCCACTGCAACCTAGATCTTCACTTCTTTCTGATGCCTTTATGCACACTATATATTTAAGAATATTATTTATTAAACAGTACTGCTTGTGTAGATATTTTTAGTACTTTTGGTGTATTTTATACGTATAAAACCTGTTTGTTACTGGCATTGTTCAGTTTATGTAAACGACTTTGCAAACACGTTCATTAGGTCTCCTGTTTGTAAAATTTCGCAACACGTACATTGCTTTCATCAGAACTGAGCCACATTACCTTATCATACCAGTTCATGTCCATCATAGAACTATAAGTTGAAGTTAAGGATCGATGTGTTGTATTTAAATACTCTAATGTTTGGGAAAAGGAAAGAAAATCTTGAGAAACAATTCAAGCTAGACTTTGAATTTTTACTTACATGGTTTAGAAAGAACTTTGGTGGCTTGAGCATAAACAATCCCAAGTTCTGGCCTTTCATTCACTGTACTCATACTACTGCTTGCACTTTCTCTGTCTGAATCTGGAATGCACAATACACAATACCGATGCAATGAAACTATTTATTCAAGATAAAGTGCTTTTTGCAAGACCAAATATTGAACCTTTTGATGTACTAATTAGTTCTATAGATTATAAATGGATGGTTTTGACAAACATTTATGTCGAAAATGAAAAATATGAAACTGAAGCCTATTAAATGTACTGTAATGGGAGACAATAACAACAAGAGAAATACGTATTTATGTGATATCTGATATTAAAGAGAAATAAATGTTCTGCTAATAATTACAGACTGCATAATTCCTATATATATTGTTTGGTAAATGGCAAGTTCCTTAATTACTTGTTATTGATTTCACAGGTAAAATTTCAAAAGAGTTTCAGGTAATTCTACAGAACTCAAAGAAAAATTAATAATAATTTCGTTGATTTTTAACTAGATTTGGTGTCCAATGCATTTAAACATGTTAATGAATGCTTAAACTTTACTTTGATACGTGGATGAGGATGATTAATTAATGTTGATAACATAAAGACTCGCAATACTGAAATAAGATTTAGATCAAGTACTAGAAAAAATAAAGAAAAGCCACACCATCAGTGTACTGCAATTTTAACTACGGAGCAATTATTCTGTAAATCAGTTAAAGTCAAAATCTGTAAAATATTTAAGAAACCAAGAAGAAATATTTAAAAGTATTATTTTAGTATTAATCATAACGTTAAATACTAACTTAAAAATTTATAAATGACATGGAAAATAATTCCTCTTTTGAAAAAAATACAAATATTCAAAAATTGAAGATATCACGGATCACAAAAATACATATGTACAAATATTAAATAAAGATTGGATTGTTTGTATTGTTTTTAGCGGCACTTTTTTGCCACTCAATGGATTAAATGGCCAGGTCGTAAGGACAAGGATTCAGAGAAAAATGGGAAGGTGGGACCGATTGGGCATGTGTTAAGGGACAGATGGAAGCCTCCCTTCAAGGCTATCCAATGTGTTCTTTAACCTCCACAGAGTATGGACCTCCTGCACATGGGGCCACAGATTAATGTCGCATTCGACTTATGGTGGACTTTCCAAGCCAATCATCTTTCTTCCCTTTCTGAGCGAAGGCGAGGTGGTGGTTTAACAGTGGTACAAGTGGATTCGAACCTGGAAACTACAGCTGGCGCCCTACCGATTAGGCCGACCATATTAAAAAAAGAGATAAATTGTATGAAAAGTTAAAAAAAAATTCAATGAATGAAAACATTGAGAAAAATATTTGGATTTTGAGAATTAATTACGATTAAATAACGAAAAAAAGTGAATATTACACACGAAATAATTTTCTAAGTATAATGAGGTTATTAGAAAACAGGAGTATTTTGCTAGTAAATTAAAAACAAATAAATATCCCTTCAAGCAGCTGCTTGCCACAGAGGTCTCACAGGAGCCTATCAGATCATAGGCCATGGTTGAATGCTGTGAGGAAGGCGTGACCTCGGCAGAAAGATAACACAAACATCCATGCCTTACCTTTGATCAGTAAACAAGCGCGCTAACCACTTGGCCATGGAACGGGTAAACTAATTGGAAGCGAAATAAAAAGGAACAGAAATTTCACCGAGAAGGTTAAATTCCGTTAAAGAAAATGATTCATTAGAAATCACGGATATGAAAAGCGATTTTAACGTTTTGTACCTATTGCCTTTCACTTGTGCTTTATAGGCTTGTCGGCTTATGCGCTTCTCGAAACATCTGTTCCACCATAGCCTTCATTCAAACGCGAGGGACAAACTTAATGGGTTATGTCTGAAATGAAAGCTTATGACACGGGGAGTGTCATAGGCTATAAAAGTTTACCCCTTGTGCATTCTTTCCCTCTAAAAAAGGGAAATATGAAAACGAGTGTTCTGCTAAATCTTTGGAACGCAATGGCCGAAAGTAAAACGCTATGCATCAAATGAAAGCTTGTGACATGGGGAGTGTCACAGGTTATAAAAATTCCTCCCCTATGCTTTCTTTCTTTCAACTTTTAAAACTCAAGGGCCGAATGTAACAAGTTTATGTCAAATGAAATCTTGTCACGTGAGGAGTGCTGTGGTGAATAAAAATGTATTCCCCTCCCTTTCTTCGGAATTATGAAAGTCGTACTACTGTCATGCCCACGTAATATTATCACGTGGACAAGACTTTAAGAAGGGAGAACTGTCAGCCGCCATCGCCTCCCATTTTAATAGTGACATTTTTGACCGCCCTCCATATTGTGACATTTCTTTCCGCTGAGGAAAGGCTTCACTACTGGCATAGAACTATTCGCGACGGATCCGTTGACCCCTCAGGTATTCGAACAGGAGCTACGTGACCCGGCTTGGTAAACAGCAAAACAACAGCTGGGTGCAAAATTCATAATTCTCTCTTCATTAGTGGACCACTTTGTACAAAATTCCTAAGGAATTTCGTTCATCTGGTCCATGCGCTAAGGTTGACTGATGTTGCTGAATGGGTCTATGAGATTGGAGCCAACGTAGCGAAGAACAGTGTACATACATTTTGGCGAAGGCGTTTTGGCCGCAGGCCGCCTTTTGATGAAGCGTGAAATAAGCAACAAAGAGGTCTTTCAATGTCTGTTGTCCGTAGGAGTTGGGAAAAGGGGAGAGGAAATCCAAGGACGTCCAGAAATGGGATATATGAATGTGTGGCCTGAGTGGGCACTGAAAAAAAAGCCAATAAATATAAAAATGTCCCTTCTCTCTGGAGAAGGGGGGAGGGGGATGCAAATGGGGTGGGGGTAGAGGGGGTGGGTAGGTGGAAGAAGGTGAAGGAATTTGGTAGAAAGCGTAAAATTCCTTAATGGGGGCTAAGAATAAAAAATATTTTCCATTATTTTCATCCCCCGCGGCCAGGGGCTTGCCTGGGGGGGGGGGGAATTTGGTGGAGAGGTGGATGGGGGGTGGGGTCAACTAACTCATGATTTTGGAGAAGTTATCTTAAAAATTGTGGGAGGGATTCACAGCTTGGTGTATGTTTCGCACCTCGGTCAGCCCGACCAATGGGCATCGTCCACGCCGGGTCAGCAAGGTGACCTCCATGAGGGGGGCCAGCGAAAAGGAAGAACGGAAAATTTTCAAAAACGGACAGTCTCTTCTTCTCATCTGGGTTGTGTGGTCGACAGCAATGAACCTCTCCAGTGAGCCGAACAGATTTCCGAAGTGTGCGCAATGAATGTTCGGCGGAAGCGCTAAGCAGCCTGTGCTCCCAGTGACTTGACTTGAGGCAGACGGTCCAGTGATGTCTTCCCGAGGGACTTCTGACTTGACGAGGTAGGTGAACATTCTTTCTCAGATCTGGTTTCGTTTTTCCACACGAATGTGTTTCTGTGAAATGCCGTCACGTTGTCCCCGAGTGGGAGTTTCATAACTGTTAAGGACTATTAGAGTCACGAGCAAGTAGCTCGTTCATCATGGACTTTTTTTAGTGAACTGATCTCCACCACACATAAAGTTTCACTTGATTGAAAAAGGCCGCGCCAGAGGCGCTGTTGAATTTGTCCCAAAAGTGGGAACTAGTTGTGTGTGAAATGTCAGAACAGTAATTTTGTTAATAAATGTTGTGTTTTTGTTAACTCTAAAATCATCTCAGTTTCATTATTGCAAATGTCTGTTAATTTGGTTGTGGGTCCGGGAATTTGCCTTGGATTTGGCAGTAAGTGAACGAATCACGACCTAAGTGCGTGTGCCACCCTAAATATACTCAGGGGTGGTCACCACACTACTATATCTTCCAAAAGCGAGGGTCCACAGTTATAAATTTGGCATCAAATTTAAAGCTCACATGAGGACAATCATAGACAACTTAGAATTATGCTTTCCACACCCACCATTTCCCAAATCCCAAAGCGGAAAGAAATTTCGTTGTACCTTAAAAAAATATAATACCCTATCTAGCAGCTACTTGCCACAGAGGTCTGACAAAGAGCCTGTCATATATGCCATAGTAGAAGGTCTGTGAGGTTGGCAGAACCTCAGCAGAAAAACAACACGAACATCCATGCCTTACAAGGTGCCTTGATCACCTTAAGGAGTTACATCTAAAATTAAAGTTCGTGATGTCTCCAATGCCATGGCTACATTAAACACGACCACTTCTCGTCATAAAAATAACAAGAAGAAATATTATCGATGTTTACTGAGTCATATATGAAATGAAAGTTTTTCAAATATGTGTTTTTAGCGACAAAAAATGTAAATTAAAAATTAAAAAAATACATATTTTCCTATATACGCCGTAAAAAGTAGTAAATAAACCTAATGCATATCGATGGCTCAATCAGTCACTGAATTCATATTCACTTCACAGGAAAATAGGGCGCCGATTTACTCAACAAGATTGCCGGCGCCCTATCTTCCTTTGAAGTGAATGCGAATTCAGTGACTGATTGCACCATCAATATCTTTTAGATTTACTTTCTTCTTTTTAGGGGCAAATATAGGAAGACAGGTATTTTATGAATTTTTTAAAAATCTGTTTACCTGTATTCCTATTGTTTTTTACTCGTCATTTGTCGTTTGGGTGTTTGTCAAAACAGTTGTTCCACCATATCTTTCGAACGCGGGACGGGGGTGGCTCAGTCGGTAGCGCGCCAGGCTCGTAATCTGTAGTTCCCAGGCTCGAGTCCCAGCTGGGTCAGCGTTGAGATTTATCTCCGCAAAATTTCCCCGCCCTGCCCACGGTCAGTAGGGGACACCGATGGACTTGAAAAGGCCGCCGTCCGTCGGATGGGACGTTAAGCCGTGGCCCCTGTGTGCGGGACAGCCATACCCTGTGCATGTTAAAGAACACGCTGGATGGCCTTGACGGGAGGCTACCATCTGTCTCCCAACAGCTGTTCCAGTGGGTCCCCTCCCCCAACCTTCTTTGAGCCTTCGGGGTCCATGTGACCATTTAGCCCATGGTGTGCAAAAAAGTGCCTCTGTGAGGTAAAACAATCCAATCCAATCTTTCGAACGCGAGGGACGATGTACTGATATATGTGTCAAATGAAAGCTTGTGATGCAGGGAGTGTCATAGACTATAAAACTTTTTCCCTCATGTTTTCTTCCCTCCTAAAAAACGGGAAATAAGAAAATGAGTGTTCTACTCTCTCTTCGGATTGAGAGGGTCGAAATAACGGGCTATGCGCCAAACGAAAGTGTATAACATGGGGGTTTCGCAATTTATAGAAAATTCCACTTTATGTTTTCTCCCCTGCAGAAAAAGAGTAAAATATATGAATATATTCTACTATATCTTTTCGAACGCGAAGGCAGCAAGCTGTAAGTCTAATGAAAGCTTGTGACACGGGGAATGTTACGGTTTATCAAAATTTGCCTCCCTTATTCACTTTCCCCTCTAAAAAAGGGGAAATGTGAAAGTCGTTCATCTACTGTATCTTCCAAACGCGAGGACCCACAGTTATAAATTTAGTGTCACTCATGTGAGGACCGTCGTAGGTCATTTCGAATTATGTCCCCTCCAAAATCTTAAAACAGATTTTTAAAAAATTCATAAAATACCTGCCCTCCCAAAAGGAGGCGGAAATTTCGAAGGGAATCAACGTCAACGAGTTATATCACAAATGGAAGCATTACAGCTTGTTACAATGTCGTGAGCTACCACAAATCACGATTTCACTTCCTCACCCCACGCCAAAAAAATAAATAAATAAAAATAAAAAGAGGGGAAGAAATGTGGTCGACGTTTATGAGTAATAATATCAAACGAAATTTTTTGACGATAGGTGTTTTTAGTGACAAAGAAAAAAAATATAAATTTATAATTTAAAAAATACATATCTTCTCATGCAGCCAAAAAATGAAAATGAATACTAAAGCATATCGATGTTGCAATCAGTCATTGAATTCGATTTTCTACAAAGGAAGATATGGGTTCTGTTGTTTTATCTCTGAGCGGCACTTTCCTGCACACAATGAGTTAAACGACCACGTCACAAGGACCCCGAGGTCTCAGAGGTTAGGGGGAGAGGAGCCATTGGACATTGTTGGGAGAGAGATGGTAGCCTCCCGTCAAGGTCATCCAGCGCGTTCCTTAATGTGCAGTGGTATGGCTCTTCCGAACACGTAGCCACGGCATAACGTCCCATCCAACGGACGGAGGCTTTCTCAAGCCCATCGGTGTCCCCTACTGACCGAGGGCAGGGCGGGGAATTTGCGGAGATAAATCTCAACGCTGGCCCAGGCGGGACTCGAACCTGGGAACTGCAGATTACGAGTCTCGTGCGCTACCGACTGAGCCACCCCCGCCTCAGGAACACATGCAGGGGACTGGAATTTTTTGTTGAGTAGGGAAATCGGCACCCCATCTTTCTTTGAAGTAAATACGAATTCAGTGACTGATTGCACCATTGATATGCTTTAGTATTTATTTCCCTTTTTAGAACGCATGCAAAGATAGGTATTTTGTTAATTTTTTAAATTTATTTAGTTGACATTCTAGAAACATAACGACAGATAAAATTATGGATTATAATTATTATTTCAGATCTGCAGCTAGATAGCTGCAGATCTGAACTACCCATAATTCATCGTTCTTATTCCCGATGACACTAAAAGAAATAAATTCATTATAAACGGTAACATATATGTTGAAGCTTCCTCTGTAGACTGGAAATTTTCCTGATGATCTGAAAACTTCCATTTATCCAATATGTGAGAAAGTATATATGAATATGACCTTTTGGCCATTTTCTCATTATTCGGTAATGGGCCAAATGCCAGGGCCGAATTTGGTGCAATTAAATCAGTTAGTTATATTAATGTTTTTAAGTCTTATCATTTTTAATATGAAACAAAATATTTAAAGTTTTGGTGAAATTTGAAATGAATTTTAAAACCATATTAAATATAATAAAAAGCAAAAACAAATTCAGGTTTATAACATTGATAATTGAAACAGTTCAGCAACCATTTTTGCTGCCATTTAGCAGAGTGCGGGTTATGTTTCTCAAACTATATCGCCCGCAAAGAATACAAAGTGTAGCCTATAAAATAAAGAGGACTATTTATGCGAAAAACAAGAGAAAACTCTGCCAATGATGAAATCACTATTAACTCGAAAGGGACTTAAGGCACCAGCCAATTTTGTTAAGTTCTCCAGAGAAACCAGTTTTTACGCCCTCTCTTCCTTCGCCTATAAATAACAATTAAGCATAACTGGAAGAAGATCTGTACAATATTATGTTGTGATGATGCGCGGAACCGGACAGGCATAGCGTCGAAATCCGACTCTGCCTTCCAGCGGTGCAAGCCCTGATGACGCTATTCTTGAAGACAGGGTCTGTCCTAGACATTTTGCTGCCTCAAGTGAGTTTACAATTTGTTGTCCCTATCTAATAAAATGCCTAAGGGTAGATTGTAATTAGTTATAATATTGTATTTGAGAGTTATTTATTTAATAAAAATTTTATTTAAAATACAAAATAGTAATAACTAGTTCGAGCACCTTACACTCTGACATCTTTTATCTGATGACTCGCTTTTAATCCAAGATTTTGAATTTTTACTTTTTTGATCTTTCGCCTTGTTGATTTTTATTTTCTGGGTATTATACATCCGTTGCTGCTTTTGGATTTTACATTTGTTCTTGATTTTAAAAGGGCTTTATTGACCCTTAGTTGTTCTAGTTTTTTACGCTTTTTGTCTTTTTTTGTTTTGTCTTCTGCTTTTAACTTTGGTTGTGGGTTTTGATGATTTTTATGATTTTACTTTTCATTTTACACCTCGTTTGGCGCAAAATGGCCTCAAGTTGTCTCTGCGCCATAAAACCACAAACAACCGAACCAAATATATATATATAATATATATTTGGTTCCCCCTCAAGCAGCTGCTTGCCACAGAGTCTGACAGGAGCCTGTCAGTTTATATGCCAAATGCCATAGTAGAAGGTCTGAGAGGATGGCAGGACTTCAGCAGAAAAACGACACATACATCCATACATTACCCGGGGCTCGAACCCAGGTCCCTTAGATCAGTAGCCAAACGCGCTAATCATTCGGCCATGGGACGGCATACCAAACCAAACATAATAATTAAAATTTACATATTGCAATATATTATACATTATAAAAAGCATATTAAATTATTCATACAAAATATCATTTTAATTTAATACTAGAAAACTAAATTGGAAGCCTTTACAGTTCACATTGCAATTGATCAATAATTAAATAAAGACATATCTTGACGCACGGCGGACAGCAAACTTCTTCCTCTTGAAGCAACTGAAAGGAACCGAAATATTTGCAATTTAACCGCAACATTTGATTTGAAATATATTTTGTTATTAATTGCAAAACTTTTATTGGCGTAGAATAAATCTTGTATTTTAATTTATAATGCAGTCCATTTCGTCCCTCATTACCTTCTGAGTAAGTAAATAATTAAAAGGAAGATTCGGAATTCTCGGTGATGCGACGCACCACGTCACATCCGGATGTCAGGCTCATTTAATAAATTTCGTATCATAAACATAAAATTATTTATTTACTTTTCAACTTCCTAACTGTTCAGAGTGAGGCAAAAGTCTGCAGATGGAGCAAATACAGTGCAAAATGGTTAACACGAAAGTCAGGAGATCAGTGTAAACATTTAGTGTTAAGAGAATTCCTCGTTAAGAGTATATCGATGAATACACTGTCTTGTTGATTCCTAACCGTAATCATCATAGCCCATGCCGTATTTTGAGAGTGAAGATCAAGACAAAGATTGAATGGCACTTTTATTGCTTAATTCACCTGGGGTTTGAGAGCATCCAGCGTTCATTATGAATGTTATTCCCTATCAAAGATGTACAAGGTCGACAATCTGAATGGAGCGCAATAAATTACTGTCATTAATTAGACATTAGTCACATAATTATTAACCACATAATTAGCAGACAAAATTATTAACTCGTCGCAGATGTCGAATCTGAAAGGTACTAGTGTCTTTACAGCCGTTGTTAAATAATTGGCAATTATCAAGACGTTAGTTATTCACGAAAAATTTGAAGCTGTTCAAAATTTATCAAAACAGTGATTGGGATTGCATCTGACAATCTTCTATAAATCGTTTGTCGGAGGAAGTTTTAATGGGATTTTATTTATTGGACCGTAGAAAATTTTCGCGTTAAGAGATTTTTTCGTGTTGTCCGTTTTGCGTTGAAAAAATATTTTTTCTTTAAAACTATTGTCGCCGAAATGGACCAAACTTTAGCTGCGGGTTAACCGATATTTCTCTTTATCCGTTTTCGTGTTAAGTGTTTTCGACTTATCTGGAAAACAGGAAGGGACATCGGAAATCAGAAGTGGGGAATGCATTTGTTTTATTTTCTTATTTATGTGTTCTTGTATATATCTCTGCTTTATGTGTATTTTCAGAAGTGTCTTGCTAAACGGTAATGCTGATTCGTGGCCTAGCTGTAGAGTTTCCATAGGCTTACAGAAGAGAGTCCAGCAAATGGTTTTATTGCACTTTCATCGCTCTACTTCCTTCCTATAGTCGGAGGAGTTAGGGTGAATCATCTAGATAGGGAAGTAGGAGATGTAGAAATAATCAAGGAGGGAAGCATGTGGCTTAGGAACAGAGGAGTCACATTCGTTTAGCACGTCAAAGTGAGGTAGCTATCTCTCAAAAACTCTAAAGGAGGAGATTCGGTTCTGTCTCAAATAGGTTATGTAGGCAGGGATTAGTATATCCTGTCGATGAGTTTTGAGGTCTGTAATGCGATTTCCACCTCATTAAGTGAATGACTGCAAAAGCAAAACAGCATTCACGTTATGTTGACAAAGTCTCCAAAGCATATCAAATTAAACCATTTCATCTAACAAAGTGTTGAGCACAGCTAAGACTCACAGAATCATGCCTATTACAATATTGTATATACATAAGTATAAATGTAAAAAGTTAATTCGCGTGTCGTCCTCTACTTAATGCATTGCACATCTGCTTCTTTCATCCAAAGCACAGCCATTAATAGCCGTTTCAGACAGAGAAGAACATCACCTTTGGTACCCATCAAGTATAACGCCCATCGAAGCACGGGTGTAACAATCCACGGGTCTGTGGATTCACCTAGAACCAAGGGTGAAGATTAAATAATTGGAATGAATAATTATAGCGAAAGTAAAAAAAAACGAAATTTGGGGAACCACCAGTCGAGAGAGGTCATCATACCTGGCGCAGTCTAGAAGGATTGTTTGGTATGCCGAAGAAAATTTCCAGTGATTCTGTAAACCGTGCTATAAAAGAAGAATCTGAAAGCCTTTCAGTTGACCAGTCATTCAGTTAATGTTCTACAGTGTGCGATTTCTACGAGTTCTTCAGTTGTGGAGGTTTTTGCTGCGCTTGCCGTGTTTCCAGTTTGAGTTCCGGCAGAAAAGAGAGCAGAGTCATCTCTTCACGGGAGTGAAAGGTCGTTGTTTTTTCTGTCTTTTTTCATTTTTGTACGAGTTCTGAATTGCCAATGATGCTTAGGAGTCATGAAAAAAATAGGGGTGGAACTGAGTAGGACGGGAGCGTTGATTTAACCACAGACATTGAGGTTGGGGAAGGTATGGAAAGTTGTGAAATTGATAGGATGGATAGCAATTTTGGGGAAGAAATCGTAGATGTGATTCGAATCGGGTCCAAAGGAATGATTCACATCAGAAATTAGCCTCAGAGAAGGAATATGAGATGACGAATGACGGAATGGCGAAGAGAGAAAGAGAAAAGAGATAGGAAAGAAAGATGATTGGTAGAGGAATTGAGAAGGGAGAAGGAAATTGCTGATAGAGAGTTAGAAAGTAGAACATTAGCTTTATAACAAAAGAGATTGGATATGATTGTAATGAAGGAGAGACTAGAAAAGGAAAGGGAAGATAGAGAATGGCAAGAGTTCAAAAGGAAAAGGAGGTCAGAGTGGAAGAATATGTACGAAGTTTATAAGGAAGATAAAAGTGAAAAATAATGGGGATAATTCTGATGAAGAAGAAAAGTCAGTAAAGATAATCTTCAGCAGAAATCAATATTTAGTTTGATAAGTGATTGTTGGGATAACTGATAAGATTCAATAAGTTACAAAGGTTAAATGCAGATGTTGCAAGAGGTAATGACTCTGGTATTGAGAGTAATTTTAATCAAGTAGATAATACAAGTAATGAAAGTACAGTGTTTGTTAAAAGTTATTATTATTATTACTTATATTTATCATGGTGAAAATAACCATATGCCTAAGAAAGTTAGCAGGTTTAATAAACCCAAAGGTAAAAGAAGACAGATGTTATGTAATATTGTAAACATTAAGAATCATATTCTGAATAACTTAGAGAGTAATGAATGTGGCATGTACAAACTAGCGGAAAAGTAAAATGATGAGGTTATGCCAAAGTTTGGAGAATGCCAGAATGTTTTAAAGTATGATAATGGTGGTAAGAAGGTTTCTGGCGAAATCAAGTGTATGTCTAATGCAGATAAAGTAATTAATAAAACTAAAACTAGATGGAAAAATGGGAGTAATTTCCGTTAAGGATACTCCAGGTTGAAAATAAAAGTCGTCAATGATACATTTCTAGATTTGTTAAGGAGAATATTTCTAGAGGTGATAAGTATGAAATGTTGTGTAATGTACAAGATAAATTAAGATATGATATTAAGAGTATTAATATCAGGGATAGAGAAATCGAGTCTAGGAATTTAATTGATAGCAAAGTAAATAATAGAATAGATAATGATAATAAAATTAAATGTGATTAGGATGAAAATAAGATAGATTTAAGTAGAGGTTTGCCTGGAAAATTTGAAAATTATAGCAGAATAATTAAGGAGTGTGATAAAATTAATTGTGAAGAGAGTACAATTAATAAGTACTAAGTTAGACTATAATGCAGGAGAAAGTATAGATGTATATGATAATGATGATATTTCTTGTGAAAGCAATAGTGATGATAAAGTAGAAATGGTAATTTAAAATCAGGATATTATGTATATAAAGGATGTAGATAGTTTTGCAACTAAGGTTGACTTTGTAATATAAGTTTTACGTAAAGCTGAAGATAAGATTAATAATCAGTTAGAAATTATGTGTAAATATAAAATTGAAGGTAGCATTTAAATAGAAAAGGTGGCTAATTCTGAGGTAAAAAAAAAAGTCAAGCAGAGGAAGTAAACAATCCTGGTGTAAAATGTAATATTCAGATGAGAGATAAATGCAATGCTGAAAGTGGCAATAAATTTTAGTTAAATGAAGTAAGCTCATCGGACAAAAAATTAGTCGTCTCCCGCCATAAGAGGGTTACGTCCGTTCTCCAGCAAAAGAGGGTGCACCAGGGCGCCATACAAATAGCTATGCCGTGCGCTATGGGGTTCATACAGTGACAAGAAGTGGTTGCGTTTTTCGTGTCCGTGAAACATGGGTCGTGCCAAAGATGTGAATGAGTGGCAAAAGGTGTAATTGTCTTTGGCCGAGCCAAAGGGCATAGTGTACAGTCGCTCAAAAAGTATCTGAACACCGTGGTTGATTACAGAATTCAGAAAAAATATCTGGCAACGATTTTTTTAGAAATTAGTGATCTGGCAACCTTCGTGTCACGTGACACGAAGGGTGCCAGATCACTAATTTCTAAAAAATCGTTGCCAGATATTTTTTCTGAATTTTGTAATCAACCATAGTGTTTGGATACTTTTTTGAGCGACTGTACAAGAAGTTGCTGCCTTTGCAGGTGTGTTGAAACGTACTGTCCAAAGGGTCTTCCAGCAGTGGCATACATCGCTAATCGTCGCTAGAACTGCGGCAGAAAGACTGTACTCACCAATAGGGGACTGCCGCAGTGCGTCACACACTATTAGGGCAAATCGCTTTGCAATGAGGCAGGAATTGCTCCATTCAGTCAATGCAGGCCTACAACAAACTGTTTCTGAACGAACACTCCGAAGGAAACTGCATGCCATAGATATCTGGAGCAGAGTACCGCGGAAGAGACCCATGTTAACAGCTCTGCACAAGGCTGCATGGCTACAGTGGGCACGACTCTTGGAAGCGTATGATCTGGTCGGGTTGGGTTGTATTGTTTTACACAACCTCTGAGCGGCACTTTTTTTTTGCACACCATGGATTTAAATGGTCAGGTCACATGAACCCTGAAGGCTCAGAGAAGGTTAGGGGTGGGGACCCACTGGAGATGTTGGGCCCCCCCCCCGATAGGGGGGGCCCAACATCTCCAGTGGTGATCTCCAGTGACCTTGTCGTGGTGGGGGGGCCTAGGGCCCAGCAACCCGGCTGAAGGCTGTGCCGACCGGATTGGTGTCCCGGTTGGGCATGGCTAAGGCCAACCAAGGTTGAAGTTGCTGCTGGCCGGCTTGATTGCCGGTCGGATGGTGACGGCGTCGGAGACCTCACCTCTCAGGAGACCTGTGTGGTCTGTTCGACGGCTCTGCCGAAAGGTCTGATCCCCGCCTTGTAGGCACGAGCTGTCCAAAAAGTCTGGGTGTTACTAAGAGTCTCCACCCCGGGTGCCAATCGAGCTTGGATCTTCATATCCATGCACATTTGCAAACCGGGGAAGAGATTAAAGTAAGGTTTCTTCCGGTGGTCAGCTTTCCTTCTATAGGGCTGCTGCCATGTGAGGCTGGGGTTGAGGTGCGCCTATAGGGCGTATTCCTTGCCCCCGGCTCTAGATGGTCATGGCTTTTCATAACCAGGTAGTGCTGTACAAGCGGAACCGGGAATTGCGGTGGTTGTATAACATCGCAACAAGAGATTCATTGGAGATGTTGGGAGACATATGGTAGTCTTCCGTCAAGGCCATCCAGTGTGTTCTTTAACATGCACGTCCCATCCGACGGACGGCGGTCTTACCAACGTCATCGGTGTCCCCTACTGACTGTGGGCAGGGCGGGGAATTTTGCGGAGATAAATCTCAATGCTGACCCAGCTGGGACTCGAATTTGGGTGATCTGGTCGGATGAGTCACGTTTTTGCTTGTACTCGAATGATGCGAGGCGACGGGTACATCGTAAGCCGCATGAAGCCTTCCATGCGGACGTGTGCAAGGTTCTGTTCAAGCTGGAGGAGGCTCTGTGATGTTCTGGGGGTGTTTCACGTACAAGGAAATGGGTCCTTTGGTTGCGGTTACTCACACTTGAACCAGAAGGGCTATACGAAGCTATTGGACTACCACATGTTGCCTTTTGTGCAGCATCTCCACAGTGAACACTAGAAGGATACCCCAGTCTTCCAAGACGACAATTGTCTTGGAAGAGCGCGTGCACAGGGTTCGAAGTGTGTCGGATTGACACGACGAGCATTCTGAAACCTTCGAACATCTTGACTGGCCTGCAAAATCCCCGGATTTGTATCCCACAGAAAACTTGTGGGACTATTTGGGGCAATGAGTGAAGCGCTGTCCCAGCCATCCGGTCAATGTGGCCGAAATGCGGCATTTGCTGCTGGAAGAGTGGATGAATATTGATGTGCACTACATCCGCACACTGCTGGCATCCATGCCAGACAGGATTTCGGCTGTTCTTCGGTCGCACGGCGGTGTTACACGCTATTTGGTGACATTCAGCCAGGTATGACTCATTTTTTGTCCGGTGAGCTAATCTAAATATGATGTCAGGAATAATTATCAGGCAGACAGATAAAATTAATGTCAGAGTAAAGATTAATGTCTGTGTGGAAAACTCGGGAGAAATTAATCAAGAAATGATAGATGATAATTAAAAAATTAATAGATATAGTTCTGAAGTAACCGATAGTGCACAGATATTAGATAAAGGTAACTCATAGGAAATTGGACAGGTAATGGAAAAAAGAGTCTAACTGAGAATTTAATTAAGATTGTAAATGCAAATATCGAGGAATTAGGCTATAAATATAAGAACGAGAATAATATTGAGTATTGTGTAAATAGGAGTGATAAGGGGTAAATGGTAATGGAGGAACATGAAATATTTATAGACAGAAATAACCTTAAGGTATTAGATTCGGTAATTAATAATAAAGAGAAGATGTTAGAAGTTCAATTAATGGCTGAAGAAAGTATGAAGAGAGAAGAGATGCGATTTTGTTGTAATGACCGAGATGACGCTGAAGTTAGAGAGATTTTTAGCCATGATGATGATCTGGTAGACAAAGGTGTAGATAGATGTATAGACGAAATTCAATTACTCAGATGAATGATGAATCCATCTTAAAGCAGGAACATGTTATGAAAAGAAAGAAATCTGAAGAATTTAAGTATAATTTTAAGGGTGTTATAGAAGGTGAAAGTTGTTTTCATAATTCTATTTACTTAAGTGAAGTAACTATTAAGTATTAAGATAGGAAAAAGTTCTGATTTTCAGGCAGTGAATGGGGAAAAATTTAAAGATGGAAGAGAGAAGAAGACGAAGTGATCATTCATTAATGATTAATAAAAGATATAGTAAAGAAAAATGTTAAATTCAGTGTTCATAAGTAAGATTGAAAATATGGTAAAGAAGTTCATAGATAAGGACTAAAAATCCTTAGAAAAATCATAAAAAAGAAATAGGTGATAGCATCGTGTTTAAAAATAATATTTTAAATGCTATAATAATATATATTTTAAATGCTTAATGGAAAAGAATTGTATGATAGATGTAAGACTCAGAAAAATTCCTGGGCGAAATGGCAGATTTATTAGGAAAATATCGGAAGGCAAAAGAAATTAGCCCGGAGGAAAACAAGCGCCGATGAAATTTAAAAAGAATAGAACTTTTAAATTCATGAGCAAACGGAAGTATTGTAAAATGAAAGATAATGCGCAAGAAAAAGTATCTGATTATTCACGAAATATCAGATAAAAAGACGTTAATAAAACTGAAAGGAAGGATTCATTTGGCTGTGCCATAGGTGCAGGAGGCAAATGAAGTCCAGATGAAGACGACACACTTGACGCATCTCTAACTGATCGGGTTTGGCTGTATCCGAAAGCACTCTGTCATTAACAGAACTCTTAGAGGGTTCACTGATTAAAGTTAAGGATTGCAAAGAAAGGGGTGGATATTGCAACTCAAGGATTATAAAGGTGAGAATGGGTACAGGGCCATACAACAGACACACTTGTGAGGCGATGCTCTTTTAAAGTAATAAAAGTCGTCAAGTCTGTGAACACTCAAAAAAAGTAAACTACAGTCAATTACTTCTGAGTAACAGCGACATTTGGTGTACAGTGATTTTCTCTGTAGTCTGATTTCTCTCTGGTACTGATTATAGTAATTCCCCTTTAAATGTAATTAATGATATCCTCAATGCTAGGGGCGGGGGTGGCTCAGTCGGTAGCGCGCCAGGCTCGTAATCTGTAGTTCCCAGGTTCGAGTCCCAGCTGGGTCAGCGTTGAGATTTATCTCCGCAAAATTCCCCGCCCTGCCCACGGTCAATAGGGGACACCGATGGGCTTGGAAAGTCCGCCGTCCGTCGGATGGGACGTTAAGCCGTGGCCCCCGTGTGCGGGAGAGCCATACCCTGTGCACGTTAAAGAACACGCTGGATGGCATTGACGGGAGGCTACCATCTGTCTCCCAATAGCTGTTCCAGTGGGTCCCCTCCCCCAATCTTCTCTGAGCCTTCGGGGTCCATGTGACCTGGCCATTTAGCCCATGGTGTGCAAAAAAGTGCCGCTCAGAGGTAAAACAACCCAACCCAAATCCTCAATGCTAAGTTAATGGACATAGCACTGAGCTCCACAAGAATGAAGATAAGGGTTGTATGAAAAAAAAATAATATCTCTATCAAATCTCGAATTATAAATTTCGCCGATTTTCCTTTAGAATTAAAAGCTTTACTAAGAGATGGGTGTTGTTGAATACAGAGCTTTCTCTGTAGTACTGATGCATTGCTACTATTCATCTACAAACTAAAACTTACTTTATCTCAATGATTTGGTGTAAATTTTCCCCATAATATCGTGCTAAATACGCAAACGGTGTAGAATTCTGACCTTAAACTATTTTTTGATAAAAGGTATCATTGACTGATGTAACGGTACAATTTTCGTTCAGCTTTCTTTCCTTGTTCAAATTGCCACGCTTGCTCTTTCGATGGTATGCTTAACGTTTTAATTTCCATGACTCTTTCAATTTCAATTATTTCTATGAAATTTAATTCCCAAAGTGGGGAACAAATAAAAATAGTACAGGGAATATCCAATAATACTAATGTGAATGACTTCCAACATGGGTTTCAAGGTCATTCATTGTATAACTTGTAAACCGTTGAGGGAGAAAAATTTGATTAGATATTTATAAAACACCATCAGATTAAGTTAGATCCATTAAAAGATTAAGTTCTATTGAACTGTTTTACCTGATATCGTGTCACAAACTGTCTTCGATCCCAATGCACAAAAAGGCTTAATAGCATCTGTCTCAAGTAAAGCGCCAGAGCTCAGGCTGTTAAAATGTACCACATGAGCTAATGGACCTGAGATGGAATACATACAAGCAGATCAGAATACTTTTTCCCTCATGAATGGACAACAAAAACCGGAAATGCACATGAGATGATTTACATATCTCGACTTTTGCAGATGAATATTGAAAAGATATTTAAATTTCACTTAATTAATAACTTTAACTCAGATTTCATTCACTTGATGTAAACTGCGGCGTATCCCATACCTTACATTAAGTGAAAGTCCACCCCTACCAATTTGAGCTGTGACATTTACATGAAAGGGAGGCTATTATGTCTTTATCTTTGAACATTAGGATAAAAAGAACATTTGTGACAGCAACAGAAGATAAATTCACAAAATAAAGCAATAAAGGTTTAATATATATATACAGTTGATGGTGCTCTATAACTTTATAATAAGAATAATGATAATTTATTCCATGCAGGGGGTTACAGCAAAGCCAAGGTACAAATAATTTTGGATATTAATTGACTTTTTAACCTTATCTTCTTTGAGGGTTCACAAGTTACACAAATGAATGATCTTGATAATCATTTTGGTGGTTATTCACATCACCATTATTAGATTTTTTTTTCATACCTTTCCGAGTCTGAAAATTTAATATTGAACCGTAATAATGATTTGGCATCGCATACCTGAAACGTAGTAGTCTGGAGAAATAAAGAAACTAAAAGAATATTGCAAAGTTATACCATTGAACGGTGTGACCTTAAAAATAAAATAGTTTAAAATATGAAAATAAAATAATATACGAAAGTAATATATGAAAATAAAGTAGTTTAAAATGTGAGCGTTTTACACTGTTTTCATATTTAAGACGACATTATGGGGGGAGTCCCTTTTACACGAACTACACTTTTCTGCAACTCCATGCATTTACATATGTTTGTACCACATGCGCCATCTGGAACGATATAAAATCGTGCATTTGTATATCGTTCCAGTTGCTGAGCAGTTAGTTTCCGTTGAAAAGCGAATCATCCATGCCTTATGCAGGAATCGAAGTGAGGTCCCTTTGATCTGTAGACAAACATGCTGGCCATCCGCCCGAATTGCAGTTATGATCAGAGAAAGCTGTACACTGAATTTGTTGGTCGTAGGTCTTTCCGCTTAGCAAGGAGTTCCTATCATTTTTTTAAATTTTTTTTAGGGGAGGGAGACAGAGCAATCAGTGGTGGGTGGAAACCTTTTCCTTGTTTTAAGTTTTGATAAAAGGAATATGTAAACGATTTAGGATTTTTGTTGTTTGGGATTTTATGGCGCATGAGCAACATAACTACCATTTAAATGTTCTTGATAAAATAGACTTAATCTGGCATGTTCCTAGGAGATGTGGGTTCGAATCCCACTCACGGCAAAACCATTTTTCTTTTCAGTTATTATTTCATGAGTTCCATGTCACACATCCTGTGATTCTTTACTACTGAATAAATGCTTTATACTGAAACTGTCTAAAAGTAATAGCTTTCTTTAATCTCTTTTTTTTTATAAAATTATATTTTTGCCTTATATCGTTTTTAAATTAAAATAGGCCAAAACATATCATCATTTATTGTCGTTAAAATAAAGCTACAGGAAGTTAAAAACATAATTTATTTCCTTTAACCTAATATTGAAACAGCAGTCCCGTACCAGAGCAAGGCCACCTTGATAAACAAGGTCAGGACGGCTTTGAGACAAAGGAGGGGAGAAAGGAGGGAAATTAATTATGCATAAAAATTGAAATGGTGTAATTTGTCTAAAATTATAAGTTAATTTTATTTTAACTGATTTTGAAATAAACAGCTTTATTTATTCATAAGTATTTTATTAAAATAATTGAGAACATTTTAAAATTGACTGCCATATTTTTCAAACAGGAAACTACCAGTTGACTTTTTAGAAATTTAACTATAGTAAAAAACCACTATATTTTTCAAAAAATAGGTCTTCTGATACTGCAGCGTCCTGGCCTGTTGTATCGAGGTGGCCTTGGACAGAGTGGGTAGTTCTCTAGGTCACTGATCACCGGGATCTGGGTTCGAGCTACGGGTTAAGGAATGGCTGTTTTTCTGCCGAGGTCCCGCCATCCTCACAGACTTTCTACTATGGTGTGTAAACTGACAGATTCCTATCAAACCTCTGTGGCAAGCAGCTGCTTTAGTGATTTTATATTTATTATTAAAATTTTGTTTTAAAATTTTGCAATTTAGTATTTTTTTTAGTTTTAAGGGATATCTTACTCAAAAGAAGCTGAACCGTCAAAGTTTAGAAATATCTGTGCATTTATGGGTAATCTTAGAGCTCGCCAAAAAATGTAATGTAATGTGTTTCGAATTTGTCTTCTTGATATGTTGAGAGATAACAATTAGAGAAAAACGCCTTATACTTGGGTTGATATTTCAGCAGTAATGTTTCAGGGAATTTTTGATGAAGGCTAATGTGCTTTATTGCAACTTAGAGAGAATGTTTTAAGTTTCGTAAGAATCTTTGAATGATTTTATTTTTTTTTTAGGGGCGGGGGAGGCTCAGTCGGTAGCGCGCCAGGCTCGTAATCTGTAGTTCCCAGGTTCGAGTCCCAGCTGGGTCAGCGTTGAGATTTATCTCCGCAAAATTCTCCGCCCTGCCCACGGTCAGTAGGGGACACCGATGGGCTTGGAAAGGCCGCCGTCCGTCGGATGGGACGTTAAGCCGTGGCCCCGTGTGCGGGAGAGCCATACCCTGTGCACGTTAAAGAACACTCTGGATGGCCTTGACGGGAGGCTACCATCTGTCTCCCAACAGCTGTTCCAGTGGGTCCCCTCCCCCAACCTTCCCTGAGCCTTCGGGGTCCATGTGACCTGGCCATTTAGCCCATAGTGTGCAAAAAAGTGCGCTCAGAGATAAAACAATCCAATCCAATTTTATTTTTTCATAGTCCAAGAAATATTGCTAAGGGCTGAAACCGTTAAGGACACTCTGGTAAGAGGGCAATGGAACAGCCCATATTAGCATCTGTTCTTAATAATCTGATCCTGGCTAAAAGGGATTTTTATATTTACATATCATTTCTGCTCCTACTAAAGGATGCAAACGTAAATAAAAAAATACTATTCAGGTAACTGAAACAGCCCATATTATCATATGGCCTCGAAAATCCGACTTTTGTTAAAACAGATTTTTATATTTCCATTCATGACTGCTCTTTCTACAGGAAACAATTGGGAATCAAAGGAAGGCATACTGGAAACTGAAATAGTCAATATTCACATCTGTTGTCGATAATACATAATCATATTAACTTAATATTTTAAACTTTTGTCTTGTGTTATGCTTTCAAACGAAGAAAAAGGAATAGTACTCACCACAGCCTGAGTACGGACTTGGACCTTGAGCATCTAGATACACGTTATTCCACCTGGAGCATCGATCACGTCCCCATTCTACGTCATCTATTACGTCGTGCTCTGTCTGAATCATCTGTGGTGGATTGATGTCTGGAGGCTCTTGCGGTGTTGATCCTAAAAGTTCAAAGATAAAGTCAAGCTAAACAGGATAACGGAATATAATGAAAATACACACAATGTGATAGGTCATTAAGGGCTCGATAGCAAGTAGGCGACATTAAGTTGCTCGGCAGCAAGTAATATAGCAAATCGGCAAAACTACGAATATATTGGGTGTCTAATCACTTTTGCAGTGGGAAAACACAGAAGACGTCTGGAATAAAGATGGCGGTACTAAGTTGTGTTCTTGCATTTAACTAACCTGGGTACCTACTTCAATTGCTGAATATTAAATTAATCGTCTGAATTGTATTTGACAAAGTAATTAATCATAACAATCTAAGCATTAAATAAAAAAAACCTCTTGCAATTGGGTTGGGTTGTTTTACCTCTGAGCGGCACTTTTTTGCACACCATGGGCTAAATGGCCAGGTCACATGGACCCCGAAGGCTCAGAGAAGGTTGTGGGAGGGGACCCACTGGAACAGCTGTTGGGAGATAGATGGTAGCCTCCCGTCAAGGCCATACCAGCGTGTTCTTTAACGTGCACAGGGTATGGCTCTCGCGCACACGGGGCCACGGCTTAACGTCTCATCCGACGGACGGCGGCCTTTCCAAGCCCATCGGTGTCCCCTACTGACCGTGAGCAGGGCGGGGAATTTTGCGGAGATAAATCGCAACGCTGACCCAGCTGGGACTCGAACCTAGGAACTACAGATTACGAGCCTGGCGCGCTACCGACTGAGCCATCCCCGCCCACCTCTTGCAATAATAATCGACACCATAATAGGTGCTGTACCAATTGCATTGTTTTAGCTCTGAGTCAGTGGCATAATTATGCCAATGCAACCAATGCGGTGATATTGGGATCCTTGAACTTTAGGAAAAATATTGTAAACTCTTTTCCTTTACACCGAAAATTTAATGTAACAATTGTCACTCTATTTAATGAATATTTATTCACTATCAAGCTGTTTTTTTAAGTAACAGGAGAAGATGAGTGCAGAGGAAAAATTGTCTTGAGCCGTGTGGGATCTGAACCCACAACCTCGTGATGTCATGCCAGGTGCTCTGACCACTGAGCTACCGGCCACTGCCCAATCACTCGTCTACTGCTGATGTTATGCTATACTCCATCTGGTCAATCACTTTCTTTTGAGGTGGATCTGGATTGAACCTAGCTGCTGTTTGTTTTTGTGAGCAAATCTGAATCTGCCTCACCTTTGGTTTGATCAGTAGTAAGTACTTTCCATTTAGACATATGAATTCACAGCTCATCATTGATTTAATGAATATTTATCCACTATCAAGCTGTGTATTTTAAGAAACAGGAAATGATGGGTGTAGGAGAAGATGGGGTCGTGGATTTAGATCCCACCCGGTTCAAGACAATTTTTCCTCTTCGCCCATCTTCTCCTAGTTGCTAAAAAAAATTCGTATTTTTAAAATTGCACTCTATTTCATTATCAAAATTTGAATTCGAACATCTGAATTTAATCATATTTAAATAAATTTATACCCTAATATCATTAAAAATCTAAATATCTCTGTTAAGTCACAGGTGTTAAAATTCCATTGAATCTGTATTTAATTGCATATTCAAGAACATTGCATTTTACCCACATTACTAATGACATATAATTTATTTTGGATTTTCCTACTTTTTATTTTACTAGTGTTTCTTGATGAAAAAAAAATATTATAATAAATAAATATGTTTGGCCGAGTGGTTAGCGCGCTTGGCTACTGATCTACGGGACCTGGGTTTGAGCCCCGGGTAAGGCATGGATGTTCGTGTTGCTTTCTGCTGTGGCCCTGCCACCTCTCAGATCTTCTACTGTGGCAAATAAACTGACAGGCTCCTGTCAGACCTCTGTGGCAAGCAGCTGCTTGAGGGGGTATTTATTACTTATTTATTTATTAATTTTTAATAAAGTGGTACATTTCTTATATACTGAGTAATAATTGAATTATGATAACTCATCCCAATGTTATGTGAATGGAACACTAACGTCGAAGCTCTATAACTTCTAAAAAGAGCTTTCTTGTTTTGAAGAATATGATGGCAGATAAAGATCTCAATCAACTATATCAATATCTCGATTTTCAACAATATTCGTTCAGTTATTTAATGAGTTATGGAAGTTTGAATATTTAGCAATAAAATGCCACTTTTAAGGAACTTATACAAAACTGTTGAACAGTGAACTAATTCTTTGTGCACAAATAGGGCCCAGCATGCTTCTGGGAGACCTGGGTTCGAATCTCAGTGAGGACAACTAATATTTTTTTTACTCATTATATCAAATTTTCTTGTCTACAGGACTTTTTTCTGTGATAATTTATTTCTAAATTACGCATTTATTTTAGTAAGCACTTTGATACAATATTTATTACTAAGTTTAAATTAACTTCTGAAGTCAATTTTTGTGACAAGCAATGTTATTGTGAAATATTCAAACCTCCATAACTCTTCAAATACTGAACGAAATATTATTGAAAAATCAATCTTTAGATAGAATTGATTGAGATCTTTAATTTACATTTAGTCACATGTTCCCATAAAACGCTTATTTTAAAAGTTATAGAGCTTCGAAGTTAGTGTCCCATTGACATAATATGGTGTGGTTTTAATTCAATGATCACTCAATGTATGCATAAATTGGAGTGCAAATAGAGTAGATCTTGATCTGCATTTGTGTCGTACTCACATTTGTGTTATCATGTGGACACGACTTTTGGCGTGGAGAGGTCAGGGATGCCATTATCCTCGTTCCAATAGTGTCTTTCCATTTTGCCTCCATTTTTGTGTCCAGTTCGACGAAGAGGAACTCGGCCACAGGCCCAGAACTTTCCTGATTGAGCCTGAAACCCCAGTGGCAGAGGGACTACATGACATACCTGGTAAACAACGTTGGCCAAAGGAGAGCTGAGATTCGCACCTCGGCTACTCTGACCAATCATGTACAGCCACGCATGAGCGTAGGTGACCTCTGCCAGGGGAACCGGGCAGTGTGCCTCGAAAAAACATTTTCAAAAGGTAGAGTCTCTTCTCGTCCAGGCTGTGTGGTGGGCAGCAAACGAGCCTCTCCAGTGAGCTGAACTTCCGATGTGGCAACAATGAGTGTGCAGCGAGAGCGCTACGCAGCCCGTGTCTTTGGCTTCCCAGCGGCCCAGCGATGTTCTTCCCTAGAGACGTGGGACTTATAAGGTAGGGGGATTATTCATTGAATCTGATGTCGCTTTTCCACCTAAATGTGTTTTTCTGTGAACTGCCGTCACGTTGTCCCGAGTCGGACCTTCTTAACTGTTAAGGACTATTAGAGTCACGAGCAAGTAGCTCGTTCATCGTGAACTTTATTTGTTTTGATGGACTGTTCTCCACCACGTAGAAAGTTTCCCTTGATTGAAAAGAGCTGCGCCAGAGGCGCTGTTGAATTTGTTCCAAAAGTGGGAACTAGTCATGACCAAAATGTCTAAAACTAAAGTTTGTTAATAAATGTTGAGTTTTTGTTAACTGTAAAATTATCTCAGTTCTCATTATTGCAAATGTCTGTTAATTTGGTTGTGGGTCCGGGAATTTGCCTTGGTTTTGGCGGCAAGAAACGCATCACAGCCTAAGTGTTTGTACCGCCCTAAATATACACTAGAGGGTGGTCATAACATTTGTATTGGACCCACGTCCTCTACTTACCCCACTGCTCTGAGTGGAGCTTTGTTTGCATACAATGTGCTAAATTGTCAGGCCACAAGGATTCCAGGGGCTCAGATAAGGTTGGGGCTGGATCACTCACTGGACAGCTGTTAGGAGATAGACTGCAGATTCCCACCAAGGCCAAACAGAGTGATCTTTAACGCCACAGCGTATGGCTTACCAAAACACGGAGTCACGGCTTAAAATTCCATCTCACGGACGACTGCCTTTCCAAGCCCATTGGGGTCCCTTTCTCAACGAGGACAGAGTGGGGGTTAGAGAGGGGGGAAATTTCATCTTTGGCACACTTGGGGCTCGAACCTGGGAACTACAGAAGACGAGCCTAACGCACTAAGGAGAGGGCGACTCCCGTCTCATTGCACCAGTTATTCCGCAATCAGCTTCCTTTATTGATATGCTATACACCCATTCTCTTAAATACATATTTTATACGCTATTAAGAAAAACATCGTGTAAGGTGAAACCGTAGTTATCAGACACGAATAATAAGAAATGTAGATATGGTGGATGCTTTTCAAAGTCCTAATCTCATTGACATATTTTTAATTATATTCCTTTATTTTGACCATACTTTGGTTAATGCTTTTTTTTTTCATTTCTTTGCATCCATTTCATATATGCAATTCATTTTTTCGGAAAAGGAACACAGATAAAAGTAAAAACAAAAAACGGCTAACTGCAATTCTGTTTCAATACATGGTACATTTAGATATTTATTGTCGATTAACAGAGATTGAAAATGAGAAATTCATTATTGGAAAAATTATCGTTGAGTAGTGAAGACTGAAAATGAGAAAATCATTGTTGGGAAAATATTGTTGAGTAATGAAGTTTGAAAATTAGAAATTCATTGTTGGAAAAATTATTGTTGAGTAGTAAAGACCGAAAATGAAAAATTCATTATTGAAAAAATTATTGTTGAGTAGTGAAGATTGAAAATGAGATATTCATTGTTGGAAAAATTATTGTTGAGTAATAAAGATTGAAAATTAGAAATTCATTATCGGAAAAATTATTGTTGAGTAGTAAAGATTGAAAATTAGAAATTCGTTGCTGGAAAAATTATTGCTAAGTGAAAATTGAAAATCAGAAATTCATTGTTGGAAAAAATATCGTTGAGTAATGAAGTTGGAAAATTAAAAATTCATTGCAGGAAAAATTATTGTTGAGTAGTAAAGATTGAAAATGAGAAATTCATTGTTGGAAAAAATATCGTTGAGTAATGAAGTTGGAAAATTAAAAATTCATTGCAGGAAAAATTATTGTTGAGTAGTAAAGATTGAAAATGAGAAATTCATTATCGGAAAAAATTATTATTGAGTAGTGAAAATGGAAAAGAGAATTCATTGTTGGAAAAATTATTGTTGAGTAGTGAAGATAAGTTGAGTAGTTAACTGTACGTTTCCAAAAGCGTTTCTACTTTGCCCGTTATGCAAGTTCGTTTTCAAGTTATAATATTTAGTCAATCAGGGTGAATTTGTATATATGTACAGTATCATCAGTCAGGGACAATTAAAAAATTTCTTATTTACAAATATATCACATCTTACAGCCGTTTAAAAGCACTAATTTGTGTAGGAAAATGTGAACTAAGTTTGGAAAGTTTTGAAATTATGCACAAGGATAGGTCAGAGAGGTAAGGAAAGGAAAATATCCACGATGTCTACATATGTGGAGCACAAAACAAATAGAAACGATCCTATAAAAATAGTGGAGAAATCGTGTTAAATCCAAAGACAGGGGGCGGGGGTGGCTCAGTCGGTAGCGCGCCAGGCTCGTAATCTGTAGTTCCCAGGTTCGAGTCCCAGCTGGGTCAGCGTTGAGATTTATCTCCGCAAAATTTCCCGCCTTGCCCACGGTCAGTAGGGGACATCGATGGGCTTAGAAAGGCCGCTGTCCGTCGGATGGGACATTAAGCCGTGGCCCCGTGTGTGGGAGAGCCATACCCTGTGTACGTTAAAGAACACGCTGGATGGCCTTGACGGGAGGCTACCATCTGTCTCCCAACAGCTGTTCCAGTGGGTCCCCTCCCCCAACCTTCTCTGAGCTTTCGGGTTCCTTGTGACATGGCCATTTAGCCCATGATGTGCAAAAAAGTGCCGCTCAGAGGTAAAAAAACCCAACCCAATCCAAAGACAGTCGTGTTAGTTGAAACCAGCTCTGCTTTTAAAAACCGCGTTAAACCGAAATCGTGTTGGCAGAGTTTATGTTAGTCTAGGACTGAATGCAATAGAAACAAAGGATGACTGATGTGTAAAATTTTCCTGATTACTCTTACTATGGATTCTTGAGAGGAAGGAAAGAATAATTTTCTTGAAAACCTTTTGCCTTCATCTGTCTATAGAGGACAATGTTAACATAGTAGCCTTATTCACTACAGAGATATTCAGTTAGAAGAGATATTCATTCATAGAGATATTCATTCCAGAAATAATCTCTCATAAATCACTCATAATCACTAACGTAATTCATTCAAACAAGTCCTAACCACACTCTCTTTAATTTCTCTTATACACTGATCGACATTAAAATTGTCCCACCCAGTAGGAGCCATCGGCTTTGCATGCAAATCAGCATGAGAATGCAGAACAGTAATATATGCAAATGATTACGTTTCAGTGAAGAACACGTGGTATCTGCGGGAGATCTCAGAACGAAAGCTGAGTGGCTAAGACAAATTTAGTTGTGTGCAGCAAGCTACGTAAGTGTATTGATAGCAGATATACGTGTAGAAGATGCCACGACGGGGATTTCCTCAGCAATATTAGCAGCTGAACGCTTTTGAGCATTGTCGGATTGTGTGAAGCCACGTGGTCGACCTGTTGTTTCGCCGCTCCTCTGAGTTGAGATGCAAGGGCGGATGGATGTTGTTAGCGCCAATGGTCTGAAGAAGATACTCCGAGTCATCACACAGGGTTAAATGCTAATCAGATGTACAATTCCAACATGGGTGGGCAGTTAGATTCTGTGGCAGATGATAAGTGACCCAACCACAACCACAGGTACTATTTGACAAAGGAACAGCTGCAATAGCAGTTTCCGTCATGACAAGAACCACTGCGAAGAGACTTGCAGACGCACGGCTGCAGACCCAACGTCCATTGCTTAGCCTGCCCTTGACTACATGCACGCTACTATTGGGCTCAGCTGGGCTGATGTGCGATTAAAGCTACCTACGTCCTATGTACATTCCTGAATAAATCTGTTCCTCCTTTCTGCTTTTTCTAGGTTGTTTTGGTTAATAAACATTAAATCCATTAATTGTTGCACTTTTATTGATAAGTGAAAGTTAAAGTGAAAGCGGTCCCTGGATATATTTTGATTTGACCAAATATTATGAAATATTACTTTAATCATTCAAATAGAATAACGATTGCTTTAGAAATATTCATCTAGTAATATATATAGCTTGTAAAATCATAAATAGGATAGTGGTTAAAGCCGAATTACTGTTCCAGCAGGTGTACCCTTGATCAATTCAACATTAGTAGTCAAAGACTCGAACCATTATTACAATTCTTGTAGGAGAAGTATTAACAAGAGTAGGTTCTTGATCAAGTTAGATAAGAAGAGCGAAAAGGATTACATAAACTGGTATTTTAAGTCAATGACGACATGTTTATATAAACACTTATTTTACATGAATATTTTAAGCCCCCGAAAAATTCCATGAATCACACCTGATCTTTAGTTTTAAATTTGATGATTTGATGAAATTGTCTCTTTTTGTAGATGTGACTAATGATAGCATACTTACTATATTGAGCGAGAAGATATTGAAGCGAGTCAAAAATGGCGTTGCCGTAATTGGAATCGACGGAACAGAATTCATTCCTGCTCATTCGACATATGTCCTGTCCTGTCATGCTGTTAAAGTTGAGTGTGTTCACTTCTAATAAATCAACTCGGTTCTGCGCTGCCCAATGAAAAAGCCAGTCGATTACATCACACGGCTGCCATTGGTCAGGAGATTTAAACTGCCAGGGCCTTTCGGTGTCTAAATCGCCAATATCTAGATGAAAATTAAATGGAATTGCTAAGAGATGATAACTGCAAAATACCTTGATAACTAATATATTTATTTGATATATATTTATAAATTAAACACGAATGTACTGCATTACTTAAATGCTAATCTCAGAGTTTTTTTTTTATGTTAAAAGGCATAATGGTTTAGACAAAGGACCAAAGTTTGTGATATGTAGACTCTTATTTGAAAGACGAAAGCAATCAGAAGAGGTTTCATGAGAAAAATATAGGAGAAAACATAAATGAGTGAAGTGAAAATAGCACGAAATACAGAAATGCATAAATGCGAAAGAAACATTCTCTACATTACTTGCTGTACATGATGATGAATTTTTTAAAAAAAATTAGAATTTAATCGAATAAGAAAATAACAATAATACTCTACAAACAATAATGATAGGTTATGGGTTTAAGTAAATAAGTTTTCATTTAAGAAATGAAGAGATACGAGAGATACAGCACTTAGAGTGGAACACACTTAATTTAAAAACATAAATTCAGAAGAAGAGTTGGAGTAATTGTAGAAAGGGTTTTGTTTTTAGTAGTGGACGGTGACAACTTAGAATGCCGATGTTTGTTTAGTAAACGTTTTTATGAACAATAGAGCATCTTCAGTTATTGTTGCAGTATTTTAGGTAGTGACATTTCTTGCAAACAATTTGTGTAATCAGTAGCAAATGGAGATTCGAAAGAGTTGCACATGATTTGTTTTTTTGATTCGGTTTTCGAATGTTGTATTCATTTATCATTTCGAATTTGCTGAATGTCATTAGTATTATTAGTATTTCAAGTAATTAATACTTAAATTTCACGTTATTGTAATCGTGTCAGTTATTAAATCAATTCTTTAACTGTTTGTTTGTGTATTCCGCATGGTTGTTGTCAAATATTAATATTTGTATTGCACTTATTCAGTTATTACTAAATATAACACAATTATTCAGTCATTATAATATTTAAAGAATATTATTAGAATTATTCAGTTATTATCTACAGTCGTCGTCATCATCATCATCATCATCCTCAAGCAGCCATGGGCTACGGAGGTCTAACTAGACCGTGCAATTTAGTTCTCCAAGCAAGTATGTCCTGAGCTACATCTACTGCATCAGGCCACTGCACACCAATTCTAACAAGGTCCTGGGTGACATTGTCTGCCCACCGCATCCTAGGTCTACCCCTCTTTCTGATGCCCTTAGGCACACTATTCATAACACTATTCGCTAATCTATGATTAACCATACGGAAACATGGCCAAACAAACGGAATCTCTCTCTGCACAATATACTGCTCAGAGGAGGTTGCCGACTCCTTTACCTAACCTCTTCATTAGTAACGAAGTTGAACCACCTAATACCCGAGACACTGCGTAAGCATCTAGAATCAAAAGCATCAAGTTTCCTGCTATCTTGTTTACAAAGCATCCACGTTTCACTACCATAACTAACCCTAGAAAGAACCAAATAATTATACAGTATAATTTTAGTCTTTAAATATATACACCTATTTCTTTACATTCTCCGTAGATTCTTAAAAGTCCCGGCAGCAATCCCTATTCGACTGTTAATCTCAGGCTGCACATCACCATTATCTGTTATATAGCTCCCAAGATAATTAAACTGAAACACCTTCTCAAGAGTGGAGCCATTCAGATTAACTGAACCACAACCTGCCTGACCAATTTTCATCACTTTAATTTTATTTCTGTTTATCACCAAAACAACTCTATTACCAGTCACATCAACAGTAAATGGTAGCTAGGTAGTCACTGGAAGGAGAGCTATGCACCAATCTCCTGTGATGATGCATAGAACCGGCCAGGCCTAGCACCTAATGTACGACCCCGCCTTCTCGTGGAGGAGACCGTTAGTACCTTTCAAAAGAGATACTCTCTTGTGGAAGTGAACGGAAGTGAGGGCTGCCAGATTAGTGTAGCCTACTTATCTGACATCTACGGCTACTTTTCTTTTTTTTTCTACCCTGCTGAGGAGTGGTCAACCACACAAGGTCCTGGTGCTGACCCTATATACCAACCTGAAGGGAATTATGGCTCTGAGCTTCATTATGGATCCTGATTTTGCTGCACTGGTGGGCTTCTGTGGAGATAAAATCTTCCGCTGTATTTTTTGTTTGTTTGTGGGTTGACAGCCCCAGGTGAATAGATTCACAGGATATGTTTATCAGCTGGTGGATAATCCTGAGCAAAGGTCATCGCAGGCACCTGAACACTTTGCTTCTATTGGCATCGTCAAATTCTACATTGGAGGAAGTCTTCCAGTGTAGATGGCTTCAGCCTTTAGTGGTGGGGGGAACGGGCCTTTGCCCCATGTCTGCGATTAAGGGGCTGTTTGATGTTGTCGGCATTCCCTTTCTCAATAAACATAGATTCTTTAAACATCCCACTAACCATTTTCTCTCCATAGGTAGTTGGAATGTGAGGACTCTGCACAGAGCTTTTCCTCTTGATGTCCTCACACAAGAATTCCACCATTATAATTTAGATATTCTCGGCTTGCAAGAGACCAGATGGACAGATAAAGGTCAGATTCTTAAAAATAATCTTAAATTTCTCTTTTCAGGGAGGGACGACAATAAGCATCACCAAGGCGTGGGTCTGCTTCTCAGCAGACACGCCAGGGATGCTCTTCTAGGATATGAGTGCATTAATGAAAGGTTTCTTACAGCAAAATTTCAGACAAGCGTTAAAGACTTGAATATTATCTGCTGTTATGCCCCCATTGAGGATGCTGATGAGGATGAGAAGGATAGGTTTTATGGACAACTTCAGGATATTTTGAATTCTGTCAAGAAAGGTGATATCACCCTTGTTCTAGTTGACTTCAATGCCAAAGTTGGTACTGACTCTGATCTTTGGGGAGGAGTAACAGGCCCTTTTGGTATCGGTAGCTGCAATGGCAATGGGCAACGTCTCCTACAGATAAGTAAACTCAATGGATTCAGAATAACTAACACTTATTACAAACACCGCGACATACATAAGTACACATGGGTTTCACCCGATGTGCTGCATAAGAATATGATTGATTATATATTAATTAACAGCAAATGAGCTAGTTCTGTTAGAAATACCAGGTCACATAGGGGAGCTGAAATTGGATCTGACCATTATCTTGTTAAAAGTGTCTTGCAACTTAAACTTAAAAAGTGTTGAGCTAGGGTTAAAAAATTTACTTTTAATACTGACGCTCTGAAAGACCCAATTATAGCCAAAGCGTAACATGAGGGGTTACTTAGTCATTATGACAGTCATGATATGCTTAGTACTGAAGTTGAGAAAGAATGGGATCATTTTAAACAGGCTTTTTTGGACACTAACAGTACTCTTTTAGGAAAAAAGGAGCAGAGGAGACAGAATTATCTGAGTGATAAGGCACTTGAGCTTATTTCGGAAAGAAAGTACTTCAGGATTGTCCTTAATCAATACCCTACTAGTCCTAATAGAAAGCACTACAGAGAACTTGATAAACGTGTAAAGGATCAGTTAGCTGCTGATAAGAACCTTTGGCTTGATGGCTTGACTGACAAAGCCGAGGAAGCAGTTAGACAGCACAACAACAGAGAGCTGTATCAGATAGTTAATGTTTAGTGTGGTAGAAAACGGACATGTATACAGGTATTGAAGGATAAACAAGGTAAGGTTATAGAAGGTGAGGATTCTGTCATGGCTAGGTGGGCTGAGCATTTCAGTGATGTTCTGAACAATATGGTTAGTTCTACTCCCATTGTTTGCAATGATGATAGATGCATTGGTGGCTTTAATGTTGGCCCTATAACAAAATCTGAAGTTATTCTGGCTATTTCTAAACTTAAACTTCATAAATCCCCAGGGGTAGATGAAATTACTACTGAAATGCTTGGAGCTGGGAATGTTTCGGTTACCATTTGGATGACTGAAATTCTGAATATCTTTTATGATAAAGGCATGCTTCCTAAGGATTTTGCCAGAGCTATTGATATCCCTATTTTCAAAAAAGGTGATCGCAGTTCTTGTGATAACTACAGGGGTATCAGCCTACTATCTGTTCCAGGTAAAGTTCTTTCCATGATTGTGCTTAATAGAATTAAGAATCTGGTTGACAGTCAATTGTGTGATGAGCAATGTGGATTCAGAAGTGGTAGGGGATGTGTGGATCAGATATTGTCACTTAGGCAGATTCGAGAAATGTTTAGAGTTTCAGAAACCTTTGGTTGTTAGCTTTGTTGATTTCAAAAAGGCTTTCGATTCTGTTGATCGTCATAATTTGTGGTTGATTGTGAAATCATATGGTATACCTGACAAGTATACTTCAATTCCTGTATACCTGTTCGTTTTCTACCACATAAAACGTTAACTATCTGATAAAACGTTAACTGTCTGCTTTTGTGCTGTCTAACTGTTTCCTCGGCTTTGTCAGTCAAGCCATCAAGCTAAAGATTCTTATCAGCAGCTTACTGATTTTTACACGTTTATTAAGCTCTTTATAATAATTCCTATTAGGAATTGTAGAGTGTTTATTAAGTACATTTCTGCAGTTCTTTCTTTCTGAAATAAGCTCAAGGGCTTTATCATTCAAATAATTCTTTCCAAAAAACCTGTTTAAAACTGTCCCATTCTTCCTCAACTTCAGCAGTAAGAAAACCACGACTGCCGCAATGACTAAGTAACCTATCATGGTAAGCTTTAGCTATAACTGGATCTTTCAGAGCTTCAGAATTGAAACTAAAATTTTTAATTTTAGCACAACCCTTCTTAAGTTGAAGTTGCAAGACACTTTCAACAAGGTAATGGTCAGATCCAATTTCAGCTCCCCTATATGACCTGGTATTCCTAACAGAACTTGTCTATTTGCTGTTAACTAATATATAATCAATCATATTTTTAAACAGCCTATCAGGGGAAACTCATATGTGCTTATGTATGTCGCGGTGTTCATAATAAGCGTTAGCTATTCTCAAACTATTAAGTTTACCTGTAGGAGTTGAGTAGTCTCAAATTTTTAAGTTTACTTACCTGTTACCCATTGCCATTGCAGCTACCAATACCAAAAGGGCCTATTACTCCTCCCAAAAGGTCAGAGTCAGTACCAATTTTGGCATTGAAGTCACATAGAACAAGGGCAATATCTCCTTTCTGGACAGAATCCAAAATATCCTGAAGTTGTCCGTAAAACCTATCCTTCTCATCCTCATCGGCATCCTCAGTGGGGGCATAACAGCAGAAAACACTCAAGTCTTTAATGCTTGTCTGAACTTTTGCTGTAAGAAACCTTTCATGAATGCACTCATATCCTAGAAGAGCATCACTAGCATGTCTGCTGGATAGCAGACCCATGCCTTGGTGATGCTTTCCATCCTCCCTCTCTGTAAAGAGAAATTTAAAGTTATTTTTAAGTATCTCACCTTTACCTGTCCATCTGGTCTCTTGCAAGCCTAGAATATCTAGTTTATAGCACTGGAATTCCTGTGTGAGGACATCAAGAGAATAATCTCTACATAATGTCCTCATGTTCCACGTTCCTGTAGAGAGAAAATGATTAGAAGGATTTTTAAAGAAACGATGTTTATTGAGAGAGGGAATGCCGACAATATCAAACAGCCCCCTAATCGCAGGGATTGGGCAAAATCGCAGGGATTGGGCAAAGAACCCCCCAATCGCAGGGATTGGCCATTCCCCACCACTAAAGGTTGAGGTCATTTATACTGCAAGACTTCCAACAATGTAGAATTTAGCGATGCCAGTAGAAGCAAGAGATCAGGGGCCTGTGATGACCTATGCTCAGGATTATCCACCAGCTATATTTCGCCCCTATACCCTCATTCCTTCTGGGTGGGGTAATTTCAATGTCCTGCAGTGTATATAATTATCATCAGCTGATAAACATATCCTGTGAATCTATTCACTTGGGGCTGTCAACCGACAAACAAACAGAAAACAGAGTGGAAGATTATCCCTCCACAGAAGCTCACCAGTGCAGCAAATTCAGAATCAATAATCAAACCCAGAGCCTTAATCAGTCCAGTCCGGTAGGTTTATATGGTATAAACATTATTATTTCAATTATTCAGTTGTTATTATACACTGCTAGACATTGAAAATGTCCTACCCAGTGTCCCGCCCAGAGCCTTAATCAGTCCAGTCCGGTAGGTTTATATGGTATAAACATTATTATTTCAATTATTCAGTTATTATTATACACTGCTACACATTGAAAGTGTCCTACCCAGAAGGACATGTCGTACAAACATGCAAATAGAAGGGTGGGTGTGAGCAGTTGAGCTATGCAAACGATGATAATCCGGAGCCAATGACGTGTGTGGCTCAAGAGATAAAAGGTGCAAGAAGAAACAGGGATGGTATTATGCAGGTGGAAGTCGTGCGAATGGTTGAGATTAGGTGGTTCTGCTTGGAAATTGTTCAGTGGAGGCCGAAAATGCGTCGTACGTGCCGTCGAAAGGTTTATTGCCATTTGGATGATTTTGAGAGAGGAAGAATTATAGGCCTTTGTGAATATGAATGGACTATACGTCGTGTCGCTGCCCATGTTCATCGGGATGGTCGAACTGTTGGACGTTCTTGGCAACAGTGGTGAAATGAAGGCCTAGCCTGTGTCACAGAGGGAGTGGTGCCATCCGACAGACGCCAGTATGTCTTGATAGGCGCATTTTTCGTCATGCTCATTCGTCACCACAAAGCACTGCAGGCGATATGCGATGGGCTGTGTCAGCAGCCACGGACGTCTCCGTAACGACATGAACGGTAAACCGAAGGTTGCATGAAGCACACCTGCGCTCTAGGTAACCATTACATCGACTATCATTGACTGCAAACCATCGCAGCACTCGTCTGGCTTGGTGCCGAAGTCGTGCGAACTGGGGTCATGAATGGAACACTGTTGAGTTTAGTGATGAATCCCGTTTCTATTTGGGTGCTGACATTCAACGGGTTTGTGTATGGTAACAACCTGGCGAGAGGACGGATCCAGCTATTATTTGCGACTGGCACACCGCCCATCAGCCAGGCATAATGGTATGGGGTGCTATTGGATATGACAGCAGGTCACCTCTTGGCCGCATCACGGAAACACTGAAAGCTGAACAATACGTTAGCACAGTTCTGCAGCCCATTTTGTTACTGTTCCTGGGAGGGAGGCAGCAGCCCATTTTCCAGCATGACATCACCCGTGTACACACTTCTAGGGTCTCCAGACAATGTTTGCAACATGTTCAAGTATTGCCATGGCCAGTACGATCTCCAGATAGAAAATCTGTGGGACTACATTGGACGATGTGTGCAATCCTCTCACCGGCCAGCGAGGAATCTCGATGAATTATGGGAGCAAGCCAACGCTGCGTGGTGTGCAATTCCTCAGGACCATATCCGTTGACTGTATGACTCCATGCCACACCTTATTGTTGCCAGTATTGCCGCTCACGGTGGTGCAACCACCTACTGAGGCAGTCACATTGTATTGCATAATCTCATCTTTTAACTGCTGTAAATGTCTGCAATTTAAATCACGGTGTGCCAATATGTATTGCTATATGTGTGCTACATTTCACCCCTATCCCCTCATTCCTTCTGGGTGGGGTAATTTCAATGTCCTGCACTGTATATAAATATCATTATTACAAAATTCTAGCCTCCTACTTGAAATAAATAACTCGCCTGCTGTAAATAGGGCCTACGGAATCAAAACCTCCAAAATGTTGATAAAGAAACATTCCGAAAACGGAGTAATAAGTGAATGAAAAAATTTTTGGAAAAATCCATATCCCTGTAAAACGTCATTCTAAAATTCAATTAGTTTCTCCACATATCAGCTCTAGAATTTCTAAAAAAAACTTATCATATTACATATTGATTAATCCGATAACTTTCTTTTGATAGAGTTCACATTGTTTTGTCGACATCATCATATTACTGCATTTGTAAAGTTTTCCTTCTACAATTGAAAAGAATTATCTTAATTTTTGAACAGTGTTCGACCAGAAAGTAGACATAGTATACGAAATATTTGTCATATTCTGAACTCCCAAATTAACTTTAGCCAAATGCTTGCAATTAAATACTTATACCAGGTGAATGGATGAACTTCGAACATGATTAAAATTCAATAAAGTTTGTGCACGGATCGTAATGAATCAATATTCGTTTTACGTACTCCTCCCCAAGCTCAGTTTGCATATTGGAGCTAAATCTGCACACTTCTAAATATATTTTTGACCTGGCTTTTCTACAGTTCCAGAAAAAAAAGTCTAGCACAGTCGATGCAAAAATCGCAACGATGAATTAAATGAAATCACAAAGGTTAATATAATAAGCAACACAGGGGTACAAGTTAGAATCTGAGGAGAGTATATAGCTGACTCGTGACTCTGACCTAGAGATATATCAAGAAGCCGCTTCCTACTGCTCCTTTAAACGACATGTGGATTTGGTGAAAAGCAACAGAAATGACTCTTATAATGCGGACTAATGATTTAAAGAAGAACCATAGTTAAATTAGAAGCAGTTCTTTTATTCTACTAGGGTGATTCATACATCTACTGAAGAAACAATTATTACAACATTAATAATGAACCTTACACAGCGAAATATGAAACATTATTTTCAATAATTTGTAGCCATCTGTTTTCAGGTTTTCCGATTTCTCTTTAATACCATGCTTGGTCTTCACAGGTGAAAAATTCCCGACATTCATTTTCGATTTCCTGAAATGTTGAAAGCGCCTACCTACCTCGAAGAAAATGAGCCATGGTGCGAAAAAAAATGGTAGCTGGAAGAAACTATGTCCGGACCATACGATGGTGAGGAAGAAACTCAAGTGCCAGTTCTCAAAGTTTTTCTTTGGTACGAAATGTTGTGTGCAGTTTTGCGTTGTCTTATTGGAGGAGTTTCTGATGTCTGTTTACCAATCCTAGGTAAAGTTGTAGCATCACAGAGTGGATTGATGGAATGTCTGTCGGGAACCAGGTCGAAGTCCACTACATCCTCAAAATTTCGCCAAACATACAACATTGCCTTCGTTGTGAATCGTTCCCTCTTTGCGACATGACCTGCGGGCTGGTCTGGGTAGAGTCGCTGCTTTGGGGTGTTCGGATTGTTGAAAAAGATCCATTTTTCATCGCACGTAACAATTCGCTTGATAAAACGGTGGCCACGTAGAAATGCGAAGAGTTTCCTGAAGACTTCGACATGACGGTTTGCTTGTTCAATAGTCAGTTCACGTGAAAACTTCGGCAACTCCTGACTACCTTATTGATGCGTTGCAGATACCTCACTATAATTGCTTGTGAGCAACCAAGTTCAGACGAGAGCTTGCGAGTGCTTTTCAATGAATCAGCTTCAGTAACGTGGCCTAGAATGTTGTGATCTACCGATATTGATCGTCCCGATTGCCGTTTACTTTCGAGGCTGGCATCACCTTTGAACTTTTATTTTTATATGAATAGTCAAAGTAACTTGAACAGCCCAAATGGAGATTGCTCCCTCACCTTCCACTTCGCCTATTTCTTAGGCCGCTTCAGTAGTGTTTACACCTTTTTTCCAGTAATGGCGTAAAATTGCACGAACTTCAATACTTAACTCACTTATTGTACAACGTTTCTAACGATAGAAATCAAGACTCCGATATTTGAAAGAGATGTTGTCGTACCTCTCTAATTAATTATATTATTTTGTTTTATTGTTATCGTATATATCTATGTGAAATGTATTTTTTGAAGTGTCCGAAATTTGAATGTGGCTCATGAGACAGCATTCGGGGCCAGCCGAGTTAGGCTGGGCTCCATATGTGCTGGAACTGAGCATCAGCAAAAGCGCTTTTATAACTCTGCCGTCACTAGCCAGAGACTCTAGTGCCCAAATTTGCGGGCATTGTTTCCTAATGACCATCCCTGGTTTCAAGCGGATAAAGCACCCGTGCATTGTGCGAAACGTATCAAGTTGTGGTTTGCAGAGCATACCACAACTTGATAGCTACCCTGGCCACCTCAATCTCCAGACCTCAATGTTATTGAACATTTGTGGGAATATCTGGAGTTCAAGGTCAGATCATATAGGAAGAGGTGATAGGAATAGGAAGAGGAATATATTGGAATATAAGGAATATAGGAATAGGAAGAATGGCCCCACATTCCAATACCATATGGGCATAACTTGTATAAGTCTATTCTGAATGCCCGAAGTGGGACTATAGCTTATTAATATTCTCCACAAACAGTACATGCTTCCATTATTCTGATAAACCCTTCTAGGTGTGGTTCTGTGTCAACCTATGTTAAAGTTTGTGTGAACCAGAAGGTGGTTCTTTATGAACTAAAGTATGGTTCTGTGTGAACCACGTGGTTTTCGCAAGATTTGAATATCCTCTCGCCGAGTTTTGAGGTCGGTAAAATGATTTCTGTAAAGTACAGATTTCCACTTCCTCATATGATGAGTGCTTGCAGCAGCAAAGCAGAGTGGAAGAAGAAATAAAACTGAGTGGAGGAAATCAGTAGTAGCATAAATGAGAGTTTCGGCACAGTAAAAGGGTCTCGAGAATTCTATGAAAATCTATGGGAAAAGTTTTGGGGGGGGTGAGGAAAAAAGTATGTTTCTTGTGGTTTTTTGTGAAAACATGTGTGAAAATTGGAAAAAACGAGGGTACTTTTTGGCATGTGAAAAACTAATTTAAGTTTTTTTTAAAGATGAGGTTTTAAACTAATTTGTGAATTAGTTTAAATGAATAGGTTGAAATGAGGTGTGTGTGAATGAGATAAAAAATGATGTGTTTTGTTAAGTTATCATACACTTCACTGGATACAGCAGAATCAAAACTTTCTAAGCAAAGTCCAAAGAATTATTTCTGTTATCAAAGAAGAATATTAAAAGTTTTATCCAAAAGTAAATAAATTTCTTATCATAGAAAAATATTAAAACTTTTAATCAATTTCCAAAGTAATTATTTTGCTACAAGAAAATTAAAACTTTTATCTAAGCAACGTTCAAGTAATAATTTGCTATTAAGCAATAATATTAAAACTTTTATCTAATAAAAGTCCAAAGTAATAATTCTGTTATCAAACCGAAACGTTGTGAAGTGTATGATAATTTAACATAGAAGAATATTAAAATTTTAATCTAATCAAAGTTCAAGTAATAATTTTGCTACAAGAATATAAAAACTTTTATCTAACTAAACTCCACGTAATAATTCCCGTTCCAGCTTTACAATTAAATCTATTTAAATCGTACTTACCTTAGATTGGGACTCTATACCGGAGGGGAAAGTCAAAGTGACTGGGAATCGCTTGAGACCATCTAAAATACTCCACAGAACCAAAACTTTGGTTTTGGATAAAAAAATTTCGGTTTGATAGCAAAGTCCAAGTAATAATTTTGTTATCAAACCGAAATTTTTATCCAAAACCAAAGTTCAAGATTCAGTAGCAAAGTCCAAGTAATAATTTTGCTATCAAACCGAAATGTTTATTCGAAACCAATATTAAAGATTCAGTAGCAAAGTCCAAGTAATAATTTTGCTATCAAACCGAAATGTTTATTCGAAACCAATGTTCAAGATTCAGTAGCAAAGCACAAGTAATAATTTTTATCCAAAACCAAAGTTCAGTAGCAAAGTCCAAGATTCAGTTTTGGTTCTGTGGAGTATTTAAGAAGGTCTCAAGCGATTCCAAGTCACTTTGATTTTCCCATCCTGAAGGGTAAGTAGTTATTTTTGTATGTTTTTTCAAAGTTGCTTAGTTGAATTGCTGGTCACCCGTTGGTGTGGGCGGCCGTCAATTTTTCTAGTCGAGATAGAAGTTTGAAAAGAATGTCTCCTGAAGTGAAAAAAATCCTTAAACAATCTTAATGATCAGAATTTTTAGGATCTTCAACAACATTTGAACGTATTAATTGAAATTTTCTCATAAAAATATTTCATCAGATTCAATTAGAAGTGGGGAACATACATATTTTTTAAATGTGCAGATAGATGTAAATTTTGATTGTATTTAAAATAGTTTTTTTAGCCAACAACTAAAAGTTTTCCCCTCTAGTGGTTGTAAAGTTGCTTTCCGTTCTGAGACACTTACGCAATATACGTGATATAATTCGTTTGGCGGTCTATTTAATTTAAATCGTATTTCGATATCAGCAGTTGCTGATAATTCATATAGACGTGATTCGTATTTGCTGACATCGAAGTGGAATATCGGATACAGTTTCATAAAATCTTGGTAACTGACTTGTGTACCCAAGTCGATATCCATATTTTTTGCAGCTAAAAAGCTGTTGTAAACTCGCGCATAGTCTAAAGTGTTGGGTTCAAATTTGTACTCGAAATCTTGTTCGGGAAACTCTTTGCTATTCATTCTGATCTGAATCCGTTCTCGTAACACGTAATCAAACACCATATTGTTTTTGGTTTGATTATTTAATCGGTTAGACTTTTGTAAGACGACATAAAGATGGATAGGTTTTTTTGAGTTGTAGTAACCTGCCAACTGACATGAGAGTCAATTCGAGTATCAGATTTGCACAGTTTGCACAATTCCCAAAAGATTTCATGTGGATTGCCGCTTGCTAACTGAGATTCTAGTTTTGCAAGTACTTGTAGTGATGGTTCCACTTTTGGAATAAACCAAGATACGTGAGATATTTAAAATTTATACAACGTAGCCCCAACTCTCTGAATAATGTCTTTGTCGTCACTTTTTTCCAGTTTTATGGTATGTTCTACACCGCGAAACACTTTATCCACGTCTCGGCAGAATCCAAAGAGCCGATTCAGTGGCAAGAATAAACTTACATTTTGCCTATTTTTTACAATTTCATATCTGTCCGAGAATCCTTGATTGAATTCAGGATTTTTCTTTAACGCTTGTGCAAAATCCTTTATCTTATTATTCGTGTCCAGTTTATCTTCGCCTCCGTCGTACAAATACTTATTCATTTTCGAACTGTCTGTAGTATCTTTGAACCGCATCATACTTGTGGCAGCACTGTGTGAAAAGTCTTCGGTAAAATCAATTAAATTGTGAATCGTGGTCGTCACTCCTGGCAATTCAATATCTTCCAATTCCCTGTTTCCTATATAATATTGAGCTCTCTTAAAAATGTTGTACCCGTTATCGACCATCGTAACTACATCATTGCCGCCGATATCAGAGCCATCTAATTTCATTATTTTGCCTCTGACGTGTATATAACTATTGTGCGGATGTAGAAAAACGTCGATATCTTTGGTAAAAATTTCTTATTTTTCGAGATTTTTAACATTCACATTGGTTTCTCGATATTCCAAGTACTCGTATTTTGTCGTTGAATTATCGTCTATTGTATCTTCGAAGAAATTCCAGTAAGTAGCTTCAACGTTCATCCTATACTTACTTCATGATTTTAAGGCCAAATTAACCGATTAAGAATATTTCTGCTTTTAGGGAATATTTTCTCGTTTTTTCGAACGATAAGCGACGGATTTGTATAAAATGTTTTAATTCGGTTTCTCAGTATCTTCATCTTTATTTTGGTTTGATATGTAACATGTAAGTCACGTTTTCCTTGTTCAAGTCTATTATTTTATTGTTCTGATCTGTTACTTTCATTCTAACGTTGTAAATGTAATCAGTTTTATTCAGCGGTAAATATATGGGGAAGAAAGGATGTCTGTCGATTAAACTGCCAGGCGGTGTTTGAGGCACGAAACTGTACAAAACGTCGCTCTTCTGGTTATTGAGACAGGAAGATTCGACAATAGAACAGTGAATTAGAATGCGATCGACCCCTCTCATTATGTTGGATGGAAGCTTTCCTTCTTTTTTTGCTGCATCGATAATTTTTGATTCGAACTCTAGTATTTCTCGTAACTTTCCTTCAGAAAAATCTATTTTATATCCTCTTTCCAAACGAATAACAAATCTTAATGTGGAAAGGTTGTTTTATAGTATTATAGGGTTAGGATCCCCAAAGACATTTTTTTAAACGTCATTGAATCCGTCTATATCGTACATTCCATTCGGGAAAGTTATTTTATTCCATTGCCTTCCATTGAAGTATTTCATAGAGTTATTGTTATATTTATCACTGATGTTGTACCAGGAATACCACATATTGCTACCGATCAGTGCTATCTCGTATTCATCATTGAGTGTGATCGGCGTTTCATAATTAATTTCCAAATCTTCGGGGTTATATGCCGTAATAGTAGAGGAATTGATAGTTATGAGTATCATCTTTATTAATATAGTGTAGTACTATGTAGTACTCATATGCTAGTTGGTACCAAAAATTCATTCCTATCGTTAGGAGTTTGTTCAAACTGATACAATACATCATATGGGCTTAGGTTATTATTCCTTCGTTTAATGTAATAGATGCAATAGTAACCGCATTTTACAGAGTAATTTGCTTGAACTTGTGAAGAGTTATAAACGATCGGCTTTGAAGATGTAAGTAAATAGTGGTTTATTTCTTCTGGTGGCGATAAACCGAATGGATCAAAGTACTCAACGTAAACTAACTTCGCATCATTGAAATAAGCTACCCAATGAGTTCCTGAACCACGGGAAATGTCAAAGTTCACTATACCATTTTCGTTCTTGAATATTTTTGTTGGTAAAGAATCGATAGAGTATACACCACGGAATCCTTTTTCGTTTTTCATTATATTTTCGATATCTAAGTTACTTAATGGCTCTTTTTTTTTTAAATCCCTGAGCTCTTTGTTTTCCTGAAATGTACAAACCTTTTCCCTTTCTTTTAGTTTTAGATAAGCAGCTGCTCTTTGCTTTCCAGGAATGTATAACCCTTTTCCTAGAACGTTTTGTACAAGTTTAGTACCAGCATATCCCACAGCTCCAACTGCAGCTGCTTTTCCCAATGCTTACGAGTGCAGGTATTAAGAACGGCAGAAATCTACCCAGCTGTGTTTTACTGAAACGAAGTCGAACTGGCGTTGTAGATTTTTTTCAGTTTAATGATTGGTCATTTTGTCAGTTTCAAAGTATCCTAAACTGAACCGTTTCTTTGTTTTAATGATAGGTTTGATTATCGTTCTTGAAATTCTTTCTCCTAAAGTTGGATTCTGAATTTCATCCAACTCATTTAATTATTCTTGGTCAGCTTCGTGTCGCTCAAAGTATCGTTAATTTTTTTCTGTGGATCAATACTTAAAGTTATAGGATTCTTATTTACAAATGCAGTCTTCAGTTTCTGCTTTTGTCCAGGCGTTAAACTAGTCAGATAACTGTGATGCATTATACTTTATTTTATAAGTGTCACGTACTTATATTTCATATATAAAAATTAAGCATGCATTGTGTAAAGTGTAAAACGAAAACTTTAACGGATAACGTCGAATATGTCACTTCAAAGAATAAAAGAGTAATGATGAGAGGCAGTTGTCGAACGTGTGGAAAAAGGAAGTATAAATTTGTGAAACAGAAAGGAAAATTTGCAAAAGGTGGAGATATAGTAAGCTGGATTCAAGAAAAGTTTAATCCACCCGAAATGCACATTCCACTTTACCAGTATTGTGGATCTTTTACGAAACTGGAGAAAAGGTTAATGCGAGGAGATCCTGGTATTAACCGTGTGGCCAAAGCCTGCAAAAAGTACGACATTTCTTACAGCAAATCTACAGAAACTGAAAAGCGACACGAAGCCGACCAAGAATTATTAAATGATTTGGATGAAATTCAAAATCCAACTTTAGGAGAAAGAATTTCAAGAACGATAATCAAACCTATCATTAAAACAAAGAAACGGTTCGGTTTAGGACACAAGAAATAAGATGCTTTCTTCCGTTTACTATGACCCATTAAAGGGATTTTCCGGTATAAAAGATCATTAATGCGCAAAACTGGATTGACGTAAAAAGAGGTAAAAAGATTTCTCCAACAACAAGATGTGAACACGTTACACAAACCCATTTATAAAAAATTCCAAACAAGACGGGTTTATGTTTCGAATGTAGACGACCAGTGGCAGAGTGATTTAATCGATATGCAAAAATTTTAATTTCACAATAACCACACGAATTACATTTTAACCGTGATTGACATTTTCAGCAAATTCGCCTGGGCAATACCTATTAAAAGGAAAATGGGTAATGATATTACCAAAGCATTTGTAGAAATTTTTAAACAACGTAAGTCATCCAAGTTACAAACGGATAAGAGAACTGAGTTTATCAATAAAGAAACTCAAGCATTGTTTAATCAACGAGGTGTCCATTGGTTTGCCACTGTAAATGAGACTAAAGCTCAAATTGTGGAACGATTTAATAGGACTCTAAAGACAAAAATGTGGAAATATTTCACTGCCAATAACACTAGAAAATGGATCGATGTCCTACCAAAACTCGTTAAGAATTACAATACTTCTGATCACAGATCAATAAGAATGACCCCAAAAGAGGCAAGCTTGCAGAAAAACAGAGATATTGTGTATTTTAATCTGTTTGGTAAAAGAATTAAATCTATTACAACACCAAAATTTAAAATTGGCGTCAGAGTGAGAATCGCCAAGTACAAGACACCGTTTAGAAAAGGTTATCTGCCGAATTTTACAGAAGAGATTTTTGAAATTGCTCAAGTTCTGAATACAGATCCCATAACCTATAAGATGAAGGATCTGAAAGGAGAACCAATCATTGGTAGTTTTTACACCCAAGAAATGGTGAAATACGAAAAGCAAGATGACATTTATAAAGCTGAAACCATTCTGAAAACTAGAGTGAAGAATAATAAAAAAGAGTATTATGTTAAATGGTTTGGTTATGATAATACATTTAATTCCTGTTTCAGGAACATGATGTTTTTAAATAAAGCAAATGGAAGTTCAAAATTTTGACTTCGAAGAAGATGAGAAATTCTTGAACAGAAACGTATTAGCACCTCTCTGGCCTTTTAGACTTTTAATCTGTGGTCCATCGGGCTCAGGGAAGACGAACCTTTTGTTGAACTTAATATTTAAACATCTCTACTATAATAAAATCTTTTTATATGCCAAAGATTTAACCGAGCCGAAATATCAGTTTATGCAAGAAATATTCGACAATTTGCACGAAAGTTTGGAGAAAACATTTGGCGAAAAAATCTCAATTGCAACTTTCTCTGCCAGTAAAGAAGATATCATTCCTAGAATTTTCCCACAAATATTACAATATTTTGCTCCAGTAAAAAATTGCCAATCAAAATCAGTCATCTTAACATTTCTTTTCTTCAAATCATTGATCAAAGTTTCGGCTTCGATCATTTCATTCAAAAATTGTTCTGTTACATTTTTCCCTCTGTACATTCTGGTTTTGATCAGTTTACCTTCCGGTCCAACTATAATATATGCAAATCCTGACGGTACTAAATACTTAGTTCGCACCCTACATGGATTATTCTCAATTCATCTACATTTCGATAAGCATTCGAAGTCTGCATAAATCACATATGGGTGGTTCTAACTGTTTTTAATTATGTGGAATTTCGTACTATTCGCTTCGGGAAACTTGATAGTTTGAAAAGTGTTTGATATGCAATTATCTACGTGATTCTTAATAAATCGTCGAGAGTGAAATTATGAAGACAGTATGGGCAGGGATAGAATTTACCATTATGTCTTGAAGGGTATGCTGTAACCCTACTAATATTTTTAATCCAACAATAGTGAGAATTATTGCCGTCTTTTAAAAGTAAAGTTGTATGGGTTCTTTAACAGGATTCTGTGAAATATATAACGCATGGAAACCATCTTTCTTAGAATTTAAAACATTTATAGAAATATTATTTAAAACATCGAACTTCGGGATTTGATCGAGGGTTACTGGATAAGTCAATGAAGATGTGTCTAAGGCGTTTTCAAATATTTTACATTTTTCCACACGTTGTGGATTGTCTTTAGCAGGATGTAGAGCTGATAATATTGACCACAAGAAACATTTGTTGTCGTAGTTTTTAACATTCACTATTCCTTTTGTAGGTTTCAAATGTTCTGGTAAATTTACGAAAGCAGATGCTCCAACTGCATTATACTGAGACATTTGAATTTCCATAGAAATTGTGTTGTCGAACACCCATCCACTTCCCTTTTGTATAAAATTTTCAAATTCGTTATCAGTTTTCTCATAAGCATTTTTTAGTAATTCATTGATATAGGTAGGCAAACTGATTATTTCGTTACATGTCGAAATATGTGCACATATTTCTTTCTGTCCTTCAGGATCCGTCTGCTTTTTAAATTTTATTTGTAATATGAATCTAACTTTTAGAGGCTGACTGACTTTATTCTTTATTATATATTTCTATTTATTGTTATTTTTCTCCAGGAAACTTTCTATGTCTTCTCTGATATTTATGTTATTAATTTTATATGTGCGAAACATTTTCCGAAAAGCACTGCATTTATTTATATGATATTGATTCAGATGATGATTGTAATTGTCTTTTCTGTTAAAGCTGGAATTGCAAAATTCGTATTTTTCAAATGTGCGAGAAGTGCATGCAGTTTTCACATTACGGTTCATATTGGATTTGCGAATAGATTTCCCACATTTGGTACATTGAATAGTTGCGCTCATCTTTGAGTTAGCAGTTATACCCTCTTTATTATATATATAGTAGGTAAAAATCATGGTTCAATAAAGCAAAAAATTGAAATTTTTCATTAAGCGAAAAATTAAGGAAATTAATTAAATTATTGAAATTAATTAATTTCACTAGTGAAACATTGAAAATTTTCTCTTAAAGAGAGACCCCACCCTGAGCCTCTAAAAATAGTCAAACTTTGAGAATTGTTTTGGGTACAATATACAATGCAATGACTCCAATCTTTTTGCATGTTGTTAAGGCATGTTTATTGTATAAAACAAAATTCTCTTTTTTAAGTAAAAATATTGTAACGGTCGTTCTGTGGCTCCTCATTGGTTGACCTCAGCGCGAAAGACGCGCCCTCCTTGTAGAGTGCACCGGACATCGCAGGAACATCTGAGAACAAAATTATTAACAGTTTTACAAACTTTGAGACATTGGCTTTAGTGTAGCGTACGATTTTTCCGAAATTCGAAAAATTGAGAAAATGACGGCATTTTGAAAAAAAAAAATGGCACTAAATTGCTCGCTGAAAATCGAATAATTAAAATATCAAAAAAAATCCTATCAGGAGACATTCTTTTCAAACTTCTATCTCGACTAGAAAAATTGACGGCCGCCCATACCAACGGGCGACCAGCAATTCAAATAAGCAACTTTGAAAAAACATACAAAAATAACTACTTACTCTTCAGGAGGGGAAAGTAAAAGTGACTTGGAATCGCTTGAGACCTTCTTAAATACTCCACAGAACCAAAACTGAATCTTGAACTTTGGTTTTGGATAAAAATTATTACTTGGACTTTGCTACTGAATCTTGAACATTGGTTTTAGATAAAAATGATAGCAAAATTACTACTTGGACTTTGCTACTGAATCATGAATTTTGGATAAACATTTCGGTTTGATAGCAAATTATCAGTTGGACTTTGCTACTGAATCTTGAACTTTGGTTTTGGATAAAAATTTGGTTTGATAGCAAAATTATTACTTGGACTTTGCTATTAAACCGAAATTTTTTTATCCAAAACCAAAGTTTTGGTTCTGTGGAGTATTTAAGAAAATCTCAAGCGATTCCAAGTCACTTTGACTTTCCCCTCCGGTATAGAATCCCAATCTAAGGTAAGTACGATTTAAATAGATTTAATTGTAAAGCTGGAACGGGAATTATTACGTGGACTTTAGTTAGATAAAAGTTTCAATATTCTTCTGGCAAAATTATTACTTGAACTTTGATTAGATGAAAATTTTAATATTCTTCTATGATAAGAAATTTATTCAGTTTTGGTTTTAAATTTCGGTTGAGTATTTAAGAAAGATCTCAAGCGATTCGAAGTCAGTTTGAGTTCCCCCTTCGGTATAGAGTCCCAATCTAAGGTAAGTACGATTTAAATAGATTTAATTGCAAAGCTGGAACGGGAATTATTACGTGGAGTTTAGTTAGATAAAAGTTTTTATATTCTTGTAGCAAAATTATTACTTGAACTTTGATTAGATTAAAATTTTAATATTCTTCTATGTTAAATTATCATACACTTCACAAAGTTTCGGTTTGATAACAGAATTATTACTTTGGACTTTTATTAGATAAAAGTTTTAATATTATTGCTTAATAGCAAAATTATTACTTGGACGTTGCTTAGATAAAAGTTTTAATATTCTTGTAGCAAAATAAATACTTTGGACTTTGATTAAAAGTTTTAATATTTTTCTATGATAAGAAATTTATTCATTTTTGGATAAAACTTTTAATATTCTTCTTTGATAACAGAATTAATACTTTGGACTTTGCTTAGAAAGTTTTGATTCTGCTGTATCCAATGAAGTGTATGATAACTTAACAAAACACATCATTTTTTATCTCATACACACACATCATTTCAACCTAATTAATTTTTATCTCATATACACACACCTTATTTCAACCTAATTCATTTAAACTAACTCACAAATTAGTTTAAAACCTCATCTTTAAAAAAAAAACAAATTAGTTTTTCACATGCTAAAAATTACCCACATTTTTTCTAATTTTCACACATATTTTTACAAAAAAAAAAACCCACAAGAAACATACTTTTTTCCTCACCCCCCATAACTTTTCCCATGGATTTTCATAGAATTCTCGTACCCCTTTTATTGTGTCAGAATTCTCATTTATGCTATTACTGAAATCTACCAGAACATCTGAAAATCCATTTCATTCTGATCCTGAGCGTAGCTAATACCACGGAATCGAGCACATTCCCATAGGTACATACATATATGTGTGAATGTAAATAAACTGTGTCGTCCTTACTAAGGTGAATTAGTTTATTTCAACTTTCTACATGACGTTTAGCATGGCACGTCTGAAGCACACTTAAGCTCGGGTGTAAAAATTCGCGAACGTAGGGTTTCACCTAGAATAATGGTGGATATTAATTAAGGGGACTAATTAATCGTCTCCTGCGAAGTGCATCAGAAGAGCTTTATATCTCTACATCTCTCCTCTCCAGAGGGGGTGGGTGAGTCGACATGACAGTTATTTATTGATGTGGTTGGGTTCTTTCTAAGGTTAGGTATGGTAGTGAAACTAGACCCTTTGCAAGCAGGATAACAAGAAACTTGTTGCCTTTTATTCTAGATACTTATGCAGTATCTTGGGCATTAGGTGGTTTCACTTTGTAAGTAATGATGAGGTTAGAAGGAGTCATCAACCTTCTTTGAGCAGTGTATTGTGCAAAGAGAGACTGCGTTGGTTTGACCGTGTTGCCCGTATGCATAGCTGCAGATTGGCAAAGAGGATTATGAACAGTGTGCCTAAGGATATCAGAAAAAGGGTGAGACATAGGATAAGATGGGCAGACAATGTCAAACAAGACCTTACTAAAATTGGCCTAGAGTGCCCAAATGCAGCAGCTGTAGCACACAAGAGACGTCTGGAGGTGAAAATTGCACAGTCTGGCTGGACCTCCGTAGCCCATGGCTGAATGAGGAATTTGTATGTATGTATGTATGTATGTATGTATGTATGTAGCAATGGATTTCATTTATTATATTATACAACTATAAATTAATCGGTGCCTTCAGCAGTTCTTGATTTCGAGCGTCACTCTAACCCCTATTTGACCTTGAATGCGACATTGGATCTGAAAATTCCTCTCATTTCTGAGCTGCACTGCCCGAAATTGCCCTCTTCACCATTTTTTAGCTCTCCAGCACCGTTATATTGCATTTGAACTTTAACCCTTGAAGGACCCATTGCATCCATAATTTTGAAACATTTCGGTGATCTACAACTGAAATTCCCCTAGTTGCCAATTTTTCGCTCTCTAGCCCCGATAGATCTAATTTGACCTTTGACCTCAAAAGACTCCCCAGATCCAAAATTTCGTAACGTTTTTAAGATCTACAGCCCGGAACACCCCAAACATCAATTCACGTTTCTAGCATTCGTAGATTATAGTTTGATATCTACGTGACCACCATTTTCCCTCAAAGGATACGTCAGAGGTCGGATTTTTCTCTAGATTTAGTACCCGGATTGCCTCTAGGTGCAAAATTTCAGAACTCTATCATTTCTGCATCATAGTTAGAGTTAGCGTGATCCCATCTACGTCAGTCAGTCGGCCGTCACTCACTTATAATCGTCTATACATGGTGATGTAAGAATTAAAAATTAAAGGATTGAAATAGACTTTGTATCCTACTTCAGAAGTATGCAAATGCAACACGGTGATATTTCACTGTACGCATTTTGCATGGCAAAAAGGCGAGGGTGGCCAGTCGGTAGCACGCCAGGCTCGTAATCTGCAGTTCCCAGGTTCGAGTCCCAGCTGGGTCAGCATTGAGACTTATCTCCGCAAAACTCCCCGCCCTGCACACGGTTAGTAGGGGACACCGATGGACTTGAAAAGGATACCGTCCGTAAGATGGGGAGTTAAGCCGTTGTCCCGTGTGCGGGCGATCATCTCCCTTGCACGTTAAAGAACACTCTGGATGGCTTTGACGGGAGGCTACCATCTGTCTCCCAACAGCTGTTCCAAACGACGGCGAGTGTGAAGGTCATGAAACGGTACAAATAACACCTGATACCCAGCTCTGTTCATCAGTGCTGCTTTCGTTCTTCAAATGGGAAAGGTAGTGGACTTAAGTGAGTTTAGCAAAGGCCAAATTGTAATGACCAGATGACTGGATCAGAGCATTTCCGAGACAGCAAGGTTTGTGAGGTATTTAGGGTCAGCCCTGGTTAGTACCTTCAAAAAGTGGTCCAAGGAAGGAAAAAATATGAACTGCCGGCAAAGTGAGAGCCGACCATGGCTCATGGATGCTAGAGGTGAGCAAAGGCTATCCTGTATTGTACGAGCCCAGAAGGGATACTGTGGCGCAACTCGCCTGTAATTCGAATACTGGTGACGGGAATAATGTGTCACAACACACAGTACATCGAACCCTGCTGAAAATGAGGCTGCATAGCCGCAGGCCGCTCCGAGTGCCCATGCTAACCTTGGTTCACCATTGGAAGCACCTATAATGGGCACACAAGCATCAAAACTGGACCTTGAATAATTGGAAGAAGGTCGTCTGGTCTGATGAATCTCATCTCCTGTTGCATGATGTAGATGGCTGGGTACGTGTGCGTTGTTTACCGGGGGGGAAGTGTTGGTACCAGGATGCACTGTGGGACGAAAACAAGCCAGTGGAGGAAGTGTACTGCTTTGGGCAATGTTCTGCTGGGAAACTCTGGGTCCAGTCATCTAGGTGCAGGAAACTATGACGTCTACCACCTACCTAAACATCATTGCAGACCAGGTGCATCCTTTCATGGCAACGGTATTTCTCTCTAGTAGTGCCTTCTTTCAGCAGGATAATGCACCATGCCACATTGACCAGATTGTTCGAGAAAGATTTGCAGAACATGAGGGAGACTTCCAGGTATTGCCCTGGCCTTCAAATTCCCCAGACATCAATCCAATCGAGCATCTGTGGTTTGTGTTGGAACAGCATACTGATCTGCAGCAGCTCAACCACGTAACTTACAAGTGTTAAAGAATCTGCTGGTAACGTGTTGGTACCAGATACCACAAGACGCCTTTAGAAATCTTGTGGCGTCCATGCCTCGCCAGGTAAGAGCTGTTTTGGTGACACTTGGAGGATTAACATCATATTAGGCAGGAGGTCATTATACATTATACATTAAGTAAAGGCAAGTCCCAGTTGTACTGCAGCATATTGCTGCACACCGACTATGGGGAGAATGCCATAATCTCCACTACCCACTTCAAGGGCAAGACAACACCAAATAGATGCAGCTCGCCCCACGACTACCTATGGCGAACAATCCTATAGAAGGAAGTTTCATCCATCGGTCAAAACCTAAATTTAATCTTCCCCCGGTTAGCCACAAAAATGTTATATAGAGCCAAGTTGACTCGGCTCCTGGGGTGGAGACTCTTCGTTTGGCTTTTCCATCGATAAGCCTGTCAACCTGTCCATACCCAAGTCGCAAGCATCCAACTTCGTCCTCTCCATAGTGCCATGCACCCGCTGCCCCCCAGAAGCAGTCTGTACCCCAACTTCCCTGAGACTGCACTGATGAGCCCACCGGACCGGTGCCCCCCCAACACCAGTCCGCAGAAGTCTCAGCCACAACCCCTCCATCGGGGCTGTAACCTAAAGCTTCCCTGAGCAAGCGAATAAGCCCACTAGACTGGCCTTTCCCAAACCAGTCTGCAGACCCTCACAAGCCCTGCCACCAAGGGCCACATCCCATCGTGCAAATGAGGAAACAAAGAGCCGTGACCCTACTTCACAGAGGCACCATTAAGCCCCCCCCCCCCCCCCCACCAACACCACCACGTCAAGGTGAATGTTTTGGCTCTTTGGTGTAGATAGAAAGTATGATTTTAATTAAACTGCATTAATCTGATGACCTGTGGACTCAAAGTAGATGGCCACCCAGAGCTGAAAATAGGAACAGACAATGGTGAGAATGTGGAATGGAATGACGTGAAGAAAAAATTTGTTCAAAAAGTGCCACCACGCGGTCAGATCAACAGCTAGGCAAATATTAGCAATGTTATAAGTGTGCAAATCAATAAAACTGTGCAATGTGATAATCACCGATGTTAACAACATGCTGAAATCACAGAACTGAGTCGCTCATAACATATCCTTTGAGATGATCGCTATACACGCTGTCGTTCAAATAACTCCACAACTCAAAATCTCATGGATTGAAATCAGGTGAATGAAATGGTCAAGCATTTGGGGACAGCATGGAAATTAAATATATAATCATTGAAAAATGGGGGCGGGGGTGGCTCAGTCGGTAGCGCGCCAGGATCGTAATATGTAGTTCCCAGGTTCGATGCTGGAAGCGTCGAAACAGCTGGGTCACTTGGTCACCAAGGACCAGGCTGGGTCAGCGTTGTCCCTGGTAGTAGGTATTGTCCCTGGTGGTAGTATTGTCCCTGGTTGTAGGGGGGACCAGCTGGGTCAGCGTTGAGATTTATCTCCACAAAATTCCTCGTCCTGTCCACGGTCAGTAGGGGACACCGGTGGGCTTGGAAAGGCCGCCGTCCGTCGGATGGGACGTTAAGCCGTGGCCTCGTGTGCGGGAGAGCCATCCCTGTGCACGTTAAAGAACACACTGAATGGCCTTGACGGGAGGCTACCATCTGTCTCCCAACAGCTGTTCCAGTGGGTCCCCTCCCCCAACCTTCTCTGAGCCTTCGGGGTCCATGTGATCTGGCCATTTAGCCCATGGTGTGAAAAAAAGTGCCGCTCAGAGGTAAAACAACCCAACCCAACCCATTGAAAAATGCTACTAGGAAGCAACTGTCTCACTAAACTGGTGTTACTGGACTCCACAAAAAAGAAATATACGGTGATATCCTGCCCAAAAAATACTGTGTGCCAACAGCCTCTAGCTTTATAGGTGGGGATAACACACTGTGTAGGAGTTCATGATATTATACACCAGTCACGCGGTACACATCACAACACCATGTCTTTGGACCTCCTCAAAGAAATGGTCCAATGATGGAAGTATTGATGAAACTGCACCACACAGTAACAAGTGGGAAATGCAATAGCCCATTTCATCAACAGCCTGTGGACAGTACCGTCGACAAGGTGTAGCATCGAGGCAGCCTGCCTCACGGCGCCTGTGATGGTCCACCCATTCACGTTTACTTTTCCTTAACCAGTTTTGCTTAATTTACGTTATATTTATCATTTTGGGGATTATTATTTCATTTTATGAAAATTTAGAAGAGTTTATAAACAGTTTTATTGTGCGACATCCTTGTAGAGTAATTATAATTAATATTATTGTATAATTGATTTGCATTAATGTTTCTCTTGTAATAAAATAATAATAATAAATAAATACCCCCTCAAGCAGCTGCTTGCCACAGAGGTCTGACAGGAGCCTGTCAGTTTATATGCCAAAGTAGAAGGTCTGAGAGGATGGCAGGACCTCAGCAGAAAAACGATACATACATCCATGCCTTACTCGGGCTCGAACCCAACAAAATAGCAATTGGAGATTTTCTTATATTTTTGTCTTATAATCCATCAGGGCGATATTTAATTATTTGCCTCAGATCGATATTTAATTATTGCCCAGAAAATTCTCAGGGCGATATTTAATTATTTGCATCAGGGCGATATTTAATTATTGCCCAGAAAATCCTCAGGGCGCGATCTAATCTGGCGACGGCCCCTGCCTGTGGAGTGGTTCTAGGTCTTGCCATTAGCATTCACTGTTTGTGTGTATCGTCGCTCCATAAAATATTCCACAACCACTTATTGCCTTCCTCCACCCTTGCTGGGAACTGAAGAGCAATGCCCACACTTTGCCGAGGATCACCTGGAGTCAGCTGATGTACCAGAGGCAGTCTCTAGGGGAACCAGTGCAGAACGTTTTGTAGCATGTTGCAACCACTCTAGCACTAGTAGGCGAATGTCGATAACATGTTGGGTTATCATCCACTGTGACAGCGATCTCATGAAGAATCCCTTCAGAATCTACAATGAAATGCGACAAACTACCCATTTCTTCAAACATTTGAATCAAGTTATATAACCCATTTTTGGGACAGAGGTCATCTTTTCTTCATCTTTTCAATTGGCGATATTTGTGAACAGAAGCCGTGGCATTACTACTGCTTTGGCAATAGAGCTTAGCCAACATTTCAAGATCCTTCAATTCAGGTTTCCCAAGAACGTTCTGATTTTCATTTCTTCAAATTATTTTATTTCTTTTTTTCTACTTTTTGAAAGGCGATCGTGGGATTTTTAACAAAAGGGAGCTATATATATCCCAATCATTCTTTTCAAAAAGGATTTCATACTAAAATAATAAATAGCTCAGAATTTAATGCTAACAATTTGTTTTCATTTTAACAGAATTAAAAGTTAATAATTCTAAAAAAAATTGCGTGAATTTTAAATATAAGATTCCAGAGCAGGTATCAAAATTGGTAAAAGCAGTAAAACGATATCAACACTGAAATATGGAGCAAACTGTTAAAGACCATTTTGACGTACTTTCCTTCAGAAAATAAATAGTCCTTTGGGGTTCCATATTAGGATATCTTAGCAAGTAATACTCAGTTGTTTCAGAATCCATGCAACGTGGGCAGTTGTCATTATCAATAATGTTATAAAGAAAAAGAAATGCATTTAATGGAGCAACATTGAGCGCAAGTCGTAGTCAATACTACTGAGACCCTAGAACAAAAGACTTGTGTGCAACCGTAATCTTGGAAATCGAGACATATGCTGATGTAATGATATGCATATAGAAGAGTTACATTGATCAAGGAGTTGAGTTTTAAATGTTCTTTCAATATGATGACGAATATCTTCGCCTTCTGAGATGAAACATTCAAGTAGAGAGCTACTGAATTTGTTCGTTAGACCATGAAATTAATCAAATCGTTTAAAATTAATCATTAATGGCTCAGGGTCCAAATAAGTGAATTCTTTTATTTCACATGTCTGTCTCTTGCAGCATAAACAAGTTTTCACAATATGTAGAAATATAATATACTAGAGTAATGTGGCTGAATGGATTGTAATATCGATATATTGTAGAGCCATAAAAGACGAATGATTTTTAGCATAAATGAAATAATTTCTGTTTTGTTTGATTATGTTCTCCACAGCTTAAATAAGGGCGTATACGTCAGATGTAAAAACTGATATTTCATGTGGAAGTTGTTATGATGCTATAAAAGAATTCTATGGTCAAATTTATTCGTACATGAATAGAAGTTTTATAAGGATCCATTCTGAACCATGATGCCACTGATCTTTCCTTTTGGAATAAGTGGTGTATCGTACTCAAAAGAACAGAGTTAGGATATTGAAAATTCGTGACTCATATGGGTACTTGTGTAATAATATACAACTTGTGTAATAAGGACGAAAAGTATTAAACACCATGGTCGCTGAAATGGAATATTTCTTGAGCTTTGAAGATTTGCACTTAGTGAATCGTGTACTGCCAGTCGAAAAGACAGAGTGTTTCTTTTCTGGTAGTAGAAACGTCAACAATCTGATTGCATCACAACTGTTTTATAAGCAGAAGCTGCATGTGTTCCTAAAAAATTCATTTGATACTTAGGAATGGGACTAGAATCGACTTCTGCACATAGAATTGATAGCATTGTTTATCATGGGAGACTTGTGACTACCTTGGGTGCCGCATTATAAACTGGTTAAAAATTTTGTCCGTACAATGTCAGAAGTTATTTGTAATAATGGGGAACCACAAATTAATGAAGTTCGGACAGTGAAATTCAGAAGAAGTGGAAGGGAACGACCGGGGAACACCATACCTTGGTGAAGATAGTCCTCGGATGATATTCAGTACTCATATCCTTCGGAGGGTGTAAAATGTTTCATCAAAATCCAAGTGTTTTGAAATGTAATATCTGAGACTTCCAAAGATCGAATCCGTGGAATTAGTTTGAATCATTCGTAGTGCAAGAGGGATGTTATATTTGAACTTGTCGTTATGATCCCCTGCATTTTGTTGGGACAGAAAGGAAGAAGCCTCAATAATTAGTCCAAGGAAAAATTTGATTAAGTAAATTCTCACAGATGGTCAAAAGACGTGTCAGATTTTTGTTGGAGCAGAAAATCCTGATATGAAAAGCATAAATAGAATCTGGCATTGGAGCTATATCCGTTGAGTAAGATCTTGGTTATATGTAGATGTTAAAAAGGAAAGGCAGCAGTACACTACCCTATGGTAAGCCGAAATGCATATTAAAGAAGTTAAGTTGAAAGTTGCTGGCGCCATCGGATTTAAGATGATATATTTAAATATAATAATCATTCAAACTTGTTAAAATCGGCCTTTGAAATCGGAAGTAGAAACCTCATCTAAGAGTCCTCTGTGATTCATCGAATCATCTAAGAGTCCTCTGTGACCTCATCTAAGAGTCCTCTGCGATTCATCGAATCATCTAAGAGTCCTCTGTGACCTCATCTAAGAGTCTTCTGTGATTCATCGAATCATCTAAGAGTCCTCTGTGACCTCATCTAAGAGTCCTCTGTGATTCATCGAATCATCTAAGAATCCTTTGTGACCTCATCTAAGAGTCCTCTGTGATTCATCGAATCATCTAAGAATCCTTTGTGACCTCATCTAAGAGTCCTCTGTGATTCATCGAATCATATGCCATAACTCTGTCAAGTTTAATGATCAAAGAAAAAATTCCTTTGCATGTTGATAACAAATTGATACTGGAGAATGTATTGTACTCTTCCTATGGAGGAATCCAGTAATTTCTGATGGAAATGGTTGAAAACGGAGAATTTTCTATTTGATGCATTGCTACATCAATCTGTCATGAGTTCTGCTATTTGTGGAAATAAAGAACTTGGTCTCTAATAGGAACTATTTTCACCAAATACCCAGCAAAGGTTTAGTATCAGTACTGAATAAATACAAACTTACGAAACGTACTTTTTCTAACAAAAAAAAAAAACATTTTCAAATATGATATATGAACAAAACAGGTTACTAAAAATGTTTTGTTTTGCATTTTTCATGTTACAATATTATGCAAATCCATGTCTGAATGAATGGGGTAAACTGAAGTGAACTGCACTCAGGAACCTCATATACCACAGTTTGGGAATCGCTGGTCTAATAATAATAAAAGCCTTCAAGCAGCTGCTTACCACAGAGGTCTGACAAGAGCCAGTCAGTTTATACGCCATATAGAAAATCTGTGAGGAAGGCGGTCCTATATGATCGAAAATTATCTGTGAGGATGGGGGGACCTATATGATCGAAAATTATCTGTGAGGACCTATATGATCGAAAATTATCTGGACGCTGACAAGTTTTAAAACAGCACCACCAGTGTTGCTGCTGAAATGGAAAACGAGGAAGGTTTCGATGTCATGAGAAAGAGAAAAAACACGTATTTGAGAATTTTTAATTTGAGATTAATTCAGTAGAAAAACAAAGTTGTTGAAACGAAGAGTGAGTGGTTAAGGTGACAGAAAAGTGAATTCTGAGATGAATTCAGCAGAGAAAATATTGTTGGCAATGCATTTGTTTACGATGTGATATTTAAAATAAATTTTTCGAAAAGAAATGAGCTGGGTTTTGTTTCTTGATATTGTTGTTTGGAGCAATAATCGATACAAAAATCTAAAGAATCACTTTCTAGAAAAATATTGTTTCAGTGATAAATCTCGTGGCAATGTCTATGACCAAATATAATTTTGATGAAGATTTTATTTTATAACCACGCACTTAAATAGGAACAATACAACCGTGTTAATGAATTTTCAACTCAATAACGTACACCTTACCTTTTCCCATTTGTATAAACAATATTTTAGGAATTGGTTCTGCAGCGTGACATGTGCTGCCATCTATGGATGAATATTGAGACTACAAATTGTATACACGCAATTCTGTTTCTACACGGATTTCTTTTACACGATTTTGATTTAACACGGTTTAAATTCCAGTTCTCTTTTACACGATTTATTTTGATCTAATACGATTCAAACGTCGCCTTTGTAAAAATCTCCATTTGAATTTAATTCTGAAAAAATATTTCTATTCAAGAAATTTTTTTTATAACAAAGATGCCGCTTTTATGGTCACATTTTTCGAAGTAGTTTTAACTTTCAAAATGTACTATAAATACACATTTCACCAAAATAAAAACTACACTAACATAACTACTACACAACAAGTTTTCTCTATTTTATTCTCTATTTTATGGAAAAATTGTACAAAACCTACTTCATTCGGAATAAGTGTCAACATTGAGTTCCGAATATTCCCCTCAATTTTATCTTCAATACATACGTTAGCCTTGGTCTCTCATTTCGTGTTTAAAGTTTGAAGTGTTTAGATGCTTAATAGAAGTAATCGAAAAATGTTTCTTTTGTTTTTTGAAGTTTTATGTGCGTCTATTGTCAGAAAGTGACAACGAATGAAATCTAGTTAATAAGCATATGTAAGTCATATTTTTTTTTGCACTTTTGTATTCTTGAATTAGTGACATATTATTTTCTTTATGAAGGATAATTTACTTTATATGTACATATAATTATCTTTATAAGTTTATAAAATAAAAAAATATGTTTAAATGAATAAAAATCAAATAAAGATTTAATTAAAGATTTTGATGTGAATTGTTTGAAAACAGCTTATTATTTGTACTGAGTTTTCACGTCTGGAACCAATCTTCTATTTTTTCATATGCACTGTATTTTTTTTTTTCACGGTTTTTTCGGGAATCTATCTACCGTGTAAAAATAGAATTGGGTGTATTTAAAAGAGTCTGCCAGGCATTGCCATTAAAGTCGGCATATGCCTTCTCATGGTAAAGACCGTTAGCACATTTCAAAAAGTGATATTCTCTTCCGGAAGGAGAGGGATGTTAGATCAATGTGACCAACTGAACTGTTATGGCCAGAATTTCTTTTCTTTTAGGAGTGGTCCACTTCACATGTCTTGGTGCTGACTACTTATACCCACTGAACTTGAAATTGCTATAACGTAGGCACGAGATTAATAATCAAATAGGGATTACTGCCGGGACTTTTAAGAATCTATGGAGAGTGTGGAGAAACAGGTGAATACACCTAAAGACTAAAATTAGACTATATAATAGTTTGGTTCCTTCTAGATTTAGTTACGATAGTGAAACTTGAACGCTTTTAAACAAGATAACGGGAAACTTGATGTTTACTCAGTATCTTGGGCATTAGGTGTTTCAACTTTGTAAGTAAGGAAGAGATTACGCAAATGAATCTGCAACCTCCTCTGAGCAGCATATTGTGCAGAGAGAGACTCCGTTGGTTTGGCCATGTTGCCCGTATGGATAATTATAGATTAGCGAATAGGGTTATGAACAGTGTGTCTAAAGGCTTCAGAAAGAGGGGAGACCTAGAATGCGGTGGGCAGGTAGTGTCAAATAGCACCTTGTTAGAATTGGTATGCAGTGGCCAGATGCAACAGATGTAGTTCAGGACAGATATGCTTGGAGAACTAAATTGCACGATCTGGTTGGACCTCCGTAGCCCATTTCTCCTTGAGGATGAGGATGATGAGGGTGCCCAGAAATAAAAAAAGTTGAGAGGACTTCTGAACACTGAATCTGAAGGACTGACTGTTCATGAAATTATTAGGTTCAAAAGCAACGCAATCCTTTTGATTTAGACCGTGTTTTATAAATTATTACACATAATATGCATAAAGTAACGTATGTTAACTAACAAAAATCAATGCAATTGAGTGTATTTTTCATACGAATATATATTATGTGTATATTTTCAATTTCGGCACGTTTTGCACTAAAGATTTCACAAGAGACACGAAAATAAAGCCTTCACGGTGTCCATTTTTTAAAGGTGATTTCTCATCCGACCATGTTAAATTTATGTTTAAAAGTTATTTTTCAAATGGATGGAAAGGGAAATTCTCCTCCGGCAGTTTTCTTCACTGATGTCTTCCTTCACAAGGTGAGAAATGGATGTCCCTGTACATGTGTTTGCATATTGTAGAAGAAATGGATGTTCTTGTGTATGTGTTTGTTTGTTTGTGTATAATAGGAGAAATTGGATGTCCCCATGTATTTGTTTCTATATTGTAGGAGAAATGGATGTCCCTGTGTATGTGTTTGTATATTGTATGAGAAACGGGACAATCTTAATATAGCTTCTAAATTACCACTGTACCTTCCTAATATCCTTATTGCCTTCTTCCCTTTTTTCTTTAAAAAAATGGTCCAAATGGAACATTTTTTTTTTCAATTTGCTCGTTTTTCTCACTTTTTCATGAAGAACGTAAATCGTTCCTTTGTAGATATATGTATATACTACGATAGGGTAGATTTACTACGATGAAGGAAATTATCATACTACAATCCAGAGATAGGCAACGATTATCCAAAAATTGCTTCTGTTCGTTATTTGTCACAAATTTTGGGAAAGTACTTAATAACCTGTCTTGCTGAATTATAATTTCTTTTCCATATTCAGAATAAATGAAGATTAAGAGGCATTTTTAATCGGGGAGCGTTGGGAAGGGGAATTTAAATTCCTTATTACGTCTCTCTCCTGGCTATGCACAAGATAGTCTCAAGAAGTCAAATGCATCTGTTGTGAATTTGTACTCTGTTGTCTAATAGCATCCTTAAAACAGAAAATTTGCTTAAATGTGTTACGAAAAGACGAAAAGCTTCTAATTGTTGGCGATAGCAATCCACGAATTAAATTAACCTCTCTCGTATTTGAAAAATTTTCTTTAATACTTTAAGCAATAAATGCTTAACATATTGTGTGTAGAGCATAATAAAGTATTATATATTACAATTATCTAACTAGTTTAATCTGGGCAAAAATACAAAAAAAACAACAACTGAAGCGTGAATTTGAGAATCGTATTTCTATATTTTTAGGTATCTTTAGGTATTGTTTTTATGAAAGTAGGAAACGACACATTGAGACAAAGAGATTGATGTTTAAATCGATCAAAAAGGTACAGAGAAGCAAAGAGTACATTAACTGGGAAAGAAAAAGTGCCATTGAGTAACTTAAATATTACAAAAATAATGAAAAAGGATTTGATGGTGTATATTATACCGATTCTTCACCACCAAAAATTGTAATGTCCCACACACAACAGAATTGTTTATTTCAGTTGGTTTTATATGTATTAGTAATCTCAATAGCATGACATGTATTCATTTGGATACGGAATTTATTCAGCTTACAAAGGTTGTCATTCGTTTCCTGAGATACGAGATTCACACTGAGATACGAGATTCACATTAAGGTGAATGGCCAGTGGAGATGCGTCTGCCCTAAGGCACCAGCTTCCAGGAAGAAGTTCGGACTTGGACTTCGGAGAAATGGTACGGAAGCGGATGCCATAAAATCATTAAGGGGCATGTTTCCTTTTGGAAAGTGATGGACAAAGGAGGAAAAGGAGATAAGAGATCTCGAGACAAAAGAAGTTCACTGGAGATTTCGAAGTGGAAAGTTCAGTGGTGGGAGAGAGCAAGAAGCGAGGCGGGACGGGGTCCCGCATGTATGTACCATTTTTGCAACACGTGGAGCTGCGGGGCAATTCTAAGTGAAGGCGTAGGGAAGGAAGCCCTGTAAAGAGCAAAATGTGATTGGACAAGGATCCGTTAGTCTTCAAGGGAAGGCGTAGAAAGAAATTAAGTAACGAACTGGTTGATATGAAAAATCACGTGAAAATGATACATTGTTGCTCTCTACGAAGTGGAAGTAGAGTGGAAATACAATTGGTCATCAGGGTCTCAAACAGCGAAACGTATTTAACCTCCCTGACAAGTTCTATATTCCAGAAGAAGCTGAAATTAAGATTTTTCACTAGATTCAAAAGAATTAGTTTCGTGCTTCTTTTTCTATCATCTGGTGGAATAGAAATTCTGTTTAACTCATCGTGCAAGAGATTAAGGAAAGCGAGAATATAATAGGAAAAAGTTACGTATTGGAGCAGGAACGTCAGGATCCTTTACAGATTGGAGCAGCACCGTCGGGATAGAGGATTCCGCACAGTTGCAGAAAAAAGCCAGTGAAACAGCCGGAGATATAGCCAGGCAGCAGACATTTCGAATGCTCCGAGTGCAGAGGATAGACCGCCGACAGTGACTAGAAAGCAATTGGTAAGGATTGGGTAGGTGAATTTTTACCCGTAAGTGTAATGGTAAGTGTATATAATTAAGGATAATAATGTTAGAACTGAAAGATTATTATAAGCTAATTTAGGAAGGGAAAAGGGGATAATATGTTGACTGAAAGTCAGGAAGGTGATAATGTTGCAAATAACGAGACAAGGCATGGTTCGATGCTGGATGAAACCAGATTCTGTAGTGATAGGGGGTAAATAGGATAACGAGTTACAAATGAAATTGAGATTAAAAGAAATTGAGCTGGGAGAGAGAAGGTTACAAATGGAGAGTACAAATAAAAGAGGGCAAATGGAAAATAGATCACAAAGGGAAAGTGAAAATACAAGATTGGGAATGGGAAATAGAAGATCGAAAAAGGAAAGTGAAAATAAAACAATGTAAATGGTAAACAGAAATTTATTACTCCCACAGAGCGATAAAATTAGTGCCTTATTAGTAAACTAGAGAAGTGAAGGATATAAACAAAGTCCATATGCAAAGGGAGAGTGAAAACAAAATGTGAAATGGGAATTAGAAGGTCACAAAGGGAGAGTGAAACGGAAAATTAACGGTCATAAAGGGAGAGTGCAAATTGAAGGTCACAACGGGAGAGTGAAAATAAAAGAGCGAAAATGGGGAAATAGAAGGTCACAAAGGGAGAGTGAAAATAAAAGAATGGAAGTGGAAAACTGAAATTTATCACTTCCACAGAACGATAAAATTAATGCCGTATTAGTAAACTGCAGAAGTAAAGGATATAAACAAAGTCCATATACAATGGATGAGTGGAAATGGAAAATAGGTCACAAAGGGAGAGTGAAAATAAAAGAATGGAAGTGGAAAATAGAAGGTCACATATGGAGAGTGAAAATAAAAGAGTGGAATGGAAGCTAGAAGGTCACAACGGGTGAGTGAAAATAAAAGAGCGGAAATGGGAAACAAAACGTCATAAAGGGAGAGCGAAAATACGGAAATGGAAAGAGAAAATAGAAGGCCACAAAGGGAGAGTGGAAATAAAAGAATGGAAGTGGAAAACCGAAATTTATCACTCCCACACAGTGATAAAATTAATGCCGTATCAGTAAACTGGGGAAGTGAAGGATATAAACAAAGTCCATATACAATGAGGGAGTGAAAATGGAAAATAGAAGGTCAGAAATGGAGAGTGAAAATAAAAAAGTGGAATGGAAAATAGACGGTCACAACGGGTGAGTGAAAATAAAAGAGCGGAAATAGGAAACAAAAAGTCATAAAGAGGGAGCGAAAATACGGAAATGGAAAGAGAAAATAGAAGGTCCCAAAGGGAGAGTGAAAATAAAAGAGTGGAAATGGAAAATAGAAGGCCACAAAGGGAGAGTGAAAACCAAAGAGTGGAAATGGGAAATCGAAGGTCATAAAGGGAGAGCGAAAATGTAAAATTGAAGGTCACAAAGGGAGAGTGTAAATAAAAGAGCGGAAATGGGAAATAGAAGGTTATAAAGGGAGAGCGAAAAATACAAGAGTGGAAATAGAAAATAGAAGGTCACAAAGGGAGAGTGAAAATAAAAGAATGTAAATGGAAAACCGAAATTTATCACTCCCACAGAGCGATAAAATTAATGTCGTATCAGTAAACTGGGGAAGTGAAGGATATAAACAAAGTCCATATACAATGGGGGGAGGGGGTGAAAATAAAAGAGTGAAATGGAAAATAGGAGGTCACAACGGGAGAGTGAAAATAAAAGAACGGAAATGGGAAATAGAAGGTCACAACGGGAGAGTGAAAATAAAAGAGCGAAAATGGAAAATAGAAGGTCACAATGGGAGAGTGAAAATAAAAGAGCGAAAATGGGAAATAGAGGTCACAATGAGAGAGTGAAAATAAAAGAGTGTAAATAGAAAATATAAAGTCACAAAGGGAGAGTGAAAATAAAAGAATGTAAATGGAAAACCGAAATTTATCACTCCCACAGAGTGATAAAATTAATGCCTTATCAGTAAACTGGAGAAGTGAAGGATATAAACAAAGTAAATATAAAATGGGGGGGGGGGGAATAAAAGAGTGAAATGGAAAATAGGAGGTCACAACGGGAGAGTGAAAATAAAAGAGCGGAAATGGGAAATAGAAGGTCACAACGGGAGAGTGAAAATAAAAGAGCGAAAATGGAAAATAGAAGGTCACAATGGCAGAGTGAAAATAAAAGAGCGAAAATGGGAAATAGAGGTCACAACGGGAGAGTGAAAATAAAAGAGCGGAAATGGGAAATAGAAGGTCATAATGGGAGAGCGAAAATACAAGAGGGAAATAGGAAATAGAAGGTCACAAAGGGAGATTGAAAATAAAAAAATGTAAATGGAAAACCGAAATTTATCACTCCCACAGAGTGATAAAATTAATGCCGTATCAGTAAACTGGGGAAGTGAAGGATATAAACAAAGTCCATATACAATGGGGGGGTGAAAATAAAAGAGCGAAAATGGGAAATAGAAAGTCACAACGGGAGAGTGAAAATAAAAGATCGAAAATGGAAAACAGAAGGTCAAAACGGGAGAGTGAAAATAAAAGAGCGAAAATGGGAAATAGAGGTCACAATGGGAGAGTGAAAATAAAAGAGTGGAAATAGAAAATAGATATCACAAAGGGAGAGTGAAAATAAAAGAATGTAAATGGAAAACCGAAATTTATTAAACCCACAGAGTGATAAAATTAATACCGTATCAGTAAACTGGAGAAGTGAAGGATATAAACAAAGTCCATATACAAAGGGAGAGTGCAAATAAAAGAGCGGAAATAGGAGATAAAAGGTTACAAAGGGAGAGTGAAGATAAGAGAAGACTGATGGAGACTGAATATAAAAATTTATATAATATATATGAATATATATATATATATAAATAAAAAAGATAAAGAGCTTGAAAATAGGAGGTTAGCTTTAGAGAAAAGAAAAACGGTTAAAAGTTAAAGAAAGTGTGAAATAAAACGCAAAAAAAGTTATTAAAGAGATTAATGATAGATATAATAATGAGATTAATTATGCAAAACAAATAGTAATAAAGAATTTAAGAATGATTATTATGTGATAAACGTAAGATGATAAACATAGTTTGCATAAAGATGATAAGATAGAAGACATATGCTTATATAATAAGTGCATTGATTCAGCAGAAGATGAGAATGATAATGAAAATAGTAATGAGTATGAATTAAATAGGCAAGCGCCTGAGGTGAAAGATGTTGAGTAACAAGAAATTACCCATGGAGGTAACTGATTGTAAGTATGAAAATGACGATGTTTCATGTGTTGATAAAAATTGTTTTTACCGAAGTTAGTAATATTAATAGAAATACTGTGTGTAGAACTGTACTAAGAATTTGGTGTTAAATGTAATGAGTTACGGATATCAGAACTGATTATGAGAAGAGAGCTATTAGTGGCTGTGACATTGATGGTTGCATTTTGACAAGTCATCGTGGATGACATGTATAAATCTTGGGGGAGGGCAGTAATGTCCTACCCACAAGAGAAATTGTTTATTTCTGTTGTTTTCATGTGTAGTAGTAATCTCAATAGCATGAAATGTATTCATTTGGATACGGAATTTAGTCAGTGAGCAAAGATTAGCATTCGTTTTCTGAGTTACGAGATTTACATTAAGGTGAATGGTCAGCGGAGGTGCGTCTGCCCTGAGGCACCAGCTTCTAGGTAGAAGGACGGTTTTGGACTTCGCAGAAATAGAACGGAAACGGGACGCCGTAAAATCATTAAGGGGCAAGTCTCCTTTTGGAAAGTGATGGACAAAGGAGAAAGACGCGAGAATTGATCTCGGGACAAAGGAGAAAGAGGCGAGAATTGATCTCGAGACAAAGGGAGTTCAGCTAGAGATTTCGAAGTGGAAGGTTGAGCAGTGAGAGAGAGGAAGAGGAGGTGGTTAGAATCCCGCACATATATATATATCCTTTTTGCGGCACACAGAGTTTCAGGGGACGCCAAAGTGAAGGTGTAGGGCAGAAAGTCCTGTCAAGAGCAAAAGGTGATTTGACAAGGATCCATTAGTCTTCAAGGGGAGCTTATGGATTCTTCAAGGGCAGTTAGGGTCTCAGGCTGTGAAATTGCGTGCGGGGATTAAAGAAAGCGAGAATATCATAGGGGAAAGTTACATGTTGGCGCAATGACGTCAGAATCCATTAGAGATTAGTGCAGTGGCATCAGGATCCTTTACAAAAATACTCAGTTACTCAGCAAAGAAATTGGTATAGTGAATTTTGATGTTTCCAACGAGCCAGAAACTCATCGTATATATTACACTAGTTTCCAAAAATTAAAGGAACAAACTAAATTAAAACGCGATATCGTAAAACTCCCACGACTAAAATGCACGAAAGTCATGTATAATATGAAGAATACGATGCGGAATTGAAGTATGGTATGCAAAAATGAATGTTGCTGGCAGTTGTATATGAAACAAGTCAAGATTTTCGAAGCTGTTCTTCAGTTTTCCTGCGAAATGCGAGATAGATTTCTGGAGATAGCAGATTTTCTGTGTATGTGTAGTCGATAATATTGAAGTTTGTTTGCGTTTATTGCCTGGAACGATGGCAAATAAATGTTTTCTGCTACGTTGACAATAATACTGTGATTATTTTGATAAATAAATATTTTCTACCACGTTTACAATTTCGTTCTGGACATCCTAATAAACCTCGCATGCTCCAAAGAACTGAGAAAATTTATGATTTGTTGGAGTCCGTCTGGATGTTGGGATCGGATCTTTAGTCTCATCATCATCTTCATCACCTTTGGAATCAGCTAATGATTCAACCCCTTCGCTTGCTATCTCAGAATCGGCAAAAATTACAGAATTAAGAAAATAAGATCAGAAGAGTCCCCAAAACTGACCTTAAGTTACATTAGTCACTCCGCCAACGAAAGTTTATAATCGACGTTGCTATTTTAATTTTCTTCGTTCGTACAAGGTAAATAGATGTAAACCATGAATAACGGAAACGGTTGACATTTGTTACATTAAATACGTTACCATGCTCTTTGTATGTGTGATGTAGCATCAAGAATTGTCACTCTAGATTCTTACTTTCTTTTTGAACTTCCTTAAATGAGATTGCCGACTTTTGGTGACTTCCTGATTCATAAGCTTCTATTTGATGGAAGGATAAAATAGCTTATGATGTTTAGTTTTTGAACATGAGATTGAGCAGGACATTTGTGTACAATACTTCCGTTTTTCTGTTTCCGCAGTTCTAGTCAGCATAGATTCCCAACGGGGGCGGTACCGCCCCCCAGTGGGCGCTGGAGCCTTCCATGGGGGCGGTATTATGTTTTTTAATAGATAAATAAACAGATAAATTAGGTACAGATAATATGCAACAATATTTTAATTCATGTAAAATTAACTATTATGGACTAGGGGGACGTTGAAATTTTTGTTCTCTTCTAAAGGGGGCGAGGGTCCAGAAAAGGTTGGGAATCACTGATTAGTGTCTAGTTCTTTCAAATATATCTGATATTTTGTATCCTTTTTTCGATTTATAGTAACCAAAAGAGTTTTGCCATTTTAAAACCATCTGTTGTTTATTTTTCAATGCTTTTATTAGTAGAATTTCCACAAACTGTGATTCTGTATGGGGACATTTTACCCCTTACACTATTTCCCCATTAAGGTTTAGGGTCCTGTGCATAATCAGCTTATAAAACAATCCATTTCATCACCATTATGCGGTCTTCCGAATAGTATTTTCGGTGATCTGATCACTCATTTTGTTGCTAGTCACTTCTGGTATTATTGTGCACACTAAGATATTTGCTATTAACTTTACCAACTGAAATGAGACGAATCTTGAAGCGATCAATCCATTCAAGAAGTTTTGCCACGCCTTCAGTCTTTGCTTAAGGCAGAGAACCGCTTTTAGAAATGTTTAAACTGCATAGGCTCAGTGATATCGTTGTTAAGCAAAATGCAACAAAATGGGTAACTCATTTAACACTTCCGGAAACATTTGGAACATTTTGTGGCTCATCCTTTCTCAGTACACGTGTACTTAATAGAGATTGGCCCAGTTCTTCTTCTGTTACATATTATTCATACTTAAAATAGTGCGTTCTGTGACGCCTCACAGAGATGTGTCTATAGTGCAGTCTTGTTCGTAACAGTAAAACTCTACTAGTCCTGCATCTGATGGTACAGCACTCCCGAGTCAGCGCATCACCATATCACCTGATCTCAGTCCGCCATTTTCTATTGTTATGAAGGAAAGTGCTTTAATTTTTCTCGATTGTTTTCGATTTGTTTTCCTAATATTTTAACCCGTACGAGTGTAATAATGGCATCAAAAGTTCGTATTGATAGCGAAAATGTGAAAAATAAAGCATTTAATACTGACACTGACAAATAAATTAGAAGTTTTAAAGATGCTAGAAAGTGATATAAATCGGAAAGTTATGAGTGAATTTAACTTTGAATCTTCGACGATCTATGACATAAAGAAAAATGCAGATAAGTTGTGAGCATTTGTTGCCGAAAGTAAAGGATCGATAAGCGTACGAAGAAACTGCAAACTAGAAAAAGCTTAAGATGGTAAAGTTGGCTGCAGCTTTGTTTAAGGTTATATATGAATTATATATGCTGTACAGCTTAAAATATCTCCTGATAATCCGGCATATTTGATAATTCGTCGCCACTTCGGTCCCAATGATGCCGAACTATCGAGTGTCTACTGTAATTCTAAGTATGGAGATTACTACCTCATGGATACCATCTTCTTCAACATTTATTCAATTTTAATTAAATGTTTTACATAAAGAAGGAATGCGTTTGTTTTAGAGAGGAAAAACAATCGTCTCGTTTTTCACGAGTATTTATTTCATTTTGAGTTACGAAAAAAGTATCTATTGCATCTTGGGGTTAGATTTTCATTTACAATACCGATACGTTTGCAAATGTACACTGTTTAATATCCTTTGCCTGATTTCGTGGTTTCAAATGTATTTCGGATTCAAAAGTGAAAATCAGAAGTAAATTCTACTTATGGTTTCAATACTTCAAGCATTTAAAAGAAGTGCTTGAATAAGAGTTTACAACTTTGAATCCTTCTATTACTTCGTTTGGGAAGTATACTCCCCCCTCCCTCTCACAACGAATTTGAAAAAAAAAATGAAAAGCTATATGGACTGAGATAATACAACTACAGTGCCAGTATGAGGAAATCGAGCGCATTGTTTGGGTTGTTTTACCTCTGAGCGGAACTTTTCTGCACACAATTGGTTATATTGCCAGGTCATAAGGACCCCGAGGGCTCAGAGAGAGTTGATGGGAGGGGACCCGTTGAACAACTGTACGAGACAAATGGTAGCCTCCTATCAAGGCCATGCAGCGTGTTCTTTAACGTGCGCAGGGTATGGCTCTCTCTCACACACACGGTACCACGGCTTAACGTCCCATTTGACGGACGGCGGACATTTTTAGCCTAACAGAAATCGAGAGGGTGATTAAAATATATTCGTTATACTAAAATGAAGTAAAGAAAATAGTGCTATTGTAATTACATACTGGAAAATAATCGTTATGAAAAACATTTACCGCGTATTAGAGTTTACATCTTAAAGAAAGTCGGTTTTTTTTAACTGTCTGCCTCAACAAGCATCTCTCCTTGAATTCTTAAATGGTGTCGCAACTCTCCCACACATTGTCCGGAATATCTGTCCTTGTCATCATTAACAGGATTCAAAGTGGAGGCCCTGAAACATTTCCGTTTCAGTTCTCGTAAATTTTTTGTAGTCTTTATTTCTCTCTTCACGAGCTCCATCCAAGAGTTGACCAATTGACAATATCACTTCCTTTTCTACTGCTGAGGAGAGTATTAAAATTATTTGCTTGGCATTCAGATTGTTATTTTAAGTTGGGCTGGCAGAGTTAGGCTAAACATGAATATTGCGAAAACCATTGCTTCACTTTTTTATATTTATATAAAAAATAAAATAAATAAATACCCCCTCAAGCAGCTGCTTGCCACAGAGGTCTGACAGGAGCCTGTCAGTTCATATGCCAAAGTAGGAGATCTGAGAGGATGGCAGGACCTCAGCAGAAAAACGACACACACATCCATGCCTAATTCCGGGGCTCGAACCCAGGTCCCTTAGATCAGTAGCCAAGCGTGCTAACCACTCGGCCACGGGACGGCTCCACCATATTTATATAAAGTTATTATTTTTAAATTTAAATATCTCTATATTAATATTTGACATTGTTTGTAGCTCTTTAACTCCTATTGTCAAATTTGTTCATATAAATGAACCAATTGCATCGCATTTTGCATTTTAAAGGAAAAAGAGGCAACTAATTTATTTTTTTAATCACACCTAGAAAGGTGTAAATAAATCCCTGGCAAATTTTTGGCGCGATGTAACGGAGCTGTATTTGTAGGTCAAAAAATATTTTCCATTTTTAAAAAAAAAAAATCCTTACTAAGTTCAAAAATGATGCTTCAGCTAATCTAATAAAACAATTTGAACATAAAAAATTGCATGAAACGTCTGTTAATAACTTACATTTATTACCTCTAACTGGTTTTTGATCCTAATGCATATTTTGGAATTAATTTAAAGCAGTTTTCCTCTGCTTATCAGAAAAAAAAACAAGTTAAATTTGCCATTTCTGCTTAACTTGATGCCACTCTAAAAAGTGTAACAGAGAAGTTTAGAGGCTTGAATCCTAAAGTAGTACATTTATGTGCTTTTTCTCCCATGAAGGCTGCAGTATTACATTTATATGTCTTTTCTTTCATGAAGATATAGTATTACGTGTAAAAGATGAATTTCTATCAGCATTTTGAACCACTACACAAACCTCTCTTCATTTTGTTTCAAGGGAGTTTTTTAAATTCTGAAACAATAAATCAATCCTTCTTCCTAAAAGCGATTTGAATTTTTTCTCAGTCTTTCAACCAGTTATTAAATTTTAATTAAATGTTTTATATAAAGAAGGAATGTGCTTTGCGTGAAACGTTATATCGTTTGCTGTGGAGTGAACAAGTCCGCATTTCCGATACACATCAGCTTTAGTCATCCCATTTTCTATCTCGTCGATGATTTTGATTTACTCTCAACTGAAATCGCCTATCTCTTGTTATCGCTGGCTATGTTCATCGTAACACTTGTTTTAAGCAATGGGGAGTTTTGCAGAGAAACAAATTAGAAAGAGCTTTGCAAATGACTTCTCCAGACAACCCTGTGACTAAAGGTTCCGATACGATTCGTTCAGGAGTAACGCAACACAATTACGATAAGAATTTCTGTTTGCAGTTGACCTCACTGAGTCTTTGAATGCCCAATAGACATTCCCCAATATGCTGGCGGCAACTGATGTTTTCGTCCGACTTCTTAAACAAGAGATGACCTATTAGATAAGCTGTAAGTGTTAGAAATTAATTTTTCCTTATTCCTGTCACCTTGATCGGGAAAAGCATTTATTTCACTTTCTTGAAATAGGAACTCACGGCCAACTACTTCTATGGGCGGAACGATGTTACTATAGTAACGAGTTGACCAAACAACCGAGGACATTATAAACAATTTCTTCTTATTGATGTCTCTCGTCTCTTTCCCTTTCACTTCAACTTTGGATGTAAACTTTTTTGAGCTAATTTACATATCCATAACCTGTTTTTTTTCACTGATAGCATATTTACGTAGTACAGGTAAAACAATATTGTACTTAACTCCAAAGAGCCAAACTTGTTTTCTTAATCACTTTTGTATTTGAAATCCAATATTCGTAGTTTAAATGCGTTTATCCATCTAACTATTATAGACAGGGGGGTAATCAGGACTGTTTCAAGGGTAGAAGTAGACACCAGTGGCATGAAACAAGATCAGCTTTTGTTAACTTTCTCGAACATTTTGAAACAGAAATTTTATATTTATACAGAAGTACATTGATACCGTGCTCTTTTCATATTACATGCCATTGGTTAGGGGAAATATTTTAGAGAGGGATAAATTCTTTTCGTATGCATTTATCCACTTGAAAATAAAGAACTAGAGTTCAGACCTTTTTCATTTATCAATTTAACAACAAAGAGATGTTAAAGGAAATGTTCGAATTTTTGAACATACGCAGATTGTGGTGTATAAAATTAATTTACATTGGAATATCTATCGCTACATGAACGTTATTCCATAGTTCATTTGAAATCGCGATTGCAAATTTCCTTATATATAACATATATCGGATATTTCACACATCTTAGATTGGCCTTCGAGCTTTCGTTGAAGAATTCACATGTCCGAGATGCAATTAATTGTATGATTACACAGGAAAAATCTTTCTAAGGAAGATGAAAACATCATTTTACATGAAATATATTAAAGGGAAAGTATTGCTACATCTAAGTTAACGTTACCACTGAGAATTATGTTCATATTTCAGCTTGAAGAAGCCAGTACTTACCATCGAAAGACAATTGCCTCTGATTAGCCGTGCCGATATCCTGTGGGACGCTGTGAGGTATTTGATCCCCATTCTCAAACCCAATAGGCTGCAGATCACAATAAGCCATGGTAGGCTTTCCGTTATCCTGCTCGTAGAACCTCAACTGTTCATCCATATACATCGCCTGCAAAGTAAGAGGAAAACATTTCAGAGCTGTTGACTTCGCATTTTGTTTTTACAATGAACAATAATAATAACCATAGAGTTTATACGATGTTATTTCCTTTTCTTAAGAAAGCATGATAGTTTCAGAGTTAATGGGTTGGGTTGTTTTACCTCTGAGCGGCACCTTTTTGCACACCATGCAGAGTTAATGGATGCATCAATTAAGGAAAAGTAAAATTTTTCGGCGGCAATTTTTAAGGCGTTCAATAAAGTCTGCAGATACTGCCTAGCAAAATATTGTTACATTGTATTTTAGCTGTATTTGAATATTAATCAAGAGAGCGTGAATTCATAAAAAAATAAACAAACTATAAATGAATTAATTTAATAACTAAGGCAATAAAGATTGCATCAATCATAAACAATTTCTTAACTATTTACAAAAAACACCAATATGCTATCTATCATTATAAAGTGATCCTGATAATCACAATTATCAGATTTAATTGTTTAACCAAGATGAGAAGAAACTAGTGGAATTCTCTCTCTTTTTTTTAAAGTGAATTCTCATTCGAACAGGTCAGTGACGTAATTCTCACTCGGAGGCACATCTCGAGCGTCACAAGACATCATAGTGACGGCTTCATTGTTTCACGTTTTCCTTTCGTTACAATATCAGATAATTCGCATGCTATGTCGATGGCAATCTGAAGCTCTACAACTTCTGAAATATATGCTTAATGAAAAAAAAACTGAAGATAAATTAAAGATCATAATCAAAGCTATTTAAATTGAGATTTTTAAAAATATTCGTTCAGTAAAGAGTTATGGAAGACGGAATATTTAACAAGAGATTATCTCGTTTTAAAACAACAGTTCGTAATTCCCTAATATTGAAATAATTAGAACTTCTAAATTGTATATTTCTTTTATTAAATTGTTTAAGTTTTAATCAACTTCTATTTAAGTTTTTATCAGGCATTACAGTTGTTGAATATTCTATTTTCCATGTTCCTTTAAATAATGAAAAAATATTGTTGAACATCAAAATTTAAATAGATTTGATTATGATATTTAATTCAGTCACATTTTCCCATAAATACATCTTTAAGAAGTTATAGAGCTTCGAAGTTAGATTCCCATTTTGACGTAACATGGAAATTCTTCAATATTTTGATAGGATAATGTACTCGTATTTGAGAGAGTTTGTCTCTTTGTTATGTGATCAAGAAGCGCTTGTACAGTTAAATGCGGTATGAAGTTTCCTCTCGTCGTAACTTAAAGGAATATAATGGTTTTGGAACTCTTAAACTTCTTCCCCTACCCTTCTCCACCCATCACAAAAAAGGAGGTAAAAATTGTAACTAACTGGTAAGAGCTAGGACTACCAAATGTTCGGTATAGTTTCTTAACGTAAAGCAATGTATCGCTTTGGCTACTTACTTCTCCCTCCCTCTGGAAATAAAAATTGGAGTTGGATTGTTTTACCTCTGATCGACACTTTTTTTTGCAAACAATGGGCTAAATGTCAGGTCATGTGTATGTATATTAAGCATTATTCGTCACACTTGTTTTATGAAGCATTCGGATTCATCTTTGGCATGTCGCAACTTTGTCTCTCATAAGATACAGCATCAACCTTCGGATTCATCCTTCATAGGTCGCAACTTTATCTTTCGTAAGACATTGCAAAAATCTTCGGCTGGAGTTCAATTTTCCGTGCACCAGATCTACATTTTAGAACCGGATAAGAACATTTCCACTCTCCAAACATTGTGTTGGACGCCATGTCTATTTCCTGGGGAGCACATCTGATTGATCCATTGGTGTTATGATTCTCGGGAAGTGTAGATGAAGAGAGTCGAAGTGGGGACGAATTTACATAGGAGGGTGTACCGGACCTGGATTTAGTCGTATAGCCTATCTGTTTTGGTTTCATCGCTTAGGTGCAAATTCTGTGGAAGATCCACTGGACTAGTTTTAGACCATGATTTGAAGGGGAAGATGCGTTAGATATCTATGAAGTATAGAGATATTATCAATTTATTTAAACTGTAGCTACGCCAAATTTATCGAAATTTGCATCACTTTTGGGGAAAAACCAAGAGGAGAGAAATCTGATGTGGTTATTTCATTTTATTTGCTTCTGATTGCACTTTGCAGTAATCCAGTCATCATTCCTGAGAAGACTCTAATATAGGGTAGGATTGTTTCATTTGACTTGAATCTTAATTAATTGTTGTCACTTTAGCTATGCTATATACATACACCGAAGATCCAAAACATTATGATCACTTGCCTAATATGATGTTGGTCCTCCACGTGCAGCCAAAACAACTCTTACCGGCGAGGCATGGACACTAAAAGATTCCTAAAGGTGTCTTGTGGTATCTGGTACCAACACATTACCACCAGATCCTTTAACTCTTGTAGGTCACGTGGATGAGCCGCCGCATATCGGATATGCTGTTCCAACACAAACCACAGATGCTCGATTGGATTGAGGTCTGGGGAATTTGAAGACCAAGGGCAATACCTGGAAGTCTTCCTCATATTCCGTGAACCCTTCTCGAACAATCCAGGCAGTGTGGCATGGGCATTATCCTGCTGAAATAAGTCACTACTGGAGGGATATACCGTTGCCATGAAAGGATGCACTTGGTCTGTAATGATGTTTAGGTAGGTGGTAGACGTCATAGTTAGCCTTCGCCAACCTCTAACATTGATGAGCCGTGGTTGGACCACACTTTGCAGGCGGTTTCGTGATTTTTCCCTTCCAGGACCACTATTTGAAGGTACTGACCATGGCTGACCGTGAGCCTTGCCGTCTCGGAAATGCTCTGACCCAGTCGTCTGGCCATTACAATTTGGCTTTGCCAAACTCACTTAATTCCACTACCTTTCCCATCTGAAGAACAAGAATAACACTTATTAAGAGCGCTCAGTATCAGGTGTTATTTACACTCTTTCATGACCTTCAGACGCGCCATCGTTTACCTGCAGTTGCTTCGATTTGCATAAAGACATGTTGGTCATAATGTTTTGGCTTTTCGGTATATGCTGTATATTATTAGAGTAATAAAATATTATTTTAGTGTAAATTACCCATCTCTAAGCCTACAGTGCAACTCTGTCAATTCTCAACTTTCATAAATCTAAATTTTTTTGTTATTGTTTTTAATCAAAATTTAGCGAATAATATGATCAATTCATTTTTGATCAATTCATTTTGAGACTTCTACTCATCAGAACTACGGTTAGAAAATACGGGACTACGTATTACTTGTGAGCTGTTTCTGGTTCGAGTCTGAAACATTCTTTTGGCGACTCTTTCAGAATTCTTGTTAGAACGCATTCTTCGAAGTTAAATCAACCAACAATTATTGATATTGTTACAAATTAAACGGATGAGTACTGAGCGTAAGTTCAGTAAAAATATTTCAATAAAAATTACAAAACAATGCAATTTATTACAAAAGCATGGATGGAATTATTTATACAAGCTAAGTCAACCGGCACGAAACTCTATAACAATACAAAAATAAACTTTCAGAAGAATCCATTATCTCAATTCTATTCACATCCAAATCACAAAACAAGGCTAATATCATTTAATGAACAATAAACTCGTGTTGGTAAATAAATATTCAATCTAACGAGAATATCCTTACCAATTTCTAAACAAACTAAATGACTATACAATAAATGACTTCCTTCTAAGGTTTTAGTCATCAAGTACTCCAAGACTGCGGTTAAGTGTACTGGTTTCTCAGAACCAATTCTTTTCAGACATTGATCACCACGCACAAGACGATAAATTCTTCTTTTTCTTTAGTAGTTACTAACACGATCCACACTAATAAACTAATCAACCTCCCCCAAACTCACCACATAAAAGAGTTCTTTCTTTTTATCCACTTTAACGTGCATACACTGACATTAATTATGTCTTCTTTCCCATATCAATAACTTCAACATAACAATTCTGTCTTTCCTATTTTTCAGACAGGTTTCGTGTTCCAATTCGTTGGTTACGTAATTCTCACGCAGAAGCATACACGAGCGTTCATGACACGTTTATCATAAATTCACTGTAGCACGTTCATCTGTCGTAACAATATGTATAGTCCTAAGAATTTAGTAATTTTGAAGGGTTAATTAAATTATTTCACGCGGATACATGGAAACTAAATTAAAATATACGTATTAAGCCGAAATTATGGCAGAAAACTAAAAAAAGGTATTATTATTATTATAATAAATAAATAAAAATAAATACCCCCTCAAGCAGCTGCTTGCCACAGAGGTCTGACAGCAGCCTGTCAGTTTATATGCCATAGTAGGAGATCTGAGAGGATGGCAGGACCTCAGCAGAAAAACAACACACACAACCATGCCTTACCCGGGGCTCGAACCCAGGTCCTTTAGATCAGTAGCCAAGCGTGCTAACCACTCGGTAAGCGTTTCAAAATACACTCTTTTCCATATATGAAGGAAAAACGAAAAAAAAAAAGAAAAAAGCGCGATATCGTAAATCTTCGACGATAGAAATTTTATGTATTTAGTATATAAAATATTATGCCTGCTTGAAGTACGGTATGCAAACGAATAGCGCTAGCAGCGTTATATGCAAATGCATCGAGAGTTAAAAGTTGGCGTGTAGAAGCTGTTTTTCCAGTCTCCTGCGAAGTGAGAGATGAAGATTTATTGGATATATCTATTAGATAACATTTATCGGAAGAAGTGCGACGGCTCGACGCAGGCCAAAGTCAGTAGATGTTGACAGATTGCATAAGGTGTGTAGTTCAGTAGTATATAGAGTTTGGCAGAGATTACAACAAGGAAAAAGCTCATCCACACAATTCAGTAGTGGACTACCTTAGGCAAGAAACCCAAGGGATGACCGTTATCTGGTGCCATGGGCTCGACTTCATATGAACTGAAATAGAGTGATCAGACATTGCAGCAGCGAATGGAACTGTGATATCTGTTACCACGAAGATTTCACGACTTGTGCCTGCACGCTAAGCAGCCAGTGGTATGAATTCCCCTCAGTTCACTGGAGAGACCGTCAAAACTGGGGAAGACATCATGTCAACTGGACCCAGGAGCATTGTTCGAGAGCTACACAGAGATTCACGTAATCAGTTGATACGGAGGAAATCAGGAATGTTATCATGCCATTAATATCCGTGAATAGGACACTTATGGTCAGGGCCAGACGACCTAAGACCATAATCATTTCTAAGAGGCCCGAGAAATTTGAATGTCGAAATGCGTCCTTATTATTATGACCAGGGCCTGATCTAGAGGGAGGGAGGGGGGAGACACCATTACCCTTTCAGAATTCCACTGTAAAGGTAGTGAAAGCCAAAAATAAATCAATTTCTGGATATTTCATGCATTTTTCAAGAATTTTTCAAAAATCTCTATAACGAAAGGGAAAATGTTGCACTGTAATGGAAATCCAATATATTGTTCCTCTCTTCTTTATTTTTTTCTGGACTGAAGGGAACATTAAAGAAACCTGAAATTGATGAGTGAAAACTTCATATGGCATCGGTATGCAGTGATAACTGTTTTAAGATAAAAGTGTTTGCATTATAGATTAATTTAAATATTACAACATTTTTTCGTGACTTTTCAAAAACAAGTCACTATCTTTAAAAAGACTTACAAAACGTATTTAATCGCAATAATTTTAGTTTTTAATTGAGTTATGATATTTCTAATATTCGTATCTCCGTATATATATATGTACACACTAGTTTCCGTAAATTAAGGAAAAATAAGAAAAATCGCGATAATTCGTCAAACAATTGTGCGATCCTCACTAAACTTGTTCATGTAACCAGTAAAGTAATGCCGAGTGAGGATATCATATGCAAATTAGTCTGGGTTGCGTAAATTTGCGCAATCGGATAGCTACATAAAAACCGGTTTTTGGAGTGGATCTTTATTTTGTGCTGTAAATGAGAGTAAAGAAATTCGAAATAGCCATTTTGCAGGAATGACCTCGAGACATCATTTGCCAAATGAACTACGGTGGAGAGCTATTGGCAGGCTCGAAGCAGGCCAAACACAGTCAGACGTGGCACGAAGGCTGAATGTGAGTCCTTCTGTGGTCCATAGAATGTGGAATCAATTTCTTAGCACGGATTCCGCGTCTCGGAGGTTTAGCTGAGGAAGGGCTAGAGTTACGAGCGTTGTTCAAGACCGATATCTGCGATTAACAGCACGAAGGAGCAGAACGTTTACTACCCTCTGAGCTAAGATCCTCTCTTGCAGCAGCCACTGGGAGAGTTGTATCAGCTTCTACTGTGAGTAGAAGGCTTCATGAGGGAGGTCTGTGCGCTAAGCCAGTAATTTGTATACCCCTCACGTCGCGTCACAGGAGAGAGTGGTTGAATTAAGGACGCACGCATGTTAACTGGACAGAAGAGCAATGGAGGCCCGTACTCTTCATAGACGAGTCCAGATATTGCTCGCAGAGTGATTTCGGGCATTGTTTGATATGGAGAAAACGAGGTACCTGCTATCATCCCAGTAACATCCGTCAAAGAGACAGTTACGGCTTAGGTGGACGCACAGGCCTCTATGTGTTGACGAGTGGGAACCTCAATGCTCGATGATATAGAGATGGCATCCTGGATCCATATGTATGTTTTTACGCTGGTGCAATAGGTGAAACATTTATCTTACAAGACGATAACTCTCGTCCACACAGAGCTCGACTAGTGGGACAATACCTTCAAAAAGAGACCTTTATGCGCATGGAGTGGGAAGCTCGATCTCCCTACCTTAATCCGATTGAGTATGTGTGGGATGCCCTAGGGAGACGTGTTGATGAACTCAACCCGCCACCTGAAACAAAGGGGGAGCTTATTACTGCTTTAAAGGAAAAATGGTCGTTATTCCCTACTGAGCTGATTCACATCATAAACAACATGGAACATCGCTGTCGTACATGTATTATTATAAGGGGTGACCACACACCTTATTAAAGAACTTTGCCCATTGCATTCTGACACCTCATTTTTGGACAAGTTCCTATAAGCGTTATCTTTGACGGATAATGTTTCTAGTGCAAAATATTTTATGCCATTTTGAAACAAGCATTCTAAATCATGTTTCCATCAAATTTTATTAAAATAATTCATATAGTTTTTGTTTATCATAATTATTCCGAGTTTTCCTTAATTTATGGGAACCAGTATATATTATATAAAATATAAAATTATATATATAAATATATGATAAATAACCATTTATTCAATTCAACAAATTATATATAAATATATGATAAATAACCCCTCACGCTGCATCAGAGGAGAGAGTGGTAGAATTAAAAAAAAAGTATATATTTTCTTCATTTTTTTCATTTTCTACGGAAAAATTATGCATAAATTACGCAAGATTGTTTTAGCGGAATTTTTTGTCGAACCCTTTCCCACGATTCCGTGTTACATAACACTTTCCTTTTTGTAAGAGGTACGGCAATCAGCGTAGCAAGTGGCTCTTATACTAGAGTAGTAGGCGAATTACACTTTTTCAGCGCAAAATGTAAATTACTATTTGTAGAAAAACAACTCAACACTGTTATTCCTCCTATAACGCGATGTAATACAATCACTAACGTCTTCTCGAGGTGTTACGAAATGTATGGACGACCCTCTAGTCTCATCGAAATGAACAGAAAGAAGTATTTTTTTTTGCGACAAACCGTTTTGCTTATATGTAACTTATTAAATATGAGAGATAACGATCCCATTCAAAACCTTATTACGAAGCTCAAAATATTCCGAATTTATGATGAGGCATACTACTTTAAGAAAACGTTTTTCGAAATATTAGGGGTCAAAATTTATATTGACTAACAGTTTATAATTTTCCCATTTTTGTTCCTAAATTTCTTAATAATTTTCGCAAAATATGATATTATTTAGTTGGGTGGATTGATTTCTTCTGGATGAAAACATTCATCTAAAACTTGTAAAAATATATCAATAAAGTCATTTTTACCTGTCATTAAAAATAATATTAAATAAAAGAAAAATTTTCACTGAATTTTTTTTTACTTTCAGAAAAAGTGTTAAATTTCAAAATACGATTAATCTCCGTTTGCTGTATTTTAAGCATTATTCAGGCTGGCCTGTCCAACCCAGATAAGTTAGTGAATAGCCACTAGAAAAAATTTGCATTGTTGCAAATTAAAATGCATAAGCACTGAGCGTGAGTTTAAGCAAAAGTATGTCAATGAAAATTACAATACAATGCAATTTATTACAAAAGCATGGATGAAATTATTTAAAAAAAATTAAGTCAACCGGTACGAAACTCTATAATAATACAAAGATAAACTTTCAGAAGAATCATTATCTCAATTCTACCAATGAACTAATCAACCTTCCGCGCATTTACTATATAAGTGCCTCTTCACTTTTTTCACCCATCGCGTACATACTGAAACTAATTATGCCTCTTTTCGGATATCCACAACTCCAGCAACAATTCTATCCTTTCTAGTTTTCAGATCGGTTCTGTATTCCAATTCGTTAGTTACATAATTCTCATGCAGAAGCATACGCGAGTGTTCATGACACGTTTATCATAAATTCATTGTAGCACGTTCATCTGTCGTAACAATATTCTTAAAGAGCAGAAAAAAAATATCTTCTTAAAAGTGAAAACACTCACTTAGTTTAATCAGTAAATAAATTGGGAAAAATATTTTTAAGGAATCAAGAAAATATTTTGATTAAAAAAATATGCATTATTGATGAGTACTATGAGCTGGCAAATGCGTTTAGTTTGCACCTAAAAGTGTTTGTGAAAAAATTAAAAAAAAATGAGTTAGATTCAATATATTGAATATTTGTTTTATGAGCTGCGGTTGGACGGTTCTGGTGTAGATGTTTTTGCCCCTTTTAGAGTTACAAAATTTTAAATCTAAAGAAACTTAAAAAACACCTTTTCAGGCACCAGTTTCACCTTAAGCGATTGGATTTAAAAACATTAAAATTTCTGTGCTGAAGCTCACAAGCAGAGCACAAAGAAACATTGTCAATCTGACTTGTTTTAATATTGTAAAAAACAAATAATTGCGTGAAATATTCGGTGGGAAATGTAGAAAAATGTTTTAGACTCTAATATCATTAAAACAGAGTAAATAAAAAAAATGAAAAACTGTCATTTTCTTTGCTGAACTTGTTGTAAATATAGTTTTATGTTTTTAGTTTGTTTTAGACTAAAGCAATTTAAAGTATACGAGAAATGTTGGCGTTGCACTATGTTTTAATGCAGAGGAAAACCACATTTCTGAGTGAACCAAACATATTCGATGAAAAAAATAGAACGATGGAAGATTAAACGAAGAAATTATGAGATTTCAAACCTTTATCGAAAACTTTCGCTTTATATACGCGTACTTAGATGTTTTATGTAAATTATAGTCAACTCTAAAACATGCTAGAACGCATAAATTATACTTATTTTAGCTAAAGGGTAGCATAGAATTTTACAGTGAAATTTCTAAACTTTTTACATTTAATTCCTCTTACTGAGATTAGATTCTGCAAATAGCTATTTTCAAATATTTTCCAACTTCGAACAATTACTGGGTATAAATAAAACAAGATCATTTGAAGAATAGAGTTCGTAAAAAAACTGAAACTTTAGGTTCGTTCCGTACTTGATACATCAAAGGCGAAGAATCAGAGCAGGCATAGAGCTAGAAAGGTTTTAGGGAGAATAAAATAAATGGCAACGGAAGAGAAAAAAACATAGACCGATTTTTATTTATTTAATTGTAGTAAAATTTAAAGCATATGCAATAGAATAATAACGAGGATGAAAATAAATCATTACAGATATAAATTCCTTACATTTTAACCATCCTACAATTTCCAAGGCAGGAGACTTTTCCCATCTCCTACTGGTTAAGTCCCAGAATTAGAAAACGAACTCATGAAGAGGAATTCTGAACTAGTGTATTTCAAGATAAGGTAGTTTTTCTGGCCGTTCTGGATTACTTTGGCTGTATAAAGTGCAAGAAAAGTTATTCATAATTTCCACAGCTCGTCATTGTTTTGCTAAGTACTTAATAACTATTAAGCTGTTTAAGTAACAGGACGAAGATGGGTGTAGAGAAAAAATCGTCTTCAACCTGGCGGGATCTGAACACACGACCTCGTGATCACATGACTCATGTAGTGCCGGTTGCCTGCCGCTGATGCAATCGCTTCTCTACTGCTGATGTTACAATATACGGCAGCTGCAGGGGCGTAGCAATGGGGACAATTAAAAGTCAGAATAGGTATATAGCAAGAAACTTTTTAGGGAGGATAAAATAAATGGCAACTGAAGTGAAAATTCGCAGCAATGGGGACAATATAATCCCCCCCCCCCCCAAAGTAAATTGGAGTTGGCAAAATTCGATGTTATTGGTAAAATCCGGGTGAGTTGTGAAAACTGGGATTTTTTTTTTGTAAAATTAAGTGGAGTTGGCAAAATTTAGGGGAATTGACAAAATCGAGGCAACTTGGCGAAATCTAGGGTAGTTGGCAAAATTCGAAGCTACTTAGTAAAATCCAAGTGAGTTGTTTTTGTAAAATTGAGAGAGTTGACAAAATCGAGAGAACTCAGCAAAATCTTAGAAAATTGGCAAAATTGGAAGTGATTTGGCAAAATTCAGGTGAGATGTAAAAGTAGTTTTTTTTTTTTGTAAAATTATGGCAAGGTAGCAAAATGGGAAAATCTAGAGGAGTTAGTATTTGAGAGGCAAATTGAGAGGCAAATTGCAAAAGCTTGGGGAACTGCCCCCCTCTCCCCTCCCGTACCAAAGAAAGAAATCCTGGGAACGTCCATGACAGAGACATAATAATCAAATTTCTGTACTTATTTTCTCAGTTGGCAAAATTTGATTTCGGAGTTGGAAAATTTTCTTCCCCAATCATAGACGCTTCGCTACGCCCCTGGGCAGCTGATCAAGCTCTCCTCTACTGCTGATGTTATTCTATGCACCATCGGGTCTGTCTTTTAAGTGCATTTGGGGACTCGATTCTTCAGAGCCATCCCAAACATGTGCACAGAACAAGCCACGCCTATATGGCGTAGAGCAAAACATCAGCAGCCGATAGCTCAGTGGTCAGAGCGCCTGACATGTCATCAGGATGTCGTGGGTTCAGATCCCACGCAGGATCCTCTACACCCATCTTCATCCTGCTACTTAAACAGCTTAATAGTGATTAAGTACTTAGTAAATGGTATATAATTTTACACGTTGCTTTATGTAAGATTTGTAGCGGGGGGGGGGGAAACAAGACAGTATAAAATGGCGTGGCGTTTATCAAAAATCTCATTAAACCTCAGTAAATTTCCCAATGTAAAAAAAAGTCACCAACAGATGTGCATACAATTTAATATTATTTAAAATGCAAAAGACATTAAAAAACGTAAAAAAAAACTTTTAATTTGTTAAAGGTGTACACTATTACAGGAATTATTTAATAATTTAGGACAATTAAATAATTTCAATTTATAAATATTATAGTTATGGGTTATTAATTTCATAATCATATCAACAATAATAAGAGAAAGATCAGAAGTAATGAAGACGACGATTTTTATTTGGTATAAAAAATATAGGACTTTTGAAGGAGAAAATAAAAAATACATACGACAGAAATGTTTTTCTAAACTTTTTATAAATATATAGGACATCGCCCTAAAATATAGCACTGTCTTTTAAAATACAGGATGAATGGTCACCCGTAACGGTAGCATAAATTCAGACAACAGTTTTACAAAAAACATTCACTCTGGTTTTGCAAAGACAAAAGAACACAAAAATAAATCTATTAAAAGAAATTGAATATATCTGAACACTTTATGCTGCTTTTATAATATTCGTTGTCTAGTTGCAAGATGACTTCTCCTGTATATTGTTGACTGTCCAGCTTCACGATTTTGGGGACTACAGCTCCCGCAACTAAAAGGTTGTTACCCTATTTCACATGTGTCTTAAGGGTTTATGACCCCTTCCCCCTTCACACACATAAACCGTCGTCTCTCACACCCCTCCAAACTCAGCCCACACCCTCTCATGGGCTCTCGATGAAAGTCGTTATTATGTTTGTTTTCTACTAGTTGTTGAGAAACGTCCCATATCAAGGAACCGATTTCGGGAAATTGAAGCCTACCATTTAATGAAATAAACTTAACATAAAAAAGGTAACCACTATCGAAAAACCAAGCGAGAAAGCCTGCTGTGAACACCTTCGGGAAACGATCAATGTTCCTCAAACAACATTGTATTTGCATTCTGTGATAAAAACAATCTACAGTACACTCCCGGTTATCCGGCATTTATGGAGAATGGGATGCCGGTTGAATGAGAGAGTTTTTTTTTTATAGAAACCAAATATTGGAGGTCCAATTTTGTTTTCAAGCCTAGTTGAAATAAAAATGTAGTTAAAATGAATATAATGTCCTTAATGCAAATGTAAACATCGAAAATATCATTATTTTTTATAGGAATAAAAGTGAATTAGAGCTTCTACGTGCATTGGCAGCGCAATGGAGATGACTGCACACAGGTCTGCCTGACAGTCTTATCAACAGCATGAGACATCGTTTCAAGGCCTACATAATGGTAAGAGGTGACTATAATCCATATTGAACTACTTGGGCTATCTCAGTTGAACGTTAACTTTTTCCATGTGGAAAATTATATGCATTTCGTATATAATTTTGGGAATTAAAAGTGTTATTCCATTTTTCAACTGCTATTCTTATGCATAGTGTTTATATACATCTATCTATGACTTCATATGCAAGAGATCCGATAGGTTTTCAGGTTTTTATTTAATTTATGGAAACCAATGCATTTATACAAATAATGACAACAATGTTATAGCAACCAAAATTTATTTCGGAATGATTTAAAATGTCAAAAAACAATAACATTATTAAGCAAGACGCTTTGGCGAAAGCATTAATATTTTATCATCTAGCGATTGATTTTAAAAATAAAGCGAAATTTTTTGGGAATGGAATGCACAAGTTTTTTTGTAAGGCTGCAGACTCTATTGCAGCAATAGCAGACAAGGCTGCAATATCATACTACGGAGAACATGCACATATTTTCGTCTATTCATAGCCTGCAAGAAATGTGTATCGAACTCTTATAGTAGACTTAAAGAAATCATCACAAAAATTGCTTGCATAATTACCCATGTGGTGCGCTTTGGCTTTAATTCTTCATCCAAATTTCTTATATAAACAGACCCTCTTTTTAGCATCAATGTGATTCGATCGTTGTGATATCAAGATTAACACAAACAATGTCAACGTTAGCGTGATAAAATTCTGACTGTTTTTGCGCAAGAAATGGGCATTTTCGCCCATTCAATTTTTTTCAATTTTTGTCCATTTCTGGCGCTGGATTTGGAGCAGGTTTTCTTCCCTTTACAGCATTTAAGTCTGATGTGGAAGAGCCACTGACGGACATCATAGTTGAACATCATAATTTGAATAATGAAACGCAAAATAGTCACGTATTTTTGACCATTCTTGAAATGATTGTGTTGAAGTCAAATTTTCTGCTCTTATGGGAGCTCTTCATCAACATTGTGTTTTATCGAATTGTGGTACACAGTAGTTGTTCTATACGATACCTGTCTTTGATGTCGTTGGTATTGCTCCATAATTACTGTCCTTACAACTGTCGATGGGTTCAATTTTTTCAAAATTGATTCACTTTGCACAGATAAGTGAACTGATATCATTTTGCATATGATAAAAAACACTTTCAATCTTAAACAATAATGATTTCTAGTCCGCTTAACAAAATATTTTTAAAACATTTTTGACATTTTTATTTTGGATTTGACAAAAAATAATTTAACAAGTAGCTTAATTTCCCCCAGAATGCTAATTGACACAATCAAGCTGACTGGAAGTCATGTGTGTTACCAATATCATCTAAAAATTGAGTGAGTTTATGTTTAGTTTTATGCCATAACATTCAGTTCAATAAAAGTATTTTAATTGTGTTTGACTTTTTAAAATCTGCCAAAAATTTCCAATACATATATATATAGAAGGTGGAACATTGCCCTTATCTTCATGGGGATGCGTATACACTGCTCGTCACTGAAATTTCCTCACCTACGAGAAGCGCTCGATTTGAGCTCGAAACAAGCGAAGCGACTGATAGCAATGCAGATAAGAAGTGATTAATCTTGGGTCTCAAATCAGAAATACTTATGAAAATGCGATGTGCATCAATTTGAAATATGGCCTCCATAACAACGATACAAGGGGTCAAACATCGCGGTAGTGAGTCAAAAACATGGCGAATGTCATCCTTGAACACTTGTGCTATTAGCTGCAATGGAAGGGAGCTAAGAGACAGTGGGGTTAGTAAATAATCGTATCCCAAAGGTATTCTATAGATCTGGTGAATGCAGGCCAAGGAAGCATATTCACATCATGTAGGACCTGTTAGGATATAACAGCCGTATGTAGACAGGCATTGCTGAAAAATAGCTTTGTGATGCAGTATAGAAGGAGCAGGTGCACTGGTGCAAGAATGGTTTGAATGAAATGTCAATAACGACCAGACGTGAACAGCTATTGCAACTAATAGCTCTCCATAATATGATTTCGTGTGTTGGCCAGTATGACGGTCCCTGATGCACTTATTTTCTGACATTACTGCTGTCCTCGGTGTATTTGCAGACGTGCATATCATTGCTACTAGATTCTAAACCGAAACGTGATTCATCACTAAAGAGGGTACGATACCAGTCTTGTCCCCAAGTAGAATGCTCTCTCTGCGAACCACTGCAGACACAGATGACGATGGGGTGGCATCACAGCAGATGAGCCAACAGATGATCGAATGCAGCCGTGATCTAAGCCGAGACCGAGTTTCTTGCAGTCATGATATAAGCCGAGACCGAGTTCGAAGCCGAGATTCTTGCAGTCATCTTCTAATGATGCATTCAAACACATGGCAGACAGAGACTACATTACGATGTAAAATATATGGTTGCCTGTGACAGATCCATTTCCTGTCTCTAGTAGGCTTGACCTTCCTGTTGGAACATCGTCTGATGCCATCCGACCCTTAGCGATGTGTCCGGGTACACATTGTTGCCAACAGTGTCTAGAAAATTCCAGAACAAGACCCAGATGAACGATGATTTAGCATGATTAAATAGATTCTGACAACCCAATGATCCAACACCTCTCAAATTCCGTCAGCTATACATAACAACGCCTTACATGTATTAAACGCATTACATACCGTTTGCAGGTCTTTCTCTCGTCATGTCATTTGCATGTTGACATTTAAATCCGTTTTAATGCCAGCTTTAGATTCCCACTCAGCGCCGTCCGACATTCTATTGCGTTGATCAGCTTGACATATATATCTTTTACGTCTATATATATCTCACATACAGGGTGATTCAGAATTCATCATCAATATTTGGTGGGGAGGTAGGTAATAAGAAACGAAGGAGATTTCACATAGGAAAGCATGGGCGCATATGCCATGTAGTAGGGTAAAATGACCCCAGTTCAATGATGGAAAGAACACATAAGAAGGAAGTGGTAAGGAAAAAAACATTTATTATCTTACATGTAACATTTCTTTGCATTGGTTGTACAGACTTACAAGAGGTGCTCGAACTGCCGACCATGTGCTAGAATGCATGACTCACAACGGCGTTGCATGGACAGTCGGACCCTGTGGAAGATGCCTGGCATTTCCCGGATGTTTGAGGCAGCAACTGATATGCGTGCTACAAGATCCATAGCACTATCAACAGGGGTCTCGTACACCATGTTTTTCATAGCACCCCATACAAAGAAATCGATTGGAGATAAATCCGGTGCTTCTGTATGAGAGGTGTGTACACACAGCGCCCTCTACACCACCATGCGTTCGTCTGCCCCCATACTTTCCTATGTGAAACTCTTTCTTTTCTTATTCCCTTCCTCCCCACTAAATATTGATGATGAATTCTGAATCACCCTGTATACAATATATATATATATATGCGTGAATTGACCGCATGCAAATCATGAAACCAATCCATCCATTCCTTTAAGGTAGTGCAGTTTCAATGATGAGCAGTGTATGTAGATTAAGATTAATGTAGAGTATCTTTTAGCTCTTTGGTCTGTAAATGGTAACTAGGCAGAAACTGGAAGGAGAACTGTGTACCAATCCCCAGTGATGATGCACAGAACCGGCCACGTCTAGCACTTAATATCCGAACCCACCTTCTCGTGGTGCGGGCCGTTAGTACCTTTCAAAAGAGATATTCTCTTTTGGAAGGGAACGGAAGAGGAGGACTGTCAGTTCACTGTGCCCTACTGATCTGGTCATATATGACCACTTTTTTCTTATTTTCAACCCTGCTGAGGAGTGTTCAACTTCACAGGGTCCTGGTGCTGACCGTTTATATCTACTAGACTGGTTTATGAATTTGAGCTTGATTGGATCCTGGACTTGCTGCACTGGTGGGCCTCTGTTGAGGGAGAATACGCCGTTGTGTTTTCTGTTTGCTTCTGGGTTACCAGCCGAAAGTGAACAGAGGCACGGGATACCTTATATCAGCTGGTGGATAATCCTGATCAGAAGCCATAGCAGGTACCTGAACCCTCACTTAGCTAGTTGGGCATCGTCAAGCCTAAACTGGAATGATGTGTCTCAGGCCGAGTAGAGTTAGACAAAGGTGCATTTCGTCTCCTTTTCTGTTTTGTTTCGTTATTGATTATGTTATGCGAAATTCTTTGCAAGGAAAAGATTTTGGCCTTTGTGGTCTGGAGATTTCAAAATTCTGATTTAGATTACGCAGATGGAAAAGATTTTGGCCTTATATGGTCTTAGAGGTTTCAAAATTTCTGATTTAGATTATGCAGATGATTTGGCCCTATTGGCTAATGATGTTGATGAAATGAATTCTTTCAGAATGATAATAGAGTAGGTTTGGTGATAAAAAGAGAAAAGCTAAAGTTATGAAAATTGATCAGGTAGATAGTGCTTCAGTTGCTTTGAATGGTTGCACTCTTGAACAAATGTCTCATGTGTGTCTACTTTGGGAGCTATGTAACAGATACTGGTGGTGTGCCGTATGAGATAAAGAGAAGAATAGGGACTGCTGCTGGAACTTCTAAGAATCTATGGAGAGTGTGAAAAAATAGGCGTGTACACCTGAAGACTAAAAATAGACTATTCTAAGACTACTTATGGTAGCGAAGCGTGAACCCTTTGTAAGCAGGATAACAAGAAACTTCATGGCATTCATTCTAGATGCTTACGCAGTATCTTGGGCATTAGGTGGTTTGACGTTGTAAGTAATGATGAGGTTAGAAAAAAGTCATCAACCTCCTCTGAGCAAACATATTGTGCAGAGAGAATGCGTTGATTTGGCCATGTTGCCCGTATGTATAGTTGCAGATTATCAAACAGGATTATGAACAATGTGCCTAAAGGTTTCAGAAAAAGGGGGAGACCTAGGAAGCGATGGGCAGACAATGCCAAACAGGACCTTGCTAGAATTGGTCTAGAGTGGCCAAATGTAGCAGTAATAGCTCAGAACAGACACGTCTGGAGAGGAAAATTACACAGTCTGGTTGGATCTCCGTAGCCAATGGCTGCATGAGGAATTTGTATGCATTATATGTATCTTTTACAATTAATTATTTATTATAAATGGAGTACTTTGAAATATAAATATAAGATAAAGCAGTGCCATGTAAAACTAAACATACTTTGGATTTACTTTTTTATATACATGGAAAATGTTCTCTTTTTTACAGATTAAAAATAATTAAATTAAATTAATTTAAATGTTTTACATAAAACTGAATGACCAAATAAATATCCCTTATTCTCATGATTTATTCATGCAATAAATTGATTTAAGACATGGCCGGATCCGGCGGTAAATTTTGCGCTCATATATATATATTACCCGTATTTTATAAGAATATTTTAAAGACTACTAAAAAGGAGAGGAAATTTTATACCGGATAATCCGATGTATCTTATTACATCTTATAATTATACGAAAAGTGGAAAAAGTTATTACACAAAAAAGTACTAGTTTCATGCATCTAAAACATTTAATTGTGATAAACAAGTTTCTGACAGTAATGCAACCATTAATTTAGTCAACCGTTGTTTTGTCTCGCATAGTGTTCTTACAAGCCGTCCCATGGCCGAGTGGTTAGCGCGCTTAACTACTGATTTAACAGGTCTTGGGTTCGAGCCCCGGGTAAGGTATGCATGTTTGTGCTATTTTCCTGCTGAGATCCCGCCGTCCTCACAGACCTTCTACAATGGCGTATAAACTGACAGACTACTGTCAGACCTCTGTGGCAGGAGGATTGAGGGAATATTTATTTTTTTAAAGTGTTCTTACATATGAGACGGAAGACTAATTTTACGCCTCCTCCATATGGGAGGAGGTGGTGGTTCAGTGTTCAGGCTCGTAAGTTCCCAGGTTCGAGTCCCAGATAAATCAGCGTTGAGATTTATGTCCGCAAAAATCCCTCCCAGCCCACGGTCAGCAGGGGACACCGATGGGCTTGGAAAGGCCTCCTCCATCTGTCGGACAGAAAGTTAAGCAGCAGTTCGCGTGCGGGAAAGCCATGCCCTGTGCACGTTAAAGAGCATGCTGGATGGCCTTGATGGGAGGCTAGCATATGTCTCCCAACAGCTGTCCAGTGTGTTCCCTCTCCCAACCTTCTCTGAAGCTTCGGAGTCCTTTTCACCTGGCCATTTAGCCCATTGTGTGCAAAAAAGTGCCGCTCAGAGGTGACCAAACCATCCTCCATACGTAAAGGCAGTGGTTTCCAAACTCTATAATGGTCAGCTTAATAAAGATTTTACGCTCCCCATTCGCTATCACCCCTCTCTCCCCTCCAAAGAAAGGAAAAAAGAAAAATGAGGTAGCAAGAAATGTCAGCTGTCGTCAACAGTAATTGTCAAGACTTACTGTTTGTGATGTTGATCGCGAAATCGTACAATAGATACAATGATTAAATATAGTTTTCAATTGAATGGAGAGATACTTTAACTTCGAGTTCCAAACACTAATGCACGAAACTTAATAAATCGATCACCGATATTTGGGGACTATAATGAATTCAATTTTACCGTAATCGCTGTTCCCTAAACAACTAGTTCCCCCCCCTCCCCCCAAGAAGTCGTGCACCACACTCAATTTAAACCACTGTACTAAGGAAAGTAACCTTAATCCAGGGTGGGTCGTATCTTTGTAGTTCTTTACTAGATTCATTGCGAAAAAAAGAAGTTTTAGAAATCATAATATTCTTGACATTTGTCTGACTCGACAAGAACAAGACCAGAAATCGATGAACAACACCTTATCATTTTTGCTGTTATTTAAATTCATACTTAGCCTTTTCGAAGTAAATAGATCTTATTAAAATAGTTCAAATACTTGCTACATAAGAAAACCTTTTACACTGCCTTCAAGTGTCGTGTGATTTGAATCCGGTGAAAATTGATTTACTACCGTCAAATAAATGGCATAAATCGCAAAAACATGCACATGAATTCCCATTATTCCGTAAGCATTCACCGAAAAACAACATTGAAATATTAGGAGCAGGCACGGAGCCTGAGTGGAAGCAATTGAGACTGCGCAGTTGAGACATCCATGTTACTTACAGTCACTGATTAACATTTGTCATTAGTAGTTACTTGTCAATCAGCTAATAGTGTCATGGATCAGCAATTGCATCGTAGATCATTGGTTGATGGAAAAGTGACTGATAGCTCAATCAACCAATGATCTACGAGAATCATCGTTTCGTCAGCTGCGCAGTCTCATTGTCTCAACTGCTTCCACTACGCTTCGCCGCTGGTTAGGAGTATAGGATAAACATGGCATACATATCGGCAATTCCATTTCAATATCTACAAAACTTTGTGCTTTTTTCCTGCTGAGGTCCCGCCGTCCTCATAGACCTTCTACTATGATGTACTCTTGTCAGATCTACTATGGTGTACTCTTGTCAGATCTACTATGGTGTACTCTTGTCAGATCTACTATGGTGTACTCTTGTCAGATCTACTATGGTGTACTCTTGTCAGATCTACTATGGTGTACTCTTGTCAGATCTACTATGGTGTAAGCTTGTCAGATCTACTAGGGTGTACTCTTGTCAGATCTACTATGGTGTACTCTTCTACTATGGTGTACTCTTGTCAGATCTACTATGGTGTACTCTTGTCAGATCTACTATGGCGTAATCTTGTCAGATCTACTATGGTGTACTCTTGTCAGATCTACTATGGTGTACTCTTGTCAGATCTGCTATGGTGTACTCTTGTCAGATCTACTATGGTGTACTCTTGTCAGATCTACTATGGTGTACTCTTGTCAGATCTACTATGGCGTACTCTTGTCAGATCTACTATGGCGTACTCTTGTCAGATCTACTATGGCGTACTCTTGTCAGATCTACTATGGCGTACTCTTGTCAGATCTACTATGGCGTACTCTTGTCAGATCTACTATGGCGTACTCTTGTCAGATCTACTATGGTGTACTCTTGTCAGATCTACTATGGTGTATTCTTGCCAGATCTACTATGGTGTACTCTTGTCAGATCTACTATGGTGTACTCTTGTCAGATCTACTGTGGTGTACTCTTGTCAGATCTACTATGGTGTACTCTTGTCAGATCTACTATGGTGTACTCTTCTACTATGGTGTACTCTTGTCAGATCTACTATGGTGTACTCTTCTACTATGGTGTACTCTTGTCAGATCTACTATGGTGTACTCTTGTCAGATCTACTATGGTGTACTCTTGTCAGATCTACTATGGTGTACTCTTGTCAGATCTACTATGGTGTACTCTTGTCAGATCTACTATGGCGTACTCTTGTCAGATCTACTATGGTGTACTCTTGTCAGATCTACTATGGTGTACTCTTGTCAGATCTACTATGGCGTACTCTTGTCAGATCTACTATGTCGTACTCTTGTCAGATCTACTATGGCGTACTCTTGTCAGATCTACTATGGCGTACTCTTGTCAGATCTACTATGGCGTACTCTTGTCAGATCTACTATGGCGTACTCTTGTACTATGGCAGGCTCCTGTTAGACCTCTGTGCAAGCAGCTGCTTGAGGGGATATTTATTCTTTACAAAAATGCGATAAAAAATGCGAAACAAATTTTTCATGCAACTGTGAAACAAATAGTTTACCTCTAGGGGCGATAATCCTGGAGGTTCTGGAGCTAGCATCATTTTCGGCGTGGGAAGTCCTGGATGGTGGCGAAATTGCCTGCAATGCAAAGAGAAAATATATTTCGCAACTGGATAGAACTGACACTGAAAGCAGCAATTAAGTCGGTTCGCAACCATTTTTAAGTCATGACACGTAGAACTAGAATACCAGATTTTTTGCGACAAACAGATGAAAACTACTTAAGAAGTAATAATATAATACGTTTATAATTCAATGCTTTAATTCGATAAATTAATAAACCATACCAAATTGTTAACGAAGTTCAAAACATATCATAGTGCAGAATCATAATTTATTACAATTAACGATGTACTTGAGGCTTCATGCAATTTTTCTAATGTTGGATGATCTACTGAAAATCATATAAGCGAAACGAAAAAATTGCTTCGGGATTAGCTCATATCATTTATAAAATATCGTAGCGTAAATAAAATAATGAATTTATATTTAGTTTCTCATAGTTTTAAAACCCTTAAATTGTCGCTAATGAATTAATCGTTAAAAAACTTTTCCATCGAACTAATGCTACGATTTGGATGTTAGGATTACGAAAGAGAGAAATTCCTCAACTATCCTTAATTGAGTGTATTCGTAACATACATTACCATCTACTGCAAGACGCGTTTCAGAAGCGACCTGATGAAGTGGCCTTTGAAGGGCACAGTGTTATCAGGAGGTAATCGGTTCTTGTCCCATCCTCCTCGAGATTATTTTTTACCCTAATTTTTGATATCAATGTTAAGAGTGATTAAATGACCTCTCAAGATTTAGATTTTATTTTTTCAGAATGAGTTCTTCTATTCCAAAACTTCGAAATTATAAAAAAGGTTTTACTCTAACGTTGTCTTCAAGAAATAAATTTAAGAATTTATTTAACTTTCAAAAGTATTTTACATTGAAAAAATTATTTTTCTGTGGAACTGAAAGGCTTTTCGGAGCAAAGACTACGAATAATAATTTATTAGTAGATGACCGTGAAGAATGTTTTATTTACCTCTTAAAAACGGTGCGTTCTTTCAATTTTCTACGGTTGAGGAAGCAAATCGGTCACTCTTCCAATAAGATTTGAAGATTTTATTTATGAATTGACCTCTTACGATATTCGTCCTAGGTTTCTCCATTATCCAATTAAGCATTCTCAACCATTGATGAAGACATTAGCAAGGTTCCGATTTTCCTGAGAAATAATGTGGACATCGCAAAATGTGAAGTTGGGGGAAAGTGATTTTTTTTTTTTGTTTCTGTGGCTAAGATATATATACTATACTTCAGAATCTCTTGAACTATAGAACCATGCGCCAAGATGCCCCCCAGTCGCGGTTTTCTTAATATTTTTAAGACTAAATATTTTATTATTACATCAAGAATATTAAAAGGGATTATTATTTTTTCTTTCATTTATGGGTTTTTCTCCATCTCTATTACGATATTTTAACCAAAAAATCTTGAATAGCCAATGTCCAAGATTTCTTTTGAATTGTGGCTTGGAGAGTTGCTAAGTTGAAACTTTTGCAATAAGTTTTATATTTTTAAACAGTTGTAAAGTGAGTAAAGAGTAACATTAATTGATCTTTAAATACATTTCAAAATTATTGTTTGTTTTTTCAATACAAAATGCAAAGCGTTAACGGAAACAAATTTTGTATAAAAGCATTCGGAAAACAAATTGCCGTATAAACACAATAACTATCCTATCGATGGCAACTCTGGATCGTAGAAAATCTGGGGTTGATAAAAAAAAAGTAACTTTTTCTTTTATTATGATAATGTTCAATATCTTTTTGTGTTTCATAAGTAGTTCATCAAAGATCTTTCAGAGCCGCGTGAAGTATATATTTATCAGATATTATATATCTAATATATATATAGACGATTGTGCGTGATTGACTGAGGCTGACAGACTGTCGATTAATTGTCGGTCGACTGACTGATGGCTGACAGGAGATCACACTCATTCTAACGATGATGCAGAAATGGTAGAGTTCTGAAAATTTGCACCTAGGGGTAATCCGGGTAGTAGATCTCGAGAAAAATCCGAAATTTAAACTCAGAAGTATCCTTCAAGGTCTAACAGACGTCACGTAGAGACCATATCATGATCGAGTTCTAGATACGTGAAAATTGGTATCTGGGTGGTAGATTTCAAGTTTGTAGATGTCGTAAACATTAGAAAATTTCGGATCCTGGGGATCCTTCGTGTTCAAAGGTCAAATTTAGATCTACCAGTGTTAGAGGGTTAAAAATGATTCATGGGGATGTCGTAGATCTCACAAAATATGCCACATTTTAGATGCAATGAATCCTTCGAGGTCAAAGATCAAATTTCGATATACCGGTGCGGGAGACCTAAAAATACACGAATAGGGCTATTTCATGCAGTAGAACTCAGAAATAAGAGGAATCGGATCGGGTTTAGCGTTCAAGGTCAAATAGGGGTCGGAATGAGGATGTATAAATCAGGAGGCGACAATTCTATTACGATGTGTATCCTGTTATGTGCGTATAGACAATGGCGCAGATAGGATATTGGAAAGGGGGAAGATAGGCTTGAAAAATTCTGTTCATGCAAATAGATGCCCGAGCGATTTTTGAGGAAAAATAATACATACTTTTTTAACATGATTTTTGATCCGAGGCTTCATCTGGTAATCAGTATTCAGAGAAACGTGCAGGGATAGGAAGCAACCAAGAGAAGAACTACAAATACTGACAGCACGATTTTACTAAAGTAAATGGTACATTTCGTTAGGAAAAGTAAAATTTTCACAGCTGACAACTACAGCAATGAACTAAAGCAGAAGTCATCAAACTTTTTTTATCGGCGGACCAAACTGGCGATTGTCTAGAGGGGGGTTCTCAACGTGGAGTACGCGGTAAAATTTTTTGGGTTACGCCGTGAGAGCTCAAAAGTCGCTAGATCTGATTACGCAGCACAATGTTTATAATTTTATAAGATTTGTTAAATTGTTTATGTCATTTTTTGTGTTTATCGATATATGCAATTTATGAATACGAAATTTAATATGTATATATTTATATATATTAAATTATATATAAATAATAATATAATATTACAATTAATAATATAATAACAATGGGAATAAAATAAAACGTATATTTTTATATACGTTTTATTTTATTCCCATTGTTACACTATAACTATAGTTTTATCTATCTATACAAAGGGGTACGCCAGTTACATATACGTTTCCAGTGGGTACGTGAAGCATAAAAGGTTGAGAACCACTGCTCTAGAGGGGGGGGGGAGGAACCAGAGCGGATCTAGGAGGGGGAGGGAAAAAGGGATTTATGCTCCTCCCACATGGATCCATTTGTGAATGCAAGTAACCAGAATGGAGGCGAAAAATACATTAAACATACACATTGATCAAATGATTACGGATAATGCGATGTCCAAATTATTTCTTAGGCAAATCGCAACGCTGTTAATGTGAATGTCATGATCGGCGTGCATGTGAGATGTGCATGCCTGCAAAATGTAGCAGGAAATGTGCAAATTATCGTTACTGATAATTTTATGCAGATAATTTACCTAGGATTTACCGGATATAATTACATTTCAGTGTAAATGAGAAAATTCATTTGTTTATGATTGGTTGAAAGTTAATGACGTCATCTCAGCATGATTTCCAGGAATCGACAGCGTGGAGGGAAATAGGAAGACTGGAAGCTGGAAGACACAACAAGTCGTGTCACAGGACTATCGAGTGTCTCAAAATGTTATAGAAGATTGTGGATTCGTTTTCGAAAAACAGGAACAGTTCGAAGAAGGCCAGGACAAAGTCGCCCACCATCAACGACGCAAAGAGATGACCGTTATTTGTCTTTGATGGCCCATCGAAATCGTCGACTGAATGCTTCGGAACTGCAAGATACGTTCACTACAGTCACGGGAAGATACGTATCCATGCGAACAACATGCAATCGTCTTCACCATGCAGGGCTTAAGCTCAGCGAACGATGGCATGCATTATAGAGGAATGCCGCACGTCACTGGAGCGGCCACAGAGAATGGGCTGATAAACACTACAATTGGAGGGATGACCAATGGCGGTTCAGCTTGTAGCCCGATAATCACAAAGTCCGGCGTATCTGGCGTGACCAAGTAAAACGAGGAAGCCCTCTTTTGATCAGGAACGGCATCATTTCGACGTAGGTAGTGTTATGGTTTGAAGAGGGATTAATACTGGCGGGAGTTCAGATCTCTGCATCATGAATGGATCTTTCACTGGAATAAAGTACAGAAATGAGATTCTGCGACCCATTGTTATTCCCTATACAGCAGCAATTGGAGATTTGTTCTTCTTCATGGACGATAACGCTCGCCTTCATAAGGCCCAGCTGGTTATTGCCATGCCTGATGAGGTGGGCATTGCACACATTCTATAGGATCGCCTGACCTTAATCCTATCGAACATGTATGGAACTTACTTAGGCAGACGTGTTGCAGCTCGTAAAACACCTCTCATGGCTCTTCAGAAGATGTACCATGCCTTCAGGGAAGAGTGTCTGGATCTCCAAAGAAATCTTTGAAAACGTCATTTTATCGATGCTACACATCGATAAAAAATCTAGTAGGGTATGTGGTCATTGATTTGCTTTTGCTCATCACTTTTTCGACAGATTTTTTATTCATTCTTCTATCACAAGTTGATGTCATTCACTTAAAATGCATTAAATTTGCAATTAAATTTTGTTTTGCTAACTTTGTTGTTATGATTTGTCTTACTGTTACTTATAATCATGTTTTAAATCCAAATTTATCAATTACACAACTGTTCACGTTTGATAAAACATTATCCTCCAATCCTTTTGAGCAGTGTATATATTATATTTGTTTTGTATTAAGAGTATATATAAGACTTTCATGAAAGGTTAATGGGGCGTTAAAATTCTCTGGAAACGTCGAATAAAAGTGCTAACTGGATAATTAAAAAAAATATTTACTCAAATAAAAAAAGCAATTTTTTTAAATAATAAGTAGAAAGCATTATTTTCTCAAAATAAAGGAAGATACTTATATTATAATGAGAACTGTGTACCTGCTTTTTACTAGGCAATTCCAACGATATATTTATCAGAAAATTAATATGAATTCGTCATTTGCATCGTCATTTGCTTCGAGGTCTGAATCTCCAATCCTTGTGAGCAACATCTTGCCCACGGCCTCTAGTGCCGATCGCCCAACGTTTTGAGCTGACTTCGGTAGACAGGTTCCTTATAAGCCCACAGAAAGAAATGATTGTACCCAGACGATTTCAACTACATGGATATGCAGTGGTACATGGATATACCTCCCTTCATAACCTTACTTAAGCAATTGCCTCTGTCTCAGCTCATGTTCTTTAAACAAGAAGGATGGAGATAGACTGTAAACTGTCGAGTTGTGTTGGTTTCTTGTATACTATGCAGACACAGAAGGACATGCCCATTGGCTTAGTGTTCAGGTTCTCTAACCACCACACCAGTTAGGGCTAAAGTGATAGAGCAATTGGCGGATGGCCAGTAGCTTCTGTGTTCGATTCTGGGAAATCTCACTTGACTACTACTGTATCAAAAGTAGAGTTGTCCAAAAGCAATAGGTAGTAGTTTCGGATCAAAGCTAATGAAGGTAAAGAAAACGTTTGAAAAAAAGGAATTCGCCGAATGTGTTTTTCTGTCATGCTACAAAGTTCATTCTCAATATATATAATCTATTTCTGTTGTTTTAGCGTATTCCTGGAATATAACTCGGGATTTCGGAATCATTATATCATAACTAACCACTGTTTACCTCCAGTTCACGAAGAAAGTAAATGAGGCAAGCAATTGTAATGTCTATAGATAATATCTAGAATTGTACATCCTATTATATTGGTGAAACTATAATATCTGCGAATAAAAGACTCAATCGGGCTGGATCCAGAAAAAAAATCTAGCGATAGAGGGAATCATGAAACGCATTAACAAAAATTAACAGGAAAGTTTTTAAAGTTGCTGCGAGAGATTGGATTTCCAACGCATTATAACATTTTCCACTAAGATTTGCAGGTCTTTAAAAAGTTTTAATAATTATTTTGCCTCTATTACTCTTACTTGCATTCTGAAACGGTGTGTGTGTGTGTGTCATGGCCTTCTTTGCCCCCTCCACCTCTAAATCCGGCCCTAGACTCAATGAATACAAATATGATATTGAATCCATCTTCATTTTTATTGAACAAGAATTTTGTTGCAATAAGAATCGAAACTTTGTTCGTATTCTATAGCAAATTCTACTAAATCAGTTTCCTAAAAAAGCACTATATAGAGAGGAAATATAATAAACATAAAACGAGATTTAAAACAATGACTCTTCCAACAAAACTCACTTGAAATCAATAAATCATATGGATAACTGATAATATTACGCTACAATTTTTTTAACTTTAAACTATGGGTGGCCAAAAAACTTAACGTAGAGCACTAGAAAGAAAAAAAATTACACTTAGCCCTCGATCTATACGGTTTCGGTTTTACACGGTCAAAACCAGTTACGATTTACACGATTATAGAGTCGGTTTTACACGGTGCAGATTGAGATTTTTGTTTATGTATGTAAATATAATTCAATACATGAAGAAGCAGTAAGATTCATGGGAGACTTCATTAAACCCTCATCCCAAAGTAAAATTCAACCAAATGATTTAAATTGATATAATTTATTTTCAAAAATAAATAGCTAATAATAGGTTCCTATATTAATAAAATCGTCATCTATAGCAAGTTATATTTATATCAAAAATAAATAAATACCCCTCAAGCAACTGCTTGCCACAGAGGTCTGACAGGAGCCTGTCAGTTTATATGCCATAGTAGAAGGTCTGAGAGGATGGCAGGCCCTCAGCAGAAAAACGACACAGACAGCCATGCCTTAACCCGGGCTCGAACCCAGGTCCCTTAGATCAGTAGCCAAGCGCGCTAACCACTCGGCAATGGGACGGCATTATATTTATATTCTTTTGTAAAATTATATTCTTGCCATTTTAATGCACTCTGTCTTGCGACATTTTAATGAAATGAAGTCTGTTTTGAGTCGACAGCGAGATCTGAATTTTTAAACTGAATTTTTCAGACTAGTAAAATCGTGTTTATTTCATTTTTAACAACAAATTTAACTTTGTAGACTATTATATAGGCTAAACAGCTGATTCGGAAGTACACTATTTCATAAAATATCATATAAATACTAATTTTACAAAATGGACACTAAGCGTTGGTAAAAATGCTTAATTTCTACATTACGTTGAATATTTACGTGACCAAAAAGAAATAAATTTAGAAATTAATTTAAGATTATCTGAATTAGTGTAAAATACAGTATAAAATAATGTTATTTTTACTATTGAACTGAAATGTGGGATCAATATGTATAAATAAAATTTTCAATGTATGTTTTCTTCATAAGTTTTTTTTTTCGGAACCAATCGTCCTTTTTTACATAAGTTGTTTTCTATTTACACTGTTTTGATTTACAAGGTGATTTCCCGGAAACTATGTGCCGTGTAACTCGAGGTATGGGTGGGGAGGTATGAAGGTATGGTGTGGGTTCTACTTAAAAACGATAACATAGATATAGACTATATTATAGACTAACTATATTTATAGTCGCTAAATCGTAATTCACAAGATTCTTAGTCTTTGGATTGTAGCCGCCATTTAGGCCATTCTACAGCAACTAGCGATTCCTCAGGGTTTGCAAATTAGTCAGTTTCATTCAGTGGAAAAAGTTCAGCAATGTTGTAGACAAATACAACTATTATTTTCTAAGATATCACATGAAATATGAAGAAATAAAGTAATCATCTTGATTAAAAAACCAAATATACATTTTTTATGGAACTAAAAATCGGCAAAATCATTTAGTTATGCAGTAAAAATATTTGGCCAACAAACTTTGAAAAGTGAGCTACATTCAGTATATTGATGATAGTTTTTTTCTTCTTATTTTGTTGTGGAGTTTTGTTTTATGAGCAGTGGGTTGAACAGGACTGCTCTAGACCTCTAAATGAAAAGAGTAGAAAAATTAACGTGGGGTGATGAAAATGGAAAAAAAAGGAAGAAAATGAATAATTCACACCTGAGCTGTCTTTAACTATCCAAATGTACAGATGAAGAAGACTTCTTCGGATTTATCTGGAAGACGTTAGACGCAGTCATTCCGGACGAACAAGACAACACCCAAGCACCACCGAATGTTCCTCCAGCAAAACGATCGTCTCAGAGACCGACGGGCGGACTGTCCGGCAAAGCGCGCTACGGAGTTGTCGCAGTAACAGGAGACAGGCACCACGGAGCTAGTTAATGACCTCAAGTAGGCCACTCACACTGGCAATGAAAGACAGTGCGGTTCTTTAGTGTTCATTTACCTAGTTTTGGGTTAGGCTTGCCTGCGTATTGGGGTTACGGTTCTGCCGACATCAACATGGAGAACACACACGACTGCTTCGAAAAATCACAGCGCTCTGAACAGTAATCGGGCGCTGGTCGACCTGATGACTCGCACCATCGGTTCGTCTGCTCAACCTGTAAGGAGAAGATTTGTATATCTGCAGTGTTGGATGTTTTCACTCGTTACCGTCCAAAAGGATGTGACAAATGTTTGAAGCGAGTGCTGATGGGGAATTAAAAACAAACGCAGTAAACATTCGTATCATCGAAATGGAGTTGAAGTGTAATTTGTAGGGGATTAAGGAACAGAAATGTTATTAAATCCTGCAACGAAACATAAATGCAGAAAAAACAAACTATTCCTGATGTTATTTATATAGCAGCGAATGATTCATGACTTACAACTCGAGACTTCGTACAATGACCTAAGCAGGAAGAAATGCTGAAGGCAGCAGTCAAGTCGTTACTCCATTTAAAAACATCAATTTATAAACTAAGTGGTTGAAGCGTTCACTGCAAGTATGAACTGTCATTGCTTTTCAAAATCGATGTGCTGTTATGTCGTATATTTAAATAGATGGGAAGAGACAGATTCTAATGATTGGAAGTGTGGGAGAGAAATCTGTTTGTGAGATAATGAAGTTGGAAGACGATAATAGGGAAAGTGATAACGATGACGAAAATTAACAAAACTTTACACTAGAGAACATGCTCAAGAAATATAAATTCTGATTGATAGCGAAACTGGAAAGGATTATGAATATAAAACAATAGGACTATGCTGTGCTGTTTTACCCCTGAGATCAGCTTTTAGCTGCAGAATGGCCTATATGGAGGGGCTATAGCCTGATGACTAGGAATATTTGGCGTATTACCCGTTGAGATAGTTGGTGAAGAGATCAGTTGTAGCCTAGCATCAAGAATATCCAGCGTGTTATCAAACATAAGGGTAGGAGTCTGTTCTTCACTATACTATGATTTATCCTATTTGCTAGGGAAGGAACTCTTCTCCGCTTACTTTTTCTGGAAGAGTACGGTGTGAGATAAAATACTGAAAAGATCGAGGTAGATATACTGTATATCAGGATGGGCTATACGTCAATTTTGTTCTCACATCCACTTTCGAGCGGCCGTGGTAATTCATCTATCCATATACGGATATCACTTTTTAGCGGTATCCGTCTTTGGATGGATGAATTTATATAGAAGTAGATCAACATCGAATTATTAGAATTCCACTTGGTCTAAAAATTGGGTAGAAAAACCCGATCTCTGGAAATTGATCTTCCAGTTGTATTTTTTTATTCGTCCATACTCTCAAAAATTTGAATCTAGTTTGTGGGAGTTCATAATATTGCAAACTAAGAGAAGAGGTTTCACTTATAGTTTTGCGTTCTGAAAAGTTTTAGTAAAGTTTAGTAAAGGTATAAATTTATTTAAAAAGTGCTATATTTATGGATAGGGAAGCTTCTTTTTCAAAAAAAAGAAAGAAAAAGATAACATATTATTAGAATTAATATAAACTACAGATGTAAGGAAAACATTTAGAAGAAAACATTCACAAACGATATTTCCACGTGGCTCCAGAAATCTACAGAATAAAGTAGAGATGCAGAATAAAGGATACCGAAATGATAATGAAAAGAAATTTCACGTCGTAGGCTAAACGGAACATGAAAACACACTACAGTACTGAAAATTAAAAGAAACAGATGACTTTACACAAATACATGCTCCAAATACGAACAGACACGTTCCAAAGAGGTTTCATATATTTGACGGAGTTTGTCAAACATTTCCTGGATGCACCGAAATAATATGGAGTGCAGTACACGTTGGATGTTGGTCTTCAATTGGTTAATTTAAAAAAGTATTGGATCGTAATGCACCTTTACTTTAAGCATTCCTTACAGATATGCACCGGGCAGGGTAAAGTCTGGTGAATCTGAAGGAAATGGATAATCTGTCCTCCTGGAGAAGAGACAATTCGGAAAGTGCTACTGGAAGACCTACAAACCATTCTTCCAGGTGTGCAGTTGTCCATTTTGTTGTAACCGTTGATACCCAATGGCAACATTTATTCTCTTTGAAGCTTTTGAACATTTATTCTCATTAGAAGCTTTTGAAATCGTGCAGAAAGGATTTGATAATTTACTATAGACATGGCTGGATCCCCTTTTTTGAGAATGTAGTATGAATAATAAAGGCGAAAAATTATTAACCCTAAGTGCATATTTCAGTCATTTTTCAAGAAATGTTTTTAAAAAAAACTCTAAAACAAAGGGAAAATGTTATACTGTAAAGGAAATTCAATCTTTTGGCCTCAACTTTTGCACATTTCCGTCGCGATTGAATTTCTTGCACGCTCACCCTCTTTGCCTTTTCTAGCTACGGGTTTGGCTGTAGGTAATGTGTCTGATTCGCATTTAGCCTGATTATCTTCAATGAAATATGGTTCGATAAGACCATGCCCAAAGATAGCACACCTGAGAGTGACATTTTCGCTGTGACGAGTACATTGCACGACCTCATCTGGTAGATGGAAACCCAGGAACCTCGTCGTCTGCTTCTTGATGAATCCCTGCAACAACACGAGGCATTCATCAGGAAACCAGACATTTGCAGAAAAAATTCTATTCTCGTAAACATTAGTGAAAGTCCAAGCACAAAACCAACGTCTTTAACATATCCGGTTCAAGCAGCTTCTGCTTAACTTACAACTGCTACGAAAAAGCCTCAACCCATGAACCATTTATGAACTCTCTCGATTGGTGGTCCCCTGAACGTCCTTTAATTATTCCAATTAATTAATCTTTACCCGTGGTTCTAGATGAATCCACACACCCGTGCTTCGTTGTGCGTCAGACTTTATGTGTCCCAAATGTGATGTTCTTCTCTATCTGAAACGGCTATTAATGGCTGTGCTTTGGATGAAAGAAATAGATGTCCAATGCATTAAGTAGAGGATGACACGCTAATTAACCTTTTACATTTATACTAATGTATATACACTATGTAATGCGCATGATTCTGTGAGTCTTAGCTGTGCTCAACACTTTGAAATGGCTTAATTTGATATGCCTTGGAGGCTTTCTCAAATCAGCTTAAAATAGCTTGAATGCTGCTTTGCTTTTGCAAGCATTCACTTAATAGGGGAAATCTGTACTTTCCCTGCTCAGAAATCTCTTTACAGACCTCAAAACTGGAAGAGAAGATATTCTGATCCCTGCCTACATAACCTGGTTCAGACACAACCTGACCTTGCTCCTTCAGAGTTGTTTAAGAAAGAGCTACGTCACTTTCACTCTCTAAATGAACATGACTCCTCCATTCCTAAGTCACTCTGTTTTTGCCTTGGTTATTGCCGCATCTCACGCTCGACTCTCTTGGTGAATCACACCCAAATCTCTCCGTTTATACGAAAGGAGCAAAGCGACAAAGGTGCAATAAAACCATTTAATGTGCTCTTTTCCATGAGGATATGAAAACTTCCCAGCAATGCATGAATGACAACTAATGAGCATCATTCCCATTTAAGAAGACACTTCTGAAAATACACATACAGCAGAGAAATATACAAGAACAATAAGATAATGAAACAAATTAGAGAGACATGACACCATCATTTGTACAGATGTTCTCTTCATAGAGAGTTCTTTTGCTATTCGCTGCTGACTTCTCTTTGGTGGTGGGGGCGGGTGTAGGCTCAGTCGTAAGCGCGCCAAGCTCGTAATCTCCAGTTCCAGGTTCACCTGAGCCAGTGTCATTATTTATCTCCGCAAAACTCCCTGCCCTGCCTACGGTCAGTAGGGGACACCACTGGGCTTGGAGAAGCCGTTGTCCACCGGATGGGACTCTAAGCCATGGCCCCGTGTGCGGGACAGCCAAACCCTGTGTACGTTAAACAACACACTGGGTGGCCTTGACGGGTGGCTACCACCTGTCTTCCAACAGCTGTTCCAGTGGGTTCCTTCCCTGAACCTTCTCTGAGCCTTCGGAGTCCTTGTGACCTGGTCATTTAGACCATGTTATGCAAAAAAGTGCCGCTCAGAGGTAAAATAACACAACCCAATTTTTCTTGGCGATCTTAGAATTTTGCCAAGCATTTCCCATGTGTTTGTGGGTTATAGCAGTGTGTTTCCTTCCCGAAATCTGCTTCCGTTAAGATACCACTGTTCTCATCTGTTGGAATGTCTGCACAAGCGAACAGTTCGCTTAGCTGCATGTTCCTTGTCTCATATGGTCCCCCTCCACACCTTTGGTCATATGTAGGAAACTAACGTACCACAACGAAACGTTTTCTTAGTATTAGCGCCCTTATAACGCAGCTGCTCACATAACCTTCCTGTTAGAGTCCAAAGCCACACTACATCATCAGAAAATCATTTCCCTGCTTACAAGTGCGACACGTAGTGTTGTCAAACTTGGGTATACTGTATTCTGAGCAATATTGTACAGCCCACTGCGTATTAGAGAAAAGACAATTATACACAAATTCAAGCCTTCGTAAAAAATAAGGTTAAGGGCCATTTTCGATTTTTTTTCAGAAAAGACAAAAGAACTGTTTAAAAATCAAGGAAGATATCACTCTAAAATTAACGTCGATCATTTTAGATGAAAAAATGTCTTGAGTCGGGTGGAACACGAACCAACGACACGTCAGGTGCTATGACCGCTGAGCTATCGGCCGCCGATCAAGACCTCCTCTAATTGATGTTACGAACCTTCTAACTACAGTACACTATTTTCTGTGTCTGATGAAGTCATTGTTCCAGCTGCTTACAACCTCAGGAAACAAATGACAAGTAGTGGTATGAAGATGGCGAATACGTTCTTAATGTACAACTGTAGAAATTGAAGAAATATTTCGACGTATTTGTTCAACTATCAAGGAAGATATCACTCTGGATTTAACGTCAATGTCAATTTTTTTTCTTCTACAAATTGATATTGACGTTAAATTCAAATGATATCTTTCTTGGTAGTTGAACAAATACCTCGAAAAATTTCTTCTGTTTAAAAATTTTTAATTTTATTATCTAATTGCCGTCTAAAGCCACAAACGAATAATTTTCGATATGTTTGGTTTTAATTTTTCCTACTTATTCTCTGTGTTTTATTCAAACTGCGACTTTTCTAAATGCGTGGGGCGAGAGTTGCTCAGCCGGAAGCGATCCAAGCACGTAATATGTAGTTCCCCGGTTCGAGTCCCAACAATGTCTGATTGAGATTTATCTCTGCTAACACATTTCTACCCCGGGGAGAAAGGGGACACCGATTGATTTAGAAAGGGCGCCGTCCATTGGATGGGACATTAAGCCGTGGCCCTATGTACAAGAGAGTCTATTCTGTGCAATTTAAAGAACAAACTGGATGGTCTTGAAGATATTTCAATACTCTATTTCCTAACAGTTGTCCAGTGGATCACCTTCCATATCTTTCTCTGAACTCTAGGGATCCTTGTGACTTTGCTGGGGAAGTCGCTAGGACGGTAGCTCTACAGGATCAAAATCTGCAGTTCTCAAGTTCGAGTCTCAGGTGGGCTAGGGTTGTGATTTACTCCGCAAAATTTCTCTCTCTGACCAGGGTCAGTTAGCGTACACCGATGAGCATGCAAAGGCCGCCGTTATTAGGATGGGACGTTAAACCGTGGCTCCGTGTTTAGGAGAGCCATACCCTGTGCACGTTAAAGAACATGATAGATGGCCTTGATGGGAGGCTACCATCTGTCTCCTAACAGCTTTCCAGTGGTTCCTATTCCCCTAATCTTCTCTGAGCCTTCGGAGTCCTTGTGGCCTGGCCATTTAGTCCATTGTGCTCAACAAGTGCCGCTCACAGGCGAAACAACCCAACTCAAAATCCAATAAAAACAAACGCGATGTTACAATGGAAACAAAACATCTCTCATCAATCTTCAAAATTAAACTGTTACTCCGGAAATCAGTGGATGCATCTCGCTCCTCTCGTTGCGAATTTCAATTTCTAATTCAACTAGCAAAATCCTAAATTTTCGGATTAAAACCAGTCGATTCAAAATTTAACAGTAAAAACTATTCATCCTTAAGGATACCCTCCTTTCAAAAACAATATTTCTGGATTTTAGATCGGATGATTAAAGTTAATCGATAAAATCCCTTTCATTTCTACAGAACACAAAGTCAGATTGATTAAATCTGATATGAACTAACAAATGTTTTTTAAATAAATTGCCGACAAAACTGTAAAGATACACACCGTGCAGAAACCTACCTGGGGGAGGAGCCGACCAAGGGATCCCAACCACCCTCCCTTGGAAATCTTGTCATCTTATAGGAAATTCCAAACTTCTCTACCTGCTTTGAAATACAAAAGGGTTGTCGTATAATTTTGTAGCCCCATAGTATATGTCCGATGCTAAAAATCTATTTTAAAAACAACTACGAAATTTCATTCCACCGGAGTACAGAATATATATCATTTTAACAATTTCTTTTTCCTTTCTTTCAGTCCAGTGGAATATTTTAGTAATTGGGAAATCCTACTCAATTCTTATTCTCTGATCACCCCCCCCCCCGGAAAAATTTTTTAAATTCTATAATCCTCCCTGAAACTTAATTTTCGGACTCTCCCCTGCCCGAAACTAAATCCTAGGTACGTTCCTGACAATGTGAACCAGGAATAAGAAATGAGTAGTCCACATGGCAACAGTAGCTCACATGCGATGCCTTTTGAAAACATTTCTGTGGTTATGCTACAGAAACTCTTCGGAAAATACTGCAGACATTTCTGTATAAGCTGCATCGAGTGAAATCTCTTGCAGAAGTTGACGTTTTATGATGTCTTGATTTTGTCTGGCATTTTCTGTGTCGTTTGCGAAATTTTGAATGACTCCACAACATACTGTGGTCGGAGACACACTTCATCGTTTAGGGAGATGCGACACTAAGAAGCGAGTCGTCTGTGTGAGATATATTCACATCATGTCCTGGAAAGCCATTTTCACGCAAGTGACTATGTAGTATCGCACACATTATCATTTCATAGCGATTATCATGATGCTTGGACTGCAAATATGTACAGTCGCTCAAAAAATATCCGAATGCTATGGTTGATTACAGAATTCAGAAAAAATAGCTGGCAACGATTTTTCTTAGAAATTAGTGATCTGGCAACCTCCGTGTATGTACACGAAGGTTGCCAGATCATTAATCTAAAAAAATGGTTGCCAGATATTTTTTCTGAATTCTGTAACAACCGTAGCGTTCGGATATTTTTTTGAGCGACTGTATCATCACCGCACGCTACACCTGCTCCGTAGAAAAGGTAGACTATGGAACAAATGGTTTACATGTAAGATGTGACTTCTCCGCATATTAGCGAATGCGATCCTGGAAGAATATTTTCCCGGAAGGATTATTTCCTGCTGTTTTCCCTGTGACTGGCCTCCACAGTCAGCTGACCAAAAGTCCAGATTCCATCGTGGCAGTCTCAAAACAATCCCAGACCTGAAAGAAAAAACAATAAGAATGGTGGCGATTATTTTGGATGAAATGAATTTATTTGCTGCTATGTCTGTCATCTCACATGTAATGTGTTTCGAATGTTTTCGTGACCGTAATTAAAAGAGTTCTGAGTTTTTCTCTTATTCCAATATCTGCTCTGAACAATAAAGAAGCCACAATATAATTAACTAGTGTGCTAACATTGGCTTCTACCTACTGTAAAACAATCGCACTATGTCATTCTGTTAAAAAAGCGCAATAGAATACCCTGATAACGTTATTCCATACTTTCATGTCTCTGGAGTAGCTAATCCGGAGTTATGTCGTCCTAAATCTCTCAAGTTTCCTCTTATAATCATAAAGTATGAAAGTAATAATAATAAACTTCAGGAAAAAAAAAAACATTGTGGAAAAAAGCAATTCAAAGAAAATCCATGTACACATAATTCTCAAGTGGCGACTACGTTTAAGCCTTCCTCGTTTCAAAAAACAACTTCTAATACTTGAATTTAAAAACCAGAAAGAGTATAACCAATATGAATTTATTGTCATAGCTAAAATTGATTTTGAGAACAAAGCAGTTGAAAATTTGTTTTTGTTTGTACTGCAACTGAGGTTACTATTTCTGAATTTCTTGCTGCAGTTGTTTGCTCTTTTTCCGTGTGGTAGGAAATGATATTTTGAAGCTTAAAAAGCTCAGATTTACCCCTCAATACCAATGATTCATTTCACGAAGATAAATGAACTGATAATTATAATAAACTTTAGGGGGAAAAAATTGACAGTAATTCATTTGGTCTAAGACCTTCATGCTCTATCGACTGATCTAATCCTTTAATACCTAACATGTAATAGATCGAGTCGATGAAATTAAATAAAACGAGACAAAATTTACGACCTCTAAGTAGTCATTAATATGATATTTTTTTTCAAAAGGAGTAAGATATTCTGCGCTGTGAGTGGAAGAGGGCGTATGAGTGAGAAAAGCGCGCTTCATCCTTGGCCTATCGATGCAACCACAGTCAGTGTGAGCTTGAGCTGACAAATAGACAACCTCCAGTTCTATCTAACCAGTTTTGCACGTCACTAGTTCACCACAGACAACCCGTCATTAGTAAAACCGGTCTCGTTTGCGTTGATTGGAGCATCTGTCATGGTGGGCCCAATAAAACTGACACAAAAGTTAATTCTTGGGTAGGCGAACAAATGATGCTCACTTCTCGAGCGTCGGGTGTGGAACTGAGACACTGCAAACGAACGCTGCAGGAGACGAAGCTTGTTCATTACATAATGCTGACATGTGACATAGGTTAGCTCTGTTTGGTTAATGTGCAGTCATCAGCCTTCGAACCATCAGTTGTCCTGATTCGTCTTTTAAAGTGACGTGGGGGATAATGTGGCATTTTCGATGTGCAGTCATCGTTTTTAGTAAATAATGGCCCAAGATAATATAAGATTAGATTGCCGCACTCAGTGGACAGTACGGGCCAAAACCGTAACAATATAAGTGACATGTCATCAAAGAAAGAAAATTAAGTACAAGATACATTAGAAAAAGAGAATTCTTTAAAATGTCAAAATGAAACAATCGATTATCAGAAGTTGGGACACTTGTAGTAAGAGTTATACTGTGAAAACATAAAGCGAATAGATAGTAAGGTTGGGTAGGGTTGTTTTACCTCTGAGCGGAACTTTTTTGGTTAAATTTTTGCACACCATGGGTTAAATGGCCAAACCACAAGGACCCCGATGGCCCAGAGAAGGTTGGGGGAGTAGACCCACTGGAACAGCTGTTAGGAGACAGATGGTAGCCTCCCGTCAAGGCTATCCAGTGTGTTCTTTAACGTGCACAGGGTATGGCTCTCCCACACAAGGGACCACGGCCTAACGTCCCATCCGACGGACGGCGCCCTTTCCAAGCCCATCGGTGTCCCCTACTGACCGTGGGCAGGGCGGGGAGTTTTGCGGAGATAAGTCTCAACGCTGAACCAGCTGGGACTCGAACCTGGGAACTGCAGACTATGAGCCATGCGCTACCGACTGAGCCACTCCCCCCCAGATAGTAGGGACTTTTTATGTTTCCTAACTTCATTTTAGCGAGATTTATGGGCGGGGGTGTCTCAGTCGGTAGCCCGCCAGGGTCGTAAATTGCAACTCTCATGTTCGAATCCCAGTGGGTCAGCGTTGAGATTTATCTCCGAAAACTCTCCACCCTGCCCTCTGTCAGTAGGGGATACCGATGGGCTTGGAAAGGCCGCGTCTGTCGAATGGGACGTAAAGTCGTGGCCACGTGTGCGGGAGAGTCATACCCTGTGCATGTTAAAGAACACGCTGGATGGCCTTAACAGGAAGCTACCATCTGTCTCCCAACAGCTGTCCAATGGGTCCCCTTCCCCAACCTTCTCTGAGCCTTCGAGGTCCTTGTGCCTGGTCATTTAGCCCAATGTGTGCAAAAAAATGCCTCAGGTGTAAAGCAACCCAACCCATTGAGATTTATACTTTTAATTGAAAAACTATATAGGCATTATTATAATAAAAAAACAGTTTAATAATGCGCCTAAAATACCAATTGAATAATGAAATTCATATAGAAAGAGTTGTTTCGTTTCAGCTGCTAAATATTATAAAAAATAGCAAGCATCATAATTGCATTTATTAGCTACTTGTTCATCTGTATATCATCAAGAAAATCATAGATATTCCTCTTTAGACCAGTTGATGGAAAAAAATAAATCAATTGTGTGACTTTCTCCCTGCTACACGTATCTCAGATTCAAAGCTGACAGAACGTATTTCTGTTCGCATCATGCGAATTCAGCTATACACTGCCCAAAAAGATTTTCTTTTTAAGTTCCCGAAAATCTAATTTTCTGTTAAGTAGGGAAAATTACATCAATCGCTCGTGTTATAATTACGATTTAAAAGTCTTTTTTAATATGAGATTTTGCTTTCGTGTTGATTTACCTCCTCCTAAAGAACACCATCGCAAACGACCACATGTAAGTTTGCACGGTTGAGTTAGCCCTGCATCTGTAATATTTGTTTCTTTGCAAAAATTAGCATAATATATTTCATTTCGAAATTTCCAAAAGCAGAGTGGTTGGCATATTTGGATATTAGCGAAAAATCCCTGGGTTTAAATACTGGAAATAAGACATGGATGTTCCTTTTTTTTTTGTGTCCTCCTGCTGAAGTCTCGCCTTCTTTTTGTCAAAGTTCTGTGGTAAACAACTGTTTAAAGGGTAAAGTTTTTATAATTTATTTATCAGATTAAATTTAATCTAACACTGATACTGAAAATTTTGATTCTGCTGAAAGTTCTATAGTTTTACAGAATAGCTAAAATAGTTTTTTTTTTTACTGATACACTAGAAAGTAAGCTAAAAGTTTCTAAATTTTAATTGAAAAACTACGAACTTCAGGGAAATTCGCTAAGCAGCCTTTGAAAGTCTAATTCAATAAATTCTTTTTCCGCAAAGGTGAACACGTCAACGTAAACACACCCTTTGCAGCCAGGAGCATATCTGAATGAAGTTCAAGTGATGCGCATCCCAACATTCGTCTGATAACTGATGCAATTGCATTAGTGATGCTCCTTTTCTGGCGATCAACAATTTGCATCTTGGAGGTGTACACTTTATTTTTGACATATTCCCAGAAGAAAACATCGAGGTTTGTAATATCCTTGATACACTCGATATCATTTATCTGACGCGCTAGATCTGTCCGATCTTTTTCCATCAAGAACGCTGTCAGTTTCCGGGAATCTCTTGTGCCATACTCTGATGCTTCTACAGGATAGGAGGTCCTTGATGAATTCTGTGTGGAAATTGCTCTGCAGTTGAAAACCTTTTTAGTTTAAAAAACGCCAATCAATACAGCTTTCACCTGTGGACCGAAAATTTGGAATCTGACCCTTTTGGGAGGCACTAGCTCATCTATAATCATACACTCAAAAAACTTTAGTTGGATTATCACATGCAGTATACCGCATGTCTCGGCAAAAACTACGTTTTTAAATTTAAGTTTCAAATTGAATGTTAAAGAAAGAATTTTGGAGACGATCGGCAAAAAAATGAAAATTATAAAGTATTAGAAAGGAGCATATTAGAGGTTATGATGATTAAAAGAGACAAGATTATTATTGAAATGATTGAGAAGAAACCATTACGATGGTACGGACATGTCTAACGTACGGGGAGAGAAAGAATACCTAAAATGATTCTGCAACGGAACCTGAAGAAATAAGAGTTAAAGGTAGATCAAAGAAATGACGGATCGAAGGAATAAGGAAAGCTAGGGAACAACTGAATGTAATAGGTAAAGGCTGCAATAACAGAAAAAAATGAGAAAAAAAAGATATATGAATTTTTTTTGGGTTGTGAAAAATTTCGAATGATAATTTTCAAATTGTCTTGGGTTGGGTTGGGTTGTTTTACCTCTGAGCGGCACTTTTTTGCACACCATGGGCTAAATGGCCAGGTCACAAGGACCCCGAAGGCTCAGAGAAGGTTGGGGGAGGGGACCCACTGGAACAGCTGTTGGGAGACAGATGGTAGCCCCCCGTCAAGGCCATCCAGCGTGTTCTTTAACGTGCACAGGGTATGTCTCTCCCGCACACGGGACCACGGCTTAACGTCCCATCCGACGGACGGCGGCTTTTCCAAGACCATCGGTGTCCCCTACTGACCGTGGGCAGGGCGTGGAATTGTCTTGGGACTTTAGGAGAACCCTGCATAATCACTTCCAATTGATGCTGGTCTACATTGGCGTTATAGGTTGTTTTTGTTATCGCCTAACTCCCTATCTACATATACATTATATAGGTAAACACATTAAACTGCATTACAAAACATAGAGTTAAAAGATCGAAAACAAAAAAGATGTTGAACAGTCCAAAAAGTGCAGGTTAAAGTAGATGTTCTCCGATCAATCAGAAATATATAGGCCAGAATATTTATAAACTTTGTATAACATCAAATATAGCATATTCAAATATATCTAAAGTTTCATAAGTTCTGGTAAATAATGTCAAAGTAGGTTAAAGTCATATGTAAATAAAATCGCCACAGAGGTCTCACAGAAGCTGTCAGTATTTGACAGCAGTTTAAGGAGCTCTGCAGCATTGAATATGCCTATGTAGATAGCAACAGTTTATGCATGTATTTAATTATGCACTGCATAGACCCTTCACTTTAAATAAATTGCCCATTTGTTTATAACATGCAGATGTAAGGCACTATTTAGTCCCATTCTGACAGGTTTAGTTAAAGATACCCTTCGGCTTTAAAAGTTTCGAGTTCGCCTATTACCCCCTAGTCAGTAGTTGAATAGATTTAGTAGAGTCTGGAAGCGAAGTGGCGTCTCATTAAGGGACATTTAGTAGTTGCTGAATGTCAGGAGGAGAGTGAGTCATCGCTGCAGCATGAGCCTCCAGAGAATGTGTGGTAAGACTTAATCTGTAGAACCAGTTTTCCTTTCTTAATTCTCCTGCTGTCCGACACAATATGAGAGGGAATGCTAGAGGTAATCCTGAGTCACAATACGGACTCTACATTATTATACACATCATAAAAAAAAAACGGAGACTAGTGGGTCTAGCTTGTTAGGGAATGCCAAAAGTGGGAATTCGACAGTTAATGGAATGCCTGAGAATTCCGGCGAGCAATACGCTCAAGGCAACGTTGTTTAAATTGCAAATGTGAATAGCGACATTGGAGCACGAGAAAGTAATACATGAGTGTGATTTATGGGAGTGTAGTGAGAAGGTGGAACACAATCGAAATCGAAGAGAGTCTTTTCCAGATAAGTGCCTTTGAGAGACTGAATGTGCAGTTGATGCAGAAGAGGCAAGATTGCGAATGAATGAGAGCATCAGATCGACACAGACAAGTGCTGGCGGCCCACAGGTATTTTAGAGATGACAAGAAGGTAAAGGCACGAGAAAATGTGGAATAGAGCAGTATGAATCCTTTAGGGCAGAAATAGTATCGATTAATGCAAAGGAAAACCTGAAACTCGAGGAGCAGGTTAATGGGATCAATACAAAAATTGAACAAATTAATCACGAAGCGATTTGAAATTGAAAAGAAGGCTAAATTAAATTGTAGATGTTGTGATATGAAAACTATGTTAAATAATTTGATGAGGTAGATAAATATATTAAATATACATTTGGATATTTCATGTGCAATGAATCTGATGAAAAATAGAAATATTTGTCTTAGTAGATAAGTTTGAAGATGATGTGTTGGTCGAAGACGATGCAAGGTCTCCAGTGAATAAAGTTTAAGCAGATAGTCATGTACCGTTGGTAGGTACTTCCAATAAGTATGGAAAAGTAGAAGACAATAAAGGATAAGAGAGTAAACTTCGTGTTATTGGCCAGCGTGGCTAATGTTCATGAGGGCTTAGTAGTTATCCTTGCGTCGTTAGCCAATGTAGTTAACGAGCATGAGGCAGAAGAATAGAAAGCTATAAAGGATGAATGTCTAAGAGAGGAAATATTAATGTCGTACTGAAAGTGACACCTGTAGAACTGTAATATGCATAATAATAGCTGTACGTTTATGCACTTCGTATGATATGTAAATTGTATCTTTTAGGTCCTGCCATCCTCTCAGACATTCAACTCTGGCATATAAACTGACAAGCTCCTGTCAGACCTCTGTGGCAAGCAGCTGCTTATTTATTTATTTATTATGTATTTTGTATCGTCTTTTCAATATATTAGTGCTGATGAACCATTGATATGAAGCTAAACCAAAGATCTATAATCGAGTTCCGGATGAACGAGGGCTGCAACACTTCCTACATTTATGACAGACTAACCAAGGTGTACAGTCGCTCAAAAAATATCCGAACACTATGGTTGATTACAGAATTCAGATAAAATATCTGGCAACGATTTTTTTTAGAAATTAGTGATCTACAACCTTCGTGTCACGTGACACGAAGGTTGCCAGATCACTAATTTCTAAAAAAATCGTTGCCAGATATTTTTTCTGAATTCTGTAATCAACCATAGTGTTCGGATACTTTTTTGAGCGACTGTATAGTGAGCAGACAATCGACACCAGCAATGTGCGAAGTTGGGTGAAGCAGTTTACAGAAGGAGAAATAGCGATGAAAGGGAAAACTACGAAGAGGGAGGCTGTCACAACTTGAAGACATGGACCAGATATTGCTCACCAAAAGTTTTTTCGAGCAGGATTCCAGTAATGAGTTCAGAGGCGTCAGAAATCATCGAACTTGCCGGAAATTACCTTAAAGAGTAGTTTTGTACAGCAACCGTGGATATATACACTCGTGGAACTGTAAACTTTTATTCACTATAATAAAGACGTTATTACTTAACGGGCATCACTTTCTGTACATCCTATGTATATGTGAAGGATAACTAGTGTATGAACTAGCTTAAGTGCATAGGGCTTGTAATTTTCCTCATTTTTTTTCCTTTCGTATCTTTGTTTTCCTTCCTCGTCCGATCTTTTGGCTCCAATTTAACGAAAGTACACCTCCTCCGCTTCATTTATGGCCTTACCTGGACATCTCTCACTAACCACTCACATTCACTCACTAACAGAATTAATCTAAATATGATTTCGCATCCCAGAAACCGAATGCCAAAATCTTCTACTATTCTAATATATAGTATTAGAATAGTATATAAAAATATTTATAATCTACAAAAAATGATGTACTAATAGACATCAAATATGATATAATTTTCTGCGCCATTAAAAGGAAATTATCACTTTATATTAAAATACTATATTTCCATCAATAGTCAAAATTATTTCCCGTTTTAAATTAATATGTTCAAGCAATACATTAGACAAAAGAGCGGGTAGTAGCATCCTGATATTTTAAAATATATATATATATAGAAATATGAAGAAAAATATATAAATATACATTCATCCATATATTAGAACACAATGGAAAAGATATTAAGAAATGAAGACCAAACTTGTAAACAAAAAGCATTTGTGTTAATGCCCAATAAAATGAGGTGTTCTGAACTGCCTCCTAAATTTTTCGTAAAGTAATAATACTCTTCTATTGGAAGGAGTTTTGATCGACTTTCGATAGATCTCAGCAACAAACAGCGGCATGGGATAAAACTATAGGGAATGCTTTCAAAAAAATCGCTTCAAGAATTTAAGTAAGGAACAGAGGAAGAATCTTAAAAATATGCGAACTTCTGTGCCACTGCGTCTCCAAAGTTTGTAGGTTGAATCTTCTATTTGGTAATAAGTAACATAGATGTAAGGCTATCTCCAGTTTCCAGAATAAATGCAGATTCTCAGTTAATTGAAATATTGCGTTTATTATGTAAATCAGACAATTCAACTGTTTCGCTACAAGGAAATATAAGACTGCCTTGGCCTAAATTTGTAAGCATGTTTTCTCCTTTCCAAACTCTAAGATTAAGAATTATTGCTATTTATTATAATTTATTCCATGCAAGGGGGTTACTGTAAAGCCAATATACAAGTAATTTTAAAGACTAGCTTAAGTGCATAGGATTCGCAGGCATCTGTCAAGAGAAGGTCATGTCCTCTTTCTTATGTTCCTGTCCTCTGTACAGAAAACATTTGCAATACCCTCGGTCTTGTCTGATTTTAACTGTTTACATGTATTATGCGCAAAGTTCCACTGTTGCACATGAGAGACCTGTGCGGATAACAGAAGTCCTCTCAGCATCCGCAAGGTCTTATGCGGACAACTTCTGAAATCTTTATCATCATCAGGGTATATTTACTACTTATAATCGTCGAGGTTTTGCAAATGCTTGAGGTCTGATGTTTAATAGTAAAAAAAAAAACGGTATAATGTTTTAATAATAACTAATAATTACTTAAAAATATACTGTGATTAAAAATAAGTTAGTATTGCAGAAAAATAGATCTTGCTAAATATTGGAGAAAAATTTGCTTAAATGAAATTTGAAAATTCTTCTGAGTTAATTCTGCTCTCTTAATTGCAGCTATCATAGATAATAGATAAATAGATAATAGGAAAAGATATTAGTCCAGTAACACCCGTTTACATTTCATTATGCAAATTTTGTTATCTCCACGAGGGAAATCTTCACACACTTAATTTCAGTTTTTTATTCAACAGTCGTGTGACAGTTTAGATTATATTCATTTTTGTTACAAAAAAAATCTTCTATCGTATAGGGAAAGATTATTAATTTGTTGCTTGCTTTATTCTAATTCACTTTTTTTCTTTTTAAAATTAATGTCATCATTGAATTTCCATATCAGTATTTTTCCTATTATGTCAATTGCTTCGAATCCGCGATTTTATCTTCTATAGGAGTTAAAATAAAATCTTTTCCGAGGTTTTTATCCGCTGTCAGCCTTAACATTAATCCTTTACCCTCTGAAAGCCTTTAAAGGCTGATACCCGTTCATGATTCCGTCCAAACTCCACAAATGCGAATCCCCTGAAAAAATTTGCACGACTTTGTTTTGCTGCAAAAATTGTATCCCTCACCTGATTCATTTTATTATTAATAACGTTACACTTTGGAAACTGAAAGTTGTCCACTCTGACAATGCAAACAGATGCGTAATGGCTGTTTGTTGAAGAAAGCACATAGGTGAGGAAGAAAGAGCTCTCGATGATCGGAGGGCGAGATTAGAAGCGAGACTAAGGGATTTCTATTGCCGAAGGTGTTAGGGTAATTGCTCGAGGAGGTAAGTCCAAGCAAAAGAGTAGATGCATTAATCTTCCAGAGCATTATCCTAAGAAAAATCTTTTCTCCTCGAAAGGAGAATGGGGTTTAGCGGAGACAAATCTCAATATCGTTTCTCGAATATGGGAACCACAGATTACTTGTCTGGAACGCTACCAAATGACCCCCCCCCCCCAACTACGAGTTTCTTGTCTGTGATAGTGCAATATATTTTTAACCCTTCGTTCTAGTGGTATTCTAAAATTATATATTACAGTATGTGTGTAATGTCTCTTCTATCTTCGTTTCGGTTATTTAAATTTTTAAAAGGTGGACTAATCATCCTCATTTGAAGAATAAAATATAATTATTTTCATACATATATTAGTAACTACCACGTATGTGGAAATATTCGTATATCCAGATCCATAGAAGTGCCTAGATCCGGCGATTGTAGATCTTCGTAACTAAAAGGTTCCAAAGGACCAAATATAAGAAATGCTTATTTTTTAGTAATAAATGAAAATAAATACTTCCTCAAGCAGCTGCTTGCCACAGAGGTCTGACAGGAGCCTGTCAGTTTAATACGCCATAGTAGAAGGTCTATGAGGATGACGGAAACTCAGCAGAAAGACAACACAAACATCCATGCCTTACCGGGACTCGATATCCTTTGATTCAGTTCCCTTAATCCCTTGATCAGTAGCCAAGCGTGCTACCCACTCGGCCACGGGATGGCTTACATCTTTTAGTCATAATAATGTTTTCTTCATTGAAATTCATCTACTTAAGATAAATTCACTGCATGACACTGAAATTGCCCCACCCAGAAGGAGTGAGGGGTAGGGGCGAAATGTAGCACACACATAGCAACACATATTGGCATGCCACGATGTAATTTGCAGCCACTTACAGCAGTTAGAAGATGAGAGCTTGCAGTACAATGTGACTGCCTCAGTAAGTGGTTGCACCGCCGTGAACGGCAATACAGGCAGCAATACGGCCTGGCATGGAATCACAAGTCGACTGATATGGTCCTGATGAATTGCACACCAAGCAGCGTTGACTTGTTCCCATAATTCATTGAGATTCTGCGCCGCGGGGGAGAGGATTGCACACGTTGTCCAATGTGGTCCTACAGATTTTCTATTGGATATATATCTGGGGATCGTGCTGGCCATAGCAATATTTGAACATGTTGTAAACATTGTTTGGAAACTCTAGAAGTGTGTACACAGGCGTTGTCATGCTGAAAAATGGGTTGGTGCATGCCTCCCAGGAACGGTAACAAAACAGGCTGCAGAACCGCGCTAACGTATCATGCAGCTGTCAATATTTCTGTGATGCGGTCAAGAGGTGACCTGCTGTCATATCCAACAGCACCCATACCATTATGGCTGGTTGATGGGCGGTGTGCTGGTCACGAACCAAAGGTCCTCTCGTCTCTCGGCCAGGTTGTCGCCATACACGGACCAGTCGATCGTCAGCACCAAACAGAAACGGGATTAATCACTAAACACAACAGTGTTCCATTCGTGACCCCAGTTCGCACTTCTTCAGCACCAAGCCAGACGAGCGCTGCGATGGTTTGCAGTCAACGTAACGGTTGCCTAGAGCGCAGGTGTCCCTCATGCATTCTTCGGTTTACCGTTAGGGTCGTTATGAGGATGTCCATAGCTGCTAACACAGCTCGTCGAATATCACCTGCACGTGATGACGAACGAGCATGTCGAACAATGCGCCTATCAAGCCATGCTGATGTGTGCCGGACGGCACCACTTTCTGATTCTGTAACGATTCTTCGATTTCCCGATTCTGTGACTCACGCCAGAACCTTCATTTCGCCACTGTTGCCAACAGCGTCCAGCAGTTCGTGCATCCTGATGAACATGGGCAGTGACACGACATGTAGTCCATCCAACTTCACAAAGGCCTATAATTCTTCCTCTCTCAAAAGCATCGAAATGGCAATAAACCTGTCGACAGCGTGTACCAGGCATTTTCGGTCTTTGCTGAACAATTTCCAAGCGGAATCACCAAATCTCAACCGTTCGCACAACTTCCACCTGCGTAAACACAATACCATCCCTGTTCCTTCTTGCATCTTTCATCTTTTGAGCCACATACGTCATTGGCTTCGGATTATCATCATTTACATATCTGAACTGCACACACCCACTCGTCTACTTGCATGTTTGTACGACATGTCCTTCTGGGAGGGGCACTTTCAATGTCGAGCAGTGTATTAGTGCAATTATGCTAACCATAGTATCAAATCAAAAAGCAGCATTTTTACCTTAATAAAAACGCAAAACACATCTTCATCGTATAAGGTCAACAGAATGAAACAAAAAGATATAGGGAGTTATAAATGTGCACTTATTTCTTACCCAGTTGCGATTATTAATCTTGAAGTCAAATACCATGGGTGACGTATTCTGTGCACTCTTCGAAATTCTAAATAAGTGTTATATATAGGTTGGGTTATTTTATCTCTGAGAGGCACTTTTTTGCACACAACGGGCTAAATGGTCAGGTCACAAGGACCCCGAAGGCTCAGAGAAGGTTGAAGTAGGGAACCCACTGGGACAGCTGTTGGTAGATAGATGGCAGCTCGTCAAGGCCATCCAGCATGTTCTTTAACGTCACAGAGTATGGCTCTACCGCAGACGGAGCCACTGCTTAACGTTCCATCCGACGGAAGGCGGCCTTTCCAAGCCCATCGGTGTCCCCTACTGACCGTGGGCAGGACGGGGAGTTTTGCCGAGATAAATCTTAACGCTGGCCCAGCTGAACCTGGAACTGCAGATTACGAGACTAGCGCGCTACCGACTGAGCCTCACCGCCCCTGTCATATAGGAAGATTAGCAAAATTTTCATTTTCGAAATAGTGGATATTGATTTTTAAATAAGGCTGAGGGTTAGAGCAAATGATTATAAGTTCAGTTTATACTCAATCAGTAAAATGTTCCCTGTTCATATTTTAAGGTTTATTCTAGGCCAGTGATAGATGAACTACTACCCATGGGCTAAATGCGATCCATAATCGAGTTTGATTCGGTCATGAAGTATTTGTGAATGTGGTAAATCACTATAATAAAAATTGTACCATTTATATTCTGATTAATACATACTAGTCTGCATTAATTCGACTCTTTGTATCCTTAAAAAGACTCGAATGATAAAAAAATAAGAAGTGTTCATTTAATAATTTTTTAAGGTAGGTGCCTAGAATTTTAGTCCATCTATATTACACTGCACATCAATAGTGGCCCAAAAATGAAAGCATTCGCCCACCACTGCTACAGGCTATTAAAGATTTGCAGAGTACAACGCTGTACTTCAAAAGTGTCTGCAGCGATTTAAAAAGCAACTCTCGTATCTAAGAGATTGAGTCGCTCGAAGTAGCGTCTCAACCTCTCCTCGTAGATTGAATTTCTTCCAGTGTGCCTAACGGAGCCAATTACGTTTACCATCGAGTGAAGCCCGCACGGGCCCCGCCGCGGCTAATCCGATTTGTTTGTGGAACAGGTTGCTCGTGACCTACTTGCCGGGCATCGGTGTCACTGCCAGCGTCAGGTATTCCGGTCACGTCACTGATCGGGGCTGTGTACTCTTTCTTGGCCACTCACTTGCCGGGCTAACTGTGCTGTCTTGATGCATCAGTGCGCACTGCGGGTGGATGGACGTGATCAACTAAGGCCGAGGAGGGTCTTCAGAAGCAGTTTTAGAAGTCATCAGGAATAAAGGAATCATCTGAATGCTTTCTGAATTTGCAGTTGTGCATAATGATCATTCTCAACAGACAAAGAAGGTTATATGTGAATAATACTAATTAACATTGTTATCACTGGTTAATTACCAGGGGAGGGAGCGCTCGTCATTAGAGGTCATACGAACCCGCCTCACCAACATTTCTATAACATACTCTCAAAACTCCCAGCCCTGCCCACGGTCAGTAGGGGACACCGATGGGCTTGGAAAGGCCGCCGTCCGTCAGATGGAACGTTAGGCCGTGGCACCGTGTGCGGGAGAGCCATACTTGGTGTACTTAAAGAACACACTGAAAGGTCTTGACGGGAGGCTACCAAATGTCTCCCAACAGCTGTTCCAGTTCTTTCCTCCCCCAACCTTCTCTGTGCTTTCGGGGTACTTGTGACCTGACCATTTAGCCCATTATGTCAAAAAAGTGCCACTCAGAGGTAAAGCAACCCAACTCTATAACATACATTTATCTTAATTTAAACCGCAATTTTTACCTGAATTTAATTTAATTTCAATTTTATCTTAATTTGAACCGAAAATTCAAATGCATAATATTAAACATTCATTTGATTTTTCTTTTTTTGACGTTATTGTCTTTTTACTTCAATTCAGTATTTATTCAGTGAAGTATTGCGTTGAAAACTGCAGATGCGTTGGCTTTGTCGATCTGAAAGGGCCAACTGAGAATGTGCCCAGAACCCTCTGCGCATTCTCAGTTGACCCTTTAAGAGAACTGAGGTTTTCGTTTTTTAGCGCTTTACTTCAATTGCGGCAGTTTGCTGATTGTGTATGTTGTGAGGGATTTGAGCCAAGTCCGAAACTGTGCTTGTCGAAAAACGAACTTTACTTAATTGCATCTAAGCAAATATGTCGTCATTTATTGGCTGAACGCCTAATCATTACTTTCTCTGGGTACTTAGTATGCGAAAACTAGATCCAGATTTCATTATGCAACTAAATATCAATGAACGATGTTTTGAAAGCATTACTTTCGTCACTTTGTATCTATTATCTGGTTTCGGGAACTATAAATGATCTTGGAGATATTAGTAATCACGAGACTTGTAAATTTCGACATCGACTATGAAACCGAAAGTCAAGTGCAACGAGTCTAATCCTTCTCACACTGACCTACTGGAAAGACCCAAGTAAGTCGTACGTAATACATTTTAGCTTTATAAAAAAACGATTCCCAAATTTTTCGATTCATTTATAAATATCGGTTTTGTCTCGTATCAACTCCTTTTTGCTAATCACATTTCAGATAAAAGCAAACTAAACTACCTTACGCTAACATTTCCAAATCTTACCTGAATCACGATTTCGATTCAGTGTAGTCTAGAGCGACTGCATTTACAATTTAAAATACGAATTAGATTAGTGCCAAAAGCGAATAGTGACTCTTTGAATAGGAGAAGCAATTATCGAAACATTTCTTGAATTAAATCAGAACGCCGTTCCAATACATATGTTTCCAAATGATTGAACCAGAAAGCCGTTCCAGTGCTTGACTTTTCTGAATTATTGTAATAGAACACTGTTTCGGTACTAGACGTTTCGGAATCTCCGTGAATGCAGGTAGTTCCATAATTTTTAAAGCAAACATTTCTGTAATATGGTATATATATATATACCGAAGAGCCAAAGTATTATGACCAGTGAGTCTTTATGTAAATCGAAGCAACTGCAGGTAAACGACGGCGCGTGTGAAGGTCAGGAAACGATATAAATAACACCTGATACTGAGCTCTGTTAATCAGTGTTATTCTTGTTCTTCAGATGAGAAAGGCAGCAGACTTAGTGTATGTGACAAAGACCAAATTGTAATGGCCAGACGACTGGGTCAGAGCATTTCCGAGACGGCAAATCTTGTGGGATGACAGAAGGGATATTGTGGCGCAACTCGCCCGTAATTTCAATGTTGGTGACGACTACTGTGTGTTGTGACACATTATTCCATGTGTCACAACGCACAATACATCGAACCTTGTTGAAAATGGGGCTGCATAGCCGCAGGCCATTCCGAGTGTCCATGCTAACCTTGGTTCAATGTCGAAAGCGCCCAGAACGGGCACAAAGGCATCAAAACTGGACCTTGAATGAATGGAAGAAAGTCGTCTGGTCTGTTGAATCTCGTTTATTGTTGCACCATGAGGACAGCCGGGTACGAGTGCGTTGTTCACCTGGGGAAGTGTTGTACCAGGATGCACTGTGAGACGAAAAGAAGCCGGTGGAGGAAGTGTAATGCTTTGGGCAATGTTCTACTGGGAAACCCTGGGTCCAGTCATTCATGTGCAGGAAACTATGACGTCTGCCATCTACCTAAACATCATTGCAGAGCAGGTACATCCTTTCATGGCAACAGTATATCCCTCTAGTAGTGCCTCCTTTCAGCAGGATATTGTGCCATGCCACACTGCCCGGATTGTTCGAGAATGGTTCACAGAACATGAGGACATCAATCTAATCGAGCATCTGTGGTTTGTGTTGGAACAGCATATAAGATCTATGATGGCTCAAACACATAAAGGATCTGCTGGTAACGTGTTGGTACCAGATACCACAAGACACCTTTAGAAATCTTGTAGGGTCCATGCTTCGCAGGGTAAGAGCTGTTTTGGTGGCACGTGTGGGGCCAACATCATATTAGGCAGGTGGTCATAATGTTTTGACTCTTTGGTGGTGTATGTATGCATATATATAAATAGTGTAACAGCAAGAAGGATGATTGAGAGTTTATCAAATTGATTAAATTTTCAATCAAAAAAGTTTGAGATCAAAATATTAACAAATTCTTTGAAAATCTTATACTTCTAAGAATTCTATTGAATCTTGGCTATGACACTGATTATATGATGCGTAAGAATTGTGTATAATTTATGAATTGTACTATTTCCTTGCTAGTTTTCATTTAATTGTCGTTGTGCCGTGCTCTTTAATAAAGGTACTATTATTACTCGAAAATACGGAACAATTCCTCCATCCTATACTGCATTATATAACAGATATCTTTGGAAGATGCATAATATTTTCCTAATTGGCATTAGCAGCGGAAAGAAACACTTTCCTATCATTGCAAACGAAAGTATGAAAGATATTTTGATGACTTTAGATTGGTAGATCACAGAATGAAATGTGTAACATCAAAAGAGATCTTCGAGTGAGACAGCTTGCAACCATTTGGTTGTTAATGCATCACTTTGGGTGTGGCAGTTTCAAAATTAAACAGACTTCACAGAACGTTATTAATTTTAATCTCACATATTTTATGAAATAAATAATAAATTTTCTCTCAAGTAACTGCTTACGATAGAGATCAGACGGAGTGGCGTTGTTTCACTTCTGAGAGGCATTTTTGCTTTACACAATGGGCGGAATGGCCAGGTCACAAGGACCCAAAGGCTCTCAGAGAAGGTTGGAAGGAAGAGGACCCTATAGACAGCTGTTAGGAGACAAATGGTAGCCTCACGTCAAGGACATCCAACGTGTTGCACAGGATATGGCTCTCTTGCACTCGGAGCCACGGATTTACGTCCTAGCTGAAGGACGGCGCAATTTTCAATGCCCATCGGTATCCTCTTCCTAACCGAAGGAAGAGTGACGGTTTAACGAAAAACAAACCACAAATGTGGCACTGGTGGGACTCGAATCTGAGAACCACCCGGTCTGACAAGAGCCTCCTGCTGACGTTTTGATTCTCTCACACATCTTCTATATGGCATATCATACTGTGTGAGAGAATCAAAACATCAGCAGGAGGACAACACAAGAAAGTAAACACCCATGCCTTATTCAGGGCTGGAACCCAGATTCCATCGATCAGTAGTCAAGCACAGTAGCTTTTCAACCACCGGGTTTTTTAGACCACATTTAATACATTGAACTATTGTGGTAAAGCACATTATGTCATTAATATTTAAATCGGTGACGGCTGGTGTTCATATGGCACTGTTACGGGATGTATGCGCAAATTCAGAGAGGGACGGCAGAGCTTCGAAGACCTCCCTCATGCAGGAAGACCGAGAGAGGCCGTGAACGAGAGAACCATTGCTGCTGTTCGTGAACTCGTTAAGGAGAATCCACAATCATCGTTCAGGTAATAAGTTTACATGTCTGTATCGATTGGTAGTGTGGAAACAATTATTCATCAACATTTAAAGTTTCGAAAGATCTGTGCCAAATGGGTACCGCAAAAACTCACAGAACAGCAAAAAAGGGTTAGTGTCGACTCGTTCAAGGTGATGCCAGCAATGTTTGAACCTAGTGGTCCCAAACGGTTAATAGAAATTGTCCTAGGTGATGAGATGTGGTTTGATCACTATACCAATCCCAGAAAGATCGACAACCATGTTTGGATTTCGAAAGATGAACTGCTGACCGAAATCCTCCGCCAAAACGTTTGCTCAAGGATGAATATGTTCACAATTTTTTTCAATTCCCAACGAGTGATAGCCTTGGACACCTGAAAAGTAGCTATAAATGGCCAATACTACAGCAATATTATTTCTCTTAAAATGTTTAAGGAGATGAAGGCGCTGCGTCCAGCAACAGCTGTGTCAAGGATTCTCCTTCTTCATAGCAATGCAGTACTCACAAAACGCTGCAAGTTACTGCGTATCAGGAGAAGGGAAAAAATCAAACAGCCATCCCATTCTGCATATTCAGGCGATCTTGCACAATGCAATTATTGTTTGCTTCCAAAAATTAAAAAAGAACTTGCTAGGAAGCCTTTTTTTTTAACGGTGCAAGTCCTTGCAAAATGCGTTCTTTCAGAATTGCAAAGTGTTCCCCAACAGAAGTACCATCAAGCGTTCCAGAATTGGAGTAGACGTCTGCAATTTTGTTTAGATGCTGGAGGGGAGTACTTTGAAGGACAGTAAAAATTTCGTTAAGGTAAGTGTAATGGTTTTTGTTCAGCAGATGCATGTCACGAGCTTTTTGAACACCCCTTGTATATGGTGTAAAAGTAAGAAAGAAGATTGTTGGTTTAATCATCGCGGTCGTTGGGGAAATTTATATTGACTTCACACAGTATGCGTAACACAGTTAGAAAACGCCAAAACTAAAGATGAGTAGAAAACTCCTTGCGAGTTCCTTCATGTACTCCGCGGTAAGGAATTGTCGCCAGCACACACAGTCTGTCTTGGATCAGCATTGTCAGAAGTGAAAGCGCGACTTTCACTTCTGGCAAGTGACAAGTATGTCTAATCCGCTCCAGTTGCCGTCAAGGCTGCCGGTTGATATCCATCTCTTGACCCCAACTTTGGACTTGAAGTTGCACTTGTATAGCGGACCTGACCATGAGAAGCTGGGTCTGAGATTCTGAAAAAAAGTTTCCTTTAAATGTAATGAAAACTTATTAAACAATTATAATAAATTCGATCCCAAATCGAATTGCTAATCCGAGAGCAATATATGTGTTACCGCTAAAGTGCAGAAATCAGTTATTCTACAGATTATCTAGGTATTGTGCAGATTAACTAGGGTGATCCGTTAACGTGCGGAAAATTGTTTCATTTCTCAAATTACCTAGGTAATCTGCAAATTACCTGGATAATCTGCACATTACCTACTAGGCACTCGTTAAAGTGAAAATAAGATCTTTGCTGGAACAATAGGAACGTTTCTGTACGCTTAAATTAACATAATGTTATTTATCTAGTGTCCGAGAGTAGAGTTGAAACCAGGGTCATCCCTCTGTCAACATGAATCCGAATTATAAAAAACGCCCCCGAAATGAGCAGGCCAAGTGAGAACGAATCATTTTAGTGATTCGTTATCAAGAATGAATCACTTTAGCCATTCATTCTCACTTGGCCTCCGCTCATCCGGGGCGTTTTTTATAATGCGGACGAGTGAATCAGGTGACACGAAGATTCATATTCAAGAGATTCACCACTATGAGAGAAACAAACTTTTGAACTTTAACGATACGGAAGCCGTTAATGTGCACATTACCTAGGTAAAATGCGGAAAACTCTTGATTCCGCACGTTAACGGAGCAAATCAGGTAATCTGCAGATTAACTAGGTAATGTGCACATTAACGGCTTTCGAGCTTTAGCGGTAACATATGCACAAAATAGTAATTCGTGAATACCGAAGAAAGCGAAACGATATACAATTTAATGTGTTATATATTTGTTAAATTAAGAGCAAATGTTTGTATGTAAACCTAAGATCTATTGATCGTTTCAGATATCTGCTGCTGTTAATGAACTTGGATTCTTTTTTAAATATTTTAATACTTGTAGAAAATATAAATTTCAGTTTTCAAATGTTCTCAATTTTTACGTTATTCTTGTACTTTCAAGACTTCTTAATACATCTAATTACATCTTTTTGAATGCAATCCAATTGGATGCCGGTGTAACGTCGTTTATCATTTCTTTAAAACCCGAAGAGAAAGGAATATTGAACAAAGATTCTCAATTTTTTTAACAATGATTTAGCATGATTTCTCATAGAAACTATGCTAAAGATTTTTAACTACTTCCAAAACCTGTGTTCCGAAACTTTTAAAACAGCTAGCTTCATTTAATAAATTATTTTGACCAAGCTAACGTGCTTGGCTGCGGAATAAAAGAATCTTGTTTGGAGTCTCCGATAAGGAATGGATGCTTCTGCGGAAGATTCCTTCCTCACAATCTCCAAGGTGTATTGCAATGACAGGTTACTGTCAGACCTCTATGGCAAGAATCTTCTTGAGGAGTAATTATTTTTTTACTTACTCATAATTCTTTCCATCTTCCATTTACTGAGTAACTGCTGTCATCAGCAAGAGAAGTCGCAGTCATCAAATGTCACACCAACATTCTCTCAATGGCATTACCCACCCATTCGACGGTATGAGCAACGTCATTCCTCGTACGTTCCTAAACAAGTTCTAATATATTTTCGGCGTTTGGAAGGAGGTTGCAAAAAATGGGTAGTCGTGTTTGGCATTTTAACCATTCGATTAATTTGTAATGCAGTAGGGCAACGGTCACCACCAATCAATCGTCTGGGCTTCTAGCAAAACGAATATTTCTTTGAACTGCAGTTCGAAGATATTTTGATTGATAACGTTTGATTACATAAGTTTCGTAATCAATTTCCTGAAAGTAAATTTCAGAATTAATGAACAATAACCATGATCGACGGATAAATATCACAAGTTATCGATGAATCACGTGAAAAGTTTTTTTTCGCAAAGTCTTAGACGCTAGGAGTATTTTTTTAATTGACACGATAAATAATAATTAAGCAAAAGATGAAATCTATGCCAAATTTATTTTCATTATACTAATTGCTAGGCAGTTAATAATCTCAATAACTTAAGTTGTAAAATATATATATATACACCGAACCAGCGCGTATTTATGCAAATCGAAGCAACGGCAGGTAAACGACGGCGCATGTTGTGAAGGTCATGAAACGGTATAAATAACACCTGATACTGAGTTCTGTTAATTAGTGTTATTCTTGTTCTTCAGATGGGAAAGGCAGCGGACTTAAGTGAGTTTGACAAAGACCAAATTGTAATGGCCAGACGACAGAGTCAGAGCATTTCCGAGATGGCAAGGCTTGTGGGATGCTCACAGTCAGCCGTGATTAGTACCATTAAAAAGTAGTCCGAGGAGGGAAAAACCACGAAACGCCAGCAAGATATGGGTCGACCATGGCTCATTGATGCTAGAGGTCAGCGAAGGCTATCCCATATGGTACGAGCCAACGAAAGGGATACTGTGGCGCAACTCGCCTGTAATTCGAATGCTGGTAACGGAAATAATGTGTCACAACACACAGTAAATCGAACCCTGCTGAAAATGGGGCTGCATAGCTGCAGGCCACCCCGAGTGCCCATGCTAACCTCGGTTCACCTTCGAAAGCGCCTACAATGGGCATGCATACATTAAAACTGGACCTTGAACGATTGGAAGAAGGCCATCTGGTCTGATGAATCTCATTTCCTGTTGCACCATGTGGACTGCCGCGTAAGTGTGCGTTGTTCACCTGCAGAAGTGTTGGCACAGGATGTACTGTGGGGCGAAAACAAGCCGATGGAGGAAGTGTAATGCTTTGGCAATGTTCTGCTGGGAAACCTTGAGTCCAGTTATCTGTGTGTAGAAACTATGACGTCTACTACCTATTTAAACATCATTGAAGACCAGGTACATCCTTTCATGGCAACGGTATATCCCTCTAGTAGTGCCTTCTTTCAGCAGGATAATGCGCCATGCCACACTGACTGGATTGTTCGAGAATGGTTCGTGGAACATGAGGAAGACTTCCAGGTGTTGCCCTGGCCTCGAAATTCTTAAGACATCAATCCAATCGAGCATCTGTGGTTTGTGTTGGAACAGCATATCCGATATGCAGCGGCTCAACCACGTAAATTACAAGAGTTAAAGGATCTGCTGGCAACGTGTTGGTATCAGATCAAACAAGACACATTTAAAATTCATGTATCGTCCTTGCCTCGGGTAAGAGCTGTTTTGGCGGCACGTGGAGGACCAACATCATATTAGGCAGGTGATCATAATGTTTTGGCTCTTCGGTGTACCTAACGAACGCATTTTTTTTATCCTTATAAGAGCTACCCTGTTCCTATTCCTTAAATGTTCTCACTGTCTAAGTTAGTGCATATCTAATGCCATCCACAAATGCATTGCACAGAGTCTCTCTTATCTGATCTGGGTGGACCACATCATTGTCTGGTGGACCCATATTGTCAAAAGTTCGGTTAAATATGGAAGGTAACATTTCTATTAATAGCTTAACAATGTATAGTGAGAGTGTAATTTCTATGCCATATACAATTACTTCTAAATTATAATTATACTGCTTATACTTTCTGTATACAAAGTGTATGAAAAACGATATCTAAAGTTTTTAATGAAAAACCTGATTACGTATGAAGATTTAGGCCCCTTTTTTGGCATCGTTTTAAAAACAGCCAACAGAGTTGGCTGTTTTTAAAAAATAATTCAGTTTAGTTTTCAATTCAGTTAGTTCAGTTTAGTTTATTCAATTCAGTTAGTTTTTTATCTGATTCAAAAAATAATTCAGTTTAGAATTATTTTTTGAATCATATTTGCTTTCCATCAAATGACAATATGGCTTCTGAATAATAACAATACAGGATTTAAAAAAATGGATTTAATCTAAGGAAATTACGCGTGTAATAACATTTTCAGTTTTTTTTAAACAACGACTTTTGAATTTCTTAAATACGTTCAGTCAGTTCGTACATTTTACACGTACGAAACGAAATCTCGGATCGTTCGAATAGTACCGTGCCTAGATTATAGCTCGCAGATTGCTAATGCTATAAATGTTTCCAAAAATAGTAATTTTGGAACATTATTTGCTTTCTAAACGATTTCCAAATCCTTAGTCCTTGGATGAAAGGGATCGGATAGGAATTTCAGTAATAAATAAGCATATTTTGCTAAGTATTTTTCAAAATATGCTTTACTCAAGTGCTTAAAAACATATGCATCTGTTTTTAAGAATTTTAAACAAACAAATGTACAATCGTCTGCCTTTTTATCTATCGTTCTATTGCTCTGCGCTCGTCCATTGTCGATTTGTGGATATGTCAAAACAGTTCTTCCACTATGTCTTTGGAACGCGACGGACAGACTTAATAATTTTGTGTCAGATGAAAGCTTATGATGCGAGGAATGGTGTGGGCAATAAAAAATATACCCCCTTGAATTCTTCCCCCCTTAAAAAGGGAAAATGTTGAAAGTCGTTCTCTTACGCTATCTCCTGAACGCGAGGGCCTACTACAGTTGCGAGTTAGGTGTCAAATGAGTGCCCTCCCCCATTCTTCTTTACCCCAAAAAGGGCCTGAAATTTAGGGGGTCGACCTTAATGAGCTCCATCTCTAGTTAAACCTTGTGACGTCTCCAATGTCGTAAGCTACGCCAATGACTTGAAAAAAGAGGAAGGAAAAATGTGGTCGATGTTTATGAGTCATGTATTAAATGAAAGTTTCTGGAGGTAGGTGTTTTTAGTGACAAAGAAAAAATATAAATAAATTTAAAAATTAAAAAAATACCTATCTTCCTATATTCGTCCTAAAACAGTGGAAAATAAACCTAAAGCATATTGATGGTGGAATCAGTCATTAAGTTCGTATTTCTTCAAAGGAAGATAGAGCGCCTGCAATCTTGTTGTGTAGGTAAATCGTTATGTCTTTTCACACATGGATTAATCCTTTGAAGTGAATACGAACTCAGTGATTGATTGCACCATCGATATACTTCAGGTTTATTTTCGACTATTTAGGGCCCATAGGTATTTTTAAATATTTCAAATTCATTTGTTGAATCTTGTTTTTTATAAATATTTAGATTGATATTAAATGAAAGCAATCGACTGGTAAATTGGTCAAAATTTGGATGATTCCTTGATTCGTAGGATGTAAAGAATCCAATTCTTGAATTCAGACACTGACTTTGTTTGGGTTCATTGCTTTTTAACAGATCATTGAGTTTCCAAATACTAATTTTTAATTCATCTTCGTTCTTCATTATTTTGTTTAGCAATGTTTGATTTTGAAACATTTAGAGAGGCATAGAGATTAATATTCTTTTTGCCGGATGATCCCTTGCTGAATACCTTAATTGCCTACAAAAAGAAGTCACAGAAATCTCAGAAGTTCCAATTGGGTAAATCTCAAGTGTCTGGTTGCTTTCATTTACATCAGGGATCTTCACTTCAGGAGACTTCGATTTTTATGTAAATTAGTTATGTAAACTTAAACAAAGCTGTCACCTGCTGTCGTGATCATCTTGGGGATTCAGAATATTCAAACTACACTTTCTCTAACTCAGATGCTTCCTACATTCACCATCCAATTTGCAAAGTCTGCATTAAACATCGTGATATTCTGACTACATTCCTTTCCATATGGTGTACATTAAAAAAACAAAAAGAGGAAAACGGAAGCAGAGATGGATTATACGTAATAAAGCCTGTCATTATTGGTTACTAACTACTGCTCGCGAAATTTTAAACACCAAACCAATTCCTCCTCTGGTAGATTTTTTCACCGATAACTTCTTCATTCACAGTTTTAGAGCCGAGATAGCCGCAACGATATCAGATTCAGATCTTCCAGTGTCACAAAAGTCATTCGAGATTCTAATCCTCACAGATAGGGACTAGAATTTTTAACCCAATACGAAATCACACAAGGGAAACCCACAACCCAAATTCGGGACCCGTGGGACAAGTATCAGGGGAACCACGGGGCATAAAAATATAGTTAGCGTACTAATGAAACCATCGGCAACTTTGACAGTTTCGCTAACGCTGTAGAAGAAACACGTGCATTCTCTACCTGTCTATGTTTGTGTACCTTTCTTCCCTTTCATTCTTTCGCCAAGATAGCACTATTATTTATTACAAGTTAAACCACCGCCAAAAGTTTGGCGAAGCATCAGTATATTCATAACTTTTTCCATTGACAATACACTACTCCATTCACAATTCTCCATCGATAGCGTATGTTGCATTTTTACAAGACGACGGCAGCGCCACCAGAAACTTCGAACACTCTCCGGAGGTTGGCTAACCACCCACGGCACCTAAGAACTCGATCTCTTAACACAGTTAGAATTAAGTGAGACTACTCCAACAAGTTTGGGACTGATCGTTCCAGTACCCGTGAACCGTGTACCCGTTCAGGAATTACAGCTATTATATAATAATAAGATTTTACGGCGTGACTCTACGTTGTCTACTTCAATTCTTTTGACGTGAAAACTGATGCATCAGAGGATGATTTAATAGGTAAGGGACTCAGATACAATCCTAACCTTTGACAGACAGGTTTCAAAACAATAATCACGAATTGTCATAAAATCAAAATGACACAAATAGCTATTCCGAAGCAAATGTAAAAGCCTCCATTTCTGCTTTCTTAATTATGAAAAACAGATAAACAGAATCAGTGAGAAAGACTGAAAATAATGACAGTATTTACGATGTCACGGCAGGCTGACCATTGCTTGCTACTGTTAAAGGGCAGTCCATTATTTCGTAGTCATTGTGCACAGAAGATAACTTTTCCCACTGCAAGAGAGATTAGTGTGGCTCAGTCGGTAGCGTGCCAGGCTCTTAATTCGCAGTTCCCAGATTCGAGTCCCAAGAGGCCCGAACCTTGAAACTCCCCTTCGTCCCAGCGTTGAGATGTATTCCTGCTGAATCACCCTACCCGCTGCCAGAAAAAAAAATAATAAATAAAAATAAATACCCCCTCAAGCAGCTGCTTCCCACAGAGGTCTGACAGGAGCCTGTCAGTTTATATGCCATAGTAGATCTCTGAGGCTGGCAGGACCTCAGCAGAAAAACAATACACACATCCATGACTTACCTGGGGCTCGAAACCAGGTCCCTTAGATCAGTAGCCAAGCATGCTAACCATTTGGCCAAGGATAAGAAACAAGACACTGATATGCTTTGGAAAGGCCGCCGCCCATCGTATAGAACAGTGGTTCTCAACCTGGAAATGTGTACTGGCGTACCCCTTGTGTAGATAGATAAAACTATAGTTATAGTATAACAATGGGAATAAAATAAACTTACATATATATATATAACATATATCTAGGGACTTTTGAGCTCTCACGGCGTACCCCAAAAAAATTTACCGCGTACCCCACGTTGAGAACCCCTAGGATAGAACGTTAAGCCATGGTGCTTTGTACAGAAGAGCTATACCATGTGCACGTTAAATAATGCCCTAGTGGGTCCCCTTCCCCCAACTTTATCGAAACTTTTAGGGTTCTTGTGACGTTGTGAATTATCCCATAGTGTGCAAAAAAAAGCTGCTCAGAGGTAAAGCAACCAATCCGAACGCAAGCAATACAATCACCATTTGGTTTGTCACTAAAGGACGAAAAAATAATTTCGCAAAGCAACTGAAAAAGAGTGGAACTAAAAAGATGGCTCCTGAGATAATTTATCATTAAGTTCCATTATTTCTGTCTTAGTTATAAAATTAAGACTGGAATAACGAAAATAAAGCGATAAATTAGATTTAAAATTATCCTGTTAGATTGAACGCAAGGTAAAATATCAGCACTACAATTTATCTCATCCCTTTAAAAGAGGGAAAGCTCTTATTTGCATTAACAGCAAAAATAACAATTTAATTACAGAACCTACGAGATACTTACGGAAACAAAAAGAGTATGTTAAAAAACAGGCCCGGATCTAGAAAAAGAAAATGGGGTGGGCGGAACAAGTGATGCAATCGAGAGAGAAAAAAGTAAAATTGGGTGGGTGGGTTGGCAAGTAACTGGATTCCCTCTGCAGTATAACATTTTCTATTCCGTTTTAGTGGTCTTTCAAATATTTATTGAAAAAACGCTTACAATATGCCCAAGTCAAAAATATTTATATATCCTTGCTAGCATTCTTAAGGGGGGAGGGGTATGGTCCTATGCCCCTCCACCTCCTTGATCCGACCTGCTAAAATGTTTGGCAAGCAGTTGTTTGCTTGATACAAAGTCATTACGTATGTTAATGTATCAAAGTTAACTTTTTTTTTTTGCATAAAAAAAGTGAAATTCCATGATGATAATAGTTGAGAAACTGACAGTAGGAAATTGAATAAGAGGTTATAAAAATAAAATAATGAAAGCATCAATAATCTTGAGGAAAAAGAAAAAACATTAAACCAGTATATTATGGGCCAGAAATTTTTATGTTTTTACCGGAAAATTTCTTTGCCAATTTTATAAGTGGTGAAGATATATGACTGTCACGAACTGCGAGAAGTGCCTTAATGAAGCAAGATTAATGTTTATGTGACAGCATAACCCACTGCAGAAAGAGGAACAAGAAGAAAGACCTAAAAGGTCAGCACATTGCAGACCTTTGAGAAAAAAGTGCAACTGAAATATATAGTACCGTTCGTCAAAAGACAAATCGAACACATTGTAAGTTGGTAAATTTTCGAAGTGTTTTTTTTTAAACAAAGTGCAATTTTTCCTGGAGCTTAAGAGCGAAAAGATTAGTGGCTTACATAATATAGTTAAAGTCATGTGTCACATAAACTAACTTTTTTTTATAGTAGTTGGCTACTTGTGAAGCTCATGGCCACGTAGTGAGCACCAGCGTTAGTGTTACGACAGGTGAACGATTTTCTATTCAAAATTCATAAGAATACGAAGAATCATAAAGAATTGACCAGGATGAGAGATAATTATATACGATAATTCCAATATATTATTAATGCTTGAAAGATTCAAATTTCTTCTTAGCTACTTATTTAAAAAAATTAAAATATAAAAACTCATTATATGTTATTTGTTCTTGTAGCAAACTCTGTATTGCAACTGCTGGCGTAAAGGAACTGGAATTGGTCAATGGATGTTAGTCCCGCATCCAGTTCTTAAGCAGTAAATTTCAATTAAAATTCCCTTCATATACGTTGTGCTTCATATACATATACTTGCTCTTCATATACGTTGTGCAGTTATGCAAAAGTAACTTTAAAAATATTGTGAATATTTAAATTCTTTAAGTTTATGCTGTCATTTAATGAACTTCAGACATGATAGATTGAAGCATTTTGAATTAAGAAGCTAAAAAGTAAAGTGGAAACACAGACAACATAACAGGTTGTCATGGCCGTCGTTATATTATGTGTCCTTCAGGCGAGATACAGGCTTCGATATAGAAAAAGAAATAGGGGATGGGGAGTAATTCCAATGACTTGATCGAACCTGAGGGAATCAGAACGCTTTTGAATTATTTTTTCCCCGTTTTAGTAATTTTTTAAGAAAAAATAATTGTAAAATACGCTGAAAGCACAATTTATTTTACACACCACACCCATCCACAAACCTGACCTACTCCACCATGATAGTTTGTCCAGCTGAAACCCCTTTCTGGCTATAAATAGCTGAGATATCTACCTGCGGTATAGCATACCTGGAACTGTTATGATGGATAAACACAGCGACCTGAGTAAGTTTGATCGTGGGCAGATTAGTGGGCAGATAATATGCGAGGAAGATGGCGTAGTCCATATCTGCGACTGCAGAAAATCTGGAATTTCCACGTGCGACTATCGCACATGTAATAGGACAACATCAAAACTGGCAAAATCTGCAGTCGCCACGAAATATGTGGCCATAATTGGGCCATTGATGTTCTAGGTGAGCACCTCTCTGGTATATTAAAGTCGGAAAAGGAGGGTCAGTGCAGATGATAACGTTGGCATTCAACGATGGAGCAGCTGAGAAGGTTTATGAAAAGACCATAAAACATGCTACGTATGACTGGGCTATGGCAGCTGATGACCACATCGAGTACCCTCTTTAACATCACTTGGGTGTGAAGCTGCAGTGGGTGACGGAACATCTCTAATGAACTATGGAAGACTGCAAACGGATAGCTTGGTTCGACGAATAGAAGTTCCAATTATAACACGCCGATGGGAGGTTGAACGTGCGGCATAGACTCCAACTGTCAAATAGGGGTGCTACAGGTCGGGGAGGCAGTGTACTGGGGTGTGTTTTTGTACGACCTTGTGGTCTCTTGTACCTACTGAGACCACAAGGACATCACTGCACAAAGGCTATGCTGACGTACTCGCCGACCACCTACACCCGCTCAAGGCTATCCATTTCCCACAGCAGGATGCCGTCTTTCAACAAGACTTCTTCCGTCTCATTGCTTCCGTTTGGGGAAGGACTGGTTGGAGTAGCATTCCAGTGAGTTCACAACCCTGGAATGACCCTCTCACTCTCCGGATCTGAACTCTAGCGAACATCTGTGGGACCAACTGGACTGATGCATTCGAGCATTAAACCCACCACCGGCAACTCTCGATGCATTACGGATGGCTGTTTTAGAATCATGGGCTGCAATACCACCCGAAAGTTTCCAATATCTGGTAGAGTCCATGCCACGACGTGTTGTTGCTGTTGTGATGGCGAAAGGTAGACCCACGTGTTTTTAGGTGGGTGTGTATAATAAATGCTCAGTGATTTATTATTTTTTTTACGTCAGTTAGAGTTTTTAAAATTCCCTAAGTGGGCGCGGGAAGACCTAACAACTCTTCACCCTTAGGTGGTCTTAGCGAAATACACGCACAATATTAATGGATAAAATGATTTGTGTTATAATCAAACAATAACTTACCTGGAGTTCAAGAAATACTTTTGAGGAAATTATGTGTTTCCCCGATGAATATAACGCCTGGGATGTAACTGGGAGGAGTGAGTTCGAATCCCACTTATCCAGGAAACTCGTTTTTTTGGCAAAAAGTATTTCTTGGATTCTATGTGAACAGCTAATCTGTTTATTTACTTTTGATTGCTACTTAGAGTTGTCGTTTTATATCAAAGATCATGAAACATTTTTCTCGCCGTTTTTCCTTGAGTAGTCTTATTTTGCTGCGTACTTTTGTCAGTCTATTGCCATGGGACGATCCTATAGGTTGATTCATATTCTGAATACAGTACCCGAAATTGGAATGACGCAAAACCGGCAAAATTTAGTGTTTTTCAGAGTGTTTCAAGAAACAAGTTTTTTACAACATTAGTCAAGATTGCCAGAACTGTTAATAAACATTCTACTTTCAACCCTCCGCTAGAGTTGACAATTAAAAAATAAATGCATCAATAGATTCATCCTTAACCGAGACCCACTAATGCGACGAGTTCATGTCCGTAATCGTGATCAGAGCCAATAGACAGTACTAGTGGATTAAACGGTCAGCACCGAGACCTTGTACAGATGAGTGCTTTTCAGATGAGAGACGAAAAGAAAGCTGAAGAAAAGTATGGAATATCAATACCGCCACAGTTTGGGGCTTAAATCTGCCAATTCCAAGTTATGAGACTATGACAAGCTATCGACTGTTTGGGGCTGAAATCGTGTTTGGCAGTTGAGGATCGAACTCATTGCCTCTCACTTATTTAGATGTCATATATACTTGAAATAAATAATTAGATATGGAAACAAAGAAGGAATTAAAGCACCAGATTTGAAGGCAAGGAGATTTATGAACATGAATAATATTGTAATATAACGTGTAATAGGTTAAAATTTCGTTATTATTAATATTCTAAATTAATTTCAAAATAATCTTTTCTAGTAAAATTTGAAAACTCTAATGGTAATCTGTTAGCAGGACCTGATGGAGCTTTACCTACCCCCCCCCCCCCCCCCCCCACATTGAGAATGCTAGTAACCGGAAAGGAGGAGAAAAATATGAAACATAAGAATATAAAAAAAATTATAAGTAATCCCTCAAGCGGCTTCTTGCTACCAATATTTTTCAAACAATTTACCAAAAACTCTAAACAGAGGGGTAAAAAAGTATACGGGAACAGGGTTCCGGTTCTCCTCCCCCTTTCACTCGAATTACTCCCCACTTCCTTATTTTTGCACATCCGAACCTGTTTGTTAGTAATTATTTATAAGACGACCTAGCAATTTACATTATCTCGATTTATTGCATTGTAAGGTTTTCTGCTGAAAACGTGGTTGCAACATTATTATAACATTGCAATATATTTCATTGAACATTATTTTTTTCATAACTTTGCATACATCATACGGCTTACCGTAATAGTCTCGAAAAACGTATATCCAAAAGTATGCAGAGGTTTTTAAATTTAAGACACATCAGTATGAAAATCTTATTCAAAAACGAGTGACTTCGTATGTAGTGGGTATTTCGAATACCGGTTGCAGTCAGCCTGTGATGAATGTAATTAGGATGATGGTGACCCGGGGCAACCTCGATGATCAAGAATGATATAGCCTTGGCACTTGGAAGAAGAGGTTGAGCTTCGGTCTCTCTGTCCTCCGCCCCCTCGGGCTCTCTACCTGTCATCCTCAATTCCTTCGATGTTTTGATCCAGACAAAATATGTTCCCACCACCTGGAATGCTCATTTAATTTATAAGCAGCCCTGCCCATTGACTTTAGCTCAATAATTACCCACTTGGCTCTCAGTCGCCCCAAAATGATCTTTATCCTTAGGATTTCACCATCAATAAGTTCCATAAACTTTGAAAAGAGATTAAACTTTGAAAAAAGGAAAAACGCTATTTCTTACGGGTTTTTTTTTTTTTCGCAAAGGGTCATTCAAAGGTAGAACTAAATGTTTCCGAGACTTGGTGGCTCGTTTAAATGTTTTTTTAGACACAATGATTGTCGTGTTAAAAGAATAACTCATAAGAGTCAATTGGAGAATGGATTTTTTTTTGTGTTTTTTGTTGGTAGCTTGACTGCTGATCAAAGGGACCTGAGTTCGAGCCCCGGGTAAGGCATGGATGTTTGTGTTTTCTTTCTGCTGAGGTCTCGCCATCCTCACAGATCTTCTCTATGTCGTATAAACTGACAGGCTCCTGCCAGGCCTATGTGAGAAGAAGCTGCTTCAGGGGATGTTTATTCTAAATTTCTTAGACTCTTTGATCATTTAAGATAACTTCGACCTAATTATTTACTTTTTCTCTTCCTTACAACGTTAAAAATCAGATTTCGATTGTGCTTGCTTTCCAACCTGTGTGCAGTGATTCCTTCTCATTTTGAAACTTGTTCTGTAATTGTTGCTATATAATAACAAGAGACGAAAAATATAACTGATATTAATATCAGTTATATTTTCCAAACGGAACAAATTTTTTATTTTTCTTCTGATAATCGTATAAGCCATATAATGACTGTAAAAGCAAAAACGCATTTTAAGTAGTTTTTGACCGCCATTAAGCAATATATATTTATAGATAGTTATCCTATTTAATTTTTATTATTGTTCTTGTTTTTTCGCAGCACTATTTATTTTATTCTGCCTCTCGATAAGATGCGAATCGCTGTCAGCTATAAGGCGAAATGATCGAGTACCCCGGTTCGAGATGGAGCTAGTAGTACTTGTAGTATTAGTAGGTAAACTGCCAGTCAGTACTTAGTACTTGTAGTACTAACTAAAAACATTTTTCCGCTAACTACGGCGAGAGATGAGGACACTTTTCCTTTATGACCATATTTCGTAAATCAATGGATACATGAGTTAACGACGCGATCATTTCCGCTTACCGAATTCAGTGATGTATGAAACTGGCACCCCATCGTTGCCAATTGTGGCGCAGACAGCAATTTCTTCGTTCATTCAATCTCTTCGCAGACATATGTTTCCAAAATCCGGTTATTTGCTATGCAGATCACATCGGCTAATTAAGTCTTGACTGCTCGGTGAACTTGATGGCATGTTCGCTAGAGAAGTTAGCAGTGATATCGGTTTCACTGAAAATAGGATTGCTAACTATCCTCCATATGAGAGTATTGGCTCCACTCCTCCCAGAAGATGAAACATCCTCATATTTTAAGAGATTGAATAGAAAATGAATAAGGTTTTTTTAAAAATGAAATTCTTTTTTATTTTATTTATTTTAAATTTTTGGCGAAAATTTGCTTATTCTTCACCTTAAAAAGTTAAATCAGAATGGGAAATTTTAAATTTCTACAAAAAATTTAAAGTTACATCGAAGGTTTTTTTGACATTCGAAAATCCGTTTTTTTTTTAAATATTTTTGTTATCATTGAAAACTAACTTATTTCCTGATTTTAATACTTTACCATGTATTGCAAAGTGTTTAAATTTTCATTCTACGGCTGTGGATATACAGGAGTGGTTACATCCCTTTCGGGGAGATTTTATTCTTAAGAAATACACTGCTCACAAAAATTAGGGGATATTTCAAAATGAACATAAAGCGATAAAAACAAGAAGCATTTGATTTTTTTTGTTAAACAAGAACATCAGAAAAGCAAACGACAAGTCAAAGAAAGTTGTTCGATTATGCAAATGAGATGCAAAACCAACTTTTATTTCATTGGTGAAAATGCGCTATACAAAAGGCTGAAAGTACTGGAGTAACTGCACATTCCCTGATTTTGAAAGTGAACATCCTGCAATTTCCCAGCCCTTGCAATGCCCCTGCAACACGATTTACCCGAATGCGAAGCCTGGAGAGCCATAGGACGTCTTGAAGCTGGTCAAACACAGATAACAGTGGTAACAGCACTTGGAACATCCCAAAGCGTGATTAGCAGACTGTGGAATCACTTTCAAGAGACTGGCACAGTACGAAGAAGACGAGGGCAGGGTCGCCCATCTGCCACAACAGCAAGAGATGACCGCTACTTGACCTTATTGGAAAGAAGGAACAGTCGCAGCAATGCAACAGAGCTGCAGGGACAGTTTCTTGCTGCCACTAGACGACGGATATGCACCCAGACCATACGGAATCGGCTCCATCGTGTTGGACTGCATGCCCGGCGACCAATGGTATGCATTCCGTTATCTGCTGAACACCGTAGAACCCGTAGAAGGTGGGGCTGATGAGCATCGTCATTGGGCCCGTGATGAGTGGTTAACTGTCTTCTTCTCTGATGAGTCACGGTGTCCTAACAATCATCGTGTCCTGATCTGGCGTGAACGAGGAACACGGGAGAATCCACGTTTCATGCCAGAAACGGACTCCTTCGGTGGTGGTGGAATCATGGTGTGGGCTGGCATCAGCATTGGTGGTCGTACCGACCTCCACGTCATCAGAAACGGATCGCTGACTGCAGTCAGATATCGAGATGAGGTCCTGCATCCTATAGTGATACCCTATGCTGGAGCAGTTGGAAACAACTTTCTTTTCATGGACAACAATGCAAGACCCCACTGTGCGCATCTCTTCAACAACATGCTTCAGGAGGCAGGAATAGAACGCATGGACTGGCCTTCACGTTCTCCAGACCTGAATCCCATTGAACATGCTTGGGATCCACTGGGAAGACGTCTGGCAAACCGCCCAATGCCTCCCACAACACTTCTTGAGCTGGAAGTTGCCCTGGAGCAAGAGTGGCAGAGGATCCCACAAGAACTGCTGGACATTCTGATCCTGTCCATGCCCCATCGCTGTCAGTGTGTTTTGGCAGTCGTGGGTGACCATACACCATACTGAACAGTCAATGTGTGGCACTCTCGTCCAGTTTGACATGCTTCTGTTCACCCCCACCAATATGTCACTTGCTACTCAATCACGACAATTGAGTTTGCATCTCATTTGCATAATCGAACAACTTTCTTTGACTTGTCGTTTGCTTTTCTAATGTTGTTGTTTAATAAAAACAATTCAAATGCTTCTTTTTTTTATCGCTTCATATTCATTTTGAAATATCCCCTAATTTTTGTGAGCAGTGTAATTAGTTCCTCAATTTATATTAACCAAAATATTATAACCCTCCCTATATAACCTATATTAACCCTCCCTTCGAAATAATCTTTCGAATTCTGTCTACATCACTGGGGCACATTAATAACAATCTTCGTAATATAATAGCCGATTTCAGTCACGCTGGACTAGGTGATGTGAAAAAACTGAAATTAAGTTCAGACGGAGTCTGTTTGACGGCAGTCTGGCTCGTTGCCGTTGTTTTTGCCGTTGTTTTTGTTCCTCTGACAGAAATCCACACTATTGTAAAAGATTCATTTATTAACTGATTTAGGCATCCTGTAATTACCCAGCTACTTGACCAGCCTGTCTCATACATGATTTCTTTCGTGCCACCCCCTGTGACACCTCAAATCATTCTTTCTTCATTTTTTCAAGTTGAACGATTAAAATTTCGAATTTAGTATTTTTTGACACCCTGTAACTTCTCAAAGGGACCCGTTGATTTTAACTGGACATCTGTTGCATTAAAACTTCAACTCCCTACGAAATAATATAGAACTTTAGAACAAAGACCCACTCTCCGCTTCCTCCTTCCTCTTTAGTCCACCATTTCGAATTTTTAGTTTCTCCCGTCGAATTTCGACGGGCTTTCTGCCAGTATTAATAATATTAATTGCACCGAATTTTTAATGCATAAAAAATGACACGTGTTTCCCTTAATGACTTAGTCCTCCTGTAATGACTTTGCAATATCCCAATTTGATAAGGTGTTCATTTGTGCTACTTCTGAAAAAATATATATTAATGCAGAAGACTAAAACATCTCCAAAACAAATTTTACTCTGATATCATTGCTAATTATTAATTTATCCTGACACGACTTTCAAAATAATCTCATTAATGATACCAAGAAACTTGGAGCAATCTTACTGTTACCAGTTCGCTTCTGTCAAGTCAAGGGCACCTATAATAACAGCTGACAGCGGATTTCAACTGAACTGTTTTTGCTGTCTTCCAACGAGACTGCCAATCACCGGATAAAATCACTTAGCTTCAGCGAAGGATAATAAACATTTTTTTACCTGAATATTTTTTCTTGTTCCCGGACACAACAAACGCAAGAAAATCCAATGTGATGTACACAGTCGTATCAGAATAATGTGACCACCTACCATAGTATATGTATGGTAAGCGGTCATAATATTCTGATACGACTGTGTAATCTATAAAACAATCCATATGGAGATGCCTTTCGAAACTTTAAGATCATTTTAAACAATGATTTAATATGGAAATAAGACCGGTAATCGTTGAAAATGCATACAAAGTTATCCTCTAAAGAGCCAAACATTTAAACAACTCATTTTGAAATCTACGAGAGAAATGAATAATTCGTAGAATTTTAAGAAACCGGTAGGATATAGAGTAAAAAAGTTTCAAATCCGATAACCTCGGGACTTTGTGGTTGCCAGTCTCGTGGCAATAAATTCGTTGAGTGATAAAGCTAGGTAGCACAATTCTAAAAGAAAATCGTGCAGAGCTGTACTGAATCAACATCCTACTATTCTTATACTGTAGGTACCCTTAGAGAACGTTTAATAAAATGTTAACGATTAGTCGAATGCTGATAAGAATCTTCATCTTGATAGCATTGCTGACAAAGATAAGGAAACCGATAGAGAACATAACAGAGATTTGTGTAATGTAGTAAATAGTTTGTTTGGGGGAAAAACAGAATTGCATACAGGGATTGAGGGATATGGAAAGGTTATTGAAGCTGAGGTTTCTGTCATAGATATCATAGATATTCTTAATCGGGTGGTTAGTTTTATTTCCATTATTTTTGATGAATAAAGATTGCAGTGATAGGTTTAGTACAAATACTGGAATTCCACAAGGCTGCATTTTTGTCACCTTTTCTTCTCAGTGTGGTTTCAGATTACTTTATGATGAATACATTGCAAAGGGAAACACTGAGGCCTTAGATGACGTGGAGATTTTAAAATATTGGACTTATTCTGACGAGATGGATTCTTTCATCAAATCTATTGATGAGATTGGCAATATAATAGATTTGGAAATAAGTAGAGAGACAACTGAAGTAGTGAAAATTTTGTCAAGTGGATGTCACTACAGTTCTTTTGAATGGCTGTGCTCTTAAGCTAGTTCATATCTTAACCAAGTGTGTATATATGTATGTATGCTACTTACAAAATGTTAATAGCTTATAACGCAAAATATCGCAAAGAATAATATTAAAATGCATAATGAAGTAATTTGATTTGTTTATAAAACCTAAACATGCAAACTACACAAGTGCCTCAGACTGTGAAGTATGGCCGCCATTTCACATCTATAACATATTCGGTACGAAAGTGCTGCGCGTGACAATTGCCTACGACTATGCTTTTATATGTTCATTAAATTTTAAGTATTTTAATTGTGAAGCCAATTTCCATACTTGTGATATATGCAGTTTCAAACATTTTGTCTTTCATAGGTGTACTTAATTTTGGGATTTTAAGAGATGAATTATTATTTTTATATACCGATATGCGTTGTCGAAAAAATTCCTCGTGGACGCGAAAAGAACTCTGTCTGAAAATGGTAGCTAGGTAGTCACTGGAAGGAAAGCTATGCACCAATCTCCTGTGATGATGCATAGAACCGGCCAGGCCTAGCACCTAATGTTCCACCCAGCCTTCTCGTGATGCAGACCGTTAGTACCTTTCAAAAGGGATACTCTCTTGTGGAAGTGAACGGAAGGGGAGGGCTGCCAGATTAGTGTGGCCTACTGATCTCACTTCTATGGCTACTTTTCTTTTTTTTTTCTACGCTGCTAAGGAGTGGTCAACCACACAGGGTTCTGGTGCTGACCCTATATACCAACTTGAACGGAATTATGGCTCTGAGCTTGATTATGGATCCTGATTTTGCTGTACTGGTGGGCTTCTGTGGAGGGAAAATCATCCGCTCTGTTTTCTGTTTGTTTGTGGGTTGATAGCCGCAAGTGAATAGATTCACAGGATATGTTTATCAGCTAGTGGATAATCCTGAGCAGAGGTCATCGCAGGCACCTGAACTCTTTGCTTCTATTGGCATCGTCAAATTCTACATTCGAGGAAGTCTTCCAGTGTAGATGACTTCAGCCTTTAGTGGTGGGGGAACGGGTCTTTGCCCCATGTCTGCGATTAGGGGGCTGTTTGATATTGTCGGCATTCCTTCTCTCAATAAACATAGTTTCTTTAAACATCCCATTAACCATTTTCTCTCCATAGGTAGTTGGAATGTGAGGACTCTGCACAGAGCTTTTTCTCTTGATGTCCTCACACAAGAATTCCACCATTATAATTTAGATATTCTCGGCTTACAAGAGACCAGATGGAGAGATTCTTAAAAATAATCTTAAATTTCTCTTTTCAGGGAGGGACGACAATAAGCATCACCAAGGCGTGGGTCTGCTTCTCAGCAGACACGCTAGTGATGCTCTTCTAGGATACGAGTGCATTAACGAAAGGTTTCTTACAGCAAAATTTCAGACAAGCGTTAAAGACTTGAATGTTTTCTGCTGTTATGCCCCCATTGAGGATGCCGGTGAGGATGAGAAGGATAGGTTTTACGGACAACTTCAGGATATTTTGAATTCTGTCAAGAAAGGAGATATTACCCTTGTTCTAGGTGACTTCAATGCCAAAGTTGGTTCTGACTTTTGGGGAGGAGTGATAGGCTCTTTTGGTATTGGCAGCTGCAATGGCAATGGGCAACGTCTGCTACAGGTAAGTAAACAGTAACAGGTAAGTTTCAGAATAACTAACACTTATTACAAACACTGCGATATACATAAGTAAACATGGGTTTCACCTGGTGGGCTGCATAAGAATATTATTCATTATAATTAATTAACAGCAAATGGGCTAGTTCTGTTAGGAATACCAGGTCATATAGGGGAGCTGAAATTGGATCTGACCATTACCTTGTTAAAAGTGTCTTGCAACTTAAACTTAAAAAGTGTTGTTCTAGGGTTAAAAAATTTACTTTTAATACTGAAGATCTGAGAGACCAAGTTATAGCCAAAGCTTACCATGATAGGTTACTTAATCATTATGACAGTCATGGTATGCTTACTACTGAAGTTCAGGAAGAACGGGATCATTTTAAACAGGCTTTTTTGGACACTAACAGTACTCTTTTAGGAAAAAAGGAGCAGAAGAGACAGAATTATCTGAGTGATAAGACACTTGAGCTTATTTCAGAAAGAAAGAACTGCAGGAATGCCCTTAATCAATACCCTACTAGTCCTAATAGAAAGCACGATAAATAATAAACGTGTAAAGGATCAGTTAGCTGCTGATAAGAATCTTTGGCTTGATGGCTTGGCTGACAAAGCTGAGGAAGCAATTAGACAGCACAACAGCAGAGAGCTGTACCAGATAGTTAATGTTTTGTGTGATAGAAAACGGACAGGTGTACAAGGATTGAAGGATAAACAAGGTAAGGTTATAGAAGGGGAGGATTCTGTCATGGCTAGGTGGGCTGAGCATTTCAGGGATGTTCTAAACAATGTAGTTAGTTCTACTCCCATTGTTTGCAATGGTGATAGATGCATTGGTGGCTTTAATGTTGGCCCTATAACACAATCTGAAGTTATTTTGGATATTTCTAAACTTCAACTTCATAAATCCCCAGGGGTAGATGAAATTACTACTGAAATGCTTAGAACTGGGAATGTTTCGGTTACCACTTGGATGACTGAAATTTTGAATATCTTTTATGATAAAGGCATGATTCCTAAGGATTTTACCAGAGCTGTTGTTATCCCTATTTTCAAAACAGGTGATCGCAGTTCTTGTGATAACTATAGTGGTATCAGCCTACTCTCTGTTCCAGTTAAAGTTCTTTCCATGATTGTGCTTCATAGAATTAAGAATCTGGTTGACAGTCAATTGCGTGATGAGCAATGTGGATTCAGAAGTGGTAGGGGATATGTGGATCAGATATTTTCACTTAGGCAGATTCTTGAGAAATTTTAGAGTTTCAGAAACCTTTGGTTGCTAGCTTTGTTGATTTCAAAAAGGCTTTCGACTCTTTTGATCATCATAATTTGTGGTTGATTGTGTAGTCATATGGTATACCAGACAAGTTAGTTAACATAATGAAAGCTCTCTATAATAACACTGAGTCATGTGTGAGAGTTGGTAAGACTTGTAGCAATTGGTTTAGCATTACTTCTGGTGTTCGACAAGGGTGCATTTTGTCTACTTTTCTCTTTAGCTTGGTTATTGATTATGTTATGCGAAATTCACTTCAAGGGAAAGATTTTGGCCTTAAATGGACTGGAGATACAAAAATTTCTGATTTATATTATGTCGATGATTTAGCCCTTTTGGCAACTGATGTTGATGAGATGAACTCTTTCATTCGAGCTCTTGATGAGACTGGTAGTAAAGTAGGTTTGGTTATAAACAGAGAGAAAACTAAAGTGATGAAAATTTGTCCGGCAGGCTGTGATTCAGTTAATCTGAATGGTTGTAGTCTTGAGCAGGTCTCACAGTTTAATTATCTTGGGAGCTATGTAACAGATACTGGTGATATGCAGCATGAGATTAGCAGACGAATAGGGATTGCTGCCGGGACTTTTAAGAATCTATGGAGAGTGTGGAGAAATAGGCGTATACACCTAAAGACCAAAATTAGACAGTATAATTGTTTGGTTCTTTCTAGGGTTAGTTATGGCAGTGAAACCTGGACACTTTGTAAACAAGATAACGGGAAACTGGATTATTTTGATTCTAGATGCTTACGCAGTGTCTTTGACATTAGGTGGTTCAGCTTTGTAACTAATGATGAGGTTAGGCAAAGGAGTTTGCAACCTCCTTTAGGCAGCATATTGTGCAGAGAGAGACTCCGTTGGTTTGGCCATGTTGCCCGTATAAATAACTATAAATTGGCGAATATTGTTATGAACAGTGTGCCTAAAGGCCTCAGAAAGAGGGGGAGACCTAGAATGCGGTCAAACAGGACCTTATTAGAATTATTGTGCAGTGGCCAGATGCAGTAAATGTAGCTCAGGACAGACTTGCTTGGAGTAATAAATTGCATGGTCTGGCTCGACTTCCGTAGTCCTTGACAACTTGATGATGATGATGATTATGTATTGATTTAGGAAGCAAACAATAGCAACACAAATATCAGCAAGACCTATGTGAGGAGGAGGTATCGGAGGTTTTCTAAGAGAATTAAGAAACTTTATCATAATTCGGTAGCTTTGTAAGTGTGGGACCAAATTTTAACCTATTGTAACAAATTTTAAAACAAATGAAACTTTCTGACGTGTGGAGTATCTTAGGTTACCTCATATTATGTGTTCTTTTCTTCCCTTTAGGAAAGAGGGTTGGGTTGGGTTGTTTTACCTCTGAGCGGCACTTTTTTTGCACACCATGGGCTAAATGGCCAGGTCACATGGATCCCGAAGGCTCTGAGAAGGTTGGGGGAGGGGACCCACTGGAACAGCTGTTGGGAGACAGATGGTAGCCTCCCGTCAAGGCCATCGAGCGTGTTCTTTAACGTGCTCAGAGTATGGCTCTCCCAATACACGGGGCCACGGCTTAACGTCCCATTCGACGGACGGCGGCCTTTCCATCGGTGTCCCCTACTGACCGTGGCAGGGCGGGGAATTTTGCGGAGATAAATCTCAACGCTGACCCAGCTGGGACTCGAACCTGGAAAGTACAGATTACGAGCCTGGCGCGCTACCGACTGAGCAACCCCCGCCCCTTTAGGAAAGAGAAAGAAAAAGTTTATGGGAGGGAATCGCAACTTATCTTGCGAAAGCACGCGATTGGAGAATGTCATCTTGATAGGATACAGCTGTATGTTGTAGAGAATTTCTTCTTGGTAGGATTACAGTATATGTTGTAGAGAATTTCATCTTGATAGGATTACAGTATATGTTGTAGAGAATTTCATCTTGATAGGATTACAGTATATGTTGTAGAGAATTTCATCTTTATAGGATTACAGTATATGTTGGAGAGAATTTCATCTTGATAGGATTACAGTATATGTTGTAGAGAATTTCATCTTGATAGGATTACAGTACATGTTGTAGAGAATTTCATCTTGATAGGATTACTGTATATGTTGTAGAGAATTTCATCTTGATAGGATTACAGTATATGTGGTAGAGAATTTCATCTTGATAGGATTACAGTATATGTTGTAGAGAATTTCATCTTGATAGGATTACTGTATATGTTGTAGAGAATTTCATCTTGATAGGATTACAGTATATGTTGTAGAGAATTTCATCTTGATAGGATTACAGTATATGTTGTAGAGAATTTCATCTTGATAGGATTGCAGTACATGTTGTAGAGAATTTCATCTTGATAGGATTACAGTACATGTTGTAGAGAATTTCATCTTGATAGGATTACAGTATATGTTGTAGAGAATTTCATCTTGATAGGATTACAGTATATGTTGTAGAGAATTTCATCTTGATAGGATTACTGTATATGTTGTAGAGAATTTCATCTTGATAGGATTACTGTATATGTTGTAGAGAATTTCATCTTGATAGGATTACTGTATATGTTGTAGAGAATTTCATCTTGATAGGATTACAGTATATGTTGTAGAGAATTTCATCTTGATAGGATTACAGTATATGTTGTAGAGAATTTCATCTTGATAGGATTACTGTATATGTTGTAGAGAATTTCATCTTGATAGGATTACAGTATATGTTGTAGAGAATTTCATCTTGATAGGATTACTGTATATGTTGTACAGAATTTCATCTTGATAGGATTACTGTATATGTTGTACAGAATTTCATCTTGATAGGATTACAGTATATGTTGTAGAGAATTTCATCTTGATAGGATTACAGTATATGTTGTAGAGAATTTCATCTTGATAGGATTACTGAATATGTTGTAGAGAATTTCATCTTGATAGGATTACAGTATATATTGTAGAGAATTTCATCTTGATAGGATTACAGTATATGTTGTAGAGAATTTCATCTTGATAGGATTACAGTATATGTTGTAGACAATTTCATCTTGATAGGATTACAGTATATGTTGTAGAGAATTTCATCTTGATAGGATTACTGTATATGTTGTAGAGAATTTCATCTTGATAGGATTACAGTATATGTTGTAGAGAATTTCATCTTGATAGGATTACAGTATATGTTGTAGAGAATTTCATCTTGATAGGATTACTGTATATGTTGTAGAGAATTTCATCTTGATAGGATTACAGTATATGTTGTAGAGAATTTCATCTTGATAGGATTACAGTATATGTTGTAGAGAATTTCATCTTGATAGGATTACAGTATATGTTGTAGAGAATTTCATCTTGATAGGATTACAGTATATGTTGTAGAGAATTTCATCTTGATAGGATTACTGAATATGTTGTAGAGAATTTCATCTTGATAGGATTACAGTATATGTTGTAGAGAATTTCATCTTGATAGGATTACAGTATATGTTGTAGAGAATTTCATCTTGATAGGATTACAGTATATGTTGTAGAGAATTTCATCTTTATAGGATTACAGTATATGTTGTAGAGAATTTCATCTTGATAGGATTACAGTATATGTTGTAGAGAATTTCATCTTGATAGGATTACAGTATATGTTGTAGAGAATTTCATCTTGATAGGATTACAGTATATGTTGTAGAGAATTTCATCTTGATAGGATTACTGAATATGTTGTAGAGAATTTCATCTTGATAGGATTACAGTATATGTTGTAGAGAATTTCATCTTGATAGGATTACTGTATATGTTGTAGAGAATTTCATCTTGATAGGATTACAGTATATGTTATAGAGAATTTCATCTTGATAGGATTACAGTATATGTTGTAGAGAATTTCATCTTGATAGGATTACAGTATATGTTGTAGAGAATTTCATCTTGATAGGATTACAGTATATGTTGTAGAGAATTTCATCTTGATAGGATTACAGTATATGTTGTAGAGAATTTCATCTAATTTAGTTAAGGATCCCAGTTCCGCTGGGTATATTTTCTAGGTTAATTACCAATATTAATTTGCAGTTGTAGAGTATCACAGGAGATGTCCTGTACACGAGGACTCATGTAATAGCAGAAAAAATTGAGTTTTGCCTTGGAGTGGAAAATTTGGTTTTCCCACTCACGGCAAAACTAAATTTTTTCTGCGCACCATTTCATTGGCTTTTTATTTTATTATTCGAAATACACCCAATTCTGTTTTTACTCGGATTTTTTACACGATTTTGATTTAACACGGTTTAGAAAAAAAATTCCAATTCTCTTTTTACACGATTTATTTTGATCTAACATGGTTGAAACGGCGCCTTTTTAAAAATCTCCACTTGAATTTAATTCCGAAAAAATATTCCCATTCAAGAAAAAATTCCTAGAATTTACATTTATTACAAAGATGTCGCTTTTATGGTCACATTTTTCGAAGTAGTTTTAACTTTGAAAATGTACTATGGATACACATTTTGTGCACTACAATCCCCAAAATAAAAACTACACAACAAGATTTCTCTATTTTATTCTCTATTTTATGGAAAAATTGTGCAAAACCTACTTCATTCGGAATAAATTGACAACATTGGGTTCCGGGAATTCCCCTCGATTTTATCTTCAATACATACATTAGTCTTGGTCTCTCATTTCGTGTTTAAAGTTTTTAGTGTTTAGATGTTTAATAAAAGAAATAGAAAAAAAAAATTGTTTTTTCAAGTTTTGTGTGCATAATATAAATTTTTTGAATTTTGCTGATAAGTAATTTAAAATTTTTCATCGTCTGATTTATTAACTACAATTCAAATGTTTTTTGTAAGCCTTACCACGATGTCGGATAATTCAAGTATACAAAAGCAGAAAAGGAAAGCTATATCTTTGGATATTAAGATCCAAATTTTAGATCGTCTTACAACTGGATAAGGTTCAACATCCATAGGTAAATATGGTATTGTACTGGGTTTTCACGTCAGGAACCAATCTTCTATTTTTTCATATAAACGGTACTTTTTTTGCACGGTTTTTTCAGGAATCAACCTACCGTGTAAAAACAGAATTGAGTGCATATACAAGGGCGGGGGTGGCTCAGTCGATAGCTCGTCAGACTCGTAATCTGCAGTTTCCATGTTCGAATACTAGCTGAGTTAGTGTTGAGATTTACTCCGCAGAAATCTACGCCCTGCCTACGGTCAGTAGGGGACATTCGATAGGCTTGGAAAGGCCGCTGTCCAGTGAATGAGACGTTAAGCAGTGGCTCAGGATGCGGGAGAAAGCCATACCCTGTGCACGTTAACGAATATGCTGGATGGCCTTGACGGGAGGCTACCATATTGTTTCCCAACAGGTGTTCTAGTGGGTTCCCTCCTCCAACCTTTTCTGAGCCTTCGGTATCCTTGTGAACAGGCCATTTATCCCACTGTGCGCAAAGAAGTGCCGCTCAAAGGTAAAATAACACAACCAGTCGAAATATTTAGGTTTAGTTTTTAGGTGTATAATACAGTTTCTCAAGATTTAAAAGAAAACAGAAAACAAAAAGAAAATAAAAACGTACGATTTACTCGTAAGAGAAAGAAAATAAATTTTCAAAAACTATGCTTTATTTATTTAGTATGACTAGTGGTTTTATTATAGTATGTAGAAATATGAAAGTTTTCAAGGTTGAAGAGCAGATTGTGACGTTTCGTCCCAAAGAATTTCGACTACCCTACGATTCAGGTATCAAGACATTTACTTTCTTTTCGTCTTCAGTTACAGCAACACACTTCACTAAAAGCAAACAATATAACCTCACTTATCCAGTATTTTAGAAGGACGGATACACAGATTTTTGTCACTTTAAATAAGAGAAATTTTCACACACATAGTGCTTTTTTATTGCTTAAGTTCTAAATTTTTCATAAAAATATAATTTATTGCATGCCATTTTCAAGTTGTTTTTTCACAGGAGATAATAAAATATAAATCAATGATTGTCAGACATCGTTTTTGGACACCCTCTCTTATTAGCCTCATGTGCACCGATGTTGGGATCAGAAATGACTCAAGGAGTGATTCCTGCCTCGGCATGTGTCACTCTAGAGCAAGGGTCGGGAACCTTTTTGTGCATCAAGAGCCAAAACGGAAAAAAAATTAATGATTTGAATTTGAGCCTCCTGATATAGAGTAGTAGTATACTTACGCAGTTCCAGGAGTTGCTCGACAGCAAAAGCATTTCAAGCGGTCGTTTGCATCGAAATATAGGCGTTAGTGTAATGGTGCTCAACCTTTCTAGCATGACAAGTTACTTTTTTATTCTAATCCGGCACTCTCTAGCATTTTTTATCAAGTTAAATTTTGCATTTCTTTTATCGTATTCTTTGACAAAAAGGGGTGGGGGGGGGGTGGCTCAGTCGGTAGCTCGCCAGGCTCGTAATCTGCAGTTCCCAGGTTCTAGTCCCAGCTGGGTCAGCGTTGAGATTTATCTCCGCAAAACTCCCCGTCCTGCCCACGGTCAGTAGGGGACACCGATGGGCTTGGAAAGGCCGCCGTCCGTCGAATGGGACGTTAAGCCGTGGCCCCGTGTATGGGAGAGCCATACCCTGAGCACGTTAAAGAACACGCTGGATGGCCTTGACGGGAGACTACCATCTGTCTCCTAACAGCTGTTCCAGTGGGTCCCCTCCCCCAACATTCTCTGAGCCTTCGGGGTCCTTATGACCTGGCCATTTAGCATATTGTGTGCAAAAAAGTGCCGCTCAGAGGTAAAACAACCCAACCCTACTTTGACAAAAGCGCATACTGTGGTCAGGATATAGCTATATCCTGGCCACAAAATAAAAATTGAAAGTTATAAAAAAATTAATGAACGATAGATGATTACACCAGATACAAACCTTTAATTACGTTAAAAATCTAATGTAAAAGAATTCTGCTCGCGATCGACGTGTTGGACAACCCTGCTTTAGGACATCGGCCGGAATTCTTTTAAAGAAAGAGGATGAGATTCAAATATCCTCTACTTTTTGACGGATGCTTGTGATCTAGAAGTTTCCCTTGTGAAAAAATGTTCTTGGGATTTTTATGTCGATTTCTTTTAATTTTCTTCTCATAAGGAGAAGTTGAAATTAACCTCGCCCAAACTTCGACAGATGTAGAATTAAAGGGTTCGGTAGATAAAAGAGGAGATGGATAATACACTTCGATATTCTGAGTTGGGGATGAAACAAAAATTACTGCAAGAGTATTGCTTTAAGGTAGCCACAAGATTACACTTTAAAACTGCCTTTCTCAACAGGGGTTCCGCGAGAGATCGTGATTAAAAAAAATACACAAAAGGAGTAGGCTAATAAGTCGGCCAAAATAAACAGATTTACAGAAAAATGTATTTCTATATTCAAAAGAGCATTGACAATCATTATTGGATTATTATATCTACAACTTACTGATCAGGCTAACGTACCGTGATCTGTAGATATAATAATTTCTATGCAGGAGTTCCCTGAGATCTGAAAATTACTTTAAGGGTGCCTCAGGGTAAAAATGTTGAGAAAGGCTCTAAAATTCAGCGATTCACAATAATATTAATGAAATTTTCCCTAATAAGTTCTTTAGGAGCTCCAAGCTTTTGTTTATATATCTCGAAAATATATTTTGGTTAGTTATCACTTTTTCCCACCGAACACTTAAATTAAGGTTTATTTTCAGAGAGTGAGCAGTGTTGGACAATACATTCTGAAAGAATTTGTCTCCGACTACAGGTAGTACTTTGTTTAAACACAAAGGACGGAGATAACCTAGAAGCTCTATAAGGCTTGTGCTGATTTCTCATACAGCATACAAACACAAAGTCTTACCCGTTGATTAAGTAGTCAGGAAGAGACTACTAATCTCTAGAGCAGCTACTGGTTAATTATTAATAAATTAATGTTAAATAAATTGCAAAAAAAATCCATAAAAAGAAAAGTGTTATGTAACATAGAGGAGGGGAAAGATGGTAAAATTCGGTTAAAAATTACGTAATACATGTATGGCCTCGTTTTTCGGAAAACGTGGCGGAGTTGCTCTTGACTGAGGTAGATTAGCTGCCATCCAAGTCGAGAACGCCTCTGCAGTCGTTCTGAATTGCAATACCAGCATTGGTTTTAGAAGTTAGCGGATACGGGGATTATTTGTTTGGCTTTAGGGTAGATACTAATTGCTTAATTACGTGATGCTGTTAATTAGTGTTATAAAACGTGAATGTTAATTTGTACTAATGTTCTCTAATATTTCTGTTTCCAGAGTATTAAGCGTTTTTGTTCCATCCGTATGTTAATAAGTGTACGTATCATCGTGTGTGAGCAACGCTGAAGATGGGTGCATATGCATGATGTAGTGTACAACGTTACCGGGGGAGGAGGCAAATATATAGCTCTGCGCACCTCGTGATGAAGGTAGGCAAAATCTGAAAGTCCACATCATCATATAAATGAACCAAAATGTGTGTGTGTGTCAATGCTGTAACTCCAAAATCAAGCAACTAAAAAGGCTGAAAATTAATATGCGTATTTAGAGACCCGAGGGTGTGCACCGAAAATGTATTTTTTTCCTAGTTTTTACATTTCTACCCCAGCTAAGGTTTTTTCCCCCATAATCTCCCATAGAGTTAACATCACGGTCTTTTCATTGTTGTTAGAAATGAAAGTAATAATCATTTGCTTGTTTCATTGTTAATAAAGAAAAAGAAACACTTGAATAGATTTTTAATGACTGAAAAAAAAAACAACTAAAAACGTCTGTGATGATATCATTGAGTAGTGGAAATTTTCGCGTCCTGTAATTCCGCAGATACTTGACGATTGGTCTCAGATTTGGTATACAGGTTCCGCCTGTATGCCCTGTGTTAAGAATTAGGGTTGCTAGCTGTCGTGGCTCGGAAGCCGTTGCGAGTGTCCAAATTTTCTGGGGATACCTTGCTATGGGTTGGGTTGGGTTGTTTTACCTCTGAGCGGCACTCTTTTTGCACACCATGGGCTAAATGGCCAGGTCACATGGACCCCGAAGGCTCAGAGAAGGTTGGGGGAGGGGACCCACTGGAACAGCTGTTGGGAGACAGATGGTAGCCTCCCGTCAAGGCCATCCAGCGTGTTCTTTAACGTGCACAGGGTATGGCTCTCCCGCACACGGGGCCACGTGTGGTTAACGTCCCATCCGGTTTAATAACGGTTTAACGTCCCATCCGACGGACGGCGTCCTTTCCAAGCCCATCGGTGTCCCCTACTGACACCTTGCTATGAATGGAGTAATACATTATCTAAGGAGAATGTGAAAAGTTATCAATGGACAGACGTTTGGCACAAAATTTGGGTCACAAAATTTGGCACAAAATTTGGTCAGATGTACTTGTATATAATAAAGGGGCACAAAATTTGTTCAGATGTACTTGTATATAATAATCGGTGGATTGGTAGGGGGGCATGGACACTAATATGCGTGGTGTATTTCTTCTACAGCATGCACTAGTGCACTAGTTTAAATGCGCAAATTATTGAGAAACTTTTACCGACAGTTTTCAGCTTTCGCTCTATTCTCAGATACTTGATCAATGGGAGAAGTTTTTATCAGACAGATTAATAATAGGAAGGGATTTAAAAGTAAATAAAAAGGCTTATCTGAGGTTTCAGTGAGCCCCTGGATCTTCTTTAGATGCTTCCGTCTGGTGTCGTTTTTGTGATTCTCCTTTGTGTAGTGGAACCTTTCAGGCAGATCCGTAAGCATGATGGGAAGGCAGCTGTGACAGAAATCAAAGAATATGTAAGGGGAAAGAAAGAAAGGCTTCTTGTATCTGGAGATGATCCGCTATTAGTAACAAGGGAAGCCAACTTTGGGTGGTTGGTCCTACGATAGCAACAACTCTAAATTGACCTAAAATACAGTGCACTAAGGATCACACCCCTCAGACACTATCAGAAATTGTCGCTGAATGTATTGCGTGTCTCACGGTTTTACTACCTACTACAGGACGTACGTTTTACTGTATGATGATCATTTAAATAGCTGCACTGAACTGTAAACGAAATCATGTCATACCCATCTGATCATCTGTCCATCATCAGTTTTAGAAGATTGCGTCCATTCCTTCTGATTTGAGCAATTTCAATGTCGAGCAGTGTATAATAAAAAAAAAATACCCATACTAGGACACGCATGCTGGTTGGTAGCCAGGTTCACTGACCAGGAACCACTCTTTATTCATAATTCCGCGTATCGTTTCCCTGAATCCTGAGTTCTGTTACTTATTCTCGCTATTAGAAATTAAACACTTCTTTAACACTTCGTTCATATTTATTTTACAACTTAAATTAACAGGAAGAAACGCAAGGAATAAACATAAACAATAAATATCGTTAGCCTTTATGGCTAAGTTCTGTAGTTATTTGGAATTTCTTCTCCGTTCTCAAAGAATGTGATTACGATCCAATTTCAAGGAGTTTTCAAGTATATTTTTATGTCATAAAGAAGATTAAGCCTTACATCCAATTAATAATCTATTCTGCATAATTTCCTTCTATATATTGGAATGTTTACTCCCTTCAAAGAAAGTTAAAACGCCTTTATTTCCCAAACAAATACTTTATGCTAATCTGGAACAGAAACCATTCCTTTTCGCGAATTATTTTCTTGTATGTTTACATCCAGAGCTAAAAATACGCTCAGTTGCGTTGTGGGCAAAAAAAATAATTTTTTTGTATATATTAGAAGCGGTGGCGTGCTGAAGAGGGGCTACCACCAGAGCCATAGCTAGTGCCTCGATGCTGGGAGTACGAGAAGGAAAGACATGCTTTGTTGGAGAAGAGAGTCATTGAGCTGTGCAGCCCAGATTCTCCGGAGTTTCAGGTCACAGTCATTAGCCTCATCGTCTCCCACAGGATGGTCACAAGGTACGCCCTAAATGCTTTCCTCGTGCGTCGCCGTTTCTAAATTTAGCTCAGATTTCAGGAGGTTTTTAATGAATGAACCAGAGCGAAAAATTCACTATTAATAAACAGTTATCGAGCTATTGTTTGCATTTAGTCAGTCTTTCGCCCGAAGAAACTCTCCGTGCTTTCATATCGGACAAAAATCATCTTTATGTATATACAGTATATATGACTGATACGTAATAAAATCCTTGATACGTAATAACTTTAGCAAAATGAGTTTATCGACAGTAAACCAGATACTTATAGCGATATCTTAAACAAAAATTATTCAGCGTCATTTGTGTTGAGTACGTTTAGCGATGAATCTTCTATACTAGGGGTTCTCAACGTGAGGTACGCGGTGAGAGCTCAAAAGTCGCTAGATCTAGTAACAAAGTCAGTGTTTTATTTTATTCCCATTGTCATACTATAACTATAGTTTTATCTATCTATACAAGGGGTGCGACAGTTACATACACATTTCCAGGGGGTACGTGAAGCATAAAGGGTTGAGAACCACTGTTCTATACCATAAAGTTAAAGAATCCTTTCTATAACCATCAAAAGTTTATCATGAGACATGATGTTCCATTAAAAAAACAGGCAATTAGACCAATTAAATGCCACACGACAGGGTTTAAAATTTGGTATAGAACGGTATAAAATTTGTTTTTTATCTAGTGGTTTTATTGAACATTAATATACATGTTTGTTTTAAAAAGTCGAAGTTTCAATAAAAGTTCTTTATTTAAAAATTTTCATCGCAAAATTGCAAATTTTTTAATAGTAGTAGTAGTTGTTTTATTTTCCCACTAAATATTTTCCAATACAAACTGAAAGCGCATAAGAGTAATCTCGTATGTGCTTCCCATACCAATTAAAATTTGAGAATATGAACTTAAAACGTGTAATTAGTTACACAAGAAATACAAAACGCGTTAATTTTATAACACTACACTAAATGTAAAAAAGACTGAAACATCATCAATTCCCAAAATTAAACTTTTCAGAATTTTAGTAAATGTATGATAATCTGTTACAATTACGAATTATTTGAGATAAAGTTATGGAATATCGGAACCAAATATAAGTAAAAATATTTAAATTGTTCTCTACACAATTGAGGGATCGCATACATTATGTTTTTAACACTTATTAGGTCATAAGTGAGTTAGTTTTTCGACGCCTTTTCTGTGGGAAAATAAATACTTTGTAATTTCAAAGAAAACAAAACGTGTTTTAAAGGTAATACATTGACAGTTTTAAAAGAGTTGAAGTGACGGCTGCCTTCCAATAGTATTAGTAATCAGCTAAATACCTCCTTATTTAAATAACAAATAGCTGTTGAAACGTTTTAATTAAAAATTTAATTCCATACGAAAGTATAGAGCACTATTTTTTTGACCGCATGAAGTCGTGCTAGTCAGTATAATATTTTCTGTTTAACCTTGTTGATATGAAGAGATCAAGTAAGACTATTATCGAATCAAATTTTAAGTACTTTATAGAATATACAATCGCTATAGGTGCACAATTACAATTATTTAGCAATTTAAAATTTATTTCTCGATTTTTTTTTTTGAGAATAATTACTAAAACTCCTCTAAATCATACAGCCAGTTTAAAAGTTTCCAATTGATATTAAGAGACAGGGAAATTGAATGCTCACTTAGAACTTAAAACTCCCACATGCATATCTTATTCATGTCACTGATCCGGAATCATTATCCTAAACCATCAAGCTATGTCTATCTGTACTACACATTTGATGACATTTATATTATGCAATACACAGAATGTGACTCAACACTTTCACATTGAAATATTCGAGGCTAATTGTTTGGAAATTGTAAGTTTGAGCACTTTGTAGCGGGGATGATTTTATCTTTAGAAACTGACGGAGAAATTTTCTGAACATGGCGTACCCAGGAATTCTTCAAAATGCCATTATTGTTTCAGATGAGTGTGAACAGGAATGAATTCTCTAGAGTAGGGTGTTCTCAATATGGGATATGCAGTAAATGTTTTGGGGGCCGTGAGAGCTCAAAAGTCGCTAGATCTAGTAGCAAAGTAAAAATGACCATTGTTATGCTATAACTGTAGTCTTATCTATCTATACAAGGGCCAGTTACATACACATTTCCAGGGGGTACGTGAAGCATAAAAGTTTGAGAACCACTGCTCTAGAGTAATAGGAAAGTTGCAAAATATCGTTCTTGGTTCGCAATCATCAGCGTAAGAGCGAAGGAAATGGTCCATGTGTGGAAGAAAGAGAAAATTTGATAAAGGGATTTCACAGTTCCGAAAGGGACAATTTGCGTTGTCTTTGCGAGATTTATCATATAGATATGCGAATTACAAGTTTCAGTAGTACGTGTTATATGTTTTCAGATAGATATACGATTTAGATGCGTGCAGTTTGGGTAAATGCAGTGTCTAAAACACTTTTATTGGTGAGTGATTTTCTATGGTTATAGCAAATATTAAAAATTTATCAAAAGTCATAACGATTCCTAGCAAATTATTATATTTTATTATATTTAATGTTATAGAAGGGCACAATGGAAAATCTGATGCTTCAAAATCGTAGGATTTATTTTTGATTCTTCTGGAAAGTACGATGAAGGTACATAGTGACAAGCACGAGAAGTATTCAAAAGTCTTGAAACCTCAAAGTTAGAAGTTTTATATTTTGTATACCATGGGCAATATTGCGCTAAGATATTATGACGATTCATATATGTATATTATAGTAGAAATATATATGTCAAGTTGTTAAAAGTTCGAAGTAGATTCAAACATTAAAATAAAAACATCATTATTGAATTGAAAGTTATGGTAAAAAAATGGGAATAAATTAGCCAATAGGATACAAGCTTTACAGGGGCCAATAAACAGTTGTATTAAATAAAAGTTATTGGTTAAAATCCCATTTGTAAAATTCATGCTGTATAAAAAATCTCACTGTAATTGGTCAGTAATTATGGTTCGAAATGAAAAGTATTTTCTTTTTTATCTCGTTTTCAAAAAAAAAAAAAAAAACACTTTGTCATTTGTCTGTCCGTCTGTCTGTAGACACCAAAATGTTTTTGCTTATAGAGATAAATTAAAAATTATTTTTGTGTTTGCATGATGCCGTCCGGTGTCCGAGTGGTTAGCGCGCTTGGCTACTGATCTACGAGACTTGGGTTCGAGCCCTGGATAAGGCATGAACGTTTGTGTTGTTTTTCTGATGAGTTCCCGCCATCCTCTCAGACCCTCTACTGTAGCGAATAAATTGACAAGCTCTTGTCAGACCTCTGTGGCAAGCAGCTTGAGGTTTTTTTTTTTCTTTTGATAGGCATTGATGAAATATTACGGTCTGAACTTTCCGAATTTTCCAAAATCTACATACGCGCCCTCTAACGCTAGTAAACTTATTGCTGCTCTTACTTCGAGGAGGTCTAAAGGGCGAAAAAGTTGAAAATTTGAACGAATGTTACAAATGATATATTTATGCTAAAAATTTTAAATTTTCGTGATGGAAAGTGAAGGTCATGAAGTGTTTTTTTTTTTCAACAATGACTTGGCCCTTTACCCTTGTGGGGAGGGATTTACCTGTGGAGGGATTTCTTGTAAAAGTTAACTGTTTTTAAAGAAAGATGAATTAATGTTTTTTTTTTGGATGGGATAGGTATTGAGATTGGTGAATTATTGAGATTTGTACTTTTCGAATATTCAAAAAGCTGTACATTGGAAAAGAATCCCCTCTAACATTGGAAAAGAATCGAAAATCGAATTTTTTTAAAGAATATTGCAAATGATATATTTATGCCAGTAATTTGAAATTTTGGTGGTGGAATTTTCTGCTGGCAGCAATGAGTTGACTCCTTATTACCAGGGTGGGTGGGAAAAGCAAATGTTTTGTTTTAAGAGTAATTCGGAAAACTCTTTTTTAGTTGGATTGATACTAACAAAATATTATAATTCGCATTTTTCAAATATTTAAGTAACTTTCAATATCTATGGTCAGATATCACTAAATATGGAAACGGCAAAAAATTAACGAATGCTGCAAGTGATCTATTTATGCTAGAAATTTAAAATTTCGGTCTTAAAACGAGTGTCAAACAATATTCCACTAACAGCAATAATCTTCTCCCCTTTTCCCAGAGAGGTGTGAAAATACCAACATTTTAAATTTAAGAAATAAAAGAGAGAGACTTTTTATGCTGTATAATTACTAACAAAAAATACTACTGTTCCCCATCATTCCTTTATCAGAAATTAAAATGAGCTACAGGCAATATGTGTGCGTTTTTCTACTTTTGTTATACGGGAAACGATTTAAAATCATTACTTTGCATAAGAAGATTTGTGAAAAAAATTATTGCTAGTAGATTGAAGTCAATCATTCGACAGTCCTAAGGATCTATTACTCGATGTAAAATGAAAACCAATGTGCAGGGCAAACAAAGTGTGTCCACACAAGATGAAAAAGTTTTGACAAGGTTCTACATAAAAATAGAAAGTTGACTTCATTAAAATTACTTCGATGATGGTCTTAATGTTGCAATGTAGAATATCTAAGTGTGACTTTGTTGCAGTTGTTTCATACGGGACTTATGTAAGTCATAAAACAATTACCTCCAGACAACTTCTCATCAGAGATGACAGGAGACTTTCCATAAAATACGGTTGTCTATAAGAAAGGAAAGACCTCAGCAGAAAAGCGTCATAAAGAAACAATCCTGACTTATCCCAGAGCCGAACCCATGTCCTTTTATTCCGCAGTCAAAAATTCGAACCACTTGGCCACATAGAACAGGTATATAAGTCAGGGAAAATTTTCATATGTATCAAATACAGTGACAGAAATGACTTCAATAGGCTAAACAATATCACCATTGATGAATAGGAAAAAACGTTCTATTCGCTTTTTGTTTTTGCAATGCATTTTTATTCTTTTTTTTATTTACTACTAAACAATGGGTATGCTAGTGAGAAGATATCGTAGTAAAGGGTTCAAGCCAGGATAATTAAGCGCCCAAATCTCTAATACAATAGTATGGTGCTGCATATCTGCTTTCGGAGTTAGCAGCATTTTCAGATTCGCAGTCTATTGTGAAATTACGTTTAAAAAGCAAAAATTAAACATATAAAAAATAAAAAAAAACTCATTTTTTATGACTTTTAAAAAGTAAAAGAACAAAAAATATAATGTAAGTGCTGAAACTCCTTATTCATTTTATATTAGGTTCAAAGGACGATAAGGAGCCGAAACAGGTTATTTTTTCCGATCGAAACAATTGTTGGCGCCCGTATCTTTCTTTGAAGTTAACATGAAGTGAAAAGGGATTTCATCACTGACACTCTGCTACTTAAGTTTCGTACTTTTTTTTTTTAGGGCACATACAGGAAGATATTTTTTTTTATTTTTATTTTCTCAACGTGTATTAATAATAAGGCAGAATGAAGGGAGAAGAATATGCGCGTGATCTTCAAAATAAGATGTTACCACGCTTTGAAGAACATGCACGAAATTGTGTATAACTCCAGATCTTATCGGATCACGATGACCGCTTCCAGCAATCCTGTCCTTTTTCAGGAATGGGATACACAACCTTTTACAATAATTCAATTCCGACTGCATGGCTAAAGGCATGCAATATGCTTTCAATTAATTAATGTTTATTTGAAGGATGCCTCTTATTCTCCAGATTTTAAGATTAGTTTTGTTTGCTAGACTAATGGTGCTTATTTTTATTCAAAACGTTTTCTTTGTGATGCAGAACTGATGTTTTATATTACAAGTTACTAAGCTTATCGGTTCCTTTTTACATAAAAGCTTATTCCATTTAATCAAAATTAAGGTTTTCTGTTTCATGTTAGTAATAGTAAACATTAGTTTATTTAACATAATATTCTTTACTGATATTAGGATGCCATATTTAAGGTAAAAAATACAGTATAAGCCAGTTTCATTCTCACTGCGTTTAGTGAATCTCTTATTTGTAACTATGTGAATAGTTTATAGCCACATCTATATTTTAGTGCAAAAATTTTCATTAATTATTGAAACACAAAAATAGTCTTTGAGCTTAAATAACTGGATAAGCAGATCAACAAACGTTATAGAAAATAATTCTTGAAATTTCAATTCGTTCGATTTTGAGCCATTTATTTAAATAGTGATTGCTTATTGGCAAATCTATTAACAACATTTATCATTTTATTTGCAGAAAATTTTCAACAACTCGGAGTGTCATAGAGACTTTACATTTTTCTTAAGAGTTGTTTGCATTTGAAGTTTAAGAGGCAAAAATGATTAATTATATGTCCTAAGACCACCAATGGAGATGAATTACGGCTGCACTCGTCAAAGAAGAGGAAGTACATGCAATTAATCAGCGACAAAAAATAACCTATAACGTTGGGTTACCTTGTCATGAGTGTAGGATTGAAGTTTCATCCCTTGAAATGTGAATGAGCGACATGTTCACTCGATGACGTAGCCATTGAAAGGGGAGTTTAATTTTAATGCTACAGCCTAAAAACATCATCGAAACCTTTCTTGTGGAGAATCCTTCATAAAGGACAAGGTATGCAATCAAGAACGCTCTACTCACCATCTCAATACTTTTTCTTACAAGAATAAAATTGAAACCATTAGCATTTGTTTTAAAACTATTTATTTATAAAAGTAAGGTAAATTAAAATTGTAATTGTTTTCATTGGATACAACTTATATATCTTTATAAACGGGTTTATTTTTAGAGCAATAAATTTACATCTTGGAGAAATTCTCTGACGTTTTATTTTTCGAAGCAGAAATGTTAAAGGGTTAGTATCTGCAAACTATCCAAAGTCAGTTTCTGTAGACTGGACTCGGCCTATTATTACCATATAATAATTGTGGTCACTTAAAAGTATCGCTGTTACATTTCTACTAAAGTTTGATCTAATCTAATATGTTGATTCATTGTGATTAACAATGACAATCCCTGTGACAAATAAAAGATCAAGGGTCATGACTTTCATTCAGATGATAATAACTTGAAGTTAAATACTATTTTCTATGATCGCTATAAATTGCAGTTTTTTTTTTCAATTACCGCAAATGTTCGAATAGTAGCTCAGGTTACAATTTACAGTTTCTTTCTTGTATCCGTCTACAATTTGATACCAGGCTACAATAAAAGACCAGGGTACAAATTAAATTAAATTAAAATTAATTGAGACCGCACAATTATTGCGCGGAGTTTTTCCAATTAATTCATGAACATGTAATTGCACAAAAAATGCACATAAAACAAGTGGGGTCACTAGACAAACTGATACTCTGAGGAACAGTCTGCCACCTCTTTCTGAGACCATGCCAATATTTTCAAATTCCTCCTTCTTATCTAGCTACAATTTATGTACAAGCTAGTATTTAGGCTTCGGCATTTAACATGTCACATTTGGTAACTTTTAAAAAAAAACGTTTCGATCAGTTTTCCATTACAACAAAAATATTAAACAACTTCACACTCAACTATTTTTAGTAAATTTCATTGCATTCAGCTAATGAAAACTATTAAAATTTGATTAAACTTGAATGATATGCTATAAAAGTATACGAAATTTTTAACTCAAACTGTCAGAAAGATTCCATGCACATCGAGCCTGTCGGTTGCCATGGCTGCCGTAAGGGAGATGGGTAAGTGTGCAGGCAAATGCCCCTCTCTGAAAACTAATAGGTACACCTAAAAAGTCCATTAACCATTCCCCCTCCCTACTCCTCGGAAGTATGAAAATGTAATAGACCTGGTAACTTCAACACTTCATCCTTAATATCTGCTGTCAACAATCTTTCGCAGCTTGCTGCAGACAACTATAATCCTGAAGCATTTGGCTTAGCCGCTTATTTTTGTCCTGTGATACCCCATCATAGATATCATGTGTTTGTCATGGACTCTACAAACGTAGACCACAACAACGTGTGAATTTCTCCCTGCAGGTACGTAACGGCGATGCAATTACAGTTTTAGAACGCAATTACAATTTCAAGAATACTGAATTCCCAGTTCAAGTCCGTAATGTGCCTGATTGAGGTTTCCTCCACTAATACCCGCTCATCCCTCGGTGGGAAAGGAGACATATATAATCTTGAAAATTCCGCATCAGTAGGATGGGATATTAAACCGTGGCTCCGTGTGCAGGAGACTCATACCCTGAGCAGATTAAAAAACATGATGAATGCACTTGACTGGAGGTGAGAAATGCCCTGTGCATTTTAAAAGACATGCTGGATATCCTTGAAAGGAGAGTTCCGTTTCCATCTAACAGCTATCCAGTGGTCTTCTTCCTTTATTCAGCTACAAGCCTTTTTGGAGCCTTTGTGGCCTGGTCATTTGGTCCCTTGTGTGCACAAAAGTGACGATCTGAGGAAACAAACGAAATGTAACAGAAAGTATAGATGAGAAAGAAATGCTTTTAGATTGATTGGTAAACTGACCTTAAAATTCCGTTACTTTTATTGATAGAATATTTCACACGTCACCAAACGCATCAAACTTTCTAAATGAGCTCCAAAGAAATGAGTAATTCTTTCAATATTGCTTAAGTAGGTTTATGTGACTGTTAAGTGTACTTCTTGTCAGCTTCATCTATCCAAGCAACAACACTTGTGATAATGACCTTTCCTCCAAATAGGGCTGTAAGTGACTGATGTTGAACCGTTAGTTACGCTACGGTTGGCGAATGATGTTCGTGATCACAAGTGCATGACGGGCGATGCTCATGCCTCGCTACTCATGAACATCGTGGTCTATTTAATCTGCAACTTTTCCGAGGAACTATACCCTAATAACATAGATAGAGCCACTTATGGTCTTTCAACTGAGATTCATCTGAAGGATAGTGCACAGGCAATTTTGAGCCCGGGGCAAGCGAGGAGAGATGTTCGCGACCTATAGCGAATGCTATTTTGCAACCTATCAAAAAAATGGCACAAAAATGCCCGGGACATAAGCTCCACTCCCCCCTGCCTGCACACGGATATTTTCATCTGGGAACGAAATTAAAGAGATTCTAATTGAGATAACTTTTACCCTATAGAGAGGCAATGTTGAATCCAGGGCGGAGGGGGTGGCACCGGAGAATATGCTCCCACTTGTGAAAAACTGATAAGGATACAAATGTTTGGTAAATATCATTTATTCATTCATATACAATGCACAACTACTTAATATGACTGTGATGCCTTTTATCACGCATGTCAGATTTTCTGGAATCCGCCAGTTTAGTGAGATTTACATTCACCACACTGCAAACTCAAAATGAGAACACAAACTCAAAATGCAGACTCAAAATTGGAAGAAAATCTCTTCTATGTTTATTTGGATAATTTCGAAAATACCATTCACAGGACTAGTCAAGGATGTACTTAAGGGCTGATACTATTAAAATATTTTTTATCTAGCTACAATTTGAAATATTATCTGATACTATTTTGGCTTCAAAAATCGTCTCACGATGATATATTTTACTGGAACACGACTGAAAAGTAAAGATGGGTCATTTTGGTGAGTTCCATTTTCTCCTTTTTCTTAACAATTTATTTGCACTATTTTTTTCTACTCTCCTTTAGCAAAAGTATAACATCTGCAAATTAAACGAGAGATGAAATCATGAATCAGGAAGATGTAGATTTTTTAACACCCACATGTGTGAAAAACTGTCTTCTTCTTGAGATATTTATTAATTCATCTATCAAGATAGGAGTAGAGTACTTGTTTTTCTCACTGAAGTTGGGGCTTAGGTTTGAGCATTAGCAGAAGCAGAGAAGTGGAGAAATAACGCCACAATACGACTGGAGATAGTGGAATACTTTTTGTCCAAAAGGGTCTGCAAATATCGCACATAAATAGATCTACCCATCACTTTGGCGGCATTCTTTTCTATTCTCTTTTCCTCCTGTTCTGTCACACTAGACAAGTACCAGAGAGAATTATTATAATTATTAGGACAAATGGTATTAATTTGAAATTATTGGAAAACAATTAAAAAATTGGCAGAGAATCCTCTAAAGTTGTTAAAAAATTTGGATTTCGCTAAGCAACCTGGTGACAAAAAATCATTGGTTTCGTTTGGAAATAAAGACATTGAAAGTAACATCAATAATTTTGCCTTTTGTTTCCAAGAAATTAAAGATTTAAATTTTTAACTCAATAGATAGATTTAAAATTTAAAATACGTACATATATATGTCATATATTTAAAATACATGATATAAAAGAAGATCGATCAATTTGTGAACATATTAAAAGTTGTGGAGTTGACGTTCACCTTTCCTTCCGGTATAACTTCACTCGAAAGTGGATTTTCACAAATGAATTTTCAAAAGAACTTTAAAAGGAAACGTTTGACATAATAATGAAAATAAATTTGAATGACGTATAATCGGAAAAATTTGACACAATTCCAGCTGTGGATCACTGGTTTGATGCTACAGTAGGAACTATTCACAGGATATGATCCTGTCATATTGATGGACTAATTAATAAAATCGCAGGATATGATCCTGTCATATCACAGTCATATTGATGGACTAATTAATAAATATTTTATGATGTTAAGGAGGATTATTAAGAATTTCTAGTCAAATAGTGAAAACATAAATAATTTTGTGCTTTTTTCTGTAGATATTATTTGTATGCAATTCAATTTGAATTGTCATTTAAGTGATTGAGTAGTAAAGACTTTTGAGTAGATTTGTTTGCAATAGAACTGCAAGAAAGTATGATATTATGACATAGGGAAATTTATTGGTTTCATGTAAAAAAAGGGAATTTTTGGAGGATGATTTAAATTATGCGCTGCCGGTCCTCGAAAAAGGGTAAGTTTTTCAAATATTTCAAGCCTTGCATTATCGAAGCATGTGTGTATCTCTGAATTAAAAAACATAAAATATTCATGCCAATTTTCAAATACGTTCTAGGATTTCTAAAAAGGATATATTCATAACCAGTATATACGAAGAATCGAATTCATGTCCATATTATCTAACGATTCTATTATGGCTACGTACTTTTTAACTTTTAATTCAGTATGGGATAGCACGGAAAGATATATAATATAGGGTTTATCAAAATAATGGAAACACGTACGTTTGTGGAGAATATTTTATTAATAGGTTGTAGACCCACTTCGGGAGTTCAGAATAAACGCAATTCGGTGTGGAATAGACTTATACAAGTCATGCACATACGGTGATGGAATATTGGGCAGTTGGGCCATTCTTCCTATAAAATATGGCCCAACTGTGCCAATGATGCTGGAGGTGGAAAGTGTGATCTGACCTTGCAGCTCCAGATATTCCCACAAATGTTCAATAATATTGAGGTCTGGAGATTGAGGTGGCCAGGGTAGCTGCTGTACCTCATCCTCGTTCTCTGCAAACCGCAACTTGACACGCTTTGACCAATGCACAAGTGCATTATCCGCTTGAAACCACGGACGATCATTAGGGAACAATGCTCGCAACATTGGATGCAGGTGGTCCAGGAGAATGGATTCGTACATTGAGGATGTGTAAAGACCTGCAGAATAACTAATGGCCCTAAAGAATGCCATGACATGGCACCCCCACGGTATCAGGGATCCACCTTCGTACTTCACAGTCGGAATTAATAGACGGGGCGGTACGCTTCTGAAGGTTTTCGCCAGACGTACACTCTACCAGTGGTGGGAAACAATGTGTAGCACGATTCATCAGACCAAATGACACGTTGCCAGTCTTTAGCAACCCAGTTTTTATGTGCTTTTCACCACTTTACACGTTTAGTTACATTGATGCTAGTAATCAGAGGTTTATGGATTGTAACACGGCCATAAATACCGGTACAATGAAATTCCCAACGAACTGTTATGACAGAAACGGGATCATTCCGACTGGTGTTCAACTCTACTGCTATTTGCGGTGCCGTGGTCTTGTGCTTCCATTGTACAATCCGTGCCAACATTCGCCTATCCCTACCTGACAATTTCGTATGGTGTCCACAATTTATACGTTTGGGGGCAACGCCCTGTCCTTTTTGATAAGTAGTTATAAACTTCGATACAGTTTCCCGTGTTACACCTATTATTTCCGCCGTTCTGGTTACTGAAGCTTCTGCAAGATGCGCAGCAATGATCATGCCTTTTGGAGGTCACTGAGATCTGACATTGTCGACAATTACACAACAACAGCTGTTTCACCTGCGCTTGTGGCACTGCTATGCGATAGCCGACATCGTACTTTTCCCCTCTATATACCTCACCAACACGGGTGACGTAGTCTCTGTGATATACATACGGCGCATTGCGTGTACTCAGTCGCCATCGGTTTTTCTGTTATTTTGATAAACCCCTGTATATGCATACATTTAGGGTATAAAATAGATATAAAAATATAAATTATAGATATGAAAAGAAGATCGCCCAACTTGCGAACATATTAAATGTTCTGGAGTTGATGTTCGCATTATCTTCCGGTACAACTACAATCATGGTACCAGGGGACCAAGTATTTGGGTATTTAAGAGAGGGGAGTTCAAACTGTTATATTAAAGAAAAAAACGCAAGCATATAATGGTAAAAAATGCCGTATGAAATTTTATATTCTGTTGTTCCAGATAAATACTTGCTTTTCTAATGCAATATGGGTGCAGAGGGAATTCAAAGAAAAAAATTTTCTTAGGAGTTTAGGGGGCACAAAATCTATTATAATTTATTTCAGAAACATGTGTGCGACACTGGTGTGGCGACGAGCACGATGGAAGTATGGGCACACATGGACAGAGGAGCACAGAGAATTATCGTTTTTATGTAGATAACGTTTTGCCGCGTTGCGAAAAAATTGTACAAAACTTTTGTTTTTGATTGGCAGTCTATTTTAAACTTTTAGTTAAAGTTTTCCCAAACGACTTTTACTTCCTAGAAGAGGTCAGTTTAAAGCCCAAAACAAAAGCCGAAAGCTAGAAATGTAATAAAAAATTACTAATGGCTCAACTAGCACTATCTGAAGTTTGTCCACAATCTTCACCTAAATCAGCAATGTGCGCAAGAACAGCCAATACTTAAAGTATAAAAATACAATATTTCTTAAAGAGCAATAAGTAATTCATTAAATCGCGAATGTGTTTCCAGTCGAGAATATATTTTACCAACTAACTAAACCAGTGTTATGAAATTGATACATCACAATTATGAAAAGGAGAAAGACGAAATAAGAGTATAAGAAAAAAGGAAAACATCGATGAGCAGAGACGACGACGAGATATCGAATATCAATACAGATGGAGAAAATCCTGGATGTTTCAATCTTCGTCTTGTACAGATTTGTCGATCACGTAATTCCAATGATATACGACAAGTGACACTTGTTAAATGTTAAGGTTCTAAAATTCTTTAAATATTGCACAAAAAGGCTCAAAAAAATTTGACGTTTTTCTATTTATTTCCTATGATATTTAATTTATTTCAAAGTTAAGAAGCTTTGAATATAGTTTTACATTCACACAACATGGAAGTGTATCAGTACTTTGATAAATTAGGAAAATTTATTTATCCCGAGAGCAAAAATCTCGAGGAAAAAATATATTGAATAATTTGATTTTTAAATGCCTACCTAATATCGTAAAATCATATGATGTGTATAATATTAATTTATTACATTTTTACATTATGTAGTAACAAGCTGTATTACTTATCATTCAAATTTTCGCATCGATTTCGATTACATTTTTCGAATGTTCATAGTTATAAGAGTAAAAAAACCTTATAATGTCTTTTATAAGAAATGAAAGCGCTACCGCAAGCGTGCTCAATATATATTGAGACAGATATATATATATTGAGCTGCTTTGACTATTTTTATTACTGATTTGACAGATATATATATTGAGCCGCAAACGTGCTCAATATAGCTTCTTGTGCCTAAGGGCGTGTAAGATGTAAATGGTGGTGCTCTGGTAGCCGATGTAAATGCCCTGGTGCTCCTACTGATGATGGTGCTCCCATCTTTTTCTCGTTCGTATACATCTCTTTAGATCAGTAAGCATTTTGTTTCACCGTCACCATTCATGTAACAAACGAATGACTTCTATGGCCATGACCTTAGCCTCCTAGCATCCAGCTTAAGTCGCATCATCTGTGCATTTCGTCATTCAAACATTTCACCTTCATAACTGCGTTTTTTTTTTCTTTATACCTACGATCACGAATTCTGCGAAATGTGGTAATCAATCACCATGACATAAAAAATGCTGTAAAAATATCAGGACATAAAAGTACTTTTACGACAAACAAAATAGTTAAAGAGAAAAGTGGGAAATCCCCAAGTTACAGGAAGAAATGCTAAGCATATGCTACTTACAAGCAACGTAAGAGTAATAATTTGCGCACCTCTTTGCATCACTGCAGACAGATGCATAGACTGAAATTCTCTGTGATGTTGGAGATACGTCATCATGTATTTCTATTAAAACTAACTGAGACCGCTCATTAAACGTTTTAATTCGAACTAATGGATGTTACGGAAAATGCAAATAGTAGTATTTTATTAGTAGTTATGCAACACGAAAAGTATTTGTCTGTTATTTCATCAATTTAAAACTTTGCTTTTCTCACACACCCTCTGAGAAAAGGGGGCAGGTTTTTTGCTCTCACTGGAATATCTCTTCACACTATACCACGGAAATTTCAAACTTCTACCACAAATAAATCATTGGCAATATTCGTTAAAAGTTTCACCTTATCCATATATAGTGATCCTTTAGTGCATATTACATCAAAACCATTTAAGGTTTGAAAAATGCGAGTGATATTTCATTAATACCGCAATAAAATACCCCCTCAAGCAGCTGCTTTCCACAGAGGTCTGACAATAGCCCGCCAGTTTATACGACGTAGAAGAGGTTTGTGAGGAAGGCGGGACCTCAGCAGAAAAACAACACAAACATTCAGGACTTAACCGGGGCTCGAACCCAGGTCTCTTTTTGATCAGTAGGCCAAGATAAAAGTTTTAATATTATTGTTTAATACCCAAATTATTACTTGAACGTTGCTTAGATAAAAGTTTTAATATCCTTGTAGCAAAATAATTACTTTGGACTTTGATTAAAAGTTTTAATATTTTGCTATGATATGAAATTTATTAACTTTTGGATAAAACTTTTAATATTCTTCTTTGATAACAGAATTAATACTTTAGACTTTGCTTAGAAAGTTTTGATTCTGCTGTATCCAGTGAAGTGTATGATAACTTAACAAAACACATCATTTTTTATCTCATTCACACACAGCTCATTTCTACCTAATTCATTTAAACTAATTCACAAATTAGTTCAAAACCTCATCTTTAAAAAAAAAAATTAGTTTTTCACATGCTAAAAAGCACCCCCGTTTCTTCTAATTTTCACACATATTTTCACAAAAAAAAAAACCACAAGAAACATACTTTTTTCCTCACCCCCATGGATTTTCATAGAATTCTCGAGCCCCTTTTACTGTGCCAGAACTCTCATTTATGCTACTACTGCTATATCTTTAAAAATTTCGCTTTCCCGTTAGATATTATTTAATTCCACATTAGATTATGATAACGGTTAAAAATTAATGGTTTGTCTCTTTTCCATTGTCGGTATTTCTTCGCGTGCCAACAAAAGTTCTTGGCATGCGAAATGTGGTACACGTGCCATTTACTTATTTGACATCCATGGTCAACCTTTTATGCTTCACGTACCCCCTGGAAATGTGCATGTAACTGGCGTACACTTTGTATAGATAGAAAAAACCATAGTGATAGTATAACAATGGTTATTTTTGTTTCGTTAATAGATCTAGCGACTTTTGAGTTCTCACGGCGTACCCCAAAATATTTTACCGCGTACCCCAAAATATTTTACCGCGTACCCCAAAATATTTTACCGCGTACCCCACGTTGAGAACCCCTAGTCTAGAAAGAGAAAGAAAAACAGTGTTTTCTTTTTTTTAGGAACCAGCTAAAAATGAATGTGAAAATAATAATGTAACAGAAGAGAACAATTATTTTTTTCAGAATGTACATAAAGCTTGGAAGAAAAATTCCAGAATTAAATGTTGACACCTGACTCTACGGTGAAATGACATCACTTTACCGCGTCATCACGACTGAATACAGGAAGTATAGATACACAAGGGGAGACACACATATAGATACACAAATAGGAGGCAATGTAAGAATACTCTGTTATGCATTTGTGAGGTAGTGCTGTTCCAATTAATGTTTTTGTGTGTATATGAGTTAAAATGCATTAGTCAGTTTCGTTAGGTAAAATTGTTGCTCCAATAGCTGCTGCAGACATCTCTTAAACAGTGAAGTATTGTATTGTAGTATAGGGTCAGAAACAGTAATTCCACTTGCCAATTTCATTCAAAACTAGTACCCATAAATCCTGACCTTTAAAAAGAAAAATTTAAAAGCATGCTAACGAGTATCAAACAATTTTAGCAGACAGTTATGAGTCTGGAGATAATTCTACGAGACCGATGGAGTTCTCAAGACACCAACACGCAATGAGCGTTTCATTTAAGAGAATGGCAGCCTCAAAATTAGGGTTAGTCGCACTGTCGCCTGTAAGTGAATATCCCAGACGGATTAAAGAAGAATTGATGCCAAGCAATGAAAAAGTCAACGGACTTGGGTCAAATGGCGAGAGCAAATCAGCAGCAGAAACAAATCTTGCTTACGAGGAGAAAGAGTGCAGCAAACTGAGGCAAAGAAAATATCTTCCAGGTCAACTTGCATGTGTCAAAGTGGTTGGGCCATGTTTGAATATCCTGTATGTAGCTACTAATTACGTTTGTTATGCTGATAGATGGTTCTATGTATTTGAAGTTTTTGCTATTGTTATTCCGACTCGTCTTGAGAAATAGTCAACCCAATCGTTCAACAACATAAATAAGACCACATAAAATAATACTACCCCCCCCCCCCGCAAAAAAAAAAGGAATTATTAACTTGAAGTTAGTTGAAAAGGATACAGACAAAAATATTAGTTGGCGGTGTACAGGAAATCCCATTTATGTACACTGTGGATCAAAGTATTATCCCATAGTTAGGTACAATAAATAGCATAAAACATAATAAATGATCATAAAAGAGAACCAAAGAATATAAGAAACCCATTACTGTACTGGCCAGAAATGTACAGGAGTATAAATTTTGTTTTATACTATGGGTGAATAAAACTCCATACAACATTTGGATTGAGAACAAATACAATTATGAAGTCCTAATATTTTGGCTTTTACAGTTTCGAAAGAGGCTCATTAACTAATTTCGCCCTTTTTCATCGAAGATAACGTTTGATTTGCTGTTTATCGCCCATAAGACTTATAATTGAGGTTGATGACACGAAGTATCCGGGACAGCCAAGCAAACAGCCAAAAGAAACCACAAGTAGATTAAATCGACAGATTTCCTTATGATAGGTTTCCTGGTTTGCTGACGTAAGAAGGTAAACGCACTTACCGAAGACAGGTGACTTGTAGAGACGCCGTTATTAGCAACGGTAGCTTACTGTGCCAGGGACTGCATAAAGACAAACCAGGGTCACCGAACAGTAGATTTGCTACTTTAAGAATATTTGTAAAATATAGTTGACAAATTTTTCCTCTTTTAATTTATAGCATGTCATAAAAACAAAGTGAAAACACGAAGATAATTTAAAAAAAAATTAAAATTAGCATATAACTGTTCCCTTGAATGAAAGTAACTGAATATTACGAAGTATTCGATTATATTAGGGACACAGTTTACAAAAGTTTCATGTTAATGTATAAATTCACACAAAGGAAAAAGTCACTAATGAATTTAATTTTCTAAGTTTCTTTGGCATATTATAATTATCTTGGGAATAGTAAACTACATAAATACTCTTTATTAACACATTGATTACTTTCCCTTGCAAGACTCAAGCCCAAACTGCAAGCTATCTTCAAAATAATACATGCATTATAGGTCATATTAGTAATTACAGTTAGTCCTCGATTATGTTCCTAAAAGGAACGTAACCCTTCCGTACAAGGAATCCTATTTCATATTTGAATCCTTTCATGCAATGATAGATCAGCTCTTAGAGAGAAATTTTCAGATCCAAAACTTCTTAGAAACATAAGTTTTGATCTTTCTGAGGCCATCGGTGTTCCCTTTGCGACCGGGGACAGGGTGGAGGTGTAGCGGAGATAAATCTCGACGATGGCCCAAGTGAGACTCGAGTCTTCGAACTACAAATTTCGAGACTAGCCCATTATCGACGGAGCCAACCTGGGACCCTAATGTTTCTAGGGCTGGGGGCGGGGGTTTTGCTAAATTGAAGTTCGTTGTTTAGCTATACAGCATGTTCTATTATTGAAATATTGTCTTTAATGAGGTTATTTAATTTTGGTAAAAAATTAAAAAAAGTTGAAACACATATTCAGTGATGCAAAAAAGTTACAAAATAACCGATGAAATAGTAATTTTATATCTGCCACTTGGAGTTTTTAAAGAAATGTATTTGAAAGCATGAATAATCTCTTCCCTTACGGAAAGAGTTATCCAAAATTTAAGACTCACTCATGAATATTTAGCAACGAATTTCGAAACTCTTGATCTGCACGATCAATTAAAACAGGTTAATAACTTCAATATTATCCTCTAGTGGTGGAAAAAGTGCTGATATTAAAGTTCGATTGTTTTAATTCTTAGTGGCACTCGTTTAAAGTAATTTCCAAATATCCGATTTTTGATAACCGGTAAGTAAAAATGATTTTGAAAACAAAAGGTGCTTAAATTACTGTGAATCCAATAAAAATATTTTATTTATTCAATTGGATCGTCGCGATACCAGCGCCACTCAAAAGACAACAGATTTGAGGGCCCCTTAACATGTTCCCAGAAGATTGTCATATCGGTCCAAATAGTTTTACTGCGGTCCTCGGGACACCTGTATTGCGTCCGAAAATGAGAGCATTATCTACAATAGAATCGTAGATCAAATTTCAGAAGTCATTGTTTGTTTCCTTTCTTACATTTTGGTAATTTTTCCTCTAATGAGACTGGTTGTGATTCCTCGTAAATACTCATATTCTTGGCATCCAGTATCAAATTTCTCCCGTAGGATTCTCCTGGTACCTCGTATTAAGTTGAGAATTCTAGTTTCCAGCTATAATAAAGCTAGATAGAGTTTTAGATAGTATTGTATTTAATTTCTTGTGCTGCCGAACGAGAAATTCGTTTCCAACAAATCGCATTTTATCGGGCGATGGGCTCGCAAAATAATATGCAACCTTTCTGTTTTACGAGGGACGTTTAAAAAGTTCTTGACATGTATCTGTAGGACAAAAATATTGTACCCTTAAAAAATGCTTCCCAGCAAGTCCCTTTTTAATTTTTGAAAAAAACCGAAAATCGTATAATGGTGAATATGCAGTGTGGGGTAGCTGTTTAATTTATTCCTGCCCGAGATAGGCCGTAACTTGCCGGGTTTTGTGAGCACTGGTATTGTCATGGAGAACCCTTGACACACCTGCTTGTTGGATGCTGTTTCTTCATCTCCTTAACCATTTTGGGTAAAATAATGTTGCTGTAGTATTGGCCATTTACAGTCATTTTTCCAGGTAAAGTGTCTAGGCTATGACTCCATGGGAATTGGAAAAAAATTGTGAGCATTTTCTTCCTTGAGCGAAAATCTTGGAGGATTTGGGGACACGGTAATCCTCCGCAATTCAAACATAATTGTCGATCGTTCTGGGGGTTTGCATAATACTAAAATCATGTCTAATCATCTGTGATAATGTCTGTTAACCATTTGGGGCCACTTGGTTCAAACATTGCTAGCATCACCTTGCACGAGTCGACTTTAGCACTTTTTGCTGTTATGTCAGTTTGTGGAGTACCTATTTGGCACAGATCTTTAGGAATTTTAAATACTGCTGAATAATTGTTTCCACACTACCAGTCGATACAGACATCTAAACTTATTATCTGAACGGTGATGTGTGGATTCTCCTTAATGAGTTCACTAACAACAGCGATTGTTCTCTCGTTCACGTGGCCTCTTTCGGTCTTCCTGTTTGAGGGAGCTCTTCGAAGTTTTGCCGTCCTTCTCTGAATTTGCGCATTCATCCCGTAACAGTGCCATATGAACAGGCATGAACCCCATCCTATATTCTTGTGATAAATCGGCATGATATTTTTTTCGCGTTGTCCCCAAGCTGCATCCTTTTGAAAATGCAAAATCTTTCCCGTCTGTAGTAGGATCCATAGCAACAAGGCACAGCTTTCGCAGACTGAACTTTACGCGCCGCCAGCGAAGAAAGAAATGATGAAACGGCCTTTGCTTTCAACACGTAATGATAAGTTTAGACCCGCTTTCAAACAAGTCGTAGCTCGTGAACTTCGGAGGAAGGAGAGCAAATCTATAGATACGCGTCAAGAATGCGAAGAGTTTCTTAGCATCGTTAAAAATATACATAAAAATAAAAAAAGATATTCAAAAATTTCGTTTGGGATACCGGTTACGGATATGACACCAATTATCCGTGGATACCGGTTGCGGCTATGTTCATTTTAGAGACCCTAGTTTGAAGCCAATCGCCAGGTCAAAAGAATTCCAAGGGTTCAACGCTGAGCGAGAGCAGGGACGTAGCGAAGGGACTTTGGTAGAGCTGGGGAGAGATAAAAAAAAATTCCAACTAGGAGATCAAATTTTGCGAACTGAGAAAATGAGTACATAAAAAATTAAATTTTGTCTCTGTCAAGATTCTGTGCCGGGATTTCGTTCTGTGGGAGTGCCACTGAAATTTAAAAATTTGGCAATTAGTTATAATTGCTAAATCGTCATAATTTTACAGAAAATTATAAATTTTTACATCTCATCTAAATTTTACCAGTCATAATTTTACAGAATTTTTTTAATTTTTGCATCTCACCTAAATATTGCTAAATCTCTTTGAATTTGCAAGTGTTCCTTGTCTACTGGACTTTTCCTGTGATAATTTATTACTGAATATTTCAGAGTTGTCTTAATTTTCCGAACTCCCCAAGATTTCCCCAAATTGCCTCAATTTTGCCAACTCTACTTTATTTTAGAAAACCAATCCCAATTTTCACAATTCACCTCTATTTTACCAAGAAGCTTCGAATTTTGCCAACATGACATAATTTACAGAACAAAATCTCAATTTTTACATCTTACCTCAATTTTACCAAGTCACTTCCAATTTTGCCAACTGATAAACTGTACTTAAATTTAATTCTGTCTCTGTCAAGAACGTTTCCAAGATTTCGTTTACTGGGAAGGGCTCCACAAAAATTAAAAAAATAAGCAATTCGTCATAATTGCTAAATTGTCATAATTTTATAGAAATTTTCAATTTTTACATCTCACCTAAATTTTTGCCAAATCTATTCGAATTTGGCCATCTCACAAAGATTTTTCAAAGTTTTCCAGATTTTGCAAACTCTTCAAGTTTTTTCCGAGTTGTCTTCGTTTTGCAAACTCTCCAAAATTTTCCCAAGTTCCCTCGTTTTTGTCAACTCTCCTTAATTTTAGAAAACCAATCCCAATTTTCACAACTCACCTGTATTTTACCAAATGGCTTTGAATTTTGCCAACTCGACATAGTTTTACAAAAACAATCTCAATTTTTACATCTCACCTAAATTTTACCAAGTCACTTTCAACTTTGCCAACTCCTCAAGCTTTTGCCAAATTGGCTCGATTTTGCCCAACTCTCCTTAATTTCACAAAAACAATTCTAATTTTCACAATTGTTTACCAAGTGGCTTCGAATTTTGCCAACTGCCCTAGCTTTCCCAAGTTGCTTAAATTTTGCCAACTCACCATTTTACAGAAAAAGCTCAATTTTCAGACCTTACCACAATTTTACCAAGTCATTTCGAATTTTGTCAACTGTCCTAGATTTTGCCAAGTTGCCACGATTTTGCGAACTCCCCTTTGTTTTATAACCCCCCTATCCGTAGCTAACCCGCTCGGCGAGGGTATCCACTAGACAATATTTGGAAACTGAAGATCTCGGTCAAGTCCGTTAATGAATTTTTTTACGTCTACACAGAATAACTACTGAACATGGGAGCAATCTTTAACTTCTATCCAACTAACGGCAACTTCACATGGACCCAACTGAGACAGGTAGGGGGACCCATACTTGAACATCAGGTTATGAGTCTGGCGCACTGCCAAATGAACCACCTCTGCCCCACCGATATTAAGGACGTTCGCGTAGCTATTAATTAAAGGGGCCTGGGTTTGAGCCCCGGATAAGATATGGGTGTTTGTTTTCCATGTTGTCTTACTGCTGTGGTCTGCCTTGTAATAATTTTTTTCTTTGTCACTAAAATACCTATCTTTAGAAGCTTTCATTTGATATGTCTCATAAACATCGACCAAATTCTCCCCGGTCTTTTTTTTTATTTGGGGGGAAGGGGGGGATCGTGTTTGAGATACCCCATGATATTAGAGGCGTCACAAACTTTAATTTGAGATACAATTTATTAAGCGAAATTTCCTCTTTTGGGGGAAGGGGAACTTACAGAAAAATTTGCCAACTCAAGGCATAATTCGAAGTAATCTACGACGGTCCTCATATGAGCTTTCATTTCCCACCTAACTCCATAACCTGTAAGCCCTAGAGTTCGGAAGATATAGTAAAAGAACGATTTATTAATATTCTATTTTTAGGGGGGGAAGAAAGCAAGGGCTATATTTTTATTGCCCATAACATTCCCCATGTCACAAGCTTTCATTTGATATACAACTTGTTACGTTCTGCCCTCGATTTTGAATGATAGAGTAGAACAATTCTTTGCATATTTTCCCTTTTTTGGGGAGGAAGATGGGGTTGTTGGGTTGTTTTACCTCTGAGCGGCACTTTTTTGCACACCATGGGCTAAATGGCCAGATCACATGGACCCCGAAGGCTCAGAGAAGGTTGGGGGAGGGGACCCACTTTAACAGCTGTTGGGAGACAGATGGTAGCCTCCCGTCAAGGCCATCCAGCGTGTTCTTTAACGTGCACAGGGTATGGCTCTCCCGCACACGGGGCCACGGCTTAACGTCCCATCCGACGGACGGCGGCCTTTCCAAGCCCATCGGTGTCCCCTACTGACCGTGGGCAAGGCGGGGAATTTTGCGGAGATAAATCTCAACGCTGACCCAGCTGGGACTCGAACCTGGGAACTACAGATTACGAGCCTGGCGCGCTACCGACTGAGCCACCCCCGCCCCATTGGGGAGGAAGAAGGCATGGAGTGGAAATTTTACAACCTGCGACACTTCCCATGTCTCAAGCTTTCATTTGATGCATAGCCCGTTACTTTCGGTCCTCGCGTTCCGAAAATATAGCGAAAATCGTTTTCATATTTCTCCTTTTTCTAGGGAGGAAAAAAAGCATTGGGGGGGGGGGTAAATTTTTTATAGCTTATTACACTCCGCGCTTCACAAGCTTCCATTTAACACATAAATCATTAAGTTTGTCCTTCGTGTTCGAAGGATATGGTGGAACAATTGTTTTGACAAATCCACAAACTGACAAACCGATAAATGCAATAGGAAGATTGGTAAGAATAGTATTTTTTTTTTCTGCCACTATAATTTCCGATTAAATATACCGGTAGGGCATTTTCTCCCTCCACCCCTCAGACTAAAAGTGCCTTAGCTTATTCCATTTCATTACAAATCGTTTCTGGTCCGCGTCCACATTTGAGTTGTGCAGCCCGCCTAAAAGGATAAAAAGAACTTGAAATAGTTAAAATACTTTAAAACCTACTACATCGATTAACTTTATTCATTTCATATTCACCTCATGTCATGTTAAACCTAAATAAACTTTGATTTGTATCTGTTCTTAAGACTGCATAAAATCTTATATATCTCAATATTATCGAAATTTATGCCATATGCTAATGACAGACTAGACACCATATTCATATTTATCCCATGATCCCAATATTAGGAAATTAACATTGGCCCTTATTTGATCTCGAAGAAATATCCAAATAATGTCACATGCAGTTTTGATCACATCTCGATTTAGCAAAAAGTAGAAAATACCTCAGTTGAAGCATTACACGTTCCTAATTACAGCTGTTTCGACCTCAACTGCCATATACACTATCCTCCATGTTTGTGAACACTAATTATCTTAAGTAAAAGGAAATCAACATTCAAAGTTCTCTAACTTTGGAAGCACACTATTCGTTTAATATTAACCCACGACAAAAGTTGGCGTTTAACATATGCCCCTTGATAACTCTCTCCCTCTTTCGTTCACAGCTTTCCACCGTTAACGTACTACTCACAACTGTTGTCTATAACGCATTACTATATTCACAAGAAAGGCAACGGAAGAGCCCTTAGAAATTTCGTACTTTTCGAGGGATCATTTCAGACCCACAGCAGCTAGGAACCCGATCTGTGACCCCAAGAGATTTGGGACCGATCGCTGAAGTACTCGCGGAACCACAGGGAAATCGAGAATTTCAGCCACGGATTACATCACACGTGCAGTCCGGCGATGACCTACTATATAATATGATGATTGTAGCTGAAACGTTTAATATAATTACATGATTACAGTGAAAAAATTTAGAAACATCATATTTATAGACCACTGAACATAAAGTAACAAATGAAATAATATTGAAACGCAAAATAAGAAAACATGGGTGAGGAGCTTTTATACTTAGAAGTTCATTTTTGTCTTTTATGGGCTGAGGTATCTTCTTTCTGTAAGAACCAGCAGTAGTCACTGATCATTGCCGGGCCTTGGTATCTCTCCTCCATGATTCGGATATCCTGGTTAAATCTTTCCCCTTGCTCATCCATCACTGATAGCTCCCAAGTTCTTCGGAAAGAAGTCGTGATGCGAGTGCAAGAAATGGATCTTCAAAGACATTCGGCAACCAAGATTTTCATAGTTTTTGAGAATATATTGAATGAGCTGATAGTAGTTTTCCTCTTTGTGACTCCCCAGAAACCTTGGACCACAGACGTGAAGGATTTCCATGCAGCGCGCTCCTTCACATTCAGTTTTTCTTCGGAGAGAGTATCATTCAGTAGCTTCCTGATCTGAGGACCAACAAAGAACCCTTCTTTGAGTTTGGCATCACTTAGTTTTGCAAGTTTTCCTTCAAGTGCAAAAATCCTTTACCAGATATTGTCCTCAGCTTTACAAAAATTTTCATAAGCCCAAGTTTGATGTGTAGTGGTTGGAGCAGAACATCAGAGGGGTCAATTGGAGGCTTATATCTCACACTACTCTTTCCAGGAATAAAAAACATTTCTTTTGTTTTGTAGTGTTCCTTTCTGTCTCTACTGTCCGACAAACACAGAGAACAAAATTTTGAGAAGCTTCTTTGAAGCCCGAACAAGAGATATGACCTTTAGGTCGCCACATATTGTCCACTTAACTGGTCATATTTTATAGCAGTGTGTATTTTGTCCATGTTTTCATAAGTTTCCTTCATTCCCACAGCGTGTGTCACTGGGGTGGATGGTTTTTGGTTTTCTTTATGCAAAAGAACAACTTCTAAGCTGAATTTTGACGAATCTATAAATAGACGCCATTCCTTAGGCTCGTGAGTTGTTCCAATTTCTTCCATGAGCCCTGAAATATTTGTGGACAAACACAAACCATCTTGCATCTCGTAATAAGCAGATAAAGCCAAATGGCCAGAAGATTGCACTCTTGAATCTTGAACCTAAAACCTCAGCTTGTTGTTTGGAAAGTCCTAGGTCTCGAACAAGATCATTTAATTCATTTTGCTGAATCAAATGAGGCTCGTCTAACTTTTTAGGAGTGTATATAGGATCAGGATCCGTATGTGCCTCAAAAATCTGATGAATGTTATTCCATCTCCTCTCAGTTGGTTGGAGGTGTTGATATAGGAAGATCTTCTCCATGAGGAACTGGCCGTATGGCTGAAGGCACATTTGGATATTGTATTTTGTTTTTGTTCTTTTTTAAAATCCCACACTTTAGTTAAACAAAAATAGCAATCATGAAAGTGACTAGTTGGCTCAAGTCAAACCATTGGAACTGCAAAGGACATGGATTTTATCTTACATTTCAACCATTCACTCAGGCCAACAAAGCACAAAATGCAGCTCACATTATTTACACAAAATATTTGCTACACGTGGAACTCATGTTTTGTCCTGATCTCCAACATGACATCCAAAACACAAGTTATAGACTTTTTCACAATCTTTGTCAAAGAACAACCCTGGGATTTTAAAATATAATTTGCACACACATAACAAACTTATCTGGCACGTTGACACATCCCTGACACTGCCTTTGTGCCATTTAAACGCCGAAATTCACTCTTCAACGCGCAGCACGTGTTCCTCTTACAATGAAAACAAGAATGGCGGTCTGAAGTAAAATTACTGTTAGATGTTTTCTCCCACTTGGCAATCAGTGTTGCCAGCCACAAAAAGTAAAATATTTAGTATCCTCCCAGTTGCCTGGATGTAGGAATATCTTAATAGGAGTCAAAATGACCAATAACATAAAAACGTGACGTGATAGTCATTTTTTATGGCCAGATATGAAATCAGCACCTGAAAAATAGTTAAAGGCAGCTACAATAGTTCATGTTATAAAAACCTTGTAAACCAGTGTTATTTAAGGTATGATTCACTAAGTATGGCTTAACATAGGCTTTACATTCCATACCAAAGTACGGCGCCTATCCCAAGCCCATCGGTGTCTCCTTTCTGATCGAGAGCAGGGTGGCTCACGAACCTAGGAACTGCAGATTACGAGCCTGGCAAGCTAGACTGAGCCACCCTTCGCCCCTTGAATGAAAAATAATACAGTGATAATTTACCATAATTTATGAACTCTTTTCTAAAACCTTAGCCCCATATTGAAACAACTCATGTTAAAAAGCCTATTTTCACTTTATATTAAAGTATTGCAATTACTTTATATATCAAATATATTCTCCTGCGATAAAATAGTTCCTAAAACCATTTTCATTCCATAACAGGTTTAAATATAATAGTGGGACAATATGGGGGATAAGGGGGGATTCACTTATAAGCGGAGTCTTAGGGACCCGATTACTGAGGGTCCCTATATCATTCTGTGAATTGCTTTCATAATTGTATATATACTCCGTTCCAGATAAAGAATGTAGCAGTAAATCTGAAGATCAAAGAAAGCAATCACCAATGGAAAGAGCGATACCATTGAGCCACCGAGGCAGCAACCTATGAAAATTCTTGCAAGCATAACTAGCAAATTCGGGTTGCAAATGGGTCGAAAAAATATTAATCTAATATTGCTTCTCAAATCGGGTTAAATTCTAGTTGAAATAAAAATAAACGAAATTTTGAGGTAATAGATATTAATTTTATTATTTGCATGCAATAACATATGCATTGCAAATGTTATTTCCGTCATTGTGCAGTTCACGGAAAAACATGGCACACTGAATAAACGTAACGTATGATACAATGGTTGGCGGTATTTTGCAGAATTGTACGGAAAATATTTTCTACTGCTGAGATTTGTTGTGATATATGAATGCAACATCTATTTTTTTAGGTTTATAGACTAGGATATGGTATGAAATGAATATTTGTATTGAAATTTTTCAAATTATCATGTCCCCCACACGATAGAAATTGACAATGGACTTGAATCCCGTGAATTTTAAGCTTTAATTTTACGAATGCTTCAAATTAAAAATGCTTTTAGTAATACACACTATCTACACTGGTTTCCATAAATTACGGAAAATCCCTATGTTAAGTAAATGGGAAGCTAATATCAAAGCTCTATAACTTCTAAAATAAGTTTTTTTGTTCCGAAAAACGTGATTGCAGATAAAAATCTCAATCAAAATAAATCAATATTTCGATTTTCAACAATATTCGTTCAGTATTTAGTGCGTTATGGCAGTTTAGAATATTAGCAGAATATTTAGCGATAACAATGCCAGCCACAGAAATTGACTTCAGAAGTTAATTAAAACTTAGTAATAAGTATTGTATCAAAGTGTTTAATAAAATAAGTTTGTACGTTAGAACTTTGTGTAAAGAATTCTTTCACTTTTCTTCAGTTTTGTGCAAATTTCTTAAGACTGGCATTCCTGTTGTTAAATATTCAAACTTCTATTACTCATTAAATACTGATACGAGATATTGATTTATTCGATTGATATCTTTATCTGTAATCACATTTTTCAAAACAAAAAAAAACCGTATTTTAGAAGTTATAGAGCTTTGATGTTACTTCCCATTGACTTAACATAGGGATTTCCTTAATTTATGGAAACCCGTGTATGTAGAAGATCCCCTAGCAACTGAAATTCCTTGATATTTAGGCGTTTACAGGTAAGTGATTTTTATGTATGTTTATCATTTTATTTTATGTTGTTTTTTTTAAATACGAAACGAAGGTCTATTGTTTAGCAATATGCTATACTGTACATAGTTGAAATAGTTGTGTTCAATAAGAATGTTTTTCTCTCTGCCCTCCCTCGCTGCAAGGGGAATTTATTCAATGGCACGTAATGCAAGTTTTAAGCCATTGCCTGCACAACTTCGTTGAATTTCTTGAAAATATTCTATTTCTGTGTTTTATTTATTTTGTTGTATATTTAGTATTAATTTCCATTATAGGAGTAAATTAGAGAAATCATTTTTATATTTAGTGCGAAATTTATTTCCGTTTTCATCGGTAACCGTTGAGGGCGGAAGGTTACGTAAAAACGCAACGTATCATTACATTGCATCAAAACAAAATGACAGTCGTTGCACCGCCATTTTGTATCGCGAACTGCACTACTGCCACTGTTTCTTCAGCAAAATTACTTATGTACAAACTTTTCCGTCTAATTATTTTAAATTCACGACAAATACTTATGTATTAATGATATTTTAATGTACCTACGTTTTTAATACTAATAAAAATGTTCCTACTGATTTTTTTCTCGATATCTTACTACATTCAGTGTCAGTAACGAATAATCTAATTTCTCTTGCATCAAGATTTTCATTTAACGAATATATTACGAAATAAATTTATTCGTTATAGCGAGAAACAACCCCCAACAAATTATTCTGAAATTAATATTTTCTTTTTCGGGTTTAACCCGAATAATAAATCTCTGGTTCTGGGAGTAAAAATTGTCTGAATTCGGGTAAAATCCGAGAATATCATACCCTACTCATATGATGAAGTCTCGCAAGTACTTCATCAATAATTTAACATAACATTCAACTCCAACTCTCTACGTAATGCTTAGTTAGAAACTGATAGGTACAGGTCAACCCGACAAATGGGTACGATATTAAAAAATACGATACTAAGGGTTAATAATTTAAATAAAGCGAGCACTGCATGAATATAAGGTTTAATTTCCCATATAAACGAAACAAAAATTACATAGCCCGAATGTTAATAATACGTATCAAATACGTCATTAAACACCTGTAATAAATGCTCCTATCATGGTAGTCATAAAACACAGCAACAAAGTTCTATCATCATTCGTTCATAAATATTTCAATATTTATATTGTATAATGACTTCTACTTAAAAAGTCTGAAAAAAAAATACACAAAAAGCACATCAACTCTAGTTATGCTTAATCTTACTTAAAGACTTGCCATTTCTGAAAGTACCAAATTATCCTTATTGAGCCGAAAGTTGAGCTTGATCTTTATTGTGAGCTATATCTTGGTACAGCAGTCCCAAGGCATCTTTAAAATCTTGCAGTTCAGCTTCTAGTTTAGCGATTCGATCCAGGACTTTAACAAGTTCTTGTAATTTGGTCTCTATCTCTTTCCCATTTCTACAATACATAGCATACATAGCTTTCTCTAGGATACCGCACGACTTGGTAACCTGCAAATCCAAAGTTTTCTTAAAATCAGCGAGTAAGGATCCATCCCGTTTTCTTTTTACATTCATTTGTTCTACTAGTTCTTGCATTTTTTGAGTGATTTGATCCTTGGCTGACAGTGAATAATTTTCCCGCTCTGCTGTTTTCAAAAGCGGAGACTGAGGATTGTCGCCCTCGCCATTATCATTCAACTTTGGCTGCATTGAGAAGTCTGAGTAAGGCATAGCAGGACAAAATGCACCTGAAACATGGGCTTCATCAGTTCTTTCATCATCAACCTCAATAGCAAAGTTATCATTTTCACGATCACACATATTAAGGTTTCAATAACAAAAATGCGAGCTAAACCTTATCACAAATCAAACTCTTCTCACTATGAAAGCAGACGTTTCTTTTCGTGATGCCAGATTACATTCTGTTATTTAGTTGATGTATAGTTTGCCTGTTCTTCATGTCGTTTTAATATTTAACATAAACTGTTTGCAAGAACTGAGAAACGGAATTCAAAATTTACACTGCAATATAAACTTCTTCACATGTTGCTAAAGGGTTATTAAAATAAAAACTGGCGTGTTGTTTTTAAAAATTTTGTAAAACTCAGTGCCAAATATCTAATATACATATAAAGACGATTGTGATTGATTGATGGCTGGTGGATGGACAGACAAGGTGAATTACAGGGGATCACGCTAATTCTAACTACGATGCAGAAATGGAAGAGCTCTGAAAATTTGCCCCTGTGCGTAATCCGAGTCATAGATCTTCAGAATTAAGTCATAAGATCTCAGGAATAATCTGATTTCCAACGTGTGTTTCAAGGTCAAATGGGCTAACTACGACAGCTAAAAATATATAAATTGCTGTCTATGGGTGAAACACTTAGACCCAACAACAAGGCTGCAGATTTCGAAAACTTTGGGAGATTTCGGTTCCAGTGTGTGTGTTTGAGGGAGGAGGGGTAAAACGTCAAATAGAGATTTACCTGTGCTAAAAGTTGGAGCCTCGATATATTTTGAAATTTTGGATTCGACGAATTTTTCGGGGTCCCAAGGTCAAATTTCGTTATACCAGTGCTAGAAAGCTAAAAATTAGTACTTGACAGTATTTCCGATCTTAGATCTCAGAAACATGAAATTTCGAATGCAATGAGTACTTCGAGATCAAAGGTCACAATGCAATACTGCTAAAGGAATAAAAATAAATGAATATGGCTATTTCGAGCAGTAGAACTCAGAAATATTAAGAATGTTAGATTCGGTGTGGCGTTCAAGGTCAAATAGAGTCACAGTGACGGTCTAGAACTCAAGAGGATATCTAATAAGCTATAAGTGTAGTGCCTATAAGTAACAGTGTGCAATCGTCAATAGCCTAACCATTAAAAATTGGTCCAAGTATTTTCCCCTACAGATAGGGGGACTAGAGTCGCATCATAACTTCGTACATGCGCAGTGAAAAGATATTGGTATAGTACCGTTTTACGTCAAATTACTCCGCCATAAGTAGTTCTAGATAGGAAAAAATTAGTTCTACATAAAAAATGATATCGCGAAACATTATGGGCATGAAAAAACATGATACTCTGTAAGCAGCTAAAATGTTTCGTTTGTTTCCTCCAGAAATATAAATATTAAGAATTCATCATCATCATCATCCTCAAGCAGCCATGGGCTACGGAGGTCCAACCAGACAGTGCAATTTAGTTCTCCAACCAAGTCTATCCTGAGCTACATCTACTGCATATGGCCACTGTACACCAATTCTAACAAGGTCCTGTTTGACATTGTCTGCCCACCGCATCTTAGGTCTGGCCTTCTTTCTGAGGCCTTTAGGCACACTGTTCATAACCCTATTCCCCAATATACAATTATTCATACGGGCAACATGGCCAAACCAACGGAGTCTCTCTCTGCACAATATGCTGCTTAAAGGAGGTTGCAAACTCCTTTGCCTAACCTCATCATTAGTTACAAAGTTAAACCACCTAATGCCCAAGATACTGCGTAAGCATCTGGAATCAAAAGCATCTAGTTTCCTGTTATCTTGTTTACAAAGCGTCCAAGTTTCACTACCATAACTAACCTTAGAAAGAACCAAACTATTATACAGTCTAATTTTAGTCTTTAGATGTATACGCCTATTGCTCCACACTCTCCATAGATTCTTAAAAGTTCCGGCAGCAATTCCTATTCGCTTGCTAATCTCATACCGCACATCACCATTATCTGTTACATAGCTCCCAAGACAATTAAACTGTGACACCTGCTCAAGACTGCAACCATTCAGATTAACTGAATCACAGCCTGTCTGACCAATTTTCATCATTTTAGTTTTCTCTCTGTTTATAACCAAACCTACTCTACTACCAGTCTCATCAACAGCTCGAATGAAAGAGTTCATCTCATCAACATCATTTGCCAAAAGGGCTAAATCATCAGCATAATCTAAATCAGAAATTTTCGTATCTCCAGCCCATTTAAGGCCAAAATCTTTCCCTTGAAGTGAATTTCGCATAACATAATCAATAACCAAACTAAAGAGAAAAGGAGACAAAATGCACCCTTGTCGAACCCCACACGTAATGCTAAACCAATTGCTACAAGACTTACCAACTCTCATACACGACTCAGTGTTATTATAGAGAGCTTTCATTATGTTAACTAACTTGTCAGGTATACCATATGATTTCACAATCAGCCACAAATTATGACGATCAACAGAGTCGAAAGCCTTTTTGAAATCAACAAAGCTAGCAACCAAAGGTTTCTGAAACTCTAAACATTTTTCAAGAATCTGCCTAGGTGAAAATATCTGATCCACACATCCCCTACCACTTCTGAATCCACATTGCTCATCGCGCAATTGACTATCAACCAGATTCTTAATTCTATTAAGCACAATCATGGAAAGAACTTTCCCTGGAACAAAGAGTAGGCTGATACCCCTATAGTTATCACAAGAACTGCGATCACCTTTTTTGAAAATAGGGATAACAATAGCTCTGGTAAAATCCTTAGGACCATGCCTTTATTGTAAAAGATATTCAGAATTTCAGTCATCCAAGTGGTAACGAAACATTCCCAGCTCTAAACATTTCTGTAGTAATTTCATCTACCCCTGGGGATTTATGAAGTTTAAGTTTAGAAACAGCCAAAATAACTTCAGATTGTGTTATAGGGCCAACATTAAAGCCACCAATGCATCTATCATCATTGCAAACAATGGGAATAGAACTAACCGCATTGTTTAGAACATCACTGAAATGCTCAGCCCACCTAGCCATGACAGAATCCTCACCTTCTATAACTCTACCTTGTTTATCCTTCAATCCCTGTATACCTGTCCGTTTTCTACTACACAAAACATTAACTATCTGGCACAGCTCTCTGCTGTTGTGCTGTCTAACTGCTTCCTCGGCTTTGTCAGCCAAACCATCAAGCCAGAGATTCTTATAAGCAGCTAACTGATCTTTTACACATTTATTTAGTTCTCTGTAATCCTTTCTATTAGGACTAGTAGGGTATTGATTAAGAACATTCCTGCAGTTCTTTCTTACCGAAAGAAGCTCAAGTGCCTTATCACTCAGATAATTCTGCCTCCTCTAATCCTTTTTTCCTAAAAGAATACTGTTAGTGTCCAAAAAAGCCTGTTTAAAATGATTCAATTCTTCCTCAACTTCAGTAGTAAGCATACCATGACTGTCATAATGACTAAGTAACCTATCATGGTAAGCTTTGGCTATAACTGGGTCTTTCAGAGCTTCAGTATTGAAAGTAAATTTTTTAACCCTAGCACAACACTTTTTAAGTTCAAGTTCCAAGACACTTTTAACAAGATAACGGTTAGATCCAATTTCAGCTCCCCTATATGACCTGGTATTCCTAAGAGAACTAGCCCATTTGCTGTTAAGTAATATATAATCAATCATATTCTTATGCAGCCCATCGGGTGAAACCCATGTGTACTTATGTATGTCGCGTTGTTTGTAATAAGTGTAGGCCTATTACTCCTTCCCAAAGGTCAGAGTCAGTACCAACTTTGGCATTGAAGTCACCAAGAACAAGGGTAATATCTCCTTTCTTGACAGAATTCGAAATATCCTGAAGTTGTTCATAAAACCCATCCTTCTCATCCTCATCGTCATCCTCAGTGGGGGCATAACAGCAGATAACATTCAAGTCTTTAATGCTTGTCTGAAATTTTGCTGTATGTAACCTTTCATTAATGCACTCATATCCTAGAAGAGCATCACTAGCATGTCTGCTGAGCAGCAGACCCACGCCTTAGTGATGCTTTCCATCCTCCCTCCCTGTAAAGAGAAATTTAAAGTTATTTTTAAGTATCTCACCTTTACCTGTCCATCTGGTCTCTTGCAAGTCCAGAATATCTAAATTATAATGGTGGAATTCTTGTGTGAGGACATCAAGAGAAAAAGCTCTGTGCAGAGTCCTCACGTTACAACTACCTATGGAGAGAAAATGGTTAGTGGGATGTTTAAAGAAACTATGTTTATTGAGAGAGGGAATGCCGACAATATCAAACAGCCCCCTAATCGCAGACATGGGGCAAAGACCTGTTCCCCCACCACTAAAGGCCGAAGCCATCTACACTGGAAGACTTCCTCCAATGTAGAATTTGACGATGCCAATAGCCAAAAGAATTCAGGTGCCTGCGATGACCTTTGCTCAGGATTATCCACCAGCTGATAAACATATCCTGTGAATCTATTCACCTGGGGCTGTCAACCCACAAACAAACAGAAAACAGAGCGGAAGGTTTTCCCTTCACAGAAGCCCACCAGTGCAGCAAAATGAGGATCCATAATCAAGCTCAGAGCCATAATTCCGTTCAGGTTGGTATATAGGGTCAGCACCAGGACCCTGTGTGGTTGACCACTCCTCAGCAGGGTAGAAAAAAAAGAAAAGTAGCCATAGTTGTCCAGATCAGTAGGCCACACTAATCTGGCAGCCCTCCCTTTCCGTTCACTTCCACAAGAGAGTATCTCTTTTGAAAGGTATTAACGGTCTGCACCACGAGAAGGTGGGGTCGGACATTAGGTGCTAGGCCTGGCCGGTTCTATGCATCATCACAGGGGATTGGTGCTTAGCTCTCCTTCCAGTGACTACCTAGCTACCATTACAGCTTACATAATAAAAAATTGTTTAATTGGGGTGGCATCCTCACAAATCCCATTTGTACATATATTTTAATTTGGTAAGTATAAAGTGAATAAACCTTTAATTTGTTTGATTTATTTAGCATAATTGATCGTTTATAGAAGTTTCAGGGCAGTTGTAAATTTTAGTGTTGCTACGTTTAACGTTATGAAAATGAGAGAATTATATAGTTTATATCTGCTCGTATTTAACCTCGCGTGACATTTAGTACAATTTCAAGTACAACTTGCTGAATACTGTGTCGCCGTAAGAAATTCAGTTTGCCGTGGCTAAAATATAAAGCGGCAAGGCATGATCGCGTCCGTTGTACTTTTAACGTAGTAATGTGTGCTTTGCATGCTGCATCTTGAAGCGATAGGAACCGCTAGCCTCACGATTGCAACGAACAGTTTTAAAAGTATTTTTCTCAGTATAACAACTTTCTTTTGCACAGTGCAGTTAGGACGAGAAGTTTTAAGAGTAATATTTAGAATTTTGGATTCTACTCAAATATAAATAAATTACTGAGATTTTGTTTTTACTTTTAAGGACATTCAAGTCTAATATGCATTGTGGGTACGGTAAAGCTGTTATTGGTTCCTGTCAACTCCATGACCTATGTTCCAGCACTTAACGGTAATAAAATGCTGTGGCATTCAGCACGGGATGGTAACAGCGTTTAACAATCCTTCATCCTTTCCTGGACTACTTTGTAAAAGGGGCCTCAGCCCCTTTATCATCTATTCCAATCGCAAAATTCAATTTTGGGCGCTGTAAGCAACGACTGGCAGGACCAGGACCGTAAAGTGTTGGTTATCCCACATTTCGGCAATTAAGCCTAATGGCTCGCAGGCCGCCTAGATTCGTTGGAAAATAAAAAAAAAGAAGCAACGGGAAGCTGCTACGTCGTAAAGAGTGTTAGAGAGCGGTGGGGAGTAGTTAAAATATCTTCCATGATGGAGGGTGAAATGTATAATGCTTTTCGTGGGACATGCTGTGAGTTGGTGTCAATAAGGTAGATTTTAGTGCTTGCGTTGCATTACACAACGTAGCGTAACTACCTAGGAAACGGGATGGACTGTAGTTAAAGGTATGGGATTGAGATAGTTATAAATTTTTAATGGTGTGGGGAGGAGGGGTCTGGGGTCTTGAATAGGGGTGAAAATTTGTGCCCTGGGGGACTAAGATAGAACTTTTATATTCTTTAAATCCTCTTGCATTGGAGGGAGTTAACTGTAGAAATGGAATTTTTAGCGGTGAGGGGGAGAGGGGCCTTTAATTAACTGCCCTTAAAAATTTTAAAATGTGCCATTAATTTAATGGGGATTTGAATTGAGGTATATGGGTTAGATTAGCAATAATAATGAAGTGTAATGCAATGAAGTAGACTTGAAGGGGTCCAGTGCAAACTGTATTCCTTGTGAATTAAAGGATATTTCATATAATTTTTTTTCCCTTATAGTGAGGGGTAAGGGGGTTATAGGGGTCTGTTTATGACCAATTGGTGTATTCAGAGTGGTGAAGTGGGGGTTGTGGGTTGACAGGGGGGTAATAAAAATTTGAATCCTTCAGTAGGGGACACCGATGGTCTAGGAAAGATCGCCGTCTGTTGGTGGGACGTTAAGTCATAGCTCAGTGTGCGGGAGAGCCATACCCTGTTCAAGTTAAAGAACACGCTGGACGATCTTGACGGGAGGCTACCATCTGCCTCCCAACAGCTGTCCAGTGGGTCGCCTCCCCCATCTTCTCAAAGCCATCGGTGTTCTTGTGACCTGGTCATTTAGCCCAATGTGTGCAAAAAAGTGCCGCTCAGAGGTAAAACAACACAACGCTAAAGCCTCCCAATACAACTCATCGCATACAAATAATAAATAGAAATTATTCTCAGTAATAATCAAGAATTTGAATAAAATTCTGAAAATTGCACAAAAGTATGGACGAAAATATACAGCCAGGATTATGCCTTTGCTTCCCGCCTTTTGGGACACTTAGCCTTCCTCTCCATGGTGTAAAAGTAAGATGAACACAGAACATTAAATTCCTTCCTAGAGGCTACAAACGATCGGTCGGGGCTCATGCTGATGATTGATAGGACGGAAGTCACGAAAGATCTTATCACGGAAGTGTGGAACACGTTTGCACTTTAATTTCTATCATTAATCTAAAGACATGCACAAAAACTCCTTGCTTTAAAAAGACAAATAGTAAAGACCCTTTTTTCTTTCGTGGTGTTGCTAACGAAAATCATCACGAGATGTTTTTGCTCCTAATGAAACCTTAAAGCAATTATAAAGTGTTTGTGAGGAAGATAAACCAGTGACACTCAACACACCTGAGAGGGGAGCGCATTAACGTTTTTTTTTTGAAAAAAAAAATGTTGTTAGGGAAAAGTAAGACATAATCTTCTTAAACTGCTGCTTTTGAGAATTATGCGAATGATGAGAATGAGGTAATTACACTGAACATGAAATCGGTGTTTTCTGCTTCGTTGATGGAAGCTGATAATTTTCGCTAAAGGAAGCGATTGATTGCAGAAGTAGAATTGTCGTCAAGCTGTAATTGTTCGCCAATGTACAAAATGGTTTCAGATATGAGTCTGCTCTTTTAATGGTATATTTTATATGTTTGTATTTTAATAGTTTAACTGTTATAATAAGCTAAATAGTAATATGTTGCTCAGTTATTTATCATTATTGTCCTTTTTATTCCAGGAATTAAATGTTTCGTGATTTATATGTAGTATTGACAACTGGTGATTCAGCTGTGTATTTACACGTTTTCTTATTTTAGTCGTATTTTTTTAGAGTATGCATTAAACCATTGTCATCCATATTACGGTCTTACCTTGGAATCAAGCCAACAGAATCTAAAATTTGGTAATTGACTTCCCTTTTTCAAAATTTCTTTAATTTTTTTAAAGTTTTTTTCCCCCAAATATTTAATTTGAGTAATAGGTTACCATTCTAAATCTATTTCCAGTTATTTCTTGAAAAATAGTTTCGCACAGATGGTCTTTAATATTTCTTGTTTTGAGTGCTTAGTTTTGTTAGTATATAATATTATGGAAAGATTTTAAAGATAATCAATCTTCTTATCCATTTATTTGTTTTTCAATTCATAAGTAAATTCTGGTATATTATCGGAATTGTTTATCGTCATGTTATCTTCATTAATTAACGATGAATTTATTTCCTCCTTAGAGAAATTTTCACTTATAGGAATGCCGTATAAAATTTTACTAGGTTATTATTTTTTCCTTATTATTACTGGTATTACTATTATTAAAGATACGTTAGATTTGATGGATTTCAAAAATTTCTATTTCTCTGGCAATATTACTATCCACTAAGTACAAAACAAAAAAAGTTTACATAGAAATTAGGTGAAATTGAAAAAAAAAAAGATTCAAATACAATAATCCACTGCAAATTGAAGTCAAGAAATTTGTATCGAAAGGATTAATGTGCAGAGGTTTTTTCCGGTGATTTGACATAGAAATATCCATTTTTAAGTTTTTTTTTCTCTCTACGCGCAATTCATTAACTGAGAAAGAAAATTATCTCTTTTATTTATCGATTTGGTCTGAACGACTACGTTTTGAGTGTTTACTTTTATCTTGCCGTTTTTTTTACCTGTGTTTGGTTCGTGTGTATTAACACACAAATAACACTGATTTAGATATATTGTGTTAATTTGTGCTCGCAGCTAAAGCTCTTACATGGCATAATCAATTCCTGAGTTCACAAGGTGTAAACCAGTTTAAAATATAAAATATATGCTTGATAATATTCACAGAATGTTTCGTATGTCTTATATAGAATGAAATCACTATTTTCACTATAGGAAAACTCTTTCTTTATGCAGCTTTTCATTTGTTAGTTTATAGAATGTCTGGGGCACCCATCTTGTAATTGGCTTTTGGGAAATTCAGAAAGTGTAAATCATAACATTTCATCAATACCTAACGAATACAAAAATAATCTTTAATCTATTTTTATAAACAACAGGTTCGTTATCTACAGACGGTATACTGTCTTCCACTGATCATTAGGACATTTTCTATTTACTTCTTCCAAAACCTGCTCTATAGTTTTTCAGAATAAAATCAAAAGCTCAGGACAGATAACCAAAATTTTAAAGAAAAGAAAGAGGCAACTGAACATCAAATTTCTTCGATTTCTTTTGTACTACTATTATATCTTCCAAATATCCACTATTATCTCTTCCAAATTAGAAGTAAAGTTTCTTATATATATATATCACTACCCCTTAAAACATATAAAATAAATAAACCTAAAAAATTTTATAATACCTTATGAAATAAATAAATAAATGAAATATTTTTATTTTTGCATTAATTTTTATATTATTTGTAGGTACTCTATTTCATGTTTTTATTTACGATCTTTTGTATGTTCCTAAAGTTATTAGAAAGTAATTTATTCTATATAGCTCAGAAATAAAGAAGCATGCATTTCTTTGCCGCTTATTTCTACTGAATGTCATATTAACAAATGTGGCAGTAGCTCTCTGCTGTGTTCAAGAACGAGAGCCGTCTGCACAAGCCAAAATAAAACAGTAACCTTTAATACCAAAATCGAGTTCCAGCTTAGTCTTTGCTAATCTCTGGAATGATAGCGAATAGCTGCTCATTAAAGTCGATTTTCATCATGTGATCTTCATGAAAAACGTATCCAAAGGTGTTTGCATTGGAATTTTTACTTCGCTATGGAACCTCGAATTTCCTATGGTTATACGAGGTGGCAGATGGTTAGCACGCTTGACTACTGATTTAAGGGACCTGGGTTCGAGCACCGGGTGAGGCATGGATGTGTGTGTTGCTTTTCTGCTGAGGGCCTGCCATCCTCACAGACCTTCTACTATGGCATATAAACTGACAGTCTCTGTGGCAAGTAGCTGCTTGAGGGGGTAATTATTTATTTTTCATTTTATGCAAGGTGGGAACTAAGTAACTAAACACCGCTGAGCTTGTCTGTTTTGCAAACACAACCAACAAGAAAACTCACTTAACTGGATTCTTAGACGACACTCCTAAAGTAAATGCTTTCATGATGGATGGGTTGGGTTGTGTTACCTCTGAACGGCACTTTTTTGCACACCACGGGCTTAATGGCCAGATCACAAGGACCCCGAAGGCTCAGAGAAGGTTGGAAGAGGGGACCTACTGGAACAGCTGTTGGGAGACAGATGGTAGCTTACCCGTCAAGGCCATCCAGCATGATTCTTTAACGTGCACATGGTATGGCTCTCTCGCACACGGGGCCAAAGCTTAACATCCCATCCGATGGATGGCAAGCCTTCCAAGCCCATCGGTTTCCCCTACTGACCAAGGGCAGGGCGGAGAGTTTTCCTGAAATAAATCTCAACGCTGGCCCAGCTGGGACTCGAACCTGGGAACTGCAGATTACGAGTCTGGCGCGCTACCGAATGAGCTCCCCCCGTAATGGATGATAACTGTGCTTTGACTATTGGAGAAATTATTCAAATTGTTGTGGCATGCAATATTTGAAAACACAGATCAGGTTTGACACGAATACCAAAACAAAAGTTTAGCTGTCAAATGATTTGTTCTTTTGAGATATGATAAAAGTAATATATATGGAAGAATAAAAAAAAAATGAGAACTTGAGAACAGTAACCGAGGCAACTTTCACCTGCATTAAGTTTCCGGTCATGCTGCAACCTGCTGAAAAGATTTCAAATTTGCATCGACCAAGTACTCTTTATCCAGAAATCAAGTGTTTTGCTCTTTCTCTTTTCTTGCAAATATACTTATGAGAAATAACTCCTAGATCCACTGAATCTTTTTATTTCTGTTCAGCTTCAAGTGTGTCCATCTTATATTTTACTAATAACAGCAAAATGAAAAATGCAATTTAAGAAAACCGGCTATGAAAGAATTGCATTGATAACGCTGTTTTTGTCTCACTGCACCACTTAATAACAACTTAATGCTGATGCCCACAAATTGAGGTAAGCTTGCTAGCTGTGAGTGGGGCATCAATATATATAATAATAAATGCCTCCTCAAGCAGCTGCTTGCCACAGAGGTCTGACAAGAGCCTGTCAGTTTAATACGTCACAGTAGAAGGGATCTGTAAGGATGGCGGGTTCTCAGCAGATTTTTTGCCAACTTGGTCACCGTTCCAAGTACTCACCGCACCCAAAGCTGCTTAACTTCGGTGATCGGAGGAGAACCGGTGTTTTCAGCTTGGTACTGCCGTTATCCAAAACAAAAAAGACTGAAATTCATTGACTAAACTCCCACATGTCGAACTCTCCTCGTGGTGCTCAAGAAAACAGGCAGAATCCTTTGCCGTAACTAATTTACTATTGTGCTGCAGTCGTTGTAAATCAAATTCGTCGATTTGTCTATCGATCGTCTATTACGGTTTAGAAAACCACAGTCAGCGAATATTTTATTGCTGTTAAAATATTGTTGTTGAATACTGATCGTAAGCATGTAGGAAGTTCGCTCCCTAAAATCGCCCTCCACCGATTGTGTTTTCTCTATAACGTCATCTGCCACTCCTTCTTAATAGCAAGCTCCCTCCCATTAATATTTAACTCCTTAACAATTTTATTCATCCCCGTTGTCAAAAGTTCCCTTATTAATAAAAGATATATTAATTTTATTCATCCGTTTATCAAAAGTCCTCGTATAAAAATTTCCATCCCCCTTCAAGATACATGTGCCATTTTGGAAGTAAACAACATTCCAGAAAAGTTCCGCTGCCGACATCTTGTTTACCTAAGGGTGAAGTAAAAACCACCTGGAAAATAATTCAAGTCCTGAAGTGGCTATCTTTCAAACCCATAACGAATGTACCTTTCACCCTTCTTATTAAAATTTACAATCATCTTCCCCGAAGAGGAAGTAAACAACAGTCGCCTCCCTTATTTTAAGCTTCCTTTAATTTTGTTTCAGAGTGACTGACGACATCGGCGGCATTTACGTTTGTTTTCATACATCCCCATTATTTCCCTTGTTAAGCATCAACATTTTGTTTCCCCTTCGAAGAATACGAAAGGATACAACCGCTGAGAAAATTCTCCAAAATTCAGTCTTTTTCAGTGGGTAAATGACCTCTTAGCACCCCCTAATTTTTCCCCCGTCATTTTATTAGTGTCTGATGACGTCTTCGTCAGCATTTTCATCACTTTTCCAAACTTGTTAGGGCCACAATTATAATTCCCCCTCTTTATACCTCCCTTTATTAATGCCCACCATTAGAGTCTCACGAAGTAAACAACCTCTTGTCACATTGGCGCCATCCTAATTTTTATTTCTCTCCCTAATCATAGCCATTTTCTTTCAAAAGAGTAATCTCTTATAATGCGTTTTAACGACATTAGTGCAGATTATAAATTATTTTATGTTCTCATTATTAATTCATCCTCCCAATCGGTGCCTGTTTTCTTTTTCTTTATTTCAGTATTACTGTATTAGTAATTATAATTATATTACATAACTATTATTATTGTTTTGTTATGTATGGCCTACGACACCTCTACGCGAATTTCTTCGGATTCAGATGAGAACTTATTTCAAACCTTTCCTTAATTTTATTTCTCTTCATTTAAAAAAAAATCCATCCTGCGTTGTCGTACTCGTTCGGATTACAGGTGTGAAAAAAATTTATTTCTCCTCTGGATTGTAAACAACATGTAACAAATCAATATTTTGTTTCCAACATTTAAAGCTGTAAAAGAAATCTGGTATGGCAATAAAAACTTCTCCAACTATTAGAACAGCAATTGTTTTCTGAATAAGTTGGCGAAATTTCCCCTCCCCGATAAGATTGCTGACACCGTATTTTTCCTTGGAAGTGAATACGAATTCAGTGATTGATTGCAACATCGATATGCTTTAGTTTTATTTTCTAGTTTTTAGGGCGCATATAGGAACATAGATATTTATCCTCTGTTCCTATATTCAGAAACTTTCATTTGATATTTGAACTCACAAGTATCGATCACATTTCTTCTCTCCTTTTTTTCGTTGAGGGTTTGGAGACAGAGGGGCGTGGATTGTGTTTGATGTAGCCTAAGACATTATAGACGCCCCGAACTATAATATAAAGTATAAAATGTTAAGGTCAGGCCCCGGGAAATGTCTACCTCCCCCTTTTTTTCCTGAGAGGCGGCGTAGAAAGGTGAGATCATAATTCGAAGAAGCCTACGACGGTCCTCATATGAGTTTTCATTTGACACCTTACTCATAACTATGGACCCTCACGTTCGGAAGATATACTAGAAGAAAGACTTACACACGTTTGTTTTGGGGGAAAGACACACCATTCATAAATTGCAAATGCAATTATTTAAAATTATTCACCAAACTTTACTAAGAGAACTCGAAATTTATTTAAGGGCAAATAAATGCAGATACTGAATACATGGGTGCAAGTATATGCACAACACATACTTGCGCATTTGATTAAGTGAGTCAGTGGCAGACGATGTAGGAGATCCAACTGACGTGCTCACAACGTTCTGCGTTGGATTGTTTTACCTCTGAGTGGCATTTTTTAACACAATGGGCTAAATGGCCAGGTCACAAGGATCCCGATGACTCAGAGTAGGTTGGGGGAGGAGATCCACTGGAACAACTATTGTGAGACAGATGGTAGCCTCCCGTCAAGGCCATCCAGCTTATTCTTAACGTGCACAGGGTATGGCTCTGCCGCATACGGACCCACGACTTAACGTCTCATCCGACGGACGGCGGCTATTCCAACGTTTCTTAGTTTAAAACTCTTCAGTCTCTGCCAAATCCGTAACCATCGTTACGATATTAAAGTCTTGAGAAACAGATAAAATTTCAGTCTATGATACAATTTTAGTAAAATAATGCAATTTTTTTAAAATATTGCGATTTACTATTATTTTTAACATAAATATTATTAATCAAATTTATGTGGTTCATATTCCTTTTGGGAGACAATCTCGTATCCTCTCTTGATACTACTTATTTGCTTGGTAGTAAGTATTACTCTAGAACAGTGGTTCTCAACCTTTTATGCCTCACGTACCCCCTGCAAATGTGTATGTAACCGGCGTATCCCTTGTGTAGATAGATAAGACTATAGTTATGGTATAACAATGGTTATTTTTACTTTGTTACTAGATCTAGTGACTTTTGAGCACTTACGGAGTACCCCAAAAGATTTTAACGCGTACCCCACGTTGAGAACTCCTAATCTAAAATATACATAAAGCTTTTTTTTAAATTTCTCTTGAATGTAAAGGTTTCCTTGACCTGATTATTCGGACCATTGTGCAGTAAAGAATATCCCTCACCCAAACAACAAATGATCAAAAGTATTATATATTTCTCTCATCATACATTTTTACTTTCTTAAGAATTGAAGATGAAAATGTTTGTCACAATGTACCGTCGCTCAAAAAAATATCCGAACACTATGGTTGATTACAGAATTCAGAAAAATATCTGGCAACGATTTTTTTTAGAAATTAGTGATCTGGCAACCTTCGTGTCCACGTGGAACACGAAGATTGCCAGATCACTAATTTCTAAAAGAATCGTTGCCAGATATTTTTCTGAATTCTGTAATCAACCATAGTGTTCGGATATTTTTTTGAGCGACTGTACACTCAGCAGCAGAAAAGAAAGTATTCACGAAACCTATTAAAGAACTCAGCAGAAAATCCTGTGCAGCTGATCAGGCAGGACCAGCCTTACATCATAGTAAAGCGAAATGAAATAAACGAGAGAAAAAGAAAACAAGCAATTTAATCTGTTGTCAGTTTTTTGTGCTCTGCCACGCGACACAGATAATGAGGTGTGCTCAAATTCGTAAATTTCTTCCGAGCTACTTGTTAATGCTGAAGTCGTGCTCTGGAGAACGTGCACGTCCTTGAACAGAGAGTGTAGTGGTCGAACAACCTGTTAACAAACGAGGATGGAGTGTAGATTATACGATAAGCTGCGATAGGAAAGAACGGGATGAATCTTAAAATCGATTCTACTTCCAAAATGTAGGACAAGATATCACTTTACGATATTTCGTTAGCTGACATGTTCATTCATATTTGACATCATACAAATACGACTGAGATTCGTCAATAAGCTCTTTTTAAAAGTCTGTTGCAGAATAGAGGATAAAGACAGACAAGTCTTAAAGATTCCAATGCTGAGAATTAGAGTTTATAATGAGACTTACTGGACTTTTGTTGGAGGTAATTTAGGGTTTCTATTCAAAGACATCCAGATTGTTCGTTAACCCATTAATAGTCAAGAAGAATCTGGTAAGTTCAAAAAATTTCAAATGAGTGGAATTTGTTTAACTTTTTTGTTCTTCAACTTTCAAAGAAAACAGCAAAAAAAACTGAGACTATTAGGAGAAACTTCATAAAAATATCTTGCATGAAAAAAACTCGCAAAAAAAACTGTAAAGTTTTAGGAAAAACTGTTTATGAACAATATTTATAAGCACTCTGATTGCTGATGGGTTCATATTCAACCCCCCTCCCTGCACATGAAAACACGGCATTAACAATCCTTGTGATAGCCAGTGTTTTTTTGGAAACACATTTTTTTCCAGTTCTCAAAGAGGGGAAAATGGGAGAAAGAAATCGATTAATTGGATGCACTAGAAAATCTATTTAAGATGTTGCCCTTTTCGATGTCACGTGCAAATCAAGTAGCATTATGATATTAGTTAAATCCATGTCAAAAGTTTGGCGCAAAATTTATCGATAACTCTTACCCTCGATACGTTCATTCTCAGGTTCCCACTCTACTACTCCATTCAAAATTGAATCCCGCCAAAGGTTAGGCGACAAACGTATTGACATCGTTTGTCGTCGATAAGATCATTCACAACTTTCCACCATTCCAGTCACAAATAAATCCCGCGAAACCTATGTCCATTGATAACTTCATTCACAGCTTTTCACCACTCCAGTCACAGTTATATCCCGCCAAACGTTTGGCGCCAAACCTATATCCATTAATAACTTCATTGTCAACTTTACACGATCCCAGTCACAGTTAAATTCCGCCAAAAGTTTGGCGCCAAACATATGTCCATTAATAACTTCATTCGCAGCTTTCCACACGTACTACTCACAACTTATTACACCATTCAGAAGGTAGCCCCTCCAGAAATCACGAACAGTTTTCGAGGGATCATTCCCGATTTATGTCAGCTTGGAATCCAACAGTTTACCCCAAGAGGGTTAGAATTTAGTGAGACAACCCCCATCAAATTCGGAACCGATCGTTCAAGTACCCGCGGAACCACAGGGAAATCGAGAATTTCTGCCACTGATGACACCACACGTTCAGTCTACCCTTTCGGAATTATCCCTGTTATATTAAGATATTATTACTGGAAATGAAAAATAATTTTGTACTGTCATCGTTACTATGAAAATTATTCTGCAATTACCATTTTTCAATGATAAAATAATTTCGGCAGTTTCAGAAAAACCTGGGAATGTTGAAGGAATCATAATAAGTTTAAACTCTTACATAAACCTAGCAAGCCTCGAGGTAATACCTTGATAAAATTCAGCTTTGTCGAACTGCAATATTAATGCTAAACCAATCACTGCAACTTTTATTAGCTCTCACACGTGACTCAGTGCTATTATGAGAGAATCATCATTATGTTATTATAATAGTTTATGAAGTATGCCATAACGATTCTTACGATCAATAGCAAATTATCGCAATCAGCAAAATCAAAAGCCATTTCAAATCATAGGTTTTTGAAACTCTAAATATTCTCACGATTCTATGTTAGGGTAAAAATTTTTTTTATAAATCTTGACCATCTCTGAACGCACACTGTTCATCCGAAGTTACTAATGGACCAGATGTTTAATTTTATTAAGCAGAATAATGCACAGAACTTTACTTGGAACATAAAGCAAATAGACTGTTGCCCCTGTAATTATCACAAGAATTGAGACACCTAGTCGTAGAGTTTTTCAATAACACCGTAATTTCTTTGTGTCCCAAATGGGTACTCACCTAAGATTCACTCACTGTCCCTCCTAACGTGCGAAAGGATAATGGATCTACTATTTGTGCAGTTGTAGCTACAAACGCACTAAAGGCTAGAGGGCTGAAATTCTAGATCTGGGCGCTGGATGCGAAAATTAGCAAGATGAGTCGATCGCAAGGATGAAATTGCGCGAATACAGCAGTTTATGGAGTCAAGTAGCTGATAAAAGTAACATTGAGTTGCTGAATCTAGTGCCGGATTGCTGAAAGGAGTTAAATAACGCTTTCAATACTTCAGTTCTAGAAAATGACACTAAGTCTCGTTAGAAGACACTTTAATTCGACTTTCGATCAAAAAATACTTTCTCTAGAAAGCTGATCTTTCTCATTAGATCAATCATATAGCAAACAAAAGAAGTCTAGCAAACAGCCTGCAATTATTGTAAATCTCTCTAATCCAACGGTTTTCGTTTAAAACTGTTTGAAAAAAAAATTAAAGGCTGTTTTCACAAGGCTGGATATTTTAGTCATTTTAGTCAACCACGAAGCAAGTTTCGAATTAATCAGTTGGGTTGGGTTGTTTTACCTTTGAGCGGCACTTTTTTGCACACCATGGGCTAAATGGCCAGGTCGCATGGACCCCGAAGGCTCAGAGAAGGTTGGGGGAGTGGACCCACTGGAACAGCTGTTGGAAGACAGATGGTAGCCTCCCGTCAAGGCCATCCAGCGTGTTCTTTAACGTGCACAGGGTATGGCTCTCCCGCACACGGGGCCACGGCTTAACGTCCCATCCGACGGACGGCGGCTTTTCCAAGCCCTTTGGTGTCCCCCTACTGACCGTGGGCAGAGCGGGGAATTTTGCGGAGATAAATCTCAACGCTAACCCAGCTGGGACTCGAACCTGGGAACTACAGATTACGAGCCTGGCGCGCTACCGACTGAGACACCCCCGAATTAATCAGTCAACTAGTCCAGAATGTAATATTTAAACGCTGCCTTTATGCAGAGTGTTTTCAATGACATTGTAATTTTCCTAAGTGGATTTATAAATGGAGACATACAAACTGTCTCTCTGTCTTTTCTTCCAAAAGAATAATGGATCTATTACTTTTCCGAATTAAGCTACAAGAACAATGATTGGGATGGGGGTGGCCAATAAACAAAGCTCTTTATGTTAGAAACCAGATGAACGATTATTTCGATAAACTTCGCGATTTTGTTTACTGGAGTGTAATTTTTTGGCAGTGTTATTTCATGGAATATGTTCGTTTGATTTCTGACTGTTTCTTCCGGAATGAAGAGCGTGGAAAAGAAAATCTGCAGTGGGGATCAGATTGGAACGATTACCAATAATTCATGACAATTTTTTGCATGTCGGTAAATATCTTGGAGATCGCAACAGCTGCGCGAACGATAGTGAGTAGACGGCAATTTAGTGAATGTGATTGGGATGGTGGTGCTCAGTCAATAGTGGGCCAGGCTGGTAATCTGTAGTTACCAGGTTCGAGTCCCAGCTAGGCCAGCATTGAGATTTATCTCCGCAAAACTTCTCGCCCTACCCTCGGTCAGTAAGGGACGCCGATGGGCTTGGAAAGGCCGCTGCCCTTAGGATGGGATGTTAAGCCGTGGCTGATGTGCGGGAGAGCCGTGGCCTTGTGCACGTTAAAGAACATGCTGGATGGTCTTTATGGCTAACATCTATTTCCCAACATCTGTTCCAGTGGGTCCCCTCCTCTAACGTTCTCTGAGCCTTCGGGATCCTTTAGACCTGGCCATTTAGCCCGTTGTTTGCAAAAAATTGCCCCTCAGAGGTAAAACGACCCAAGTGAAGGTAATTTATTATTTGATTGTTTATTTACTGTTTAATTCATTCGTTTAAAATTTACTGATTGATTCGTTTGGAAAGAGTGCAGTTCTAAAGAATTTTGTTATATTTTTAAACGCTGGATGACAATGATTTCCGACTAGTACTAGTTTTCCATACTTGACCAGAGAAGTTAGCAGACCGAGCGCTCGGTTAAAGTTCAACTCAATAATTCCTTCCTATTCTCATCCATTACTGAATTCGTCCCAATTTTCACATCCACCAATGACCGTTCACTTAACTCTCGCTCCTCAAGTTGTCCTCCCCCCCCTCCAACTGTCATTTACTCTACTGATTTTCTCCAGTTATGTTTATGTTTTGCTTTCCAGCTCGCAAAATTGTATAACATTATCTAGAAGATATGGTAAGAATGCGGAATTTATATCAACAAGAGATTGGATTAAATAAACGTGAGAAAACTTCCGACCAGAGATATCCGGTAAAAACAAGAATGTGATGTAAACATATTTAAATCACAACAATTTCCAATTTTGAAGCACATCCTGAGTATTCAAGGACCAAAGAGTTGCAGAACCACAGTAATTGATGGGAAAAACCAAAAGAATCTTTTCTGTTTCATCAACAACCACTTAAAATCATGTGACCTATAAATTTTTCCGTGAACTTCGACCATTGCAAGAATGGAAACAATAGCAATGTCGTAACCAACTGATATCCCTAAAGCTCTAACTATTGTAACTGCGATCCAGCAAAGCATTGAAAATTTTCGAAACAATGGAATTGACCAAATCTTGCACGTCACCACCTCTGGCTATAATGACTCGTAGGACTATGAGCAAAACAGCCGAAGTAGGTCTTTAATACGTTGGCACGAAACCTTACATTTTCTGAGTTTATTTTCTCTTTTTGTTCTCAGAAGTTTAAAGGACAAAGAAGCATCTGAGATAAGTCTTTTATTAGCATATTTCGTTTCTCGGATTGTCTTGATAAAGTTATGAATGGTCTTCATGTTCAGATGAATCCCATCTGTACAGTCGCTCAAAAAATATTCGAACACTATGGTTGATTACAGAATTCAGAAAAAAAATATCTGGCAACGATTCTTTTAGAAATTAGTGATCTGGCAACCTTTGTGTCACGTGACACGAAGGTTGCCAGATCACTAATTTCTAAGAAAACGTTTCCAGATATTTTTTCTGAATTCTGTAATCAACCATAGTGTTCGGATATTTTTTTGAGCGACTGTACGCAAAAGACGAATATCTTGAGTAATAAAAGTTTTGTTGTTATTGAGGCTTTCCTCTTGAGGTTAATATTGTAACCAATAATCCCGATATCTTCCACGTCGTGACAAGACGTGCTAGGTTCGCCTTGTCCTGACACACCAAACTTAATGCATTTTAATAATTAAAAATAATGAAATAATTAAAATACGAAAGTAGTGGAATTTGAGTAATTAAAGCTAAGCAAAGTTGAAAAGAAGGCAAACTCGTTTTAAGAAAATGAAGTGTTTCATTTTTAAAATTTTCACCTTTTAACTGTATTATTAATTCTATGCAATGAAAAAAGTGTTTCTCATTTATCTTTTAAAATGAAAAAGATGAGTTTTTCTCATCCCCTAGGATTAATCAGTATGAATAAAATAAATATTTTTTAAATTTTTACCATATTAAAACATTATTTAAAATTTTAAAATTAAGTAGTAACTTTTAAAAAATGAAGACCAATTATTTTTTTAAATTAAAACGCAATATTAATTATATCGGTATCGGTTCTTGATCAAGTCATTCTACAGCCAGAATTTGTCACTTCTATAAAATATAGCGTTTACAATACTACTTCAAGTTTTATATTTTCTACATTTAGCGCCCTCTAACGATGTAAAATAAACCCTTTTGGAGGATTTGAAAACTATAAATATATTCAACTCAAAAAGAATTTTTCATTAATGTCCAAAAACAAAAGCATTGCGCTCCCCTGGTGGTAAGTTTGAAAATCAGTGTTGTTAAACGCAAACTTCGTAATTTTCACATTTCACACCACAATTTCAAATTTCTAAACAAATGACACCATTTGCAATATTTTGAATAATAGACAATTATAGATAGGCACTGGAACTCGTGGATTCGGTTCCCACCCGACTTATGACAATTTTTTTTCTACACTTAGCTTGCAATATTTGTTAAAAAACGGTAAAAGGTTGAAAACCTTTTACCGTTTTCAAACATTTCGACCGTTAGAGGGCGCAATTATGGCTATTGGAAGATTCGGAAAGTACGAATCTTAATATTTCATTTATACTTATCCTACCCCTCCAAAAAATTTAATTTATCTTTAAAAAAAAGAGGTTAAATGTCTACCAGCTGACAGACAGATAAACAACAAAGTGAAAATTTAAACCGTAATAAATTAAAAAAATGCTGCAAATTAGCAATTAAAGAATAACTGGAAATTTTAGACGAATCAATTATTAATTTTAAATACAAATATTGGATTCGTTCAAAAAATGAATGAAAATTATTTTATTGTTGCTAAGTCAGTGAGAGATCCTTATACTCTCAATAAGGATTTCAGTCCGTAGTCAAATGGTTAAAAAACAGACACATAACTGTTTATATCAATTAATAAATCTTCATTGATAATTAGTTGCATCTTCAATTAATCTCGACTTACACTTTTGAGATGAAAAGGGAAATCTCGCATAAATGTGTTCTAAGAAAGCGGAATAAAACATCTAATTAGCAATATTTTATCAGAGGAAAGACTTAAAACTTCAGTTTTAAAGTTGTTCCTGCAAAAATCAATTAATTCGTCTCTCATAGTTGGATTTAAAGGAGTAAGAACAATTTCGCCTGGGATGGATATTGGATGGCCACCACGGTATTGTGCACTCAGCAATGAATAACATCATAATGAATAAAAGGTGAGGTAAAAGAAAAGTGAAAAGATTTCATTTTTGTTTCGCATCGATATCGTTATTCATAGTTTACACCAAAAATGTCCTAAACGTCTGAGGTTCAGCAGAGGAAACACCATATCACACCGGTTGGAAACTTCTGTTCTAAATGGGGCGGGGGTGGCTCAGTCGGTAGCGCGCCAGGCTCGTAATCTGTAGTTCCCAGGTTCGAATCCCAGCTGGGTCAGCGTTGAGATTTATCTCCGCAAAAATTCGCCGCCCTGCCCACGGTCAGTAGGGGACACCGATGAGCTTGGAAAGGCCGCCGTAAGTCGGATGGGACGTTAAGTCGTGGCCCCGTGTGCGGGAGAGCCATATCCTGTGCACGTTAAAGAACACGCTGGATGGCCTTGACGAGAGGCTACCATCTGTCTCCCAACAGCTGTTCCAGTGGGTCCCCTCCCCCAACCTTCTCTGAGCCTTCGGGGTCCATGTGACCTGGCCATTTAGCCCATGGTGTGCAAAAAAGTGCCGCTCAGAGGTAAAACAACCCAACTCTGTTCTAAATCAGTGGATTCCAGCTTTCTCAGATCGAGCAGCGTTTTGTCCTTTATTCTTCCCACTAGGCTTTTGTTTATTTCTCGTATCGCAGATTCTCTTTTTTCCTAAAACTGATTTGTTAAATATTAAAAATAAAGATCAAGAGCATCCGTTAGACAAATATGGAGCTAGATCCATTTCAATTTGATATTAGCTAGACGCGACTTTTGGTATTAAACACGAATATTTCAATCCTCTTAAGACATGGGTGTTATACAGTATGCTTCTTTTTTAAAGGTCGAGAGATCGGAAGCTTCGAGTTGTTATTATTTCTTCCCTTCCATTCCTTGTTACACAGAAGCTATAAACATTTGCGCTTTCAGAAACGAAGAATAGCATGTTCTGGTGGAAAAGAAATTATGCTTCATAGTCTACTTCACAATATTTCAAAATTAAATATAATTCTAGAAACGGTTTAAATCAAAATATGCGTAATCTACCTTCTTTACACAGCAGTTTCTTTATTACGTAGATAGTATTTCCATAAATTCCTGTCAAAATAAATGACTTTCTAATTGCTTTTTCAACCGTTAACGATTCTATCTCCCACATGCATTTAAGGCAAAGTTGAATCTTCCATTTGGATGATTATTGGGGAGACTTAAGGCATGCTTCAGACATCGCACAACTAACCATGAACTCAGGCGCAAACTCTTAAGTAGCCTTTTGATTCCATAATAAACTTTTAAAATTGCAGTAAATTAATCCTGCTACACCAACGGCATTTCAACGTGTTGTTTATAACAATTAGTTATGATCGAAATAAGTACCGTCCGTTCACTTATCACGCTATTTCTATTCATATTTATCACTCTATCAAAATAATTATTAATTTTATATTTGATTTAAATTTTCTTTGATACTTGATTAAATACCTATGGTATTTATAAACATTTTAAACACCTTCAATAATTACTAATAATTCTAGGTATTTTTAATGCACCCAATGTTTCTTTTTTATTGAAAGAAACAGAATTTCGGCAGAAAGAAACAGAATTTCGGCAGGAGTGAGAATCGAATTCATAACCTCCTAAAGTTCTTTCCTCTTGTTTCTAGTTAATCTATCATAAGAAACATTTTTGATATTCGCTATTGAAGAAATCCTTGACTACATAATTATAAATAAATAAATAAAAAATCCCCCCTCAAGAAGCTGCTTGCCACAGAGGTCTGACAGGAGCCTGTCAGTTTATATGCCAGAGTATAAGGTCAGAGAGGATGGCAGGACCTCAGCAGAAAAACGACACAAACATCCATGACTTACCCGGAGCTCGAACCCAAGTCCCTTAGATCAGTAGCCAAGGAACACAGGTCCCTTAGATCAGTAGCCATGTAACCCAGGTCCCTTAGATCAGTAGCCATGGAACCCAGGTCCCTTTGATCAGTAGCCATGTAACCCAGGTCCCTTTGATCAGTAGCCATGTAACCCAGGTCCCTTAGATCAGTAGCCATGGAACCCAGGTCCCTTAGATCAGTGGCCAAGGAACACAGGTCCTTTAGATCAGTAGCCAAGGAACACAGGTCCCTTAGATCAGTAGACAAGGAACACAGGTCCCTTAGATCAGTAGCCATGTAACCCAGGTCCCTTAGATCAGTAGCCATGGAAGCCAGGTCCCTTAGATCAGTAGCCATGTAACCCAGGTCCCTTAGATCAGTAGCCACGTAACCCAGGTCCCTTAGATCAGTAGCCATGGAAGCCAGGTCCCTTAGATCAGTAGCCATGGAAGCCAGGTCCCTTAGATCAGTAGCCATGGAAGCCAGGTCCCTTAGATCAGTAGCCATGTAACCCAGGTCCCTTAGATCAGTAGCCATGGAAGCCAGGTACCTTAGATCAGTAGCCATGGAATCCAGGTCCCTTAGATCAGTAGCCATGGAACCCAGGTCCCTTAGATCAGTGGCCAAGGAACACAGGTCCTTTAGATCAGTAGCCAAGGAACACAGGTCCCTTAGATCAGTAGACAAGGAACACAGGTCCCTTAGATCAGTAGCCATGTAACCCAGGTCCCTTAGATCAGTAGCCATGTAACCCAGGTCCCTTAGATCAGTAGCCATGGAAGCCAGGTCCCTTAGATCAGTAGCCATGGAAGCCAGGTCCCTTAGATCAGTAGCCATGGAAGCCAGGTCCCTTAGATCAGTAGCCATGGAAGCCAGGTCCCTTAGATCAGTAGCCATGGAAGCCAGGTCCCTTAGATCAGTAGCCATGTAACCCAGGTCCCTTAGATCAGTAGCCATGTAACCCAGGTCCCTTTGATCAGTAGCCATGTAACCCAGGTCCCTTAGATCAGTAGCCATGGAACCCAGGTCCCTTAGATCAGTGGCCAAGGAACACAGGTCCTTTAGATCAGTAGCCAAGGAACACAGGTCCCTTAGATCAGTAGACAAGGAACACAGGTCCCTTAGATCAGTAGCCATGTAACCCAGGTCCCTTAGATCAGTAGCCATGGAAGCCAGGTCCCTTAGATCAGTAGCCAAGGAACACAGGTCCCTTAGATCAGTAGACAAGGAACACAGGTCCCTTAGATCAGTAGTCATGTAACCCAGGTCCCTTAGATCAGTAGCCATGGAACTCAAGTCCCTTAGATCAGTGGCCAAGGAACACAGGTCCTTTAGATCAGTAGCCAAGGAACACAGGTCCCTTAGATCAGTAGACAAGGAACACAGGTCCCTTAGATCAGTAGCCATGTAACCCAGGTCCCTTAGATCAGTAGCCATGGAAGCCAGGTCCCTTAGATCAGTAGCCATGTAACCCAGGTCCCTTAGATCAGTAGCCACGTAATCCAGGTCTCTTAGATCAGTAGCCATGGAAGCCAGGTACCTTAGATCAGTAGCCGTGTAACCCAATTCCCTTAGATCAGTAGCTATGGAACCCAGGTCCCTTAGATCAGTGGCCAAAGAACACAGGTCCTTTAGATCAGTAGCCAAGGAACACAGGTCCCTTAGATCAGTAGACAAGGAACACAGGTCCCTTAGATCAGTAGCCAAGGAACACATGTCCCTTAGATCAGTAGCCATGTAACCCAGGTCCCTTAGATCAGTAGCCATGTAATCCAGGTCCCTTAGATCAGTAGCCATGGAAGCCAAGTCCCTTAGATCAGTAGCCATGGAACCCAGGTCCCTTAGATCAGTAGCCATGGAACCCAGGTCCCTTAGATCAGTAGCCATGGAACCCAGGTCCCTTAGATCAGTAGCCAAGGAACACAGGTCCCTTAGATCAGTAGCCGAGCGCGCTAACCAATCAGCCATGGCACGGCTAATTATAAATTCATATATAAAAGTGACTACTGATTGCGATTGAGTATATATTGAGTAATATTGCTAATTTCTGATTTAAATTGCGAGTTCACGATAAGAAATAATGATCCACTTTCTAATTTTTAGAATTTGAAGTTGCAGTCAGTTCTATGACAGGATAGTTGCAACGTGTTATCGAAAAATCTCATTGTATTATGTATTGATCCGATGTAGAAAAATAGCTTAAGAGGTAATAGGTTTTAAAAACACCTAACGGGGAAGACATTTTTCCTTGATATTGTCCCCATAATATAATGTTTTTTTTTTGTTTTGAATTTATTTTATTTCATCACAAAAATATTATGAAATATTAAAATAAGAAACATGAAATAAAAACAGAATGAAAGAGATGAGTAGAGACAGAAACCGCAGCCGTCTAGAAGGTTAAAATATGGATAATGATGAAGGAAAATTGGTTTGACACGTTTTAATGTAATGTTTATAATTAGACCATTTATTTATTTATTATATTTCATTATTATTATTATTCATTAAAATATTTTATTAATTAAAAATAAATGAGAAAATGATTATTAACACTCAGTAGCAGCTGAAAAAACCCCAGCGATATAGTGTCGACATTCCTGAATGCGACTGCTACAGACGACAGGTCTGCAAGACGCTTTATTCTGAAATATTTCTTTACCAACAATTCAAAAGGGAAAATATTAATTAGCGTGAAATAGAATCATTAACTGTTGAAGAAGCAGTGAAAAAGTCATTTATTTTGACAGCATTTCTGGAAATACTATCTACGCTATCAAAAAAAGCTGTATGAGGAAGTTGCAATACGCATATTTCGATATACAGATTCCTCGATTTGTTTCTAATTTCTCAATATTTGTAAGATACACGCTTCAGCAAAATTTCTTTTCTTATCGGTGCATTCCTTTTGTAAAGAGTTTACCGTAGAAGCTCCTTAATGAGTAACGATACAATCTTCAAACGTCACTTCTTATTGCTTTCGTGGTTAAGCGTAATAAGCGAAGTTCCACTCAATTCTTTGAGTGGGACTTGCCACTACATTCTTTATGTAAAATTGGGTACAGTAAAAGCGTCTAACAACATCGAGCCTTGAGCGATGCTGGAGATGAGACTACCTCGCATCTTACCTCAACGAGTTCTAACCGTCTCCTTACCGCATTACCTTCCTTAATTTCTCGATAGTTCGATCCAAACCACGTTAAAAAACACGTGTTATAGTAGAACCGATTGCATTTGTTCATCATGCTATCTATTATGCTATTTCGTTATATCTCATTATGATGTCCATTATGATATCTATTATGCTATCTATTACGCTATCTCATTATGATCTCTATTGCTATGGGGAGGGGGTGGCTCAGTCGATAGCGCGCCAGACTCGTAATCTGTAGTTCCCAGGTTCGAGTCCCAGCTGGGTCAGCGTTGAGATTTATCTCCGCAAAATTCCCCGTCCTGCCCACGGTCAGCAGGGGACACCGATGGGCTTGGAAAGGCCGCCGTCCGTCGGATGGGACGTTAAGCCGTGGCCCTGTGTACGGGAGAGCCATAACCTGTGCACGTTAAAGAACACGCTGGATGGCCTTGACGGGAGGCTACCATCTGTCTCCCAACAGCTGTTCCAGTGGGTTCCCTCCCCCAACCTTCTCTGAGCCTTCGGGGTCCATGTGACCTGGCCATTTAGCCCATGGTGTGCAAAAAAGTGCCGCTCAGAGGTAAAACAACTTAACCCAACCCTCTCTATTGCTATCTCATTATGACATATATTGCTATCTCATTATGACATATATTATGCTATTTCATTATGATATCCATGATACTATCTGATTATGGTATCTGTTATGTGGGGCGGGAGTGACTCAGTCGGTAGCGCGCCAAGCTCGTAATCTGCAATTCCCAGGTTCGAGTTCCGTCTGGGTCAGCGTCGAAATTTTTCTCTGCGAAACTTTCTACTCTGCCCACGGTCAGTAGTGGACACCGATGGGTTTGGAAAGGCCGCCATCCATCGGATGGGACGTAAAGCCGTGTGCAGGAGGCCATACCCTGTGCACGTTAAAGAACACGTTGGATGGTCTTGACAGGAGGCTACCATCTGTCTCCCTACAGCTGTTACAGTGGGTCCCCAATCTCCTCTGAACCTTTGGGGTCCTTGTGACTTGACCATTTAACCCATTGGGTGCAAAAAACGGTGCTCAGTGGTAAAAAAAACAACTCTCTGTTATGCTATCTCATTGTGATATCTATTATTCTACCTCATTCTGAGCTCACAGAATATGAAATTGTCGCCAGCATTTCAGAGCCACTTTAGAGTCCATAAACAAACGATCTTGAGCTCTATCTTTTTCATAATTTTTCACGCAATGTATATTCGCGTTCGGACTTTGAGTTTCAGAAGCAATTGATATCTTATGTTCTGAGGAAAGAGAATGATCACTACGATTTCAAAAGTGCCTCTAAGAGTCTTGTACAACCAGGGGCGTAGCGAAGGACTAAGAGACTATGATTGGGGGAGGGGAAATCAAATATTTTCCAACTCGAAATTCAAATTTTTCCAACTGAGCAACCTTACTTAGGATTTGCGCTCAGTGGGGGGGATTTGGGGGGGGGATTTTGCCAACTAACCGTAATTTGCCATTTAACTTCCGATTTTGCCAACTAGTTCCAATATTTACATCTCGTTTGAATTGTAACAAGTCAGTGTGAATTTTCCCTTGATTTGGCCAACTCTCCTTAATTTCACGAAACTAATCCTAATCTTTACATCTCTCCTAAATTTCCCAAGTCACTTCAAACTTTTCAAACTCCCCAAGATTTTGCCAAGTTTTCTCGATTTTAGTCAACTTTCATGGATTTTCACAAACCCATACTAATTTTACATCACATCTGATTTTTGCAAAGTCACTCCGATTTTTCCCAGCTGGGTCAGCGTTGAGATTTATCTCCGCAAAATTCCCTGCCCTGCCCACGGTCAGTAGGGGACACCGATGGGCTTGGAAAGGCCGCCGTCCGTCGGATGGGACGTTAAGCCGTGGCCCCGTGTGCGGGAGAGCCATACCCTGTGCACGTTAAAGAACACGCAGGATGGCCTTGACGGGAGGCTACCATCTGTCTCCCAACAGCTGTTCCAGTGGGTCCCCTCCCCCAACCTTCTCTGAGCCTTCGGGGTCCATGTGACCTGGCCATTTAGCCCATGGTGTGCAAAACAGTGCCGCTCAGAGGTAAAACAACCCAACCCAACCCACTCTGATTTTGCCAACTCCCCCAAGATTTGCCAACTCTCCTAGATATTGCGAAGTTGCCTCGATTTTGCCAAAACGCCATAATTTTACAGAAAAAAAGATTGCAATTTTTACATCTCACCTGAATTTTGTCAACTCTCCACGATTTTGCCAAGTCACTCCGAAGTTTGCCAACTGCCCCTAGATTTTGCCAACTCCCTACGTTTTGCCAACTCTCCTAGATTTTGTCAACTCGCCATAATTTTACAGAAAAAAATCCTAATTTTTACATCTCACCTGAATTTTGCCAACTCCCCAAGATTTTGCCAAGTCACTCCGCATTTTGTCAACTCCCTAAGATTTTGTCAAGTCACTCCGAATTTTGCCAACTCCCCAAGATTTTGCCAAGTTGTCCCGATTTTGCCATCTCGCCACAATTTTACAGAAAAAAATCCCAATTTTACATCACACCTGATTTTTGTAAAGCCACTCTGAATTTTGCCAGCTCCCCCAAGATTTGACAACTCTCATAGATATTGCGAAACTGCCTCGATTTTGCCAACAAACCATAATTTTACAGAAAAAAGATTGCAATTTTTACATCTCAACTGAATTTTGTCAACTCTCCACGATTTTGCCAAGTCACTTCGAATTTTGCCAACTGCTCCTAGATTTTGACAACTACCTAAGTTTTGACAACTCCCTAAGTTTTGCCAACTGTCCTAGATTTTGCCAACTCGCCATAATTTTACAGAAAAAAAAATCAAAATTTTCATATCTCACCTGAATTTTGCACAATCCCCACGATTTTGCCAAATCACTCCGAATTTTGCCAACTGTCCCTAGATTTTTCCAGCTCCCTAAATTTTGCCAGCTCGCCATAATTTTACAGAAAAAAAATCATAATTTTTACATCTCACCTGAAATTTGCCAACTCCCCACGATTTTGTCAATGCACTCCTAATTTTGCCAAACTCCAAAAGATTTTGCTAATTCCCTAAGATTTTGCCAAGTTGTCCCGATTTTGCCAATTCACCTGTATTTTACTAAGTGGCTTCGAATTTTGCCAACTGCTCTAAATTTTGCCGTCTCTCCATTTTCCAAACTGCCTTAGATTTGCCAAGTTGTCTCGATTTTGACAACTCCCTTAATTTTCCACAAAAAAAAAATAAAAATTTTCACGACTCGCCGGGATTTTACGAAGTCCCTTCGAATTTTGCCAACTCCGAGTTACTTTGGGGGTGAGCCTCACCCCATCCCCCACCATGGCTACGCCCCTGTGTACAACCATCAATAATCTCCCAAATTGTACGCTATCGTTATACACTTTTATATTGTCTTTATAAAGTATCATTTACTCTACACGAAAATTTCACTTAATGTAATCAAATTCGTCTCAAATGTATACTGAACTATAATCGAAGTCTTGTAAATTCTCATACCTTGATAGTATATGCATTATTTGCTTTGAGTATATGCATTTCTGTAATTGATGGCTCCTACATCTTTTGTTTACGATCTCTGAACGCCATGACAGCTGATGTGATGGATGGTTGCAAGGTCAGTCTGGTCATTAAAGCTGTTCACTTGCTTTGAACCACTTCCAAACAATTTTGTTTCGTTTTGCAGCACTTGAAGGACGGGAGGTAGCTCGAAGACTCGGACACGTCAAATGGGAAACTTGATGCGACGGGCAGTTTCTCTTCAATGTATGCCATTTTAAAGGGCAGTTTCTCTTCAATGTATGCCATTTTAAAGGGCAGTTTCTTAATGAATGTGGCTTGAGATTCCTCCATCTGGATTCAGAAACATCTGTTAAACTGTGCTTCATTATTTTAAAACGGGTTTGATGTTTAGAATGCTAGATTATATTTAAGAAGACACGTATTTGAAAATTATTTGAAAAAATTTTGACGACTGTTTTATTTTCTGCATATAACAAGGATGGATAAATAGAAGTTAAATGTGACTTATTCAAATGTACTTATATAAAACCATGATACAAATGTTCCTAATACTATCCCGGCTGCTTCAGCATTAGAGCTATGGACAGGTCGCGAAAAAAAGTAGAGACTGTGTGGGGAGAATGGATAAAAAAGTGACTGGATCAGAAAAGGAAAAGGAAAAGGTTTGGGAGACTGGATTAAAAGTTTCACTCTTTTTCGGTGATATTTTAAAACTCCCTTACAAAAATTCATAAAACATATTTATGTTTAACTTTTTTGCCTCTATTCCAGTTACATCATTCTCAAAAAAGAGGAGGGGCATTGCTTTTGTCCCTCTTAGATCCCAACCTGCCTAGAAGTGTGTTAGATTCAATGGTTTGAGTTATTACATCAGTTGGGTTGTTTTACATCTGAACGGCACTTTTTTGCACACCATGGGCTAAATGGCCAGGTCACATGGACCCCGAAGGCTCAGAGAAGGTTGGGGGAGGGGACCCACTGGAATAGCTGTTGGGAGACAGATGGTAGCCTCCCGTCAAGGACATCCAGCGTGTTCTTTAACGTGCACAGGGTATGGATCTCCCGCACACGGGGCCACGGCTGAACGTCCCATCCGACGGACGGCGGCCTTTCCAAGCCCATCGGTGTCCCCTACTGACCGTGGGCAGGGCGGGGAATTTTGCGGAGATAAATCTCAACGCTGACCCAGCTGGGACTCGAACCTGTGAACTACAGATTACGAGCCTGACGCGCTACCGACTGAGCCACCCCCGCCCCTATTACATCAGTGGTTTGAATTGTACATTAGGAGGAAGAAATGTTTCCGATGGGAACTTCCTAACGATAAGTACATTCAGCTCTTATTAATGCAAAAGACTCCTACTTTTTACAGGATATGACAATTAGTGACCAAATCCGTATGTGACTTTCTTGCGAGAGATATGCTTTTTTAGTCAGTGATTTAGGTTGCTGTTGCCCTAAGGCCCAGTTGACAGGATCTTCACAAATGTAACGTCTGGTTATTTTTTTTTTGATTGAATGCTTCATGTACAACGTATTTGAAATCTAAATCAGATCCCTAAAAATATGGGGATAGTTTCATCATAAAAAGAATTGCAGTTTACTTAGAATGATAACGTATTCTATAAGCATATGATGATTTGTTTTTTTTTTCGAAATGAAAGTAACAAACTGACAATGAAATGTTCCAAACTGTTGCAGTTGAATATTTCTTGCCTCAAGAGTTGAATGTATTCCAAATTGTAAATACCGTAGGTTTGAATAAGTTTAATGCAGCTGTTGGTTTGTTTAATTTTCTACTTTCCAGATCTTCTTTCAAATTTGTATTTTTCCCCCGTGAAATTTTAGAATGGCAAATAAAAGGAATAAAACCCAACCTTTTCTACTGTTTCTACTGTTTCTACTTGTAGCGGTTTGCGCTTTAAGTTAACTGCATGCAATTGGAATCAACTGCATACGTTTGAATCCATGAAGAAACGGAAAAGAGATCTTTTGACGAAAAAGATCTAATTACGGAAGTAATCTTTGAGCAACATAAACAAAAATTGTCATTTATAAATTGCAGAATTTGTGTATGTTTTTTTTTGGTAAGTCCTGATGATATTAGTTGAAAGTTTGACTGACTGATCTGTACGATGGTAGAGAAGATCTTAGTCCGTGTTTTGAATCGTAAATATAACGCATTGAACTTTGAAAAATTAGACTATTTTACAAAGTTCAATGAGTTACTCTTGTGATTTTTTACTGCTAATAAGTTGGCTTTCAAAAGATAAATCATTGTGAAATAGGCAAAAAATGGAAAATCTGACGAAATGATAAAAGCATAACGTTTGAGAGAGAAGATTTGTCGTTTAAAGACGTTTTTGGTTTTCCGGTAGCAAACGGATGTGAATGGCATCCTATTAGCATGCAAGGCTCGCCATCTGAGATTCTGAATTCCGATTCTCGAACTTGTTTGCTCTGTGCTTTTATCGGAAAAGAAAAACTTGCAAAGCTACCGTGTGTCATAGGTCAGCCTTAATCCCGTGTGTTGAAAAACCATACAATGCACACGTGAAATGAATGACAGTAAATGATCTTGACAGCAGACTACCGTCTTTGCCTCAACATCCGCCTAGTTGGTGTCTTCAGACAGGAGTCTTTGATTACTGATTATTTAGCCTAGTGAATAGCAAAGTAGTGATACTAAGAACTCAAAAAATCCAACCAACCTTTAAGGTAGAAACAATTGACTGATGAGATTCAATATATAGAAATAAAATCGACAACAAATAATTTTCCTTTAGAACATCCATGCTAATTTGAATAACAGATCTGTTATTAAGGAAGACATCACTCTGAAGTTAACAGCGATCAGTTTTAGAGGAAAAAATGTCTTTAGCCGGGTGGGATACGAAATCACGACCTCCTGATAACACGTCGGGTGCTCTGGATCACTGAGCTATCTACCACTGATCAATATCTCCTCTAATTGATGCTATGAACTTTCTACCAACAGTACACAATTCTCCGTGTCTCATGAAGGTATTTGTCCCTGCCGCTCTCAGCCTCAAGAGTGTACTTACCATCTTCATGACATGTTTGTCACTGTTTCTTGAGGTTGAGAGCAGCTGGGACAAATACCTTCATGAGACACGGAGAATTTTGTTCTGTAGGTAGGAAGTTCAGAGCATCAATTAGAGGAGATCTTGATTGGTGGCCGGTTGCTCAGTGGTCCAGAGCCCCTGACATGTTATTTGGAGGTCATGGCTTCTGTATCCAACCCGGCTCAAGACAATATTTCTTCTAAAACTGATCGACGTTAACTTCAGAGTGATATCTTCGTTAATATTCATTAAATGTGTCGAAAAGTATCTCTTCGATTTAAAAGGATCTGTTATCTTGTATCACAATTGATGCTTGACCTTAACACCAAAGTAATAGATTGTTACAGTTAACTTTATACGTATCCTTTAAGTTTACAAGTTTCTTCTAAAAGGTATTGCGAACTATTTCAACTTAATCCTTTAAAGTGATATTGCGAACTATTTCAACTTAATCCTTTAAAATGGTATTGCGAACTATTTGAAGTGTGCATATGCGAAATATTTAAGACATTAATCAAAGTTTGGGTGAACTTAGCGATAACGTCTATTGAGTGTGAAAGCAATTCACTTCAACGTGGTTCAAATGTTTTTTCCTTCGCTTTGAATGTCGAGGAAACAGTGTCAACCACATGAATGCTAAGGTTGGGTTGGGTTGTTTTACCTCTGAGCGGCATTTTTTTGCACACCATGGGCTAAATGGCCAGGTCACATGGACCCCGAAGGCTCAGAGAAGGTTGGGGGAGGGAACCCACTGGAACAGCTGTTGGGAGACAGATGGTAGCTTCCCGTCAAGGCCATCCAGCGTGTTCTTTAACGTGCACAGGGTATGGCTCTCCCGCACACGGGGCCACGGCTTAACGTCCCATCCGACGGACGGCGGCCTTTCCAAGCCCATCGGTGTCCCCTACTGACCGTGGGTAGGGCGAGGAATTTTGCGGAGATAAATCTCAACGCTGACCCAGCTGGGACTCGAACCTGAGAACTACAGATTACGAGCCTGGCGCGCTACCGACTGAGCCACCCCCGCCCCTGAATGCTAAGGAGAAATCTACAATTGTTAAAATCAGAACTGACTATATTTCTATTTCTATTAACCCTAAATTCCACACTATTACAGTAACTCGTTACAACTTTTTGCAGAATCCTAGTTCTTGTCACCTCATATAAAGATGTATAAAGTTATGCAATCTTTTCAGGATGGTGCAATACATTAACTGTGTTCTGACTCTTTGCATTGTTTCGTCTCTGCTGATACCGTTTGCTTCTCTGTTGCCGGAACTGTAACCTAACAGTCCCGTACTTACGTGGTTGATCGGTAATTGTTAATAATACTCGCACAGGAAGAAATTTATAATACATTGCGGGTTGGGTTGTTTTACCTCTGAGCGGCACTTTTTTGCACACTATGGGCTAATTGGCCAGGTCACAAGGACCCCGAAGACTCAGAGAGGGTTGGGTGAGGGGACCCACTGTAACAGTTGTTGGGAGACAGATGGTAGCCTCCCGTCAAGGCCATCCAGTGTGTTCTTTAACGTGTACAGGGTACTCTCCCGCATACGGCGTAAAGACTTAACGTCCCATCCGACGGACGGCGGCCTTTCTAAGTCCACCGGTGTCCCCTACTGACCGTGGGCAGGGCAGGAAGTTTGGCGGAGATAAGTCTCAACGCTGTCCCAGCTGGGACTCGAACCTGGAAACGGCAGATTACGAGTAATACACTGCGGAGGTTTTATACTATCACTGTAATTAATATGAATTTCTATGACTATATTTATCAGCATTGTAAATGGTCTGTGTAAATATTCAGCATTTACTTTAGACAATTAAATTAATCATGTACACTTCGTTAATATCGATACAAAATAGTTTTAGTTTTCGGCAATCTCTTTACTAAGAGCTACATTTTGATAAAAATGGCATTTTGTTATTTGATACGAATATGTGCAAAATTTAGTAATATAGTGAGTAATCTACTTCAAACGATTATGTGAAATTGCATTGCTTTCCATAAATTAAGAATCATGAAAAAAAAATAATGCGGTTCCGTAAAACTCCGACGATAGAAATGCATTAAAGTTATGTATATTACGTATATATATATATGAGGTAGGATTGAGGTATGGTATGCAAATGAATGGTGCTAGCAACGTACATGAGCTACAGTCGCTCAAAAAAATATCCGAATACTATGGTTGATTACAGAATTCAGAAAAAAATCTGGCAACGATTTTTTTAGAAATTAGTGATCTGGCAACCTTCGTGTACAGTACACGAAGGTTTCCAGATCACTAATTCCTAAAAAAATCGTTGCCAGATCACTAATTTCTGAAAAAAATCGTTGCCAGATCACTAATTTCTGAAAAAATCGTTGCCAGATCACTAATTTCTGAAAAAAAAAACGTTGCCAGATCACTAATTTCTGAAAAAAATCGTTGCCAGATATTTTTTCTGAATTTTGTAATCAACCACAGTGCTCGGATATTTTTTGAGCGACTGTACAAATGCTTCGAGTGCAGGCTTTGTTCGTAACTCTATAATCATAGAGATTTAAATATATTTACGGTCCATGGACGTACTGTCAAGCTTTCCAAGAAAATCTTTGACAATGCGGTATTTTATCCCAATACGCTTATTCCTAGCACAGTAAGTTATGATCATACATATCCACAAAGGTTCAAAAGACCAAAGAGTGTAATGAACTAAGCTCCTATTTTCTGTTTTCTAAAGAACCGTTCTGCTAGCTTTCGGGCTCCAGTTTTAACTGGTTTATCTCTCTACTATTTTATCAGCACCATTGGCATAACTCTGTTGAAGAAGATATGGGCTGGCTAAGTAGTCCAGTATTTCATCCTGTCATTCAATGATCTATGATGTAAAAGCGGGCGTTTCGAAGCTGTTCTCCAGTTCTGCTGCAAAGTACAAGGTGGAGTTGTCAAGATAGAAGATTTGTTGGGTATCTATAAAGCATCGTTTATCGGAAGAAGTGTTGTGGAGAGCTATAGTTTGGCTCGAGGCACAGGCCAAAAGCAAGCAGATGTTGTCAGATAGAGTAATGTGAGTCGTTCAGTGGTGAATAGACTTTGACAGAGATTCCATCAAGGACGATTAAGGAGTGGACGACGACGGGCATCATCCCCAAGGGAGACAGCTATCTGGTGATATGCGCCTAGAGAACGATGTCAACACCACGTCAACTGCAATCGGACCTTGCAGAACGAGTGAAGCAGAGATATTCACAACTGCCGTATGTTGAAGAGTTTGCGAGGAGTGCCTGTACGCTTAGTGGCCAGTGCTGTGTGTGCCTCTGACCCAACAAGGCCCGGATTTCCCATTAAGCATTAGCCTAGGGGCAGCAACATTTAAATGCTAAAATATGTTTGTTTGAGTAATAATAAAATTATGTCTTTTTTTAATTTTAGCTAGTTGCAAGTATTCATGGATAGCGATTATTCTTTTTTCAAAATACTCTCTCTCCTGGAAATCGAAAAAGAACCTTTAAAAGAATGTAGATTGTGAGGCTACACTACTATAAGATTTTGAGTCTACACTACTAAATAAAAGAATGTAGATTGTGAGGCTTTGACATTTAAAAGAATGTAGATTTGGGTTGGGTTGTTTTACCTCTGAGCGGCACTTTTTTGCACACCATGGGCTAAATGGCCAGGTCACAGGGACCCCGAAGGCTCAGAGAAGGTTGGGGGAGGGGACCCACGGAACAGCTGTTGGGAGACAGATGGTAGCCTCCCGTCAAGGCCATCCAGCGTGTTCTTTAACGTGCACAGGGTATGGCTCTCCCGCACACGGGGCCACGGCTTAACGTCCCATCCGACGGACGGCGGCCTTTCCAAGCCCATCGGTGTCCCCTACTGACCGTGGGCAGGGCGGGGAATTAGATTGTGAGGCATTGCACTGTTTTATCGAATTTATTGGAAAACTTGCATGTTATGTGAAAGGAGTTTTACGTTCAAAGCTTTCTCTACAAAACAATGTCACAAAAGATAAATTATAATTCTCAATTGGCTTTACTGAAATTTCGATTTTGGAAAACATTCAGAAATATGTGGTAAAAGATGGCGCCATTACATTTCTCTAAACATTGTTACAAAATTGTTGCAGGGGTGAAAAACATTGCTCAGATTTCTAAAATTATATTTGTTATAATTTTAAGGTAAATTCTAACGACTAGCAACACTGATGTCAAATATTTTAGCTTCCAAAACTCTTTAAATAATAAAAAAATATTCCTCAAAATCTAGATGTGGGGTATTTTCGAGATTTTTCCGTTTTTTGTGACGTTTTGCTAGAAAACGCTTATTTCGTAGTTAGCGAGCTTTCAATACAGTTTTTCATTCAAGCAACACGGAGATATCCAAAGACTTTTTAGTCTAATTTGTTCATTATCAAAAGAAAGAAAGCGAAGAAGAAGGTTTCAAAGGAACAATTTGATTTTTAATTATTACTGCACATTGATTATCACAAATCATATGTTATCTGTAATATTAATTTAATACATGAATTTATTTTCCTATTTATTAACAAAATCTATCATTCAGGCCTAGATATAAAATAAAATGCGGAGTGATGCAACTGAATCCGAAACGCCCCCAAAAAAAGGTGGGGGGGGGGAGGAATAATGAAACTTAGGGAAAGATGCTATCCTTGAAGTGATGCATTTCTTCCTCCGTTTTAGAGCTCTGCACCTTTATATTTAGAATATGCACAAGTTTAATCATTAAGGGGGTGGGAATTTCCCCTTGTCATTAAAATTACATTTCGATTACATTATTTCCTCTCTTCATGATTGCCACAGAAAGTTAATATTTTTATACGGAATCGAAACAACTACTGGCCATAAGGGCGTACTACCACTTCGTGGGCCTAGGAGCGCATCTAAACTGGTGCAGGCATTATGCCAACTGAACCCAGGAGCAATGGCGGTATGTGCTCTTCACGTATGAATTGAGATTTTCCCTCCACAGCGATACGCGATGTCAGTTGATATGAAGGGAACCAGGAACACACAATTGAACCAGGAACACGAATAGATACATACGATGATGGCCGTGTCATGACTATGGGAGTGATATTTTTCGGCAGCAGGGGTTGCTCTCAGAAGATATCTAATAAACAGCAAAAAAATCTCTATTCGGTTGTTCCCCTTAATCCCGTTCATGCAAACTTTCTGGAACTTCTACGTGCTTTGGAGGAGTAATCGAAATTACTCCCCACAGTACTGCTGGACAGTTTTATCAACAGCATCAGAGATTGCTGCGAGGCCTACATTGCATTAAGAGGGGAATCACTTAGGATTCTCAGCTGAACTTAAATTTTTTACCATGTGTCAATATTCGTATATTATTTTGGAAATTAAAAGTGTTGTTCCATTTTTCAACAATTATGCTTACACGCAGTGTTTATATAGACGTGAGTCGGCAACCTCCTTTAAGCAGCATATTGTGCAGAGAGAGACTCCGTTGGTTTGACCATGTTGCCCGTATGGATAATTATAGATTGGCGAATAGGGTTATGAATAGTGTGCCTAAAGGCTTCAGAAAGAGGGGAAGACCTAGGATGCGGTGGACAGACAATGTCAAACAGGACCATGTTGGAATTGGTGTGCAGTGGCCAGATGCAGCAGATGTAGCTCAGGACAGACTTGCTTGGAGAACTAAATTGCACGGTCTGGTTGGACCTCCTTAGCCCATGGCTTGCTTGATGATGATGATGATGATGATCTTATAATTCACATGCAGCAGATCCAATTGGTTTTCAGGTCGTTCCTTATTTTATGAAAGCTAGTATAGTTCTTGTCAGTCACAGTTTGGCGTTTTAACCAATCAAATTTTGACACGATATATATCGCTCCGTCAAATATTCATATTACTCTAAACTTAATGAATTTAAATTTAAGAATAAGAAGTTAAATACAACAGAAATAGTCTGTGTAACCGTATTGGTTAAGTAATTACCGGAAGAAAAAAATAAATTGAGTTGAACCGAAACATACATTTCGATATTTAGACTATTGAACTCATTTGAAATTAATCTTCACCATTAAAGATTTGCATCTCATTTTAAAATTAATGGTTAAAATAATTGAACGGTTAAATAAGTGTTATCGAAATTATCTTTCTTTAGAATTCTGAATTTTTTTAGTGATTAATTTACTCTATATTACATTTTTTTAAATTTTCCTGAGTTTTACGAAGAGAGACAAAAGAGTTTTAAAGACATTAATAACGATGCTTGAACATTCCTGACACAAATGATTAATAACCAGCGCTGCAAAAAAAACGTGAGTCACGTTGGAACGATTAATTTCGAACTGATACCTCAGGTTGTTGCATACGAAATGCGAAAACGTGTTAAGTATCTAGAAGGTTTAAACACTGCATAAATTAGTGCGAAATTTAGATTATGTATCTATTTAGCAGCAACATCAGATTATGCGTTAAAAATGATTTTGTTGCGTGTTATAGAGTTCACCTTAATAACGCAGCTTAAAGAAAACTATTTCATTTTACAGCCAGTGGGCAGAAAAAAAGTAACATTCCCATGTTATATCAATGAAGTGTCAAATTTGAAATTCATTTATCATTTTTTAATCGGTCTTTATGGGAAAAGGTGACTAAAGCTAGATTAAAAATCTTAATCTCTAAATGGTAGCGAGGTATTTCCTGGAAGGAGAGCTATGCACCAATCTTCTGTGATGATACATAGAAGCGGCCAGGTCTAGCATCTAGAGTCCGACTCCGTCTTCTCGTGACCCAGACCGTTAATACTTTTCGAAAGAGATACTCTCTTGTGGAAGGGAACGGAAGAGAAGGGCTGCCAGATCGGTGTGGCCTACTGATCTGGACTAGTATGGCTACTTATCTTTTGCCCGCCCTGCTGAGCAACGAAATAATGACTTTGAGCATGATTATGGATCCTGAATTTGCTGCATTGTTGGTCTTCTGTTGAGGAAAAATCTTCCGCTTTGTTTTCTGTTTGTTTGTGGGTTGACAGCCCCAAGTGAATAGATTCATAGGACATGTTTTATCAGCTGGTGGATAACCTGAGCTGAGGTCATCGCAGGTACCTGAACCCTTGCTTCTACAGGCATCGTCAAACCACATTGGAGGAAGTGTAGAGGTGTAGAAAGAATTCCAGTGTAGATGGCTTCAGCATTTAGTGGTGGAATCTTTGCCCCATGCCTGCGATTAGGGGGCTGTTTAATATTGTCGGCTCTTCCTCTCGTAATAAACATAGTTTATTAAATATCCCACTAACCATTTTCTCTCCATAGGTAGTTGGAATGTGAGGACTCTGCTCTGTGGAATCTGAGATTGTTCTATTGGTATCCTCATATTATTCCACCATTATAACTTAGCTATTCTCGGCTTGAAAGAGACCAGATGGACAGATAAAAGTGAGATACTTAAAAATAATCTTAAATTTCTCTTTACATGGATGGAAGATGGAAAGCATCCCCAAGGCGTAGGTTTGCTTCTCAGCAGACACGCTAGTGATGCTCTTCTAGTACACCGAAGAGCCAAAACATTATGACCAGTGCGTCTTTATGCAAAACGAAGCAACTGCAGGTAAATGACGGCGCTTGTGAAGGTAATGAAACGGTATAAATAACACCTGATACTGAGCTCTGTTAATCGGTGTTATTCTTGTTCTTCAGATGGGAAAGGCAGCGGACTTAAGTGAGTTTGACAACAACCAAATTGTAATGGCCAGACGACTGGGTTAGTGCATTTCCGAGACGGAAAGGCTTGTGAGGTGCTCATGGTCAGCAGTGGTTGTACCTTCAAAAAGTGGTCCGAGGAGAGAAAATCCACGAACCGCTGGAAAGATGTGGGCCGACCACAGCTCATCGCTGCTAGAGGTGAGCGAAGGCTATCCCGTATGGTACGAGCCAACAGAAGGAATACTGTGGCGCAACTCGCCCGTAATATGAATGTTGATGAAGGGTGTAATGTGTTACAATACACAGTACATTGGACTCTGGTGAAAATGGGGCTGCGTAGCTGCAGGCCGCTCTGAGTGCCCATGCAAATCTCGGTTCACCATCGAAAGCACGTACAATTGGCACACGAGCATCAAAACTGGACCTTGAATGATTGTAAGTCTGATCCTTGAATATCTGGTCCAATTACTCTCGTTTCTTATCTTATCTGTTGTTATGGCCCACCTGAGAACGCCAATGAGGATGAGAAAGATGGATTTTATGGACAACTTCAGGGTATTTTTAATTCTGTCAAGAAAGGAGATATTACCCTTGTTCTAGGCGACTTCAATGCTTAAGCTGGTATTGACTCTAACCTTTGGGGAGGGGTGATAGATCCCTTCGGTATTGGTACCTGCAACGGCAATGGGCAACGTCTCCTGCAGGTAAGTAAACTCAATGGATTCAGAATAACTAACACTTATTACAAACACCGCGACATACATAAGTACACATGGGTTTCATCAGATGGGCTGCATAGGAATATGATTGATTATATATTAATTAACAGCAAATGGCCTAGTTCTGTTAGGAATACTAGGCTATATAGGGGAGCTGAAATTGGATCTGACCATTACCTTGTTAATAGTGTCTTGTAACTCAAACTTAAGTCGCAATTTATATATTTATCTTTCTAACTCTTCTACTTTATTTGAAGGCCCTTATATTGTGAGGTTCTAAGCTGTGTTATAGGGCCAACATTAAATCCAGTAATGCATCTATCATAATTACGAAAAATGGGAGTAGAATTAACCACATTATTTGGAACATCTCTAAAATTCTCAGCTCACGTAGCCATGACAGAATCCTCACCTTCAATAACATTACGATGTTTATCCTTCAATTTCAATAAGAAGTGTTGTGCTAAGGTTAAAAAATTTACCTTTAATTCTGAATCTCTGAAAGTCCCAGTTATAGTTAAAGCTTACCATAATAGGTTACTTAGTCATTATGACAGTCATGGTTTGCTTACTATTGGAGGAATGGGACCATTTTAAACAGGCTTTTTAGGAAACTAACAGTACTTTTTGTAGGTAAAAGGGAGCAGGGGAGCAAAAGTATTTGAGTGATAAGGCACTGGAGCTTAATTTGGAAAAAAAAATTGTAGGAATATATTTAATACCCTACTAGTCCTAAGAGAATGTACAGGGCCAGACGTACGCATAAGCGAACTAAGTTGCAGCTTGAGCCTCACGATATAAGAGGATTCAAAATAATGTTTTACCAGTTCTATTGTGTAGCAGTTGTGAATTTGTGTTAGTAGTTAAAAGTACAATTAAAATTATATAATAAATATTTCACCACACCAATTTGCTGTTCATTCATTAAGTAGAAAATTTAGAATAATAAATACATAAGTTATGACTTTCGAATTTTTGGGGCCTCTTAACCTTGACATAGCTTAGGGCCTCAGAAAATCAAAGTCCAGCCCTGAGAATGCGTTATAAAACGAATAATAAACGTGTAAAGGATCAGTTAGTTGCTAGTAAGAACCTTTGGCTTGATGGTTTGGCTGACAAAGCCGAGGAAGCAGTTAGACAGCACAACAGCAGAGAGCTGTACCAGATAGTTAATGCTTTGTGTTGTAGAAAACAGACAGGTATACGGGGATTGAAGGATAAACAAGGTAAGGTTATAGAAGGTGAGGATTCTGTCATGGCTAGGTGGGCTGAGCATTTCAGTGATGTTCTAAACAATGTAGTTAGTTCTACTCCCATTGTTTGCAATGATGATAGATGCATTGGTGGCTTTAATGTTGGTCCTATAACACAATCTGAAGTTATTTTGGCTATTTCTAAACTTAAACTTCATAAATCCCCAGATGTAGATGAAATTACTACGGAAATGCTTAGAGCTGGGAATGTTTCGGTTACCACTTGGATGACTGAAATTCTGAATATCTTTTATGATAAAGGCATGGTTCCTAAGGATTTTACCAGAGCTATGGTTATCCCTATTATCAAAAAAGATGATCGCAGTTCTTGCGATAACTATAGGGGTATCAGCCTACTCTCTGTTCCAGGTAAAGTTCTTTCCATGATTATGCTTAATAGAATTAAGAATCTGGTTGACGGATAATTGCATGATGAGCAGCGTGGATTCAAAAGTGGTAGGGGATGTGTAGATCAGATACTTTCACTTAGACAGATTCTTGAGAAATGTTTAGAGCTTCAGAAACTTGTGATTACTAGATTTCAGATTTCAAAAAAGCTTTTCACTCTGTTGATCATCATAATTTGTGGTTGATTGTGAGATCATATGGTATACCAGGCAAGTTAGTTAACATAATGAAAGCTCTCTATAATAACACTGAGTCACGTGTGAATGTTAGGTAATGCTTGTAGCAATTGGTTTAGCCTTACTTCTGGTGGTCGATAAGGGCGCATTTTGTTTCCTTTCTTCTTTAGTTATTGATTATATTATGCGAAATTTACTATGAAAGATTTTGGGCTTTAAAATTTAATAGTATTATGAACAGTGTGCCTAAAAGCCTCCGAAAGAGGGGGAGACCTAGGATGCGGCGGGCAGACAGTATGAAACAGAACCTTGTTAGAATTGGCATACAGTGTCCAGATGCAGCAGATGTAGCTCAGCAGATATGTGTTTGGAGAACTAAATTGGACAATCATAACCATGCCATGGCTGCTGGAGGATGATGATAATGATGAATCCAATATATCTAATACTCGATTTTCAACAATATTCATATAATGGTGAAAGAATTATGGTAACTATAATAAAGAACTTTAATACCTTAGGAAACTTAAGATCGCACTAAATTACATTTTCAAACTTGGCAGATTTTTTACATTATATTAAATTTCGTATATTTTTGTGATCCAGAGCAGAAAATAAAACCTTGTACAGTCGCTCAAAAAAGTATCCGAACACTATGGTTGATTGCAAAATTCAGAAAAAATATCTGGCATTGATTTTTTTAGAAATTAGTCATCTGGCAACCTTAGTTGTCACGTGACACGAAGGTTACCAGATCACTAATTTGTAAAAAAATCAATGCCAGATATTTTTTCTGAATATTGCAATCAACCATAGTGTTCGGATACTTTTTTGAGCGACTGTACTGGCTGAAACTGGAAAAAAAGGAACAACAACATAAGAAAAACCAGGAAATACATTTATGTGCCATGTTTATACTTTTCATCTTAACGTGTTTGTTTTTCATAATAACTCTGCAGATAACTGCTGCGATGGCTTCAATAGAACGAAAAATCAAGTCGATGATAGAACAGTTGCATTGTGTGGCTGTCGGATACAGAGGGAATTAGACTGATCGTCTTCAGAGTTGGTCCAAAATCCTTTGCAAAATGTTGCACAATCTCCTGATAAACAATAAAATTCTTTTGAGCAAAAAAAATATTGTTTTACGTTTTGTACTTTTCCACCGTCTCCAAATGCGATGATTTTTTTTCGCTGGGCGCCATTTGAGTGAGACGGTCCTAAAAATGCACACTTATTTATATCAAACATACCCATCCCTCGATTTACAAGGTTATTAAAAAAAGTGGGGGGGAGGGTAAAAAATCTTTATTATTAATAGAACTTAAATTAAAAGTTTTATTTGAACACATTTCTCTCAAATTTCAGTTCAGTGGTAATACCGTATTTCTTCGATTCTAAGACGCACTTTTTTTCCCTTATAAACGTCGCTAAAAACGAAGTGCGTCTTAGAATCGATGGCGTTTTAGAATCGCAGTTTTTTTTTTTCAAACTTTCACGCGCTTTTCACACGGCACCACACGTTTTGTTTTTACGCGGAATCCCGCCTGCAAGTTTGACCGTTATTGCATTCAGCAATTCCATTGGAGAATAAAATGGCTTGGGTATTTTCCCGCGCTTTCCAAATGTGAAGCCGCCGTTATATCATTATAGTGGAGCTGTGTGAGGGAATTTTAGTGAGCTTGGAACCTGGCTGTTGACTGACAACCTTCCGCTGACACCTTCCAGAAAAATTAAGAAAGCGCCGGCATCAAAATTGGCGGAATGGGTATCAACAGCTTGGAAGCTAATCCCAGAAAGAATAGTGCAGCACTCAGTTAAAAAATGTTGCTTCACCAACGCTCTCGATGGCTCAGAAGACGATAAATTATGGGATAATGGAGATAAAGATGGCTCAGAAGAATCAGTCTCTGAATATGAAGTAGACTCTGATACTGATTCAGGTGCAGATATGAGGTCTCGGAAGAATCAGACTCTGATATTGATTTAGAAGAAAGTGATGAATAACATACCTACTGATAAATAGATACTAGTGTTGTTAGTAAATTGAATTCTATTATAATAAAAATTTTTGTTAGATATATTTTAGCGTTTTATTTATTATTTTTTTGCTTAGAATCAAAGCTTTTTTTCTGTTGGTGGTACTGAAATTAAAGGTGCGTCTTACAATCGATGGCGTCTTAGAATCGAAGAAATAAAGTAATAAAACATCAATGCAACATTCTTCTAGATTTTATTTTTACTAATTCAGATAAGCTTAGATTAATTTATTACACGTTACTTTTCTTTTTTTTGGACACAAAAAACGTGCATCGTTTAGTGTAAACGTACACTAACCAATTTGAATAGAAAATTTTAAAGAATGATGTTTATGAACAGAGATTAAATTAGATATCAAGCATTTGAACGAATTCTAAAAACTATTTTGCAAAATTAAGCATTGTGCAACATAGGCCTTTAAAAGGCACTGTCTTTCTTCAGCAGGAGAGCAACCACCGCTTAGGTTGTTTTACCTCTGAGCGGCAGTTTTTTGCACACAATGGGCTATATGGCCAGGTCGCCAGAACTTCGAAGGCTCAGAGAAAGTTGGGGGAGGGGACCCACTGGAATAGCTGTTGAGAGACAGATGGTAGCCTCCCCATCAATGCAATCCAGTGTGTTCTTTAAAGTGCACAGGGTATGGCTCTCCCACACACGGTGCAACGGCTTAACGTCCCATACGACGGACAGCGGCATTTCCAAGCCCATCGATATCCCCAACTGACCGTGGGCAGGGCGGGGAGTTTTGTGGAGATGAAGCTCAACTCTCACCCAGCTGAGACTCGAACCTGAGAACGGCAGCTATGAGCCTGGCGCGCTACCGACTGAACCACCCTTACAACTGCACTCTCATCTGGAATTGATGACTGAATGTATTACCAGTTCTGTTTTCACAACGTTCTCTGGGTTTTTGTGATCTGAGCATCACAATAATAAGTTCAGTTGAAATCCATTGAGGAGAAAAAAAAAATGTTACTTAAATGCGCTAAAAACATTCACTGTGCGGTTGCAGAACACCAAAAATTAGTCATGATTACTGTTTGTATAATTTTATTATAAATCTCAGAAAGAAAAATACCTAGAATAAAACGACACATCAGAGAGAGTTAATTTGTTTCTCCTCTCCTTTTAGTACCAAAAGCCAATATATTCTTAGCAAAAAAGATTGTATAGAGTGAAATTAAAAATGTTCTGCATTTGAGATAAAAAAAGGAATCATTCGTTGGAAATGAGAAAGCAAGTGAGAAATAAAGGAACCTGACGCACGTTTACTTGTTTGTTAGATTGCTGAGTTGTTTATCTCCGAGCAGAAATGTTTTTTCGCACAATAGCATAAATGGCCAGGTTACAAGGATACCGAAGGCTCAGAGATGGTTGGAGGAAGAGGACCTGTTGGACAGCTATTAAGAGACAGATGGTAGCGTTCATTAACGTTCACAGGGTATAGTTCTCCTAGACACGGGTCCAAGGCCTAACAATAAATCCGACGTACTGTGATCTTTTGAAGCCCTTCAGTGTATCATTTCTGACCGACGGCTGGGTGGGGGTTTTGCGGAGATAAATTTCAACGCTGGCCAGCTTGGACTCGAACCTCGAACTGCAGATTACAAAGCTGGTTCCTACCAACTAAATCCATCACAGAACACATTTTACTCACGTCTTCATACAGTAATTTAAGAGCCACAACTGCAATGTCACTCAAAACAAAATTTAGTTCGTTTTTTGAATAAATATGCATCTGGTCAAGCTAAAGTGACCACAATAGCGATGAGCTCAGCAGTCACAGAAGGTAGGTTTTTGCTGCATTGATGATGACCTCTAAAGTCGTTGCAATAGATGCAGGATTGGCTGTTACTGATGACCTACACCAAAGGGAACGCGAGCGTGTTTGCCAAGGGGGGGGGGGGAAACACTTGCCCGTGAATGATACAGGCCACTGCTGACAGTGATGCATCGGTGGTAAGAACGCCAGCGACAGGCCAAAGAGATAGCAAAGATTGGCCGCCCTGCCGGCACTCTGGACATGGGCTTTGTGGAGCTGGCACATCGAACAGGATCAAGCGAAGGCTTTTAACAAAGTACATTCATAGTTGAAAGCGCTCTTAAGAATCAGTTTCAAATTTCTCATTTTTTCTCTCGATTGCTTATAAAGAAGTTCAGTTGAAGAAAAAAAATTGCGACAGGAAATTACTTCGAGGAACAAAGACGGAGCTAATTTGTCCGTGAGGTTAGAAAAAGTAGTTCGAAATATTAATCACGCAAAGGTGAGACTAACGAATTTCTTCTAAAGGCCATCGCACAATTTTTTTTTATATTAAAGAACGAATTTCAAAATGATCTAAAGTTATGACACATCTTCTAAAGGCCATCGCACAATTTTTTTTTATATTAAAGAACGAATTTCAAAATGATCTAAAGTTATGACACATCGAAACAAATCATCATCACGTAATTCGATATATTGCAATAAATTTTGAACAAAACACTAAACTTTTTTCTTTCTACCAATGGCTGTAACGTTCTGTGCAGTGGTGTAAAATAGTAGCTTAACATTTACGATTATAGGGCGTGTCCTTGCGGTTAGAGAACGTAAAAAGAGCTATTCTTTTCAAACGAAATTTGATATTCGTATATTATAAACATGTCTGTTATGTTCTAAACTATGGATTCTCAACGTGGGGTATGCGGTAAAATTTTTGGGGTACGCCGTGAGAGCTCAAAAGTCACTAGATCTAGTAACAAAGTCGCTCGACTTTCTCGAGAATTGCAGTCAAATATTTGTTACCTTTCACAAACGCTTATTTATGTGAAATTGGTTTTTCATATTTAATTACTTTAAAAAATAAATGTAGGAACAGGCTGGAGGTTGAAGATGACTTGCGACTCTACCTTAGCAAGATAACCCCAACCATTGATGAACTGTGCAAGCGTAAACAAGCGCAACCATTTCACTGATTACTCAGTAAAACGTTTAAAATTTTATAACATTTGTTAAATTGTTTATGCCATTTTTTGTGTTTATCGAGATATAATTTATGAATGCAAAATTTAATGTGTGTGTATATATATATATGTTTTATTTTATTCCCATTGTTATACTATAACTACAGTTTTATCTATCTATACAAGGGGTACGCCAGTTACATACACATTTCCAAGCATAAAAGGTTGAGAACCACTGGTCTAAACCATGCCGTGCCCAAGTGGTTAGCGCGCTTACCTGCTGATGAAATAGATCTGGGTTCGATCCTCGGGTAAGGCAAGAATGTTTGTGCTCTCTTTTTGCTGAGGTCCCGTCTTTTGTGTGGAGTATTAAATTGAAAGGCTGTTGTCATATCTTTGTGGCAAGCAGCTGATTGAAGGCTTATTTATTTATTTATTTTTATGTTCTAAGATTTGTAATATGTTCAAATGACTTACATTTACTTTGATGTAAAATAATTTACTACCTTGTATAACTCTAAAATTCTGAATAGGTGCGATGTAATATAACAATAAAGGACGGATATTGCCTGCAGGGATTTCGACCGTCTGTTGGTTTGTCATAGGTAGAGGCCCAGGGAGGGCCTTTCAGAAGGCTGATAATGGTAAGAGAGGAAAAAATTATTAAACTTATTTTTATTTCATGCATTTTTCAAGAAATGTTTTAAAGACCTGTAAAACGGAGGGGGAAAGGTTATACTGTGTTAGAAATCCAGTCTGTTCCCCACCTTTTTGCAGTTTTTCAGCTCGATTGTATTTCTTGCTCCCCCCCCCCCCTCTACCTTCGATTTTTTTCTAGATCAGGGCCTCCCATCTACCAATGGTGAAACGTGTATGGCAACTTTGAAAGCAATTGAAACAATAAGACTGCATGATTGATGAATTAAAGGTTTTCATGGGTCATTAGTTTACCGAGCTATTAATCTCTCCTCAGTCATGTTCAGTCATGTCTATGAGTGATCTATGAGATCACCAATTGATCGACAAGAGAGTTGGGTCAGGTTGTTTTACCACTGAGCTGCACTTTTTTTGCACATCATGGGCTAAATGGCCAGGTAGCAAGGACCCCGAAGTCTCAGAGAAGGTTGGGGGAGGGGACTCATTGGAACAACTATTGGGAGATAGATGGTAGCCTCCGTCAAGGCTATCCAGTGTGTTCTTTAGCGTGCACAGGGTAAGGCTCTCCCGCACATGGGGCTTAACGTCTCTTCCGACGGATGATCGACAAGAACCTGTCGGATGATCATTAAACTTGTGAGCAATCTATAACAACTGTTTGTGCAAAAACTACCCCATCTTATTGTACGTACATGTTGTATTAAATGCTTTCGAAGATGCCGTAATCACTACGTCCGTATCTATATTATAAAAAGGCAACATATTGGAATGGAAATTTTTGAAAATTTGATTATGCAAAAGTTATAAAATTCTGTATTAAGTGAAGTCGAATAAATGCATTCTATAACCATCAGTTTTTATACACAAGACTATCGTTATTAAAGGGCTCAGTAAACAATTGAAGATAAATTTAAGAGCTGCAGGGAATAGATGATTTTGGGCTTGGGCTTAGTTGGCCTGAGCCCCAGGACTTGGGCTCCAAATAGTAAAAACGATTTCTGGCTAGGGGTTCAGAAAAATTTAAGTGCCAAATATTTCTTACAATTGGACAAAAAATAAGCAAAAATAGTTTTAAAATATTATTATAATTTCAACCTTTTATTCCGTTTGATAATAAAAAAAAACATCTTCACTAGGAGAATTTGGGGGATTGAATTTATGGATCTCTGTCCCCCAAGCTGGTTTCTGCTATTGAGAGGATAATTAAAGAAAATGGAAGAAATGAAATAATATTAAACTTGCTTAAAGCCATTTGTTTCTTTTTCTCGATTTGAAGTCATCGAATTACTTCAGTTCATTGGTCTCGAAATTTGTATTTTGACAAAATATGAGTAATATGCTTATCTCCTATAGGGCAAAATTCACTCGATCTTTTCTTTCAACAGTTGTTGGGAGACAGATGGTAGTCTCCCGTTAATGCGTGTTCTTTAACGTGCACATGGTATGGCTCTTCCGAACACGGTGCCATGGCTTAACGTCTCATCGATGGGCGATGACCTCTTCAAGCCCATCGGTGTCCTACTATTGTAGACTACTATCGAGACTATCAAGTCCTACTATCGAGAGTAACGTCCAATCGATGGGCGATGACCTCTCCAAGCCCATCAGTGTCCCCTATTGACCTTGGGTAGGGCCGGAAGTTTTGCGGTCAATGAACGCTGATCCAAGCGGGACTCGAATCTGGGAACTGCAGATTGCGAATCTGCTACGCTACCGACTGAGACCCCAACCCCGATACATTAAAATACGCTGTAATAGTGCCGGGTGTCCAGATAAGGTAACACCTGTCTGTCTATAAATATGCAAATTAGCACATGTATCCAAAAGTTTGTTTGAAACAGAGAAGATTACGTATATACCGTAGCAGATTGATTGACTTTGACAAATATGGAACCCTCATGCTTTTAATGAGGTATTAAACAAGGATGTTGAGGATATTTTAACCCACTATTGCTAGAGAGCAGCTCGTAACTGATGTAATTAAATTGTAGAAGTAGTTAACAACTAGACATTTGTCACCCTAGAACATGCTGAATTGGGTTTGGATATTAAGATCTCGGTGTCATTCCACTTCTGTAATATTCCCTTCCTCTGGAGAAATTCCTGAACCAGATGAACTTTAGGGCGCAGATCTTCTTGTTTAGTAGAAGAAATTGGGGTCTATACATGTATTCCCAAGAAGTTTGGCATAGAGTGCAAGGATTTCGTCCCTATACATCATCATCATCATCATCATCATCATCATCATCATCATCATCATCATCATCATCATCATCATCATCATCATCATCATCAAGCAGCCATGGACTACGGAGGCCCAACCAGACCGTTCAATTTACTTCTCCAAGTAAGTCTGTCCTGACTTCTGCATCTGGCCACTGTACACCAATTCTAACAAGGTCCTGTTTGACATTGTCTGCCCACCGCATCCTAGGTCTCCCCCTCTTTCTGAGGCCTTTAGGCACACTGTTCATAACCCTATTCGCCAATCTATAATTATTCATACGGGCAACACGGCCAAACCAACGGAGTCTCTCTCTGCACAATATACTGCTTAAAGGAGGTTGCAAACTCCTTTGCCTAACCTCATAATTACTTACAAAGTTGAACCACCTAATGCCCAAGATACTGCGTAAGCATCTGGAATCAAAAGCATCTAGTTTCCTGTTATCTTGTTTGCAAAGTGTCCAGATTTCACTACCATAACTAACCCTAGAAAGAACAAAATTATTATACAGTCTAATTTTAGTCTTTAGGTGTATACGCATATTTCTCCACACTCTCCATAGATTCTTAAAAGTTCCGGCAGAAATCCCAATTCGTCTGTTAATCTCATGCCGCACATCACCATTATCTGTTACATAGCTCCCAAGATAATTAAACTGTGACACCTGCTCAAGACTGCAACCATTCAGATTAATTGAATCACAACCTGCTTGACCAATTTTCATCACTTTAGGTTTTTTTTTTCTGTTTATAACCAAACCTACTCTACTACCAGTTTCATCAACAGCTTGAATGAAGGAGTTCATCTCATCAACATCATTTGCCAAAAGGGCTAAATCATCAGCATAATCTATATCAGAAATTTTCGTATCTCCAGTTCATTTAAGGCCAAAATCTTTCCCTTGAAGTGAATTTCGCATAACATAATCAATAATCAAGCTAAAGAGAAAAGGATATAAAATGCACCCTTGTCGAACACCAGAAGTAATGCTAAACCAATTGCTACAAGCCTTACCAACTCTCACACACGACTCAGTGTTATTATAGGGAGCTTTCATTATGTTAACTAACTTGTCACGTATACCATATGATCTCACAATCAACCACAAATTATGATAATCAACAGAGTCGAAAGCCTTTTTGAAATCAACAAAGCTAGCAACCAAAGGTTTCTGAAACTCTGAACATTTCTCAAGAATCTGCCTAAGTGAAAATATCTGATCCGCACATCCCTTACCACTTCTGAATCCACATTGCTCATCACGCAATTGACTGTCAACCAGATTCTTAATTCTATTAAGCACAATCATGGAAAGGACTTTCCCTGGAACAGAGAGTAGGCTGATACCCCTATAGTTATCACAAGAACTGCGATCACCTTTTTTGAAAATAGGGATAACAATAGCTCTGGTAAAATCCTTAGGAACCATGCCTTTATCATAAATGATATTCAGAATTTCAGTCATTCAAGTGGTAACCGAAACACTCCCAGCTCTAAGCATTCCCTTAGTAATTTCATCTATATCTGGGGATTTATGAAGTTGAAGTTTAGAAACTGCCAAAATAACTCCAGATTGTGTTATAGGGCCAACATTAAAGCCACCAATGCATCTATCATCATTGCAAACAATGGGAGTAGAACTAACCACATTGTTTAGTACATCACTGAAATGCTCAGCCCACCTAGACATGACAGAATCCTCACCTTCTAAAACCTTACCGTGTTTATCCTTCAATCCCTGTATACCTGTTTTCTACCACACAAAACATTAACCTACTGGTATAGCTCTCTGCTGTTATGCAGTCTAACTGCTTCCTCGGATTTGTCAGCCAAGCCATCAAGCCAAAGATTATTATTAGCAGCTAACTGATCCTTTACACGTTTATTAAGTTCTCTGTAATGCTTTTTATTAGGACTAGTAGGGTATTGATTAAGGACATTTCCTGCAATTCTTTCTTTCCGAAATAAGCTCAAGTGCCTTATCACTCAGATTATTCTGTCTCTTCTGCTCCTTTTTTCCTAAAAGAGTACTGTTAGTATCCAAAAAAGCCTGTTTAAAATGATCCCATTCTTCCTCAACTTCAGTAGTAAGCATACCATGACTGTCATTATGACTAAGTAACCTATCATGGTAATCTTTGGCTATAACTGGATCTTTCAGAGCTTCAGTATTAAAAGTAAATTTTTTTTACCCTAACACAACACTTTTTAAGTATAAGTTGCAACACACTTTTAACAAGATAATGGTCAGATCCAATTTCAGCTCCCCTATATGACCTGGTATTCCTAACAAAACTAGCCCATTTGCTGTTAATTATTATATAATCAATCATATTTTTATGCAGCCCATCGGATGAAACCCATGCGTACTTATGTATGTCGCGGTGTACCTCATATGTACCCTATACCTCAGAACATTCAAAGTCCCTCCTTTGTCTAAGATGTTGCGCTCCAGCATCCGTTGGATATTATACCTAGGTGTTTAAATCATCAGTCCTCCTCCCTAACAGCGGTTTCTTTCCTTAATGAACGCTGTCTTTTCCTCTCTGTTCATGGAGCGCTGTCTTTTCCTCTCTCTTCAAGGAGCGCTGTCTTTTCCCTCTCTCTCACCAAATGATGAGGCATTCAGATTCAGAATTTAAATTGAATCTGGATGGACTACGGATAGCCAACCAGATTGTGCAATTTAGTTCTCCACACATGAGATAAATCTGCTGCACAATTCTAACAAGGTACTGTTTGACATTGTCTGCCCACGACATCCTAGGTCTCTCCCTCTTTTTGAGGCCTTTAGGCACAATGTTCATGACCTATTCGCTAATATAAAGTAATGCATATGGGCAACATGCCAAACCAACAGTATCTCTCAAACCAACAGTATCTCTGCACAATATGCTACTCAAAGGAGGTTGCCGACTCCTTTGCCTAATCTCACCATTACTTACAAAGTGGAATCACCTAATGCCCAAAGTACTGCGTAAGCATCTAGTATCAAAAGCATCAAGTTTCCTATTATAGCATACACTATTTTAATAAGAGCTCTACAAAGACAGGAAAATGGTAGCTCTCATTAAAATAATATATGCTAAGAAGTTTTTATTTGCCTTATAATGACGTCTCTGATTATGTGCCAACACAAAAATGTTCAGATGTAAAGATATGATATATTTAACTTCTAGCTATATTATACAGTATATCTTAACTAAAAAATACGGAATTTCTTTCCTTAAATTTATTTATCTTTTGACTACTATTGGTCTCGCTAATTTAAATACTGCTCTAGATTCTGGAATAATAAAAAGATGCATGGAATGATTTATGATCAGTCTTATCGAGGTGATAAATATAGTTCATCTCATTAGAGATTCAGATTTGGAGGAGAAGTTAGTGAACTAACCAGCAAGTTAGTAAACAAACATAAATTTGATATTTTGTTTTGAATTTATTGTTCAGCCGAAAATATCTTCATGTCATTTGTGAATGTCCTGTGATTCTTGACAGAAATAGAGATCAGGAAAATTAACGGGGATATAGGCCAATGACACGGTATGGAAAGGCGATTCTTAAGGGCAGATCTAAAGCCAAATAACTGGTTGAAAAACACCAATGGCGTTTACTCATTACTGGATGTACCAATAGTGAAGGAGACTTGGTCAAATGGAGGCCAACCAACGAAGGAGACGATCGATGTGACGTTTCTGGGTCAAAGACGGGAATGAGCTATAAGGACATGACAAAGGTTAAATGTAGAGATCATTGCATTGAAGAACTTAAGCACATTAAGTTGGCTCTGAAAGAAATAATTGCTTCAAAACTTAACAGAAGTGATACGTTTTCAATTTACCTCATTAGTTATTTTTCTTCTAGGCAAAGGTGTGCCACACAGAAAATAAGTTCAAATGAATTGAAAATAAAAGTACATTTTGACGATGGCACAAAAGGCAATATGAAAAGTAAAACAGAAAATGTAATTTATATGCATGAAATTAATCACGTTTGTTTATTTATCTTTTAACTAAAATACTCGTCAAACATTGAATTTTTGTATTCTTAAGGGTCGTTCAAATTGAAAGTGGACAATTTAGAAATGAAGAGCAAATCCTTAATTGAGTCTGTTGCAATTCGCCATGTTTATTGAGCCATTTGTCCCAACATGAAATTAGCAACATATCCTCTTTCCAAAACCTACTTTGGCTTATGAGGAGATATGTGACAATGCACTGCATCTATTCGTCTCACTTCAAATTCTCCGCAAAATTCCCCGCCCTGCCCACGGTCAGTAGGGGACACCGATGGGATTGGAAAGGCCGCCGTCCGTCGGATGGGATGTTAAGTCGTGGCCCCGTGTGCGGGAGAGACATACCCTGTGCACGTTAAAGAACACGCTGGATGGCCTTGACGAGAGGCTACCATCTGTCTCCCAACAGCTGTTCCAGTGGGTCCTCTCCCCCAACCTTCTCTGAGCCTTCGGGGTCCATGTGACCTGACCATTTAGCTCATGGTGTGCAAAAAAGTGCCGCTCAGAGGTAAAACAACCCAACGTTAAAGAACACACTGGATGGCCTTGACGGGGGGCTACCATCTGTCTCCCAACAGCTGTTCCAGTGGGTCCCCTCCCCCAACCTTCTCTGAGCCTTCGGGGTCCATGTGACCTGGCCATTTAGCCCATGGTGTGCAAAAAAGTGCCGCTCAGAGGTGAAACAACCCATTTGAATATAAATTTCGGCCTTTTCAGCCGAAAGCTAATGGCAGAAATTTTGCCTGTTCTGCCAAACATTCGCCCTTTCGGCTACAGTTCGACTCTTTTTCAAATTTAAGGTATCTTATGTATTCTAGTCTTAATTATACAGTTCGTGTCTTCTTTTTTACAATAAGTCACGAATTCATACAAGCTGTCAAATATCATTAGAAAAATTATGTAAACAGATTTAGAATAAAGATTAATAATAAGTCATAAGTCATCAGTTGCTCTTGGCCTAAGAACTGCTGAAGGATTTAAAAAAGGATCCTCTTTATCATCAACACTTTTAAATTCGTGTTGAGGAAATTTTGTAAAAATGAAACAAAAAAGTGGAATACTAAATTAATCACTATTAAGCTGTTCAAGTAACGGGATGAAATCAGGTGTAGAAAAAAAGTTGCGTTCAGGTGGGTGGGATATGAACACAATTTTTTTTGATGATACCTCTTGATGATACGTTAGGTGTTCTACCACTAAGCTACCGGAAACTGATCAATCTCTCCTCTGCTGCTGATGTTAGGCACCACTGCTCAATCACTGTCAATTGTTATGTATCACAGTGATGGATGCGATGGTGCCTAACATCAGCAATAGAGGAGAGATTGATCAGCGGCCACGTGGTCAGAGCACCTGACATGTCATCAGGAGGTTGTGTGTTCATATCCCACCCAGCTATATACAATTTTTATTCTATACTTATCTTCATTCTGTTACTTAAGCAGCTTAATAGTGATTAAATGCTTAGTAAATGAATGATGAGATATGGATACATTTGTGTTAAAATGTGGAGGCATGGCAATAGTTGCAGGAAGCAAAAAATATGTATTCTAATTTTTTTCGATGACCATTTAATTTGTCTTGCTTTGGAAAAGGATGGGTTGGTTTACCTCTAGCGGCACTTTTTTGCACACCACGGGCTAAATGGCCAGGTCACAAGGACCCCGAAGGCTCAGAGAAGGTTGGGTGTGGAGACCCACTGAAACAGCTGTTGAGAGGCAAATGGTAGCCTCCCGTTAAGGCCATCCAGCGTGTTCTTTAACGTGCACAGGGTATGGTTCTCCCGCACATCGGGCCACGGCTTAACGTCCCATCCGACGGACGGCGGGCTTTCCAAGCCCATCGGTGTTCCCTACTGACCGTGGGCAGGGCGGGAAATTTTGCGGAGATAAATCTCAACGCTAACAAAGCTGGGACTCGAACCTGGGAACTATAGATTACGAGCCTGGCGCGCTACCGACTGAGCCATCTCCGCCCCTGGAAAAAGATGTGGAATATATGACGAGAGAATTAGAAGCCTGTTGAAACGTTTCTTTTCCGCATCACTAAAAACGACACCTATGACAAAGATTTCTTAATTCGATGTTTATAAATTTTAGAAAGCTACACAAAGAAAATCTTTCGAAGTTTAGATGATAATCTTTAAAGATGCGCCATGAGAAACAGAAAAGCAAATTACTCAGTAGAATGCATTTAGCAGCTAAAAGAATCAATCTAACTGGTTTCAGATGTAATTTATAACTTAAAAGTTTCTTAATAGCATTTATGCAAAGTGATAGAGAGACGACTTCGGGCCTCGCGGGGGGGCTAGGTTTAGAAGTAATTTATTTTTTTAAGTTTTGCTTTTAATTGCCAAGGAAAATGCAAAACAACAAAATAGCTTCTTTTGAATCAATTTCAACATTTTAATCAGTCTCTAATAATTAAAATTAATAAAAAATGTTGAATATTTAATTTTTTAAGTATTCTCTTTAATCATTCGCACTTAGAATTTATAATGCCTTCCTTCAAGAATTTCCAGTTTTTGCGACCATTTAAACTCCAAATAACATTAAGATTTTAATTTTGTTTTGAAAGAATTAAAATCTGCAATAGCCTATAATATGAAGAATTGAAAAAATACATTATATAATGGCATACATTTCTGTATGTACATGGTAGTAATGAAATACAGTTGGTTCACAATATTTGGCTTCTCGAGGGTTCGCCGTAGAATTCTATATACCAGGCCGACCTCTCCGTACTTCTCTTCATACAACCACTCTAGAGCTGCTTCGATTGGTGCATTCCATATCGTTTTCACAGGAAATAAGGTTGGGTTGTTTTACCTCTGAGAGGCACTTTTTTGCACACCATGGGCTAAATGGCCAGGTCACATGGACCCCGAAGGCTCAGAGAAGATTGGGGGAGGGGACCCACTGGAACAGCTGTTGGGAGACAGATGGTAGCCTCCCGTCAAGGCCATCCAGCGTGTTCTTTAACGTGCACAGGGTATGGCTCTCCCGCACACGGGACCACGGCTTAACGTCCCATCCGAAGGACGGCGGCCTTTTCAAGCCCATCGGTGTCCCCTACTGACCGTGGGCAGGGCGGGGAAATTTTGCGGAGATAAATCTCAACGCTGACCCAGCTGGGACTCGAACCTGGGAACTACAGATTACGAGCCTGGCGCGCTACCGACTGAGCCACCCGCGCCCCCAGGAAATAGGATGAATTGATGTAGAAGTTTATCTCCATCTAACCTTTATAAACCTTCCAACACTAAAAGATGGGTAGAAAGAAGCAGATCCGAAAAATCGATCTTTCGATTTCATTTTTATGTTTTTTTATTCGCCCATACCACTATACCACCGTTATCTTCTCCTAAATGTTCACTTTCGATCTCGCTGCATTCATGGGTTGGGCTGTATCCTGGAAAACTGTGTCCAGAAAGTTTCATTAAGGTCATCTTTATGCAAGACGACCAGTTGTGTGTCCCATTGACGCCAGGCTGGCACAGAACCCTATTGAATTGGTCTCGGCAACATCGCAACTGGACTCGACATCAATAGTGTAATGTTCTGTTCACCGATGAATCGCGATTTAGTCTACAAACCGATTCCCGACACTAATGGTCTATAGACAGCTTGGTACCAGATATGAAAGAGACAGTTTTGGAGCTGGTTGTGTGTTAGTGTGGGCAGGCATCACTCTCAGTGGATAAAAACGGACCTTCAGTCTCCCCAAGAGGGACTTTAACAGCTGTAAGGCATTGCAACGACATTTCATTAATAACTACATAATTTAAAAGTGTGAGCAAATTATTTAATATTTGTTATTCATAAATTTCTTAGAACGCATTGCTGCTCTGAAATGTTTAAACCTCCACTGTTTAATATACTGTTTAACTATGACGAATGTTTAAACAAGTTATTAAAAATCTTTAACTATGACGAATGCTCACGAAATGTTTAAACTTCCGCTTTAATATACACCGAAGAGCCCAAACATTATGACCACCTGCCTGATACGATGTTGCTCCTCCAGGTGCCTCCAAAACAGCTCTTACCCGGCGAGGCATGGACGCTACAAGATTTCTAAAGGTATCTTGTGGTATCTGGTACCGACACGTTACCAGAAGATCCTTTAACTCTTTAAATTACGTGGTTGAGCCCCCGCAGATCGGATATGCTGTTCCAACACAAACCGTAGATGCTCGTTTGGATTGATGTCTGGAGAATTTGGAGGCCAGGGAAATGCCTGAAAGTCTTCCGGTCAGTGTGGGGGTATGGGGCATGTGGGCAGCGTGGCATGGCACATTATCCTGCTGAAAGAAGGCACTACTAGAGGAGAATACCGTTACCATGATAAGATGTACCTGGTCTGCAATGATGTTTAGGTAGGTGGTAGACGTCATAGTTTCCTGCACATGAATGACTGGACCCAGGGTTACCCAGCAGAACATTGCCCAAAGCATTATACTTCCTCCATCGGCTTCATTTCGTCCCACAGTGCAACTTGGTACGAACACTTCTCCAGGTAAACGACGCACACGTATCCGGCCGTCCACATGGTGCAACAGGAAACGAGATACATCATTCTTCTTCCAATCATTCAAGGTCCAGTTTTGATGCTCGTGTGCCAATTGTAGGCGCTTTCGACGGTTAACTGAGGTTAGAATGGGCACTCGGAGCGATCTGCGGCTAAGCAGCCCCATTTTTAGCAGGGTGCGATATGCTGCGTGCTGTGACACATTACTCCCGTAACCAGCATTTAAATTGCGGATGAGTTGCGCCACAGTATTCCTACTGTTGGCTCGTACCATATGGAATAGCCTTCGCTCACCTCTAGCATCGACGAACCGTGGTCGGCCCACACCTTGCTATCGGTTCATGGTTTTTCCTCCACGGACCACTTTTTGAAGGTACCAACCACTGCTGGCCTTGAGTACACCATAAGCCTTTCCGTCTCGGAAATGCTCTGGCCCAGTCGTCTGGCCATTACAATTTGGTTGTTGTCAAACTCACTTAAGTCCGCTGCCTTTCCCATATGAAGAATAAGAATAACACCGATTAACAGAGCTCAGTATCAGGTGTTATTTTATACCGTTTCATGACCTTCACACGCACCGTCATTTACCTGCAGTTGCTTCGATTTGCATAATGACGCACTGGTCTTAATGTTTTGGCTCTTCGGTGTACTCTTTAAATATTGAAATTGCTGAAAATCGAGATTTTGATATATTTCGTTTCGATCTTTAATTACCATCAACCCCATTCTCGTAAAACTCTTATTTAGAAATAATAGGTCTTCGAAATTAATTTCCCATTTACGAAATATAGGATGGGGTCGCAGTTCGATGACCATGGAGTGCATAAATATTTTGGTGCTTAATTATTTATAATATAATACCCTTTTATGGGTAAAGGTTTAATAGAATTTAAAAACAACTTAAAAAAAGTAAAGTTCTTGAGATTAAAAAAAATATTTCTCCTGTATTAATTTTCTTTTTATCAGTTTTAATTATTGTAAACTTCATCGAAGTGATGCCAATCATCATCTTACATTTCTTCGGCTTCGACTGGTGTTTAATTTTGTTTCCCTTTATTCCGTTACGATAAAAAAAACAACGTCGTTGGTACCAAATGTCAAAGGAACGAAACATGGTAGGGAACAAATAAGAAACCAATTAAAAAACGATTTTCTCAATTAGCTAGCAAATTCAAGCTCTGACAACGTTTGATGACGACACTGATTTGTAGCTGCACATAATGAAACCAATGCCAATGCAAAAGTATGAGCAGCACATTAAACAGATTGCCAAATCACCCTATCTCACAGATTAATCATCATTCTGTTTCGTCATAGGTGAGGCGTTTCAATACACGCAGATTATAACTGATACCCAATAATTATCCCATTTTCGTACAAAAAATTGCATAGAACAAGCGATAAAAGAAGTGGGATAAGAAGTGGGGAGAACTGATTAAGTTATCGTTTGCTTAGGTTGACAAAAAAATTTTCACCGAAAACCGTTGGTAAGTGAGGCTGGAGTGTGCTTTTTCAGTTGGCAGGGAGAATCCAAAAAACGTTTGACAGGGATCAGAAAAAAAAAGCATCACAGTCATTTTAAGTGATTACAAATTGTGATTGAATGGAATGAATCAGTGATAAGTAATATAACAAGTTTTCATAGGGAGCACTTGCCGGCGTGACCCCCCCCCCCACCGCACAAGACTGACTCTACTTGTTTTTGTTCTTTAAGTAGTAACAGGGGATAAAAATAAATTTCTTTGATATTTGAGTGCAGTCCTGCTGGCAGAGTAGTTAGCGTGCTTTGCTACTGACAGAAGGTACACAGGTTCGAGCCTTTGATAAGGCAAGGATGTCTCCGTTATTGTGTTGTCTTTCTGCTGATGATTCGCCTCCCACGCAGATCTGCTCTATGGTACATTACACTGAGAAGTTCCTATCAGCATGCAAGCACTAGCCTAGGCTAGCGGTGAGATTAATCTCCCCAAAACTCCCCGTCCTGTCCTCGGTCAGTAGGGGACACCGATGGGCTTGGAAATGCCGCCGTCCGTCAAATGGGGCGTTAAACCGTGGGTCCGTGTTAAGGAGAGCTATACCCTGTGCACGTTAAAGAAAAAAAAACTGGATAACCTTGACAGGAGGCTACAATCTGTCTGCTAGCAGATATCCAGTGGGTCCCCTCCCCCAAACCTTCTCTGAGCCCTTGGGGTTCTTGTGACCTAGCCACTTAATCAGTTGTGTGCATAAAAAGTGCAGTTCAGAAATAAAACAACCTAATTAATTTCTGATTTTCCCCCTCAACAGATGTGATATTCCAATCACAATTCTTAAAAATGATCGGAGGTTTCTGAGTTTTTCTGTCTCCTAAGATGCATTTGGGACAAATCAACCAACGAAGTTAACGAATCCTCAAAACCTCTGCATAGCACATATTCAAACTCTAAATTTACAATGTAAATTTATAGTTTTAAATGTGTCAGTGAAGCAAAGTGATTCTCGGTGCCTGACTTAATAGAAATGCAAACTTGGGATGCTTAGTTATCTGATCACCAAGATAATTAATTGCCCATGTTAAAGACAAAGACACCGGCGACAAAATTATCTTGTTTTTCATCCCAATAAAATAACTTTGTTAATTATATTTTGCGATATCGAAATACTTTTAAAACTTAAACTTACGATATCTTTATCCCATAAATACAGCTCTCTCTCATTACACTCATTTAGCTAATCAATGACAGCTGTTTCAAATGCACGGATATAATGCGTCAAAAATCCATAGGGCGACAAATCGGAACGAAATTTTTTTTATCGGGGGACAACATTGTCCCTATGGGTCATACCTTTACTGCTGCCTTGATTCTATTCCCATGTCTTAACCCTGTGTAGTTGAAGGACATGCTGCATAGTTTTGAGGGAGGCTACCATCTGTCTCCTAACAGCTCTTCATTCAACCTTCTCTGAATCCTTGCAGCTCTTTTCCTAAATAACGCGATAATAAAAAGTCTCATAAATACATCCAAAAGAATAATTGACGAGTTGTCATAAACTGAAACCATTTATATCAGGCGTGGAAAACTACATGCGGAGTTTATTGCATTAATTACCGTATTTCAATTCCTTCAAGTAAGAAATGTTACGAAAAGAAGAAAACGATGTTTTTGTTCTTTTATTCATTCTTTTTGATTTCACTAATACCTGTCATATAACAGTCAACGGACAGAGGCAGCCCCCCCCCCTCTCCCATAATTTCGAGGACCCTTAGGCAGATTAGCTGTTGGAAGAAAACAAAATATACATTGAGATTTTATTTGCGATTCGAGCAAAATTTAATTATATTAAACAACTATTAATCCTTTTTTGAAAATAGTTTCGTATAGAAAGTTAAAAATACTTCATTCTAATTAAATTTTAAATATATTTTTTAGTATGTGAGTTATTATTATAATCGGATTCATTTCAAGAATAACGCTTGCAAGACTTTGAGCGGTAATGATGTTGATGATGAGGGAAAAGGAGACGTTTAATGCAGTTTAGCATTTTAATGCAGTTTAACATCCATTAACATTTGAAAATTAGTATAGCTGTAATAAAAACTACACAAAAAATTGACTCGTAATTTTATGGTTGGGTTGTTTGGGTTGTTTTACCACTGAACGGCACTTATTTTTCCCACATAACGGGCTAAATGGCCAGGTCACATGGCCCCCGAAGTCTCAGAGAAGGTTGGGGGAGGGGACCCATTCGACAGATGGGAGACAGATGGTAGCCTCCCAACGTGTTCTTTAACGTGCACAGGGTATGGCTCTCCCACACACGTGACCACGGCTTAACGTCCCATCCAACGGACGGCGTTTCCAAGTCCATCGGTATCCCCTGCTGACCGTGGGCAGGGCTGGGAATTTTGCGGAGATAAATCTCAACGCTGACCCAACTGGGACTCGAATCTGGGAACTGCAGATTGCGAGCCTGGCGCGCTACCGACTGAGCCACCCTCGCCCTTAATTTTATGTTAATTTTTGCGGTATCTCAAACACCGATGCCGTTTGGCATACAGCTTACTTGCTCATTACATTTCCTACAAGTGCAATTAATTATCTTTGAACACTTCACGAAGGTGGAAACGATTCTGAATGACCAAATTCTGACTTCCAAAACATAACAATAATTGATCGACATAGTTCCTCCACTACCACCACTTGTCATATCATTTTTAGACATCTATCCAATGTACCCTATGTTTCGGAGCACTGCGTGTTAGGGAACAAAGGCGAAGAGTTCTTAAAGGGTCCATGCCTAAACCTGCTATTGAAACCATGCCTCTGCACTTACAGTGTACATCACGATACCACTACGCCATTGAGGCTATTGAGGTCTAATAATACAGATACATATTGATCCACATTGATCACATTAAGAGAGCATAAAAGCTTCCTTTAACTTCCCCACTATATGAACTTAGCCGTCCCGTGGCCGAGTGGTTAGCGCGCTTGGCTACTGTTCTACGGGACCTGGGTTCGAGCCCCGGGTAAGGCATGACTGTTTGTGTCGTTTTTCTGCTGAGGTCCTGCCATCCTCTCAGACCTTCTACTGTGGCATATAAACTGACAGGCTCCTGTCAGTCCTCTGTGGCAAGTAGCTGCTTGAGGGGGTATTTATTTATTGCCGTCCCGTGGCCGAGTGGTTAGCGCGCTTGGCTACTGATCTACGGGACCTGGGTTCGAGCCCCGGGTAAGGCATGGCTGTTTGTGTCGTTTTTCTGCTGAGGTCCTGCCATCCTCTCAGACCTTCTACTGTGGCATATAAACTGACAGGCTCCTGTCAGTCCTCTGTGGCAAGCAGCTGCTTGAGGGGGTATTTATTTTTTATTATATGAACTTAATGATGCATATTTGAGAATAGTTTGGCCCGGGATTAGGATTTAGCGCGAGCGAGATCGGGTGATAATTTAAATTTCGAGTTCTTGCAATTGTGACAAAAGATATAAGCAAAAATACTCAGATAAATATTAAAATTTTGATTAGAAACGTTCTTCAGTAATAAACAATGAGTATTATTACGGATTTGATTGTTTTGGTTCAGGTTTTTTTCTTTCTTTAATGAATCGCCGATACCTTTTTCATTCAAGAATTTTCAGATTCTATGAATCATTTGTAGTAATTTTCGTTGCGAATAGAATTAACATTTAAATTTGGACTTAAAATAATTATAATTATTTTTAAACATTCAATAGCCGATAATGCGAAGTATTAAAATATGGCTTAGTGCTTACATTTCTGCATATAGATATGTTTTACAATGTGGGAGAAGAGGTGAATTTTTGCTCTTACTAGGGTTCAGAAAAGTTTGGTCTCAGTAAAAAATTCGAGCTCGGTCTGGCTCGGGAATAAGAATTTAGGATCTATATATTTCTAGTGTTATATTCGTAAAAGTTTAAAACATCGTATACGTCCATAAAGAGATTATCGCTAAAACTCTCCTTTTTTGGAAATACATAAAAAAAAGTTCAGACTATTTTCACCGGACAACAAATTTAAAGAGAAAATCAAAGATTCAGTGCCTTTACGACACTCTAATGCCAATCAACGATTTCAATATAATACAAAATTCAGGATGAATAAAGGCCTCAAGTTTAATATCATTCATATTCTTTGACTGGTTGGTAGTTTGAAGGGATAAGGATAAGGATCCTTTTCTTACGAAAAAGTAACAAAATAATTTGTAACTTCTGGCTTTAAGTTTTTCCTTCTGTTCTGCAATGACATACGTGATTGGCTACCACGGAAACTAGTCGGGACTATGAAACTGCACAGTGGATGACATTGATAAGTCATTGACCTTAGATCTGTGAGAACAATCAAAGCGTCAGTTGCAGAGTTTCGTTTAGCCTTTACGATGTCACTTCTTTCAACAGTTTTCCGTGATTTGTAGGCTAAAGAAGAGAGGACTGACTTAATGCATTTACTTTCGAGCCACATAATAAGTAAAATGGTTTGAAATGTTATTACTAAATGTTTTACCAAAGTTCTTGTTACGATATAGCACACTATATAATGTGTATGAAAGATGTGATAATGATCATAATAAGTAGATATCGAATTAACTTTATAGACATTAGAGAGTTCAATAGTAAAGTTCAGTGGCAAGTTTGATTGGCAATAATTAGACAAGACGAAAAGATGAAATTGCGCATTTACAGCTTTTCCGAACTTTTAGTTCAGCTGTAGAGAAAATGCAACCCGCTGCCCTATTTTGTGCCCTCCGAAAAGCTTTCTTAACAACGAAAACTATAAAACAACGCAGAAAATTATGAAAAAAAATTCGCGTTTTCAGAAGTAATCCTTCTAATAGAACTTCGCTTGGAAGCATGATTTTTGTACCTCGTAGACATGTAGTGCAAAGCAATATCTTCTGCAATATTTCATACATTCAATATCTTCTGAGATTTTTTTTCTATTTAGGATCGCCGCAGGTACCTACATACATATAAAGTCTAGAATTTTTTATTACGTAAATTATTATTGTAAACTACAGAACAAAATTATACTTAAATTAATATTTGTGAACTATTTTTATTTAAAGTCCTTTAAAATATATTTCTTGCAAAAAAAAAAGTGAACTTAGCTATAGTAATACCAAAACGAAATTTTCTTCCCTTTATGAAAGTACAGCAAATTAACTTTTTTGCCAGGTTAATATAATTTAAATCGTATAATTAATCATCGATTTCGCTCATCCTAAATCATCATTGTAAGGCAAATATCACAAACGGGAAAAAAACTTGAAAAGATTTTATTTTTAATCAGTGTCGAAGGGTTTATTTTATCATATTATGAAAAAGCACTGGTATTATTTTAATCGAAAGAAAGTGCACAGTCATGATGGGAATGAGTGATGAGTCATGTACTCATCAGAAGAAGAGAGATGACCACAAACAAAATGGTACTTGACATTCTCCAGAGCAATTGTATTAAAGGATAGTTGACAATAAATCTTTATATACCGCTAAGAATTTTGAAAAGGAGATTATTTGAAATAAACAGATCCCAATTGTTAAAGAATTGCTAATAATAAAATAATAAGTTAAACTGCTTTCGAAAATACTGAAAAGCAGTAAAATGCGACTTCTTTTTTTTTGCAATTAGAGAAAGCATATTTAGGAAACTGTGGAAATATAACTCTTGCAAACAAGATCCAACTCTTTGTATGTATATATTCATTACATTTACAGTGTGCCAGTAGAATGATTCTATGTAGGAAATTGCCAGTCATGTCAATAGACGTAATTCTGCATTAATTTCAATAAAAATGCATTATGTGGCATTGAAATATTTTTTGCAGTAGTAAAAAGCCTCAGAGTAATATTGCGAAACTCCGGTTCACTATAAACACATTAAACTCACCAATACTTTGACTAAAATTCAAGTATCCAAATTGGCAAGACAAAACGTGCAGGTCACTTCCGGGTGGGTTCACTTGTGACCTTTCACCTTTTTTCTAAGAATGAGCAGGCTTCCTTATATCCAGTCTTCGCCGTGTTGCCACACATAAGGACACAAACACAAGAATCAAAAGAAACTTACAGTAGTCGTCGCCGGAAAAGAAAGCAATGCACGGTATATCCAAGTATCATATAGAACGAACGTGGAGGAGACGTTGGCTTACCGGTGGTTGATGATGTTCACATTTGTTTGCTGTAGGTCGGTCAGGGCCGCGTCCCCGCCGTAGAAGTTGTGTGTTGCCACTCCGTCGTACATGCTGGACTGCGGCAGTGTAAGAACTGCCTCTCCTAACGTGAAACAGTGTGCCCTCAATTCGTGGCGAGTAAGAATTTGTAGATCACATACAATTTCAACATAGACGAGCTGGTACGGTTTTCCTTAACCAATCGCTGGACGTCGCAGGGGAAAAATCTGGCTAGGTTCTTCTCTGCCAATGTTATTGTTTGACCTTGAGGGAAGGCGGGTCTGTTGCTGCTGATCGTATGACGCGTGTGCTCCCAGGTACTTTGTCGGCCTCGGCACGTGTAGACTCGTGTGGTTTTCTCGTACGACACGCGTTGGGGACATTTGATTAGCTCCTCAGATGTATGCAAGAGGAACGATTTCTTTTCGTGCACTAAACAAAGAAGCAAATCATCCGAATAATTAATTCCCTTCATCTAGGATTGTTATCGATATTAAGTTTTACTTTCTTTTGACGCGCACTTAATGAAACCACCTAAGCGTATTTGGTCATAACCTTTTTTGTTAATCATCTTTTGGAGCTGAAGTGTCAATAAGATCCGGGGCGGGGGTGGCTCAGTGGGTAGCGCGCCAGGCTCGTAATCTGTAGTTCCCAGGTTCGAGTCCCAGCTGGGTCAGCGTTGAGATTTATCTCCGCAAAATTTCCCCGCCCTGCCCACGGTCAGTAGGGGACACCGAGAGCTTGTAAAAGGCCGCCGTCCGTCGGATGGGACGTTAAGCCGTGGCCCCGTGTGCGGGAGAGCCATACCCTGTGCACGTTAAAGAACACGCTGGATGGCCTTGACGGGAGGCTACTATCTGTCTCCCAACAGCTGTTCCAATGGGTCTCCTCCCCCAACCTTCTCTGAGCCTTCGGAGTCCTTGTGGCCTGGCCATTTAGCCAATGGTGTGCAAAAAAGTGCCGCTCAGAGGTAAAACAATCCAATCCAAAAGTCAATAAGATCCAAAAAAAAAAGACTTTTAACTTCCAAATTTTGGTTACGATCAATATTTAAGATCGTATTTGTTAGGTAAATTCCTAATAGTTTCCGATCGGTTCATCGGTGGAAACGGGTTCGATGATTGAACTCTCCACTTTGGACCATTGTGCTGGAGATAAAAGTAGGCAAATTGATACTAAATGAAATGAAGCTGCAGCAAATGTTAAGCGCAGGGTCAGCGTAAAGAAATCAGTTGTCTGTGTAAAACGAAAACGTATAAAGTTCTTTCTTCCATCCTATTAAAAGGGAAAACAAAACTTTTATAGAAAACAACTACTGTTGAATGGAAAAGATATGTGACAAACCTGGGACTTAATTCGCCAAGTGTTAGAAGATAAGGAGACAAAATCTGTTGATGATATCAATTACTAAAAATATGCCAAAATTTTTATCAGCATTACAAATTGCAAAAAAAAAATAATATTGAATACAGCGCTATGATATCAGAGATTATAGAAAAAACCCAAGAACAAGATGAAAAATTACACAATAAACTGTAAATTTAGGAATCCCAAATCATTATTTGTCCCCCCCCCCCCGCTGAAACAATAGATATAATAAAAATAATTAAATCGTTAAATGAAAATAAAACACCAGATTGTGATAACTTACAAATTAAACATCTAAAAAACAACGTAGAATCAGTGGCTGATATAATAACAAAAATAGTTAACCAAAGCATATTAAGAAGTCAAATTCTAACAGATCTAAAAATTTCGATACTGAGACCAATTTACATAGGAGGTCATAAATCCAATGTCGCCAATTACCAACCTGTCCATAATACATAAGGTTCTAGAATAATACATGAATAACATCATAGACAAGTATTTGGATATAGCCATCGAATTGATAGAATATTTATTTCCCAAAAAACAGGAACAGAGTTGCGATACAGTTTGAAGATTTCAGATCATCGATATTTCAGAAAGAAACTGATGGCTTTTACAATGGTTGCAATTTTAGATTATCATCGTATTGATTTGGCATATTTTTCCCCCAGAACTCTGCATTTTAAAATTTAGCCAATCATTTAGCAACGGAACAAAAGATTTTTCCAACCATTTAACTTCCAAATGTGTTCAAACGATATTCATCAGAATGAAATCAGCTCTCAGACTAAAAGTAAACGCTATTATTCAGGAATAATAAAGAGTTAAAAAAATCCCACCATCCGACTCACTGATTCGAACTCAGGACCTCAATGTTACGCGCCAATTGTTAAGATGGTGGCGCTTTCTTGGTTGATTACGGTTGTGAAGGAAAGTGGTTGATGTTGAGTCACTTCCAGTGTAGTTCATTGATTGGGGCGAAGCCTTGCACTGTTTAAAACAACTGCGTACTTCCTAATAATTTTGCAGAAAGCAGATATCTTTATACATGCTATTTATAACCAAACACCCGCTGGGATAAATCAGGGCTATACATCAGAATAAAACCATGACACCAGCGTACAGTTGAAAACAAATGCTATTATACAAGAATAGGCAAATGTGGAGGGAAAAACAGAATAACCAGTAGAGCAACAAGCACGTGACCAGAAAGTCCTGAGTTTCATGTCCAGGAAACGAATGGTGCAGTTTTTGCCACTTTCCTATTCCTGAATAGTAACATTTACTTTCAGTTGTGAACTGGTTTCATTCCTGTCTTCTCTGTTTCCGAAAAGCGTCGTGAACCCCCCCCCCCTCCTGCTGCCAGTGAAGGTCATCCCTTTAAAGGTCGCACTTTCCTACCTTCATGATGCAACGGAAATGTCTGTGTCACTTGAATGATGCTGTTTGGCTTGAAGAACGCACTTCATCATAGTATATGGAAGTGAAAGAAAAGATAAAAAAAGTAGAAAAGTTCAAATTATTCGGGATGTCGTGAGTTCATATCCAACTCGGCAGAAGAAACTTTTTTCCGTGAATTTCATGTCGATGTGTATGAAACGTAAAGGGTTGAAAACTACTTATCTAACACCTGGTGGCCAATGGCAGTGCAGAGCTAATGTCGCAAGTAGGTTCCAAGATGGACACTCATCAATCCAAATTCCTAAACTTTCAATGACGACACAACATAAATTTCTGCTTAATACAGTGACTTTTTTTTTTCAAATTTACTCTTAAAATGATTTGAGATCCAGTTATTCATTAATTGTAGAACTCTGTTTGGTTGCATAAAACTCCTCAAAGAGGATATCATTGTCGATTTCTTTTAGAAAATTCAATCCACAGAAGGGATTACACGAATAGCTGTGTCATATGGTCAAAATGACAACACGGGAAGTTCTGAGAGAATGCGTTAAGAGGTTAACATTAAGAAATTAAGAGAAAACAAGTGGATTAATCAGGAAATGATGAAAAATGTTAAAGGAAAGAAAAATAACATCTGAAAATGAAAAACATGAGGGCACGTGTAAAGAGAGTAAGAAAACTGTTATATGCCAAGGAAGCTTAAAATGTAGAAAGGGGAAGAAATATTTACAAACATAAATAATAAGTGACAAAAAGAGCAACAAAATCCTGGTCTCTTCTCAAGAATCTTCTCTAGAACAGTAAACATAAAATGCAAATGGATTTTATTTGCTTGAATTCATGGACGGATCATTAAGATAAACGTTTAATAAAGAAATAGAAGAATTATTTTTAAATTACGAGACTTAAGGGGAACATTATATGGACATAATTTTTTCTAGAAAGGAAGTTAAAGAGGAGTTTAATATTGAAAAATGGAAAAGTGTTGAACCAGGTGGAAGAGTAATGGAGATTCAAAATATGGAAGAGAAAAAAGGTTTTTCAGTTAATAACTAATTTCAGGAATTTTAAATGATCAGGAAATACCAGAAGAAATAGGTCTTAGGTTTTATACATCGATATTTAAAAAACGGAAAGCAATATTTGTTCAAATTGAGATACCAGAAACAGAAAAATCAGCGGGACTATCAGGTAGAGAATCTCGCTTCCGCAACAAAACCTTTCAAATGTCACGCGAAATTCGTTATTATTGAGTGGGTATTATCTCGTTAGCCGTCCCGTGGCCGAGTGGTTAGCGCGTTTGGCTACTGATCTACGGGATCTGGGTTCGGGCCCCGGGTAAGGCATGGATATTCGTGTTGTTTTCTGCTGAGGTCCTGCCATCCTCTCAGATCTTCTATGTGGCATAAAAACTGACAGGCTCCTGTCAGACCTCTGTGGCAAGCAGCTGCTTGAGGGGGTATTTTTTTTTATTATCTCGTACATAATGCACTAAAGCGTCTCTCTCTTTGTGTCTTTTTGGTATACAAAACTTCGCTGTTCTGCCTAACTCCTATTAACTTGGGTATTCTGACAGAAAAGAATTAAAACATCCTTTCCAAGAAAGTTTTGATATTAAGATTGGTTCACCAAGAGTACTTATAATCAATTTTTGTGAAAGTAAGTCACCCAGGAGAGCACAATGAATGTCTTGTTTCTAAAGCAGTGTTTCTCAAAGGTGGCATTTTAGGAATTTGGGGGACATTTTCTTGAGTTTGTCAGTAGAAGTAGATTAAATAGAATATCGCATAGTTCTTAGATTAACATAGATTTGCATATTTTTTACATTAATGTTAGAAATTCATGGATGCAAAATGCTCGTAAATTGGTATTCACTGTAACTATCATTTCACCTAGATTTAGACAGGAAAATGTTTTCAATATTTTAAGGTTGGGGGTATTTAGAGACGAAGAAGATGAAAAACGCCGAGTTGAAAAACTTTGGGAACCACTGTTCTAGAGCATGCTGGTGTAAGTTTTGCGAGCTCTACATCTCCCACTGCAAGTTGTTCATTGTTCCCAAATCTTAATTTCTACACAAACTTAGATTACATGTTATTCAACAAATTTTTGGCCCCCTGTGATTCATCAAATACATGATCGACAAATCTCAAATTTCACACACGAGTTTCTGCATTTCTACCCTGTACTCTGTTAAGAAACAAGACAATTTTCCTACAACAGAAACTATAACTGAACTATTTCGGAATCACCAATGGCTAAATATCTTAAAATGATCTGGCATCAGTCAGTCCGCCGTTTCGAATTTGCAGTTTTGTACAGTCGCTCAAAAAAGTATCCGAACACTACGGTTGATTACAGAATTCAGAAAAAATATCTGGCAACGATTGTTTTAGAAATTAGTGATCTGGCAACCTTCGTGTCACGTGATTACAGAATTCAGGAAAAATATCTGGGGCGTGTACAGCAACTATACACGCTCCAGTTACCGTTCACAGCAAACTGGAGCGTGTGCATTTACTGCACCCGCTCCAGTTTGCTGTGAACGGTAACTGCACACGCTCAATATTTCCGTGAGTGAGCCCACACGATCTAGTATCAAAATAATATAACCACCTACAGTCACTCAAAAAAGTATCCGAACACTATGCTTGATTACAGAATTCAGAAAAAATATCTGGCAACGATATTTTTAGAAATTAGTGATCTGGCAACCTTCGTGTCACGTGATTACAGAATTCAGGAAAAATATCTGGGGCGTGTACAGCAACTATACACGCTCCAGTTACCGTTCACAGCAAACTGGAGCGTGTACTGCACACGCTCCAGTTTGCTGTGAATGGTAACTGCACACGCTGAATATTTCCGTGAGTAAGCCCACACGATCTAGTATCAAAATAATATGACCACCTAGTCGACTTCAAAGTGAAATGATCCGTCCTTGGACGGACTTTTGCTTTGCGATTTTGCTAGTAAAACATAAAAATTGTAAAGTGCGCACTTCGATATTTCATTTTTCGACGAATTTTGATAGATGGCACACGTTCATTATCAATATACTGCAAGATATTTATCTATAAATTGTCTACGTAAGGATTCCATAGACAATTTTATTCCGAAGCATATATTTTTTCTAACTCCTCACTTTAATATTTTCGTATGTATCCCGTTTTGCATGCCATCGAATGGAAATTCTCTTACCAAGCGAGTCTCCCAGAGCGTTTGAAAATCAAAGGGGAATCCCTTACTTACGGTAAGCTTTTTTAATCACTGATGTCCCTGTTCGTTATATAAGTTCTGTTTATTAAGGTTTATCATTTACTTTTCCACTAGAATTTGCCTCCTAAACTTAAAATTTTCAGATAGAATTGAAATTGAAAGCAGCGGAGAAACTTCATCTCTTCTATTTGAAGTCGATCCCAAATGTATTCCTGAATGGTGCAAAGAATGAAGGACAGATTGGAAGAAACTGATGAAAGGGAAAAAGAAAGAAAACGTCTGGATAATGAAGGCAGAAAGTCGGTAAGTAAGGAAATGGGAGCTTCCTCTGCCAAGAAAAATGATTCGAAGAAAGGCTGCCGAGTTGTATGATGCTGCAGAAGACAAGAAACAAGAAATTTTTATTGCAAGCATTGGATGGCTGCGTGGCTTAATGAAAAGTTAGCAATTTTCACTCAGAAGGAAAACTGGCACAAAAATATCCTGAACAGTTGATTGACAAACTAGTTTTCCTTTATGAAGTACGGCAATAAAAAATAGAATTATATTAGTGTTATAGTTGTTGTTTTTTTACCAGTGAACGGCACTTTTTTTTTTCCATATAACGGGCTAAATGGCCGGGTCACAAGGACCCCGATGTCTCAAAGCAGATTGGGGGAGGAGACCCACTGGAACAGCTGTTGAGAGACGGAGAGTAGTCTCCTTTCAAGGCCATCCGGCATGTTCTTTAACGTACACAGGCTATAGCTCTCCTGCAAATGGGACCACGGCTTAAAGTCCCATCCGATGGACGGCGGCCTTTACAAGCCCATCGGTGTTTCTTACTGACCGAGGGCATGACTTTTGAGAAGATAAATCTCAACGATAATCCAGCTGGGATTCGCACCTGGGAACTGCAGATTAAGAGCCTGGTGCGCTACCGACTGAGCCACCATCGCCGCTCCAGTTATAAAGTGATAGCACGTTTATTCGTGTGAAAGTTTATAAAGCCTGCAGTGATTTTTTATCTTTGGAACTCGAGTTCGACAAGACTTTATTCTATCGCTTTCTTTATATTTAGTCTCATGACTGAAGCATGTATGGAAGGAAACTTTGGAAAGGAGGGCGTCTCCCTCCTTTGCAAAGATAATGATGATCTGAAAACAATTGACTTAGATTACATTAATGATTATGCTATGTTGGTAAATGATGTTCATGAGATAAATTGTTTCATTAGAGCTGTTTATGAAGCGCTAATGGGAAGTTGATTTGCTTATGACAAAGGATCATAAAATCAGGTAAGGAAATAGAAATTCATTGCGTTCAGGGGAGCAGAAAAGGGAGTCTCAGGCGATGCAGAACTTGGCTGGCGTAGCTTAGTTGCCTCATTAATTAACGTATTGGGGAAAGAAAATTGATAATGGGTTGTTTACGACTTGTTTCTACACTGCTCACAAAAATTAGGGGATATTTCAAAATCATATATGAAGCAATAAAATATCCTCTAATTTTTGGGAGCAGTATACTTATCTCCCTATTGCTTTTCGCTTGACATTTGTCGGTTTGTGAATTTGTCAAGACAGTTGTTTCACCATATATTTCGAATGCGATGGAGAAACATAATGATTGGTGTCAATGAAAGCTTGTGAGGCGGGGAGTGTCATAGGCTATAAAAAATTGACCCCTCATGCTTTCTTCCCTTCCTAAAAAGGGAGAAACAATACGAAAAGATCAACCATGTGCAGATGGAAGAACTCTATTAAAGACTACTTTGGGAGAATACAGATGGGGACGAGGTCTCATCAGCAGTTGGGTTAGATTGTTTTGCCTGTGAACAGCACTTTTTTGTACACAATGGAATAAATGGCCAGGTCACAAGGGCCCTCAAGGGCTGAGAGAAAGTTGGGAGAAGGGACCCACTGGAAAACTGTTAGAAGACAGATGGTGGCTCCGGTCAAGGCCATACGATGTGTTCTTTAAAGTGCATAGTGTATGGCTCTCCCACACACGGTGCCACGGCTTTACATCTCACATGGAAGACGGCGACCTTTCTAATCCCATTGGTTCCCCTACTGACCGAGAAAAAGGTAAGGGTTTTGGGAAGATCAAACTCGACCCTGGCCCAGGTGGGACTATAACCTGAGAACTACAGATTACGCTGGGGCGCTGCCTACTGAGCCCCACCCCCCAGCAGCAGAAGAGGAGGACGTTGACTAAATGAATTTAAATGAACGACTTTTAAGAGAAAATATTAAAGAAAATGCTAGTGACTGTTTATGATTGACAGGACAGAACGTTTTTTAAATTGACATGTTATAATTGTTTTAATATTACTAGGAGAAAAATATTTGATTTATCTATGGAAATTATTACTCTATTTAAAATTAGGTTATAACCCATACCGTTAATATCTTTTACATTGTGCAAATATTAAAAATTCATATATTGTATTAATTTTTACCTTAAATATTTTATACTTTATTTGAAAACTTATATATTATGTCATAGTGTGGGTTTGTTTATTTGTTTGGATGTGCGAATTCCTTTTTTTGCGAAAAAGAAAGTGTACAGAAGAAAGGAACCATTTGTGTTCCTTTTTTATGTAATCTTATGTAATCACATGTTCGCAAATTAATTCTAAATAACTCCATGGAATAATTCTGCGGATCCAGCTGGTTTCAATTTAATTTGTACATGGATGCAAGCAGGAAACTGTCAGGTTTATCCCGGGCTACTATCGAAAATTCACGGTAAACACTTGAGATAGTATGTGTATGTGAAACAAAAGAAGGGAGGAAAAATAACTAAAATGATTTTCGATAGGAACCTTGAAGGAAGAGGAGGAAGGAGAAAGGAATCCTGGACGGAATGAAGAAGACGAAGAGTAGGGAGAAAAGAATCCTGGATGGAATGAAGAAGAGGAAGAGGAGGGAGAAAGGAATCCTGAACGGAAGACAGAAGAGCAAGAGGTGGGAATAAGGAATCCTGGGAGGGAGGAAGAAGAGAAAGAGAAGGGAGAAAGGAATCTGGACGTGAGGAATAAGTGTAAGAGGAAGGAGAAAGGAATCCTGGACGGGAGGAAGAAATGTAAGAGGAAGGAGAAAGAAATCCGGACGGGAGGAAGAAGTGTAAGAGGAAGGAGAAAGGAATCCTGGATGAAAGGAAGAAATATAAGAGGAAGGGGAAAAGAATCCCGAACAAAAGAAAAAAGAGCAAGGGAGAAAGAAATCCTGGACGTGAGAAAGAATTATAAGGGGAAGGAGAAAGAAATCCAGACAGGAGGAAGAAGTGTAAGAGGAAGGAGAAAGGAATCCTGAGCAGAAGGAAAAAGAGCAACAGAAGGGAGAAAAAAATCCTAGACGAGAGGAAGAAGTATAAGAGGAAGGAGAAAGAAATCCAGACAGGAGAAAGAAGTGTAAGAGGAAGGAGAAAGGAATCCTGAGCAGAGGGGAAAAGAGCAAGAGAAGGGAGAAAGGAATCCTAGACGAGAGGAAGAAGTGTAAGAGGGAGGAGAAAGGAATCCTGGACGGGAGGAAGGAAAAGGAAATAGTGAACGGAAAGAAGAAGAGCAAGACAAGGGAGAAAGGAATCCTGGACGGGAGGAAAAATTGTTAGAGGAAGGCGAAAGGAATCCTGGAAGGGAGGAAGGATTGTAAGAGGAAGGAGAAAGGAATCCTGGACGAGAGGAAGAAGTGTAAGAGGAAAGCGAAATGGAAGAAGCGTTAGAGGAATGAGAAAAGAATTCTGGCCATAAAGGGAGAAGAGGAACAGAAAGAGAAAGGAATCCTGGGCCGGAGGAAGAAGTGTAAGAGGAAGGAGAAATGAATTCTGTAAGGAGTGAAGAAAGCAATGTAACAAAGAATTTGAATAAAAATATTGTGAAAATAGGAATTAACGGAGGAGAAAATTTAAGTCATACATGATTTATGGGGTTTGCCAGGAACCATGTAATAATTTTCACAATATACACTAGTTTCAATAAATTAAGGAAAAACGTTATGTTGTGTCAATGGGAAACCAACGTCGAAGCTATGTAACTTCCAACATAATTTTTTCATTTGAAGAATGTGATAGCAGATACAGACCTCAATCAAATATATCAATATCTAGATTTTCAAAAACATTACTTCAGTATTTATTGAGTTATGGAAGTGTGAATATTTAAAAATAACAATGCCAATCACAAAAATAAATGTGTGTTTTAGAAATACTTTCGCTATTCATCAAGTTCCTAAGTCGGAAAATTAATCCCCTGTTGTAAAATATTCAAACCTCCATAACTCATTAAATACTGAATAATACTGTTGAAAATCATGATATTTGATTGAGATCTTTATCTGCTATCGCATTTTTCAAAACAACAAAATTAATTTTTTTTATAAATGTAAACTATTTTTTATACAACAAAACGATTTTTTTTAGAAATTAGTGATCTGGCAACCTTCGTGTCACGTGACACGAAGGTTGCCAGATCACTAATTTCTAAAAAATCGTTGCCAGATAGTTTTTTTGAATTCTATAATCAACCATATTGTTCGGATAATTTTTTGAGCGAATGTATGAGTCATTTTCCTGTTGAGGTCCTGCCATCCTCTCAAACATTCAACTATGGCATATAAACTGATAGGCTCCTGTCAGACCCCTGTGGCAAGCAGCTGCTTGAGGGGGTATTTTTTTATGATGATTTAACCTTTTGGTCTGAAGCAAGACCATTTCCAAAAGTTGAAAAAACTTATAAAACTGCAATAAAAAAATTCTATCTTAATAAACTGAATTTAAAAATTAGCAGTGAAAAATGTTTTTAATGCCATTTGTTAGTTCACCTCATTTAAATATATTTATTAATGAAAATCTCATTACAGAATACATATCTTGAATGATCTTTAGAATCACAAATAAAACCTGTGTTCTTTTTATATTTTGGTATAATTCATACTACTCGGAGTGATCAGTATAATATCTGGAATATTATTAAAATGTTACAATTTGTTCCTTTGGTGGTGGTGGATTTTTCCCATCTTCGTTTAAGAATTCATGGTTATTCACAATTTATTGGAATTTATCCAAATGGTGAAAAAAGTTGTAAACTTTGCACAGAATTATAAGAATCTTTCAATAAAACTGTTTTCTGAAGACTATTTCAAAAGTCAATGCATGAAAGATTACTGTTACTGAGATGGATCGATTCGTATTTGAAGGGTAGAACACAACATGGCAAAATCAGAGATTTTTAAGTGAAAAAAAATTTGACTTAGTGTTTTGTTTTGGGACTTCAATTGTTCTCAATGTATGTAACCGATAATAATTTAAAAGAAAGTCCGACTCTTCTGAACAAAGTGTCAGAGATCTTGTAAGATTTAAAACAAATAAGTAAAATTGTTTTAGCATTTCATGCACTTAATAATAAAGACAAGTTTGATGTAGAGGTTAATAAATATTTCACAAGAGTTGTAGTGATAGTGATTTTTTTGTATAGCAAAACCAAAACAAAGAATTATTCAGAAAATATTAGCGATGTAGTGGCTTAAAATTATTCATCTTACTGCATAATAAGTTGAGAAATATAACCACTATAATACAATTCTCTTAAGAACTAAAAAGATGTTAATTGAACAGTGTGTATTACGACTGATATTTGATGTAATGTATTGACTACATTGAAATTAGATACTGCTAGATAGATTTGAATATTACAGAGACAGAGATTGCCATTTTTATTTTTGTATTAGAATGTTTGCATATTTATATATTAATGCACTGAGCACTACATCATGTTTTAGAATTATTCACTTGCGAGTTAAATACTAACTCTTGTGGAAGTTGACTATGAATTTTTATTTTCATGCTGTATTAATAAAATTGAATTCAACTGTTTATTATCGAAGCTTATTTCAAATGAAATATGTGATTCATCAAAATATTTATTTTTAGCTAAATAAATAAAATAATGAATAAATAAATAAATGCCCATTTCCTAAATAAGTAAATGCAATATGGATGCATGTTTGTATATGCTTATGTCTATACTATGAAGTGTGCTCAAGGTAAATTAGCCCCTTTCTTCGTCATTTCGTTGCCAGTAGCGTTTTGAGGAACCCGATTCCTATGAACAACGACGACTTACTGTATATGAATTTTTCGAAATTTCATCCATTAATCGAAATTTCTACCGTTAGAGAGTGTGATAATATCGCAAAAGGGAATTAATTTTCTTTGAAACCTAACATGCCGTATTTGCCAGAAACGATAGGAAATGAGATAGTGTTCTTTTTGTATAATATTGGGATTTACTCTTACTATTAATAAACATTTGTCAACTAAAACAACCCAACAGAAATCTACGCCATGAAAAGGAATTATGCAGCTATGCGCAAAGAAGAATAATGACTTTCAGATTTAGTACTAACAACAAGTAAAAGCAAGTTATGCAATAAAATTGAAAGTGTTTGCTATATATCCTTGTTAAAAGAATAACTGCTTATCGTATATTACAAGTAAAATATTTTTATGATGTCTTTATTACTCTTGTACTGTATGGTAAAGCCAAGGAACTGCGACTGGAAGGATAAACCATAAATCAATTTGTAGTCTGATGTAGACAAGAAGAATGAAGAGGGAAATAAGTATATGAATACAGATGTTTGCTTCTGGGTGCATCACGTGGCCATGTACCTGTTAGCGCTTGGGTGATGTCCTTGACCCTGTCACTATTGACCGAGTATGTGTGATTTTGCATGACTGGAAAGAAAGCTTGTAGTAAGCAGATGAGCAAAGAAGTTGTTTACAAGAAGATGCTTATGTGCAAAATTACTGAAATCATTTGAAGAAATTTTTACAATCTTAAAGCATCATGCTCAAAACTAATATGTCACAAGAAGACAGTTTTTTATGATAAAACATATTAAAATGCAGTCTTTGACTAACACTATATATTCGTTTTTAAAAAAATTCGTGTAAGGTGAAGTTATCGGAAACGAATTTCTTAGAAGAAATAATGCGAACAGTCAGATGCGTTTCAGAATGCTTTACGTTTTTTTATTTCTTTATATATATTTCATGCATGTAAGGGGAAAAGGTATAAATGAAGAACAGCTAAATGCAATAATAGTACATGGTACGGATAGATGATTATCGAGTGATGAAGATTGAAAATGAGGAACTCACTGCTATAAAAGTCTTGAATTAAATAATAGAGATAATTGTTTTTAGTTTACGAAACTTTTCGCACGATTCTTAATAACCAAATTCTTAATTCTATTAAGTACAATAATAGATAGAACTTTACGTGGAACGGAAAGGATTTCCCTGATGAACGAAAATAAATTTTCCTATGATATTTGCTAACTTTATTATAAACAGAAGAATAGGGATTCCCGCAGCTTTGTTTATATAACTGTTAAAAGAAATGCGATCATTCCTTTTGATAATAAATTTAATAATAAGTCTGCTAAAACCTTCATCATTAAAATATGAAAATTTCAGTCATCCATGTGGCCAGAGAAAAATTCCCAGCTCTAAGCATTTCATCTACTCTTGGGTAAATGGACGTTTTAATTTTAAGATAGCTAAAGTAGATTCAGCTAGGACCAACATTTAACTCCGTAATGTATCCATCCTCATTACTAACCATGGCAGTAGAAAAGATATATCGTTTAGAACATCTCTGAAGTGCTCATTTCTCTGCAAGAACAAGATAATATATAGAACTAGGTTTAAAGGATATTATAGAATTCTGTAGCATCAAAAGTTTTCCCATCTGCCTATTAAAAATTATTTATAAAATTGGTGATGTTTCCAGATTGCTAACCCTATTTATCCAAAAGGTATAAATCGGGAAGAAAATAGGGCTAGAATTTTCAATTGCGTTCTGGATTTATACACCAGCAATTACTTTTATGTAAATTTTAGGACGATCGGCTATTTAATGTTTCAGTTTCTCAGTGAGAAAGATTCTCCTTAAAAATTTCCCAATGAATGGCATTAATTATAAATCTGGATATTTAATTAGAAAATATTCGTTATATTCCCCCAATTTTTAAATATGTCGTGACTTTTACATCAACAATCAATATGCCAAATTTTAGGATGATTGAATGTTAAATGTTTCAGTAATTCGGTTCAGACAAATTCTGTTTAAAACTTCCCCATTGAAAACTACTACCACTTCAAATTTATGTAATAATCAATTGGTAATATCCAGTATATTCCCACCATTTAATATGTTACCAACTATTAAAAAGTAACTATTGTTTCCAATTTCGGGATAATCGGATCATTTTCAAGTAAGCTTTTTGATCCCCTTTTCTGGGTTTTGAATCGCTGAGCCATGGTGAGGAATGAGGAGGCAGAATTTGAGGACGTGACACATTCATAACTATGTTTAGAACATTTTTTTACATACTATGCTGAATTTTTTTGTTCGTAGAAAGTGAAACCTTGAACGCTATCGACGAATGCACAGTTTAATGTTTGCTTAGCAAACAAATAGTTCTTTTTTCAAGCATCTTTCAAGTCCACTCATCCTCCTGGTAATTGGCTCTCAAAGAAGCTGAGATGTTATATTGAGTTAAGAATGGCTAAGTAAATAGAGACCAAAAGTGCTGATTATACTAGTTAGGAGTGTTAAAGGAACGAAACGCTTTCATTCAGAAGAAAAGTATGGCGATAGTGTGAATACGAGTTAAACAAATCGGTGCCATGGATCTAAAATCTCACAAGTATTGCAATTTCCTCTCTCCTGCACTTAGTAAGTAGAATTTTAAGAAATGGTTTTATAGCAAGCAATTATCCACATTGTGATCAAGACTGACGTTACCTTTTTAACGTGTTTGGTTAAATAGAGATCTGCTTTTCCAGAACCACAACATCAGAAGAGAAAATATCTAGTGGTAGACCGCGAGGGTTAATTGGGCAGTCTATTGGGTGAAATCTATTGGGTAAATCTGGGTAGGATCAAAACAGGATTTCCCGTTAGGCACCTCTCCAGTGGCATCAGCGTATCAGGAACTCCAGCATTCAAGTGTTATTTCGTTTAAATATTGTTACAAATTTTTAAATAGAAAACTAAGCGTGAGGTAAAAATATGATTACCAAACAAATGATAAGTGAACTAATTTAATTACAAAGGTAATTATATCACATAGATAACAATTTCAACTAAACACAAATTTGCCTTCCATCAGTATGAAGTTAAACCATCAAAATAAAATTTCCCAATTTTTAACTATATTTCAAATAGTTGTATTACAATTATTACAGACTCTACTCAAAGCATAAAGAGAATCTAATTAAAACATTCAATAAACGACACAATTATCTTTGTGAAGATATCTATAAGTTACCAAGGTTTACATTTTCCAATTCTATACTTCACCTTAAATGTCTCACAGACACCAAATATCCTCTACTTTTCCACTAGTAAATTTCTTCGACACATTATTAAAAAGACAATTCAACTCTTTACGGTAAACTTCTCGTTTTCTCAACTCGTAATAACTCAAAGTCTCTCTCTGTTCCAACAGATTAGTGACAAAATTCTCACGCTGAGGAATAAGACGAAATTCAGATGTCACATGTTCCCGTTTTATTGTCGCACGTTTTCCTCTCGTAGCAGTATCCTTTCGATTCTTATAAGACATTAAAAAAATAGTTGTAAAATACTAATGACTGAAGGGCCGTTCTAATAACTCTCTCACTGTCAATCGAAAGCAAACTTTAAAGGATATGGATAAGTGAGACAGGCATTGTATTGAAACATGTTCAAGTGCAACCATTGAAGAGTGATTATTGTATTACGAGAGGTAAGATTCGTCACGTATCGTGGAAGTACGCCATGTTGAGAATACAACACAATTCAGTTTGAAGAGAGGAATACAGACGAAAAAGTAAACAGTTAGAGAATTTTGACATGTGCAGTGCGGCATGTCGATTTACATCATCGTTGTTTGATTTCACTGGTTTACAAGGTTTTATAACATGAACAATTGTAGCTGCCTTTAATTATTTTTCAGGTGCTGATTTCATATCTGGCCTTAAAAAATGGCTAGCATGTTGCGTTTTTATGTCATTGGTCATTTTGACTCCTATTAAGATCTTCCTACATCCAGGCAACTGGGAGGATACTAGATATTTTACTTTTTGTGGCTGCCAACTCTGATTGCCAAGTGGGAGAAAACACGTAACAGTAACCGAACTTCAGATCGCCATTCTTGTTGTTTTCATTGTAGGAGGTGCACGTGCTGTACGTTGAAGAGTGAATTTTGGCATTTAAATGGCACAAAGGCAATGTCGCGGATGTGTCAATGTGCGAGATAAGTTTGGTTATGTGTGTGGAAATTATATTTTAAAATCCCAGGGTCGTTCTTTGACAAAAATTGTGAAGAAAGCCTATAACTTGTATTTTGGATGTCATGTTGGAGATCAGGAAAAAACATGGGCTCCACATGTGTGCTGCATTTCGTGCTTTTTTGACCTGAGTGAATGGTTGAAAGGTAAGATAAAATCCATGTTCTTTTCAGTTTCAATGGTTTAGCGTGAGCCAACTAGTCACTTGCATGATTGCTATTCTTTTTTAACTAAAGTGTCGGGCTTTTCAAAAGAGAAAAAAAAGCAAAATACAATATCCAAATGTGCCTTCAGTAATAAGGCCAGTTCCTCATGGAGAAAATCTTCCTATACCAACACCTCCAACCAACTGGGAGGAGATGAATTCATCAGAGGAAGACTATGAGCCACATACAGATTCTAATCCTATATACACCCTTAAAACGTTAGATGAGCCTCACCTGATTCAGAAAAATGAATTACAATAAATGATCTTGTGCGAGACCTAGGACTTCCCAAACAACAAGCTGAGGATTTAGGTTCAGAAAGAGAAATTTGGCTTTATCTGCTTATTACGAGATGCAAGATGGTTTGTGTTTCTGCACAGATATTTCAGGACTGATGGCAGAAATTTGAAGAAATCACGACCCTAAGGAATGGCTTCCATTTATAGATTCTTCAAAATTCATCTTATAAGTTGTCCTTTTGCATAAAGGAAGTCAAAAACCTTACATTCCAGTGACTCACGCTGTGGAAATGAAGGAAACTTATGAAAGCATGGAAAATACTCACTGCAATAAAATATGACCAGTTTAAATGGCAATATGTGGCGACCTAAAGGTCATATCTCTTGTTCGGGCTTCAAGGAAGCTTCTCAAAATTTTGTTGTTCTCTGTGTTTGTCGGACAGTAGAGACAGAAAGGAACACTACAAAACAAAAGAAATGTTTTTTATTCCTGGAAAGAGTAGTGTGAGATATAAGCCTCTAGTTGACCCCTCTGATGTTCTGCTCCAACCACTACACATCTAACTGGGGCTTATGAAAAACTTTGTAAAGGCTATGGACAAAACTGGTAAAGGGTTTTTGCACTTGAAGGAAAATTTTCCAAAATTAAGTGATGCCGAACTCAAAGAAGGGATCTTTGTTGGTCCTCATATCAGGAAGCTACTAAGAAAAACTGAATATGAAGGAGCACGCTGCACGGAAATCCTTCACATCTGTGTTCCAGGATTTTCTGGAGAATCACAAAGAGGAAAACTACCATCAGCTCATTCAAGATCTTCTCAAAAGCTATGAAAATCTTGGCTGCCAAATGTCTTTGAAGATCCATTTCTTGCACTCGCATCACGGCTTCTTTCCGAAGAACTTAGGGTTGTGTTGTTTTACCTCTGAGCGGCACTTTTTTGCACACCACGGAATAAATGGCCAGGTCACATGGAGCCCGAAGGCTCAGAGAAGTTTGGGGGAGGGGACCCACTGGAACAAGCTGTTGGGAGACAGATGGTAGCCTCCCGTCAAGGCCATCCAGCGTGTTCTTTAACGTGCACAGGGTATGGCTCTCCCGCACACGGGGCCACGGCTTAACGTCCCATCCGACGGACGGCTGCCTTTCCAAGCCCATCGGTGTCCCCTACTGACCGTGGGCAGGGCGGGGAATTTCGCGGAAATAAATCTCAACGCTGACTCAGCTGGGACTCGAACCCTCAGCTCAGCTGGGAACTACAGATTACGAGACTGGCGCGCTACCGACTGAGCGAACCCCGCCCCGAAGAACTTAGGAGCTGTCAATGATGAGCAAGGGGAAAGATTTCACAAGGATATTCAATATTATTTCATTTGTTATTTCATATGTTATTTCATTTGTTACTTTATATTCAGTGGTCTATAGCTATGATGTTTCTAATTTTTTTCGTTGTAATAATGCAATTAATTAACGAGGTTTAAGTTGCAATTTAATAAAATTGTCACATTTATTTCCATTTCCCAAAAATGCGTATTAATTGAAATTTGAAATACATCAATCCGTAATTTAAGGAAAAACTGTACGTGCTGCAGTTTTTTCATAGCCATATTTAAATTCAGCACTCCAAAATTGGTTAAAAACACCCTGTTTGACCAATGTTAGAAAAAAAAAGTTTAAATTTGTTGTCTAGTGTTACTAGTAGTTTTTATTTGAAACGGAACATCTTTTTTTTATAAATATCGTTTCCAATAAACATTTTAGTAAAACAAAACATTCTTTTAAAAATTGATTTTGTGACTTGTTAAGTAGAATACTTTGCTATTCAGTTTTCCAACGATATATTTGCTCAGTATTGGATATTTAAATAATTAGCCATTGGTTAGTCTATTTCTGTATCAAGTTATAAATGCTTCAAGTTCTACTTATTACTTGTAAATTAATTGCTTTATTTATCAAATAAGTTCATTTATTATCTGTTTGGTTATTTCAAATTCAAGCACGCTGTTGTCAAACAACAGCAGCTAAAAATTTATAGCAATATTATCAAAGGTATTGTGACCTTCCATGTATGTCATTGAAACAACATTTTTAACTCCATAACCTTAAGAATAAGTTTAAAAAAACAAACAAACACGTTACATGAATTATAGATTTCATTCAAATTTATTCCAATCGCGATTTCAGACAATTATCTTTTAATTTTTAAACAGTTACTGAAGGGTGAAGTATTATGAAAGCAAGATGTTATTGTTTTTTTTTTATTTTTACATCCTAAACTATTTTAAAATCTATGGAATCTTAAAAAACCATTAACGTAAATTTCTTAAATTATACTTGTTTTAACAAACGATTGGAAACTTTTGAGAAAATTCTTACGACTAAGAACACTACTCTTAAGAGTTTAACTTAAAGAACACTTTATACAGAGTAATTGAAAATTCGCCGTCCCGTGGCCGAGTGGTTAGCACGCTTGGCTACTAATCTAAGGGACCTGGGTTCGAGCCCCGGAATTAGGCATGGATGTGTGTGTCGTTTTTCTGCTGAGGCCTGCCATCCTCTCAGATCTCCTACTGTGGCATATAAACTGACAGGCTCCTGTCAGACCTCTGTGGCATATAAACTGACAGGCTCCTGTCAGACCTCTGTGGCAAGCAGCTGCTTGAGGGGGTATTTATTATTTTTATTTAATTGAAAATTCTCGCATCCGTCCTCCTTCTTCTCTATAAATAAAAAAAATAAATAAATACCCCCTCAAGCAGTAAATATCCTGAAGTTTTTCATCACTTAATAGATAAGGTCTACCGATATGTTTCTTGCCATGTACGTTTCCAGTCTCACGGAATCGTGCCACTAAACGTGATGTTGTAGACTTCTTGGGTACCAGAGAATCAGGAAACTGTTCATTGAAGTTAGCATGAAGAGTTCAAAATGATTTGGTTGTCAAATAGCGTTCGGCTACGTATACACGTTCGTCCAGGGAAAATTTCATTATGGACAATTAATGCAATACACGTCACCAACAAAGAAGTGACAGCGTGATAACTAAACAGTGACTACAGGGTCGCCAACTTTAGAATCGGTATTTAATTCCGTTCAGCTGGCGCGAAATAATGAGCATTTACATTTCGGGTTGTGAGAATTTTTAATCACTGTAGATTACACTAATATTGATAAAAAACGAGATTTCTAGAATTTTTTTTCTAAAGATTATTAGTTTGTTTTCTGTGATATTTTGTTACATTAAGTTAGTGAACTTTGAATATAGCTTTTCATTCAAATAACACGTATCCCAATATTGCGATAATTTTTGAGTAATTTATTCATTGCCATAAGAAATAAAAAGTGAGTTAGACAAATGTTTCAGTTTAAAAATGAATGTATTGATTTTATATGCTGTCGTACATTGAATATTATAAATTACATATTATGCATAATATTAAATTACCATTTTTTACAGTATTACAGTATTTGATAACAAATCTCTCCTCAATTTCGGAAACTAGCATTATCGAAATTGATGATTTCTTTCTGTGTATATCCGTTTCTTTGTGAGAAGGTACAGTCGCTCAAAAAAGTATCCGAACGCTATGGTTGATTACAGAAGAAATATCTGGCAACGATTTTTTTAGAAATTAGTGATCTGGCAACCTTTGTGTCACGTGACATGAAGATTGCCAGATCACTAATTTCTAAAAAAATCGTTGCTATGGTTGATTACAGAAGAAATATCTGGCAACGATTTTTTTAGAAATTAGTGATCTGGCAACCTTCGTGTCACGTGACATGAAGATTGCCAGATCACTAATTTCTAAAAAAATCATTGCCAGATATTTCTTCTGTAATCAACCATAGCGTTCGGATACTTTTTTGAGCGACTGTAGGTGGTCATATTATTTTGATACTAGATCGTGTGAGCTCACTCACGGAAATATTGAGCGTGTGCAGTTACCGTTCACAGCAAACTGGAGTGTGTGCAGTTACCGTTCACAGCAAACTGGAGTGTATGCAGTAACTGCATACGCTCCAGTTTGCTGTGAACGGTAACTGGAGCGTATACAGTTGCTGTACACGCCCCAGATATTTTTCCTGAATTCTGTAATCACGTGACACGAAGGTTGCCAGATCACTAATTTCTAAAACAATCGTTGCCAGATATTTTTTCTGAATTCTGTAATCAACCATAGCGTTCGGATACTTTTTTGAGCGACTGTAAAAAAATCAATATCATTACATTATCATATCCAGTTTGATTGCATTATTTCTTTTCTTCGTGGCTGCCAAAGAACAAAAAGTCAAAATTCATTAGAATATTCAACAAAAGATCTACTTAACCGCGCACTATCGCTTCTTGCGTCTAGGAAGTGCGTGAAGTGTGAATCCTGCTTCCTGTGAGATGAAAGTCATAGGGAAGGGGAAGGAAGTGTTAGGGGAGGGAGTGTTAGGGGAGGGAGTGTTAGGGGAAGGGAGTGTTAAGGGAGGGAGTGTTAGGGGGAGGGAGTGTTAGGGGAGGGAGTGTTAGGGGAGGGAGTGTTAGGGGAAGGGAGTGTTAAGGGAGGGAGTGTTAGGGGAGGGAGTATTGGAAGCGTATTTAACATCGGTATCTGATTCGGAAGTGAAAACAAAGAAACTGCAACTGTGCAAGACAAGCTACGGCCTATTATTATTAATTATTACTATTACATATTACACCTAATATTTCTTACTACTATATAAAGATCAAAGAGAAAAATTTTTGGTAAAAAGAATTTCAAACTCTACATGACAGTAAACAGAGTAAATTTTTTCCATTTCCCTTGATTGTACAGTCGCTCAAAAAATATCCGAACACTATGGTTGATTACAGAATTCAGAAAAAATATCTGGCAACGACTTTTTAAGAAACTTTACTAATTGTAAAAAATCGTTGCCAGATATTTTTTCTGAATTCTGTAATTAACCATAGTGTTCGGATATTTTTTGAGCGACTGTATGAAGATATTTGATTTTTGTTATTTAATTCTTTTTTTTTTAATTCTAGATATCTATAATTCGAATTTATGACAGAGATTATGTAACATTATTAATTTTTATTTCCAATTTTCTATTTTTGCAACTATTTTCAAACGGTAACACGAAGAACGATGACTATCACAGATTGTATTTATGACATTGGGCCATTTTATGAGATCGGTAGATTTCTAACAAATTTAAAACAGCGCTACTTTTCTTAACATATATTTTTCTTTATGCAAATCAACATAAAAAATACATACATTCCCCGGGTTACCAAAGACTCCACTTGTCCAAATCAAGCTTTGCCAGATCAAGCCGCAATTTTAAAAATATCGAGTTGAGTACACTTATGTTTAGCAGATTAGCAAAGCACTTGAATGGACAGCTGTAAACTTGACAGCCTCTTGATACGTTCATAAGGCAGATTGAACGGAAACCACAACCTTCAACGTTTTCAACTGCCTCCAGTGGAGGCTTTTCCCACCTCTCCTTCGCAAGACCATGCCAATACAAAGAATAAGTGTAGTTGGGTTGGGTTGTTTTACCTCTGAGCGGCATTTTTTTTGCACACCATGGGCTAAATGGCCAGGTCACATGGACCCCGAAGGCTCAAGAAGGTTGGGGGAGGGGACCCACTGGAACAGCTGTTGGGAGACAGATGGTAGCCTCCCGTCAAGGCCATCCAGCGTGTTCTTTAACGTGCACAGAGTATGGCTCTCCCGCACACGGGGCCACGGCTTAACGTCCCATCCGACGGACGGCGGCCTTTCCAAGCCCATCGATGTCCCCTACTGACCGTGGGCAGGGCGGGGAATTTTGCGGCGATAAATCTCAACGCTGACCCTGGGACTCGAACCTGGGAACTACTAAGTGTAGTTGAATTGTAAATCATTTTTAACTGCAGCTTCCTTGATTTTAAAAGTAATTTTAAAACAGCTACCTCTACGATTTATGTTGAGGGTGTATTACATACATGCTGACTTTAGATCATTTTTAACAGTTTATTCCATAATTTTTTAAATAAAATCATTTCATGCATTAGTACTTTTGTAGCAAGCTACTACTAAGAATAAAGGTATGTTAGGTGCATGTTAATGTTAAATTATCTTTACTACCTGTATAAGACCATCAAAATCGGTCTTACGGTAAATTCAGGCATACCGAAAATGCGATTTATTTACGATTTTGTGGAATCAAATATTTATGTAAATCGGGAACTATCTGTATGCACATATGTATACATTTAAGACGAACTATTCATTAGCTACAAACTAATTTTAGGGATTTTGTTTTCATTTTGAACAATGAAGGCAAATATTCATTATAAGAAGTAATAGAGCATATTACTCTCAAGGGAAAATTCCTGAATTATTTAAGGTGAACATTCTTCTTAATTAGTGCATTTTTCTCGCTTATTTTTCATAATATATCATGAGAGAAACCCAAAATGCAGTTTCATATCAGCTGATACTTGATTCATGTAATTCAGTTTCTTCTGGGTTAAAAGAAACCAAAAGACTTAAATTTGCGAGAAAAATATCAGATAACACTAAATTTTTTATCCGCATTTTGCTACAAGTTTTTAGGAATAAAAGCTTGGGTTTTCTTAACCTTCCGTTGCCCTACTTTAGTAAATATCGTTTAAATGCTTAGGCCTATTTCAGAGTTACGGAAGTTTACATTTACGAAAATAAACTGAAAACACAATTTTCTATCTATCGTATTTCTTCGATTCTAAGACGCCACCGATTGTAAGACGCACCTTAATTTCAGTACCATCAACGGAAAAAAAGCTTTGATTCTAAGAAAAAAAACCCGCTAAAATATATCTAACAAATATTTTTATTGTAATAGAATTTAATTTACTAACAACAATAGTATCTATTTATCAGTAGGTATGTTATTCATCACTTTCTTCTAAATCAATATCAGAGTCTGATTCTTCCGAGACCTCATATCTGCACCTTAATCAATATCAGAGTCTACTTCACAATCAGAATTTGATTCTTCTGAGCCGTCTTTATTTCCATTATCCCATAGTATATCGTCTTCTGAGCCATCGAGAGCGTTGGTGATGCAACATTTTTTAACTGAGTGCTGCACTATTCTTTCTGGGATTAGCTTCCAAGCTGTTGATACCCATTCCGCCAATTTTGATGCCGGCGCTTTCTTAATTTTTCTGGAAGGTGTCAGCGGAAGGTTGTCAGTCAACAGCCAGGTTCCAAGCTCACTAAAATTCCCTCACACAGCTCCACTATAATTAAATAACGGCGGCTTCACATTTGGAAAGCGCGGGAAAATACCGACGCCACTTTATTCTCCAATGGAATTGGAGAATGCGCTAACGGTTAAACTTGGAGGCGGTGTTTCCGCGTAAAAACAAAACGTGTGGTGCCGTTTGCAAAGCGCGGATAAAATTTGCAAAAGAAAAAAAAAACTGCGAATCTAAGACGCCATCGATTCTAAAACGCACGCCATGTTTAGAGACGTTTCTATGGGGGAAAAAAGTGCGTCTTAGAATCGAAGAAATACGGTAATTTCACTACACAGTATTAGATTTATGAATCAGATAATTTCCATTCTCAATTTCTCACTACTTAATAGAAAGTATTGGTTTGTAGTCGACACCTGGCTTAGAGTTAGAAAATTTTAAATATTAAAGAGAATTATATAACCCAATTTCTGACACCAAGAGAGTACAAGGTAATAAATCGAACAACATCGAAATTTCGGTGTTTTTTTTCCTTCATAGTTGCTTGAAATTTACGTTTTAGATATTCGGAAGGTGAAATAGACCTTCCGCATCGCTTTCATGGCGGGTTCAATTCCGCCGTGTCAGCGATAAAAAAAAGGTTTTTTCCGAAATATTAACTAGGGTCTCCATGTTCTATATGCGTTTTTAACACAGAAATTAGTTGCCTATTTCCTTAATAGTTTGCAAATAAATAAGTTATACCTCAAGCAGCTCCTTGCTACAGAATTCTGACATAAGCCTGTTAGTATAGGGGCGGGGGTGGCTCAGTCGGTAGCACGTCAGGCTCGTAATCTGTAGTTCCCAGGTTCGAGTCCCAGCTGGGTCAGCGTTGAGATTTATCTCCGCAAAAAATTCCCCGCCCTGCCCACGGTCAGTAGAGGACACCGATGGGCTTGGAAAAGCCGCCGTCCGTCGGATGGGACGTTAAGCCGTGGCCCCGTGTGTGGGAGAGCCATACCCTGTGCACGTTAAAGAACCCGCTGGATGGCCTTGACGGGAGGCTACCATCTGTCTCCCAACAGCTATTCCAGTGGGTCCCCAACCTTCTCTGAGCCTTCGGAGTCCATGTGACCTGGTCATTTAGCCCATGGTGCGCAAAAAAGTGCCGCTCAGAGGTAAAACAACCTGTTGGTATAATGCTCCATAGAGATGATAATATGAGGAAGGCGAGACCTCAGCAGAAAGACCACACAATGAAAAGTAACATCATACCTTCTCCTGAGCTTTAACTAAAGTCCCTTTGCAACCACAACTAAGCATGGCAGTGGAAGATTTATTCACTGAACTGTTATTACCTGTTCAAATAAAACGGTATTTTGCAAAAGCAATAAATAACGTTTCTTTTACAATAGCGTTAATTAGTTGCGCGTGTGTTAAGTGGGCGAGTTACTGGCCTGTGCCTCTGGCCCTTATAAACCTGGTTGCTGTACAGAGAATGGGAAGCAAGGCTGTCTAGCTTCCAGTTGTCATTGCCCGGTGTTGTGTGTGAGTGAATAGCTTCATTTTTGCCAGCATGCACTTATGACTAACACATCCGTTATTCTACTCTAACAAGTTAGATAAGCGTGCAGCGTCCCATAGATCTGGGGGATGGGCCTGGAATACAACCGCCTCCACCTGTGAGCCTCAGGGTCGAGGAAACGCATCCACGGTCCCGTGCTACTACTCTATTTTTACCTAGCGGCTAGTCGCCTCCTTTTCTTCGGCAGATTAGAGACGGGCGAATCGAGGCCAGGTCATCTCGTGTCCCTCAAAAGCCTAGTTCCCTCTGAGTGCAGTGAGAGCTTCACCACTCGGGGTGGAGCTACAACGGTGAGCCCCCTTTTATTTCTATCAGAGTAAATTGGCTGAGCCATCCCGTGGCCGAGTGGTTAGCGCGCTTGGCTACTGATCTACGGGACCTGGGTTCGAACCCCGGGTAAGGCATGGATGTTCGTGTTGTTTTTCTGCTGAGGTCCTGCCATCCTCTCAGACTGTGGCATATAAACTGGTAGGCTCCTGTCAGACCTCTGTGGCAAGCAGCTGCTTGAGGGGGTATTTATTATTTATTTTTTTTTTAAATTGGCTGAAACTCATGCCGCTAGCAGCGTTGCAAAACTAGATTCCTCTGCTATCGTAGGGTAAGATTTCGAAAATTGCATTGTTAAGATGTTAGTGATATCCATTGCAGTGGAAGGACTATTTCTTATGTCTTTTTTTTTTAAATTTTTTCAGCAGAAAAAATACATGTCGAAATTTGTTCAGTGTTTCATGCGGATAACACTTAAATTACCACGGACCATTTCAGTAATTTTCCATAATTCGTGCATAGCTCCCTACCGACATCACCTCGTAGTCGGGCGACCATGAGTTGAAGAACAGTGACTTCGAACAGTGTTTCCAATGGTGTTCCGCTGAACCCCGGGATTCTGTGAAGTGAAAATTATAATAATTTAAATATTATTATTATTATAAACTTCACTTAAAATAGTATTAATTTATATTTGACTGATTTATTCGTTCAAATATTTCTGAATTGTTGCAATAATAGAAGAAATGCCCACAGCAACAGATTAAATGCGGTGCAAGACTTGAAAATTCAATTTTTCAATATCGAGCCAAACAAAAATATTTGTGAATAAAACAAGAGAAATAATTTTTCGCATTGAAAGGCGCAAATATGACGCATATTACTTTCTCAACTTCATTTTTCGTATATACAAAATGAAATATTTGCTTCTAAATGTGCGCAATTGAATAATCTGTTGATGTCATTGCCTTTTTTAATATCTATTAATTATTTTCCATACCTGTTTTTTTACCTAATTTTTTAGCTTCATGTATAAACATTTTATAAGGGTTCCACGGCAAAAATTTAATTGGAAAGCATTGACTAAGAATATGTCTTCGTGAGGGGAATCTCTTTTTGCGCATATCTATGTATGAAGCGGTACTTGTTGGAAAAAAAAAAACTACAAAAATTGTGACGACGACACGTACAGGCGATTTCATTTGTGGTTGAGGTTTTACTAGCGACCAGGATGTGAATTATCTGGGGAATGAGGGCGAAATTCCTCTGGTAGAATTCATTCCAGAGGTAGACCCTTTAGATTTTCTCTGACTAACGTTGGCTAATATAGCTGAGTTGTCATTTGCCAACACTCGAATCTAAGCAGCGTTTGGAAACGTGGATTGGCTCAGTCGGTAGTGTGCCAGGCTCGTAATCTGCAGTTCCCAGGTACGAGTCCCAGCCTGGCCAGTGTTGAGATTTATCTCCGCAAAATCTCCGCTTTGTCCACGGTCAGTAGGGGACACCGATGGGCTTGCAAAGCCCGCCGTCCGTCGGATGGGACGTTAAACCGTGACCCTGTGTGCGGTAGAGCTATACCCTGTGTACATTAAAGAACACGCTGGATAGTCTTGACATCTGTATCCCAACAGCTGTACTGTGGGTCTCCTCGCCCCAATCTTCTCTGAGCCCTAGGGGTCCTTGTGACCTGGTCAAAAAATTGTCGCTCAGAGGTAAAACAATCCAAAGCTTTAACCTTTTGCGAATCGAACGCAATAATATCCTTTTAATGCTTCATTTATGTGTGCATATTTCATTCGCGTATGCATGTACACTATACGAACACATCACCTAATATTTGATTGCAAATAAAACTGGAAGATCATGACGTTTTGGAATTGGAACCTTCATCAACGGAACATTTCATTAATATAAATTTCGTATGAAACGTGAAAATTTAATTTACTCACAACGTAATATTCATTGTAATCAAAAACGAAACGTACTCACATTGTCTTCTCGCAAACAGAAAGGAAAAAAGGCGATTTCAAAATCAAACTCCCACTTAAGTTTTAACGATAATGATCCATGTCTCGTTATGGAAAATATGAACAAAATGAGAAAGTATATGCTAAAAATGTTATCACGACATTAAAATGATTTCAAAAATATGAAAGTAAAGTCACGCCACATTTATTGGGGAATAAAACTAACTTTCGAGAAATGGCAGTGATAAATCGATAAACGATTTCTCTTCTGTATAACAAAAGGAAACTTTTTATCATGCCGGTTGGATTTATTAATATGTTTAACAAGTTTAGGCACGGAAATGATGATTATAAGTCGAGCGTTTTCGACTTTATTTAGCGCAAAGTTCCGTGGGAATCATTGCTGATGCTGTAAATATTTCACCTTTTACTTCAGGACACCTGGCAGATGAAAAAGTCCTGTAAGTCAACTCACCTTCGTTACAAGACTTTTTTCATCTGCTGGTGTCCTCAGGTAAAATGATTAATTTTTGCCCATTTACCGCATCAACACTGAAATGCTTCCTCATTCAGCAGTGCGGCGCAAAGTCCCTGCGGAACTTTGCGCCGCACTGCTGCTCATGATTGCAAAGTGCAGGCGAAAGTGCTCGGCTTATACCATCATGCACCGCGCACATTTTCGTGCCTAACTTGTACCTTGAGTTAATAAATCTAACCAGCAAAATAAAGCGTTTCCCTTTGTTATATTCTAACTTTCAAGGTCCATATTATTTTCTGAGAATCCATAGCGCTTCATACGGAACGACGTGGATTTCTTAATGCATGCTAAGATTTGCTAAGCCATTGAACTTGTTAATCATGTAACTATTTCTCAGGTATATTAGGCTTTGGAAGATTGAAAAGAATATCTGCGCACTCTTGTAACCAGAAGAGTAGAAAATGTTAAAAACTTTCGGATATATGTCTTCATTACAACGATTCAAGTGAATTCTTGGTATAATATAATTTTTTAAAATTATTTTCATACCAAAAGTTTAATTCTGCATAAAATACTTTCAGATTCCACCAAACACAAATAATTGTTCCTTTCTTTTCCTTTCCTTTTAATTTTTTTCTCAAACACCGTATTAGTGGTTCAAAACTTAATATAAGTAATAATATTTTGCATAAATACAATTTAAATTAGGATAACAAAGGATAGAATGCAATTTAAAATTTCCATTTGTAATACCAGTAGAAATATAAGCGTTCATTTGAATGAGTCGCTCGCAATTTGGAGGAAATTATGAAACTCAATAACAAAGAAAATAATTTTGGCAACAGTTATATATTCAGTATTATATAACTAAAAGACGTGTCATTATAAGACAGAGAATTTCCTCTTGAAGGGGAAAATCTCTTGTACATTATACGACAGATTTTTTCCTCTTGAAGGGGAAAAATTCTCTTGAACTTTATACGCTCGTCAAAAGTTGAGCACGAATCAATGAAATGCGCTAATCTCGAAATGTATTTGGACAAATTTAAACAAAAGTCACTGGAAGATAAAAGATAATATTGTAATGATTCATGAAACCTTGGGTCTAAACAATTTACCTATGTATCCTAAAAGCGAATAAGTGGAAAGAATAATAGGAAACTAGGTCCCCTACTGGCATGAATCCTGATGACGTAGATTGATTACCTTAATAAGATCCAATGAGATAAACAAGAAAATTGAAGGTAATGTGGACCACTGAGCAATAAGAAATATTCGGAGGTTTTGAATGATTTAGGAAAAGAAGGTTGGAAATTTCGTCTCCCCAAGGCATCCCAAAGATGTACAGTCGCTCAAAAAATATCCGAACACTTTGGTTGATTATAGAATTCAGAAAAAAATATCTGGCAACGATTTTTTTAGAAATTAGTGAAATTTACGAAGGTTGGCAGATCATTAATTTCTAAAAAAATCGTTGCCAGATATTTTTTCTCAATTCTGTAATCAACCATAGTGTTCGGATATTTTTTTGAGCGACTGTACCTCTCCCTCAAGATATTGATTGGGCAGTCTTGCTCTGTATGAACGAGCATTGTCTTTCATTAAAAAGAAATCAGCAGCTACTGCACCACTACAAGACTTCACATAGGAATCAAGTATCTCGTCACGACGGCCACACCAACACCTCCTACAATAGAAGGCCTGTGGACAACGTTATGACGTCAGCATAAGTAGTCCTGTAATGTAGATAATTCTTATATATCTCTGTCTATTATTATCAGTGGTGTACTTTTATAATAATGCTCATTTATAAATATACCTTATTTAGAAGAAAAAAATATTCTTATTTATTAGCATTATGATAATTGCCAATAAATCCAAACAATATTTCTTCATTATAAGTGGCCGATTGGTTAACGCGCTTGGCTTCTGATCTAAGGGGCCTGGGTTCGAGCCCCAGATAAGGCATGGATGTTCGTGTCGTTTTTTCTGCTGAAGTCCCTCCATCCTCACAGACCTTCTGCTGTGACGTATTAAACTGACAGGCTCCTGTCAGACCTCTGTGGCAAGCAGCTGCTTGAGGGGGTATTTATTTTTTTAATTTAAGGTGCATTTATAAATGAACATTAATAAAAGATTAGTATAAAAGTACATCAGTAATTGGGTTGGGTTGCTTTACTTCTGAGCGGCACTTTTTTGCATACCATGGGCTAAATGACCAGGCCACAAAGACCCCGAAGACTCAGAGAAGGTTGGGGGAGGGGACCCACTGGAACAGCTGTTGGAAGACAGATGGTAGCCTCCCATTAAAGCCATCCAGCGTGTTCTTTAACGTGCACAGGGTATGGCTCTCCCGCACACGGGGGAGCCATACCACGGCTTAACGTCCTATCCGACGGACGGCGGCCTTTCCAAGCCCATGGGTGTCCCCTACTGACCGTAGGCAGGGCTGGAGGTTTTGAGGTGATAAGTCTCAACGCTGACCCAGCTGGGACTCGAACCTGGGAACTGCAGAATACGAGCCTGGCATGCTACCGACTGAGCCACCCCCGCCCCACATCAGTAGTAATAATAGAAATAAATATAATAATAAAAATAATATATTATTATATTTTATATTATAGATTTTTTATATTATATAATAAATATACATTGCAGGACTATCTACGGTGACGTCACAAATTGATCCAACGGCCTTCTCTTATAGGAGATGTTGACCCCACAGATATTATCTATTGCATGAAAGGTGCAAGAATTCGCTATATTTGCAGCAGCAGATATTGATCATACATATGCTTGTATAACGTTTAAATAAACTGTTTTAATTTACCAGGATTCATTTAATCCGGAGTATATTACAATCGTTCTGCTTTCTCATGAATATTTGCATAGCTAGACACTCTATAAAATGTATGAGATACTGTTACATACTTTCAGTTTCTGGTGAGAAATGGCTCCAGAAATGATGGTTCTAAAAAAGAGAAATGAAATATCCCGCAAGCCGCGCAAGCAACATACCACCCGCAGGCTGTATGCTATATAATCCTGTTTCATCCCATTACTGAATCAGTTGAGTTAAGACGAAATATTCATATTATATTGCTATGTTAAACTAATGTTCTTATAACTACAATAATCCTTTAACTAATAGTCTATAACTGTAATAATCTTACAACTAATATTCCTATAATTATGACAATCTTATAACTCGTGTTCTTATAACTATAATATTTTTCAACTAAGCTTCTTATAACATAATATTCTTGTAATCAGGGTCAGATTTAAACTTCAAACGGTCCTAGGCACATTAGTGGTAATGCGTCCTTTAGGCAGTAGTTTCTCTTTTATTCTTTATAATTTTTTTTTTGCTTTCCAAACATGAAGAAAGGAAACAACATAAGTGAAACGGATAAGGAATCTTAATGAGAAGTAATACAGTTTTGTTAATACCGGGTGATTATTTAATTCGTAGAGTGACGCCATAAATACTTGTACGTAGCACTTTTTCCAAAGTAACACTAGATGGCGCTGTGCGTGACCTATGCACGGCCTCTGCACGTGCCAAGGTCATTTGGCGTCGACTGCTTTTGTGTTAAGACTGTGATTCGAGTTGCGTGTCATAGACTTTCGTTCAGAATGTCGGAAATTTAGACGGAACAGAGGTATGTCATTCGTTATTGTGTTAGGTGAGGCCTAAGTGCTGCTGTGACTGTTGAAGAGATGAGTGAAGCCTATGGTAATGACTGTCTTCGTAGGTTAGGTCTGGTATTTTTAAGTGGCATAAGTGATTCAAGGAAGGACGCGGATCTGTTGCCGATGACCCAAGACCCGGCCAGCCTTCTTCCTCAATAACTCTTGAGCAAATTCGAAAGAGCCTTGGAAATCCTGAATGAAGACAGACAAATAACACTTCTTGAAGTGGCTTTGAAAATGTCAGTTTCATATGGAAGTGCTCAAGCCATTGTGAAAACCCATCTGAAAATGCCACGAATCTGTGCTCAATGGATTCCATACAGTTTGACTCCAGAACAAAAAAAGGTACAGATGTGCAAGGAGATGCTTAAATCGTTTTGAAAGCAAGAGTCCAACCTTCATGAGTCGAATTGTGACTTGCGATGAAACTTGAATCTTTCACTACGATCCAGAAGCAAAACAACAATCCAGTCAATGGGAGCATCCTGATTCACCGAGACCCAAGAAAATTCGGGTTTCTCGTTCAGCTGGGAAACAAATGGCTCTTGAGTTTTTCGACATCAAAGGTTTTCTCGTTACTCGCTTTATGCCTCGTGGAACAGCCGTGAATAAGGAAGCCTACTCGAAGGTTCTCAGAACCAAACTTCGGCGTGCCATTCGTGAAAAACGTCCGGAACTTTCTGGTGTGACTTGGTTTCTCCATCACGACAACGCCAGGCCCCATACGGCTAATATTGTGCAGCCAGTGATCACTGCCATAGGTGCTGAGGTTCTGCCATAGCCTCCATATTCCGTGGACTTAGCACCCTGCGATTTTTTCCTCTTTCCGCCACTGAAGAAAGCTTCGAAAGGGAAACATTTCGCATCCGACGACGAAGTTTGCAGAGCCACAACGACAACACTTCGCACGCTTTCGAAAAATGACTTCAAAGACGCTTTTAGTGCATGGGATGGCAAAAGTGTGTGAAGTTCAAGGGAGAGTAGTTTAAGAAAGACAAATGCCAGAAAGATTCAGAGGATGATATTTAATGTAACTCTTTGCTTCTGTCGACGAATTAAATGATCGCGATATGTAAAGAGTTGAGTTGTATTACCTATGATTGACACTTTTTTGCACACAATGGACTAAACGGCCAGGTCACAAGGACTCGAAGGGCTCACAGAAGGTTGAGGGAGAAAGACTCACTACTAGATAGCCGCTGGGAGACAGATCGTAGTCTCCCGTCATGACCATCAAGTGTGTTCTTTAATGTGCACAGGGTATGGTTCTACTTGCATATGGAGCCACGGCTTAAAGTCACATCCAACGGACGACGGTGTTCCCTACTGACCCAGGGCAAGGTGGGTCAGTAGTAGTCCATCGGTGTTCCCTACTGACCCAGGGCAAGGCGGGAAGTTGTGCTGAAATAAATTTCAACGCTGGCCCAGGTGGGACTCGGACCTGGGAACTACAGATTACGAGATTGGCGCGCTATCGACTGAGCCAAACCTCTCCTTTTTTAATAAAGAGTAAAATTAATGTAACAAATTAGTATTATGCATAACATATACGTTGCTTTTAACATTCAATAACATTTATGCTTCAAAAACAAATTTTGCATTTGAAATTTAAAGCTATTAACTTTGAGTTAAGCAGTTTGTAGCAAAATGTTACAAGACGAGGAAAAATCTAAAAAATTCCCGAAATCCAGATTTTAAACAATATTGTTTTACTCTTTAACGAATTCTGGAAACTGAAATATTTAACATAAATGGTACTACTCGTAAAAATTTATTTTAAATTATAAAAAATCGTTTACTGAAATAAATGTAATATTAAAAGTTTATGTAATATTTTTCACTTTGCATTAATTTCGTAACAGTGCTTAGGGCAAGCACAATACCAACATCTCTTGTGAAATGTTTCAGCTTATATAAATCTTAAAATATTAAATGAACTTTTTGTAAAATTGAAATTTGGATAAATGTAAAAAGCTTCTTTTCAAAGGGAGTTTTTAATACGGTTTCACAATAACGTGGATGAATCCCAATACGTTTGGCAATATAGTGCATAGCCTCAAAATCCACATTCTTTTAAAATTTAGTTTTTCGGTGGACAGCAGAGGAAGTACCTTGAAATCAGAGTAATCGCTTTCCATGGTACTAGTAATAGTTAAAATCAAGAAAAGATATAGTTTTGTTGTTACTAAAACAAATTTTAGGATTTAAATGACAGTGCCCTTGTTATGTAAGCGCCCCGTGGCTAGTGCCTAATGGGAAATCCAGGCCTGTTATAAATATAATAATCTTATAACTATAAAAATCTTATAACTAATGTTCTTACAACTGTAATAATCTTATAACTGATGTCCTTATAACTATAAAAATCTTATAACCAATGTTCTGACAACTATAATAATCTTATAACTGATGTTCTCAAAACTATGATAATCTTATAACTGATGTTCTTATAACTATAATAATCTTATAATTAATGTTCTTATAACTATAATAATTTTATAACTGATGTTCTCACAACAGTAATAAACTTAAAACCAATGTTCTTACATAATAATCTTATAACTAATGTTCTCACAAGAATAATAATTTTATAATTGATGTTCTTATAACTATAATAATATTATGAATGATGTTCTCATAACTATAATAAACTTATAATTGATATTCTTAAAACTCTAATAATTATAACTTATGTTCTTATAACTATAATAATCTTATGATTGATGTTCTCCTAACTATAATAATTTTATAACTGATGTTCTTATAACTATAATGTAACGTATTTATAATTGGTTAATAAATTTTATAATTTTTCTCTTGCATTCAATTTATAAACCTATATAATATAGTAGCCGAATACCGGCTCCTGCGAGGGACTAAGATTACTTGACGTATAACTACGTTTCATCGATGGACTATAGAACGTCTCCTCCCTCCTAATCCACCATAACATGATATGGTGGCCAGAATAAAGTTTAGGAAAACGCTTTTTAATATTCGATTCATTGCACATAACAAGTACTGTCATGACATTAGGTTGTTTTAGCCTGTAAATGATGATGTCACGTTCTACGTATGTATTCATTATTATATTTAATATGACACTTAGAAGATCTTATTTTTGCAATAACAGGAGTAGTGTTATATAAACGTGTAACCTAAAAAAAGCCGGCATTCTAGTTTTAAGCATTGTAAAACCTCACCCAACGTGTGGAATATGCTTCTCCATTTGATGAACTTAATATTATAAAGAAAATAAAGGGGATACTGGCATATTGCCGTAGAGAGTCAAAATAAATAAGAAATAAAATCATATATGTGATGTAAGGATATTTGTTTATGAACAAACTGTGTACAAAATACATTAAAGTAAAATATTAATGAAAAGTCAGACTTCAAAATAAAATGTCAACGAAATATTGTGAGGTCATTGAACTTTGAACATCTGTGTTGATAAAATATGTAACCAAACCATTTTTTCACTAAATGAGACATACGTTTTCTTTCGTAACATGTAAAATATTGTTTCATGTAATTTGTAATATACAGTCATAAACACAAAAATTTTACCACCATGAAGCAAACCTCGGTGAAACTGAGCACAGTGGTAGAGCAAGTTACAAGGTAGTTATGATTAATCTCACAATCACCTGTGTGCATATTAAAGGTGTGTTTAGGGGGCCCCAATATGGGCTCTCAGTATGGGGGATGACCTTGTAGGCTGCGATGCATTCAGAGACGTCATGGCATCGATGCATACAGGTCCCTAATAATTTCCTGAGGCACTTTCCACCATTCTTCCTCCAAATGGAGATGCAGGGTATCCAATGTGGTGTGCTGGCTGTGGATGCTCTCGGAGACATAAACCTAGCACTTCCCATATGTACTCTATAGGGGAGAAATCCGTGCAAAGGTAGAATGCTGACATCCATTAAACACTGTTGACAATGAGTGCTATATGGGGACATGTGTTATTCTGCTGAAAATTGGCAATAGGAGAGCTCTGAGGGAAAGGTAGACAGTGGGGAACCAGAATGTCGTCGATGTATCATTGAGCTGTCAAAGTTCTCTAGACAAACACGCTAAAGGTCAGATTCAGGGCACTGTGGCTCTCCACGATGGATACTGGGTCTTCTTGTTGGCCATGGCAATGCCAAAACCCTGATGCGACTATCATCTGCACCCAAATCGAAGGGTCACTCATCCGAGAAGATGATGTGGTGCAATTCCCTCTCCCATGACACCTGTTCGATACACCACAAACATCATGACTGGTGATGATTAACAGTTAAAAGCAATCTATACAGGGAATGCCATGCCTATAATTCAGCTTCATTCAAACATCATTGGATGGTCTGTGTGGGCACTGGCGCATGTATTGCAGTCGTCATATTGCACTGGATTGCTGTAGATGTCGCACAGAGGTCGGAGATTGCTTTTCAACGGATGAAGCGGTCATCTCATGGTGTGGTACATGTGCAGGGACCTGAACTATGATGACGTGAAGTGATACCTGCCCTCATCCACTGCTATAAATAGGATGCTACAGTGCTCACTGTGCGACAAAAATGGTTGGCTATACGACAGGCACACCAACCTGCCTCATGCATCCCCACGATATGGTCTCTTTCAAATAGGCTTAGCTGCTGATAACGTGCTTGCGTTCTTTGTCTTGGCATAACTGAAACACTTATACAGTTTCACTTCCATTGACCTACCTGCTGTCTGCTATGATGACTTTTATTGCGATCTCGGGACCAACATCTCTGCCTCTATTTCGGTTCTATGTGAAGATTCGAGTGGCAACAGCCACTCGAATTATTTGCATAGTCCAGTACTACCGTGTGGTAATGATTTGGTGTCACTGTATTTATTCTTTACGGATGCTGCAATTTTGGCATCCATGAGTTTATTTTTGCGATATCCTAAATATTATTGATAAGTGGGAGGAAGAAATCTCAAGATATTTGATAATATTTGAGAAAATCGTTTTGCGCAGATAGCACATCTAAATGTTTCTAGAGCCTGTTCAGTAGATCACGTATAATCGAGCTCTTTGCACTCGGAAAAAAAAAAACTGTACGTAGTTATTTTTACTCATATAATCGAAGCTGGGTCGGTCACAACCGCGTTGGAACAGGGTTAACAGTATATGCGATAAATAACTGTCACTGCATTTATTTTTGGTAGTATATTATATTGCAATTTACCTGTACTATCGCATAGGTATTTTTCGGTGTGTGGTAATGCATAGAAGTTAAGGAAATTAAGCTACTTTAATGAAAAACTTTTCAAATTTCATTATAATTTTTGTTATGCAAATAATAGTGCGTAAATCAATCCATAGTAAATAACAGATTACCTGTAGATATAATAATAAAAAAAATAAATACCTTCTCAATCAGCTACTTTATACAGAGTCTGTCAGTTTATGTGCCATAGGAGAAGATCTGTGAGGGTGGCAGGACCTCGGTAGAAAACAACACACACATCCATGCCTTATCCGGGGCTCGAACCCAGTCCCTTAGATCAGTAGCCAAGCATGCTAACCACTCAACTATAGAATTCAATAAACACTTACGTAGAAAAAAATATTGCCGACGGGCGGGAATCGAACCCATGACTCTCTATATCAGGGGTTCTCAACGTGGGGTATGCGGTAAAAATTTTTGGGGTACGCCGTGAGAGCTCAAAAGTCGCTAGATCTAGTAACAAAGTAAAAAATAACCATTGTTATACTATAACTATAGTTTTATCTATCTATACAAGGGGTACGCCGGTTACATACACATTTGCAGGGGGTACGTGAAGCATAAAAGGATGGAACCACTGCTTTAGATATATGCCAGAATATTCTATAAATGCTAAATGAACCATCAGACGATTTTGGAAACAAATTATCGGCTGATGGTTGGTATAGTGGTTACAGCCCTTTGATATTTATCTGGAGAAGCGTGGGTTCGAATTCCGCACCATCGGCAATAATTTTTTATTCCTAAGTATGTAATAGCGCATAAGTTTTTTTTTTTAATTTCTTAAGTACTTTCTGCGAAAGTATTATCTGCAATCGTTGCTCGTGTTCCATATTGAAATCTTTTGAAATAGTGTTTAATGAACCTGCTGGCTCAGATCTCCTACTGTGGCATATTAACTGACAGGCTCCTGTCAGACCTCTGTGGCAAGCACCTGCTTGAGGGGGTATTTATTTATTTTATTTTTGGCTGAACGTGAGAGTTAATATATGTGTTGTTTTTGAAATTATATTTGAGATTGAATTGTGGTATTAATTAGACTATAAATCTAGTGATGTCGTCCCGGTGGTCGGATGGTTATAACATTCATATCTTCGGTACAAGAAAAGCTGGGTCAGATCTTAAAATAAATCGTGAATCGTTTCTCTTCATGTGTTGAAGACCCTTTCCCATATTTCTGCTGAGATCTCGTCTTCCTCATAGATCTTCTCTATGGCGTATGATATTGACAGGCTCCTATCCGACCTCTGTGGCAAGCAGCTGCTTGAGGGGTAATTTATTTTTGAAGTCGAGTGATGCTTTGAGATTTCTAATGATTGAAATGATTTAGTAGAATAGACGTTGAGGGATATAAATATCAGGAGTGTACAATAATGAAGCTTCGTAATAAGGCTAATTTACAAACCAATCAATGTCAGAGTTCAACTGAACAGAGCAGCTGTTATACAGCCCAAATGCAAATGCTTCTAAAAAAAATCTTTCTCCACCGTATTTTATTTCCGGTAATTTAATTAAATTTATTCCCTATTGACTCTAAATTTACTCTTGATATATTGAACAAAAATATAGTGTACTTAAAGTAAATGTTATTTAATGATAAAATATTAAAAATATATAAAATAATAAATATAAAAAATCCTTTTTTTTGTGTCGCCGAGAATAATAGGTGTGCCGATCGTTTAATATGGTGTCACAAAAGAAATTCTTTCTTGGCAACACCCGTGAATTGCTCTGATGAAAATATCCGTGAACGGCATTTACGACGCATTTACGACGTCTTTAAGTCGGCCACAGATAAAAAAAAATCCGACACGCTGAAAGATTACAAACATCTCAAATTACTGACTGTAGCACACTCGTGAAACGAGTAAAAGCCAAGAGGTTAAAAGGGCTTTGGAACGATTAACATTGCCTTCAAGGAGCGCTGCTAAAGTGGCTACATTAAGTAAGTGCCAACTCTCATTTCAGTTGGCACTATTAAACATGGGGGGGACCATTGTGTAAACAAAATGGCAGCCAATTCAAGTTCGTTGCCTGGCTTCTCAGCTCTACACTTCTCTGTCCTTGTTGACGTTGCGTCAAGGTGAGGAACCGACTTTTTTTTGTGTTGCTCTCTCTTTCGCTTCTGCTTTTTGATTTAAAGTACGGTTTATACCACGCCTGGCTAACCCGTGACTCGTGGCAAAATAAACTGTGGCTCATGAAACACATCATTAGTTAACTGAATCTTGTTCATTTCTTCCGATATTTTTAACCAAACATTTTTAGGTACATAACCAAACAATTTTGTCAATTCAGAGAACTATATTAGAAGTTTATATTTTTGTTCTTTAATCAAGATATTTTCTCGATTCCTTAAAAATACAGTTTTTTTCAGTGCATTATTCATTAGGAATGCATGTTTTCGTTTTTAAGAGAGAATTTTTTTTGCGGTTCTTCAAGAATATAGTTTTTTTTACTAGTGGCTTTTCTTTAAGTTATTTTGGCTAATAAGTCATGTTTCAAAATATACATTGCACAGTTTCTCAAATTTTTCTAAATAGTAGACTCCTCTACATTTTCTTTTAAGATTCTCATGGGTCCCCATTAGAAGGATTAAATACAAACACAATTGCTGAACAAAAATATAAATTTTTATTAAAATTAACTGATGGCATATTTAAAAAGCATATTTTTGCTGTTTAATGAGGAAGACTGTTTCTATATGACTGTTTCTATACCTCCTGTTAAACTACATAAATCACATCAAAGGTGTAAATTTATCATTACTTCTTAATTACTTCACTAACCACCAGTTGAAGATAGTGTGAAGCATACCCCATCCCAGCATCCTACGTACCAAACAGTATTCTACAGAAAAAGTGTGCCACTCTCGGTTTATTCAACTCCTATATTGTGATTTCCATAGTCATATCTTTAATTTTTTTCAGGATATTGGCCTTTGTCAATGGCATCATTTTAATCAGATCTGGTTTCCAATCTTCCCAAAGTGATCGAATTATGTCAATGCAATATAATTCAAACAGATTCTTGGCCATTCCTTGGGATCTCTCGTTATCTGCAACCAAAAGTAATCTTTGATAATTGGCAACAGGAAACAGCACGCCACTTTTCGTCAACGGTATAGCAATTACTCGGGCAACTGATGCCAAACTTCTTAGTTTTATTTCTAAAGCAACGGACCATAGAAAATGAGTTTCAACTCTTTTCGGACATTAGATCTATATCTGCTTAACATCTTCAAGCAGAGCCATATTTACACCTGACGCGCTTACAGGAACGCAAAGTGGTAATTTGCTAGGTCCGTAAGTAATTACGCAGAAAAATATTTATTTTTATGCTTTCACAGCCATGAAAAAAGGAAATAATATATCCGAAATAGACGTAGGAATCTTAACGATAAGTTATACAGTTTTGTTGCCAAACAACAAAATTAATGTAATAAATTAATATTTTACATAGTAATGTATAATGTATAAATATGCAGTAGCATTTGAAAACCAAATTATTCGTTTGAAATTTAAACATTTTTCTTATTCGCTGTTTTAATTCTGGGATTGAACAAATCACATGAAATTATCAAAAGCATTTGGACATTTTTATGTTATGTGAATTGAAAACTGTATTCAAAGTTCCTTAACTTTTTAAGTAAGCATTTTTGTAGTAAAAATAACACAGAGTAAAATCTAAAAAAATTCCTCAAATATAGATTTTGACAATAATTGTTTATTATCTAAAGAGTTCTGAAAAATCTTTAATTTAACTCATTTAGTTTGAATTAGTCTGACCAAATCAACCATATTTTTTGCATAGGCGTTTTTACCATCAGTATTGTTACTCACAAGAATTTTCCTTAAAATTATAATAAATCGTGTACTAAAATAATAGTAATTTTACAAGTTTGGTTAATGTTTTTTTCTCTTTGTATCAGTTTCAAAATACTGCTAATGACAAACATAACAATAGCAACCGCTATCATATATTTCACCTTCATTATTCTTTAAATATCAGACGAATATCGTTATCCATGAAATCTAGATTTCGATAATTTATCTTCTGAGATGCTTTTTTGCTTAAAAAGCCTTCTTTCATATACTATGGAAGTATCTCGATACGTTTGGTAACATGTATAGTGTATAGCCTTACAATCCACAATTTTTTAAAGTTCGTTTTCGATTGCCAGGAGAGATTTGAAAAAAGAGTAATCGCTCTCCAGGGTTATTTGAATTATTATTATTCCTTCTGAGAATTAAAAAAAATGCATACTTTTGTTATTACTTAAATAAATCAATTGAAGTATATAAATGAAGGCGGTCCTATTATGTGTGCGCTCCTTGGTAAGTTGTGAATGGGAATTCCGCAACTGGCTTTAAGATCTTCTGTCGTTAATCAAAAATAACAATTCGGGAAAAATTCACTAACTGCAGTTTTTTTTTATGTAAACTCTTAGCTAACATTTTACTACTCGGTCATTGAAAAAGTTATTTTAATTGTGTTAATTTAAAAAAAAAATACAAGTGACCTTCAATCTTTGATTTAGTGGGATTCTTGGAAAAATAGGAAACGCCAAAAAGCGAATTATTATTTTTCATAGAAACTCATTGTATAAATTTTGTGCCGAGCGAAGCAGAAAGTATTTTATATGAAACAAATACATATTTCATTTCACACAATTTCATTTCGTTTTTTAACATTTAGTTTAAAGTACCGTGCATCCATTTCATGATTTTGAAGTTCACAATTTATGTTATTCACTCATTAATATACATATTTAAAATATATTATGAAATTCCATGGCAAGGACTACTTTTTCTCCCCTTTGAAGATGTTCATTGGTCATTTTTCTTTAGATTCCGAGCTGTGGATTATCTGTTTGACATCATTGTAACGAATTCTTCTGTTCAATTTGCATTTTAAAAAGTCTTATGAAATTAATTTTGCTGGGTACTTTTTTTCCATATCGAAAAGAAAGGCAACTGAAGATTTTGAATTTTGCTCTAACCACTTTAAGAGAAATTCTGAATCTCGACGCGGAAGTTGCTCGTAAGCTCGTGTGCTACTCCACCCAAAGAATTCCCCACTGTAGGGCCTCCAGTCCCCTTGGTAAACTCGCCCGTAGGGCGGTTGAACCATGTTTTTTTTGTACGAATTCAGGACATGGTTTTTTTTCTCTTTCATTTTTATGCATGATGTGATTTCCGTGTATGCGGTTTGTGTAAAAAAACGGGCGAGCGAGAATAAAAAAACCGTCGGTGCGAGCACGTGTATCTGACCTACCTGTAAAGTACTCTTTTATTTTTAGAGGTGGGGGGGAACGCACTTCAAAAGTTAATGTTACGTTTATATGATGTTGCAACTATGGCAAAATGAAGTATCCTACTTCCTTTAGGCTCCGGGTTTTGTGTTTTGTCTTCTGATAGTCCGACCACGTCAATCGGCATGTAATTACTAGTAAACTTTTGCGTGCTGGAAGGGAGGGGCTCCGTCAGGGTCGTGTTCTCGATTGCCGCAGTCAAATGGGCCATCTGATCTGAGCGGCATCTCAACGGATTTTCCCGAGGCTTTTGCTCGTCGCTCATGGGCAAGCAGATCAGACCTTCTGCGGCCCCAAGGTACATTGTGCACGGCATGACATAGAAAGAGATAGCTGCCACGAAAAGTGGCCACATCGAATTCAACACATTAGAAAATCATTTTAAACAGAAAAATAATGCATTTAAACCTCTATTATCCAGCTCCAATAAGTGTAATAAACAGATATATTGCTAACATCGGATCATTTTCCCCATCGGTTTTGTATGATAAGGTAACTAATAAGGTGGGTCTTTAGATTTTCATTTAATACCCCTCTGTTCCGAAAAGTTATCTGGATTGGAACTATTACTTTCTGATTTGGTTCCATGTGCACGTTTAAAATATTATGTCCTCAAAAATTAATGAAAAACGGAAAGACATTTTCGCAGTTAGAGGACGCTCTGTTTTCTAGTGACAAATACAAAATAATTAACAATTGCTCCATGTAACAGAACTTAGTCCGGATTTATCCAAACCCTTAATCTCATCCATCTTACTTCACCCACTAATGGGATTTCATTTTTTCTTTTGTGTCATAAATGACAATTTGCTAAACCACATTTATGCGGGCCCAAGGACTCGCGTTGTTATTGATGCAGAATTTTAATTATGTTTGAGGATTTTGAAACCTATCGTGAATTCGAAAAAAGTAAACAGACTATAAATGAACTGATTTAATAACTAAGGCAATAAAATTACATAAATAATAAGCAAATTTTTGTACTAGTCTCAATAAACAAAATGCTATCTATCAGTATTGAATGATCCTGATGATCATAATTTCTAGACTAATTGTTAACTCAAGCACATTTGAAAACTGATTCAAAAATCTTTGTATTAGCAGAAATATTACTAATCACATTTCATTGTATAAATAGCATTACTTAAAGTAATTACATTATTTGCGATGCATATATATTGCTGTTTTACTTCAAACTAAGACTTCTCTTACTACTTAAATATCGAGAACTTATCACCAGTGCACAACATAAATAAAAAGCTTTCTTCTTTACAGTAACGCGCACAGACAAAAGAAAAGTCTCTTCCCCTTCATACTAACTTTTCTAACTCTCGAACTACATTCTCTTCTTTTTTAACTACATCGTGTTCGAATTCGTTAACGACGTATTTCACACTCCGTTCTATATCGCGAGTGTTAACGTAGTATCACAATCTCGTTTTCATTGTTGCAAGTGCAGATTCCGTTTTTTTATTAATACTTATTAATTCCTGGGTTAGAGAGGTAATACAGAAGAAGTATATATTAAAGAAAGTCGTGTGAATTGTCGTGTTTTTGAAGCTGATTTTGTATCGTACTTCTAGGGAAAATTTCCCTTCATAAAGTGTCTCCTACTAGAGTGATAGAATTATGGCTAATGTTTGCAGCAAAACCAATGTTCTGGGAAGTGTATTGGTCAGCTTTTGAAGTGACATCTTTTTATGCTACTTCTTGTCATTGATGGGTTGGGTTGTTTTACCTTTCAACTGCACTTTTTGCACACAATGGACTAAATGTCCAGGTCACAAGGACCCCGAAGGCTCAGGGAAGGTTGGGAGTGGTAACTGATTGGATTACTGTTGGGATACAGAAGGTAGTCTCCCGTGAAGGCCATCCAACGTGTTCTTTAATGTGCACAGGATATGGCTCTCCAGCACACCGAATCACGGTTTAACGTCTCAACTGAAAGACGGCGGTCTTTCCAGACCCATAGGTGTTCTCTACTGACCGTGTCACTGATGGTAATTTTAATTTAATACAGGAGGAAATGAACCTAAAATATAAGAGTCTTCAAGTGATTAGCGGAAAACCTCTATTTTTGAGTAACGCACAGCGTGATCTTTTCACGCAGGTTACATTTTCCCATTTCTACACTTCTAAAAAACGTCATGAAAAGAAGGAAGTGAAGTCAATCGAATAAGTGCAGTGTTTTGCCAGACTTCCTTGTGCAATATTTAAAGCTGCTCTAGGAAAGTTGCTAATTTCATATGGGGGGAAAAAATGCCTCAACAGGCATGGAGAATTGGAAGAGATCAAATAAATGATTTACTCTTCATTTCTGACTTGTCCACTTTTCATTTGAACGACCCTTATACATGATTTTAGGACAAAGTTCAATTAAAAAAATGCAATTTATTGTAACCGAAAAAAAAAAAACAACAACCCATAAACAATAATAATAAATGAAGGAAACATTTTTATTTATATTTCATTGTAGTATCAACTTAAGACAAAGGATCACTTGTGAAACTCTTAATATTTCCACTTCAGTTTTCATTATCAGTTCATTTTTCAAGGGTGCAGTTTCAAGGGTGAAATGCTGTTCGTTCCATGTCAGTCGAATGCACATTTTGTCTGTTAAAACACGTGACTGTAAGTAGTAGAATAACATGTCTCCTCTGCTGAATATGAAATGTTCGTTTTCCAAGAAAACGAAGGTTTTTCATTCTCTAAAATTTAACCCTTTAACTGTAATAATTCGTATTAATGAGTGATTGGAAAAAAAGAAATAATAATGTATTATTAGGTCTGTGCAATGCAAAAATAATTTCTCATTTATCCCCTAAAACTAAAAAGGATGAGTTTTCTCATACCCTAAGATTAATCACTGTGCATAAAATAAATAAATTATTTATTATTACGATATTAAAATGTTAAATATTTTAAAATTAAGTTGTAACGTTTTAAAAATAGAAATCAACTGGTTGAAATTTTAAATAATATACTTTAATTAAAACACATCAATATTTCTTCTACAGTAAGTTATCTGAGTATATGTTCTTTATCAACACATTCTATCACCAGAAGTTTTAATTCTTAGCATGAATATAACTTTTGAAATCAGGCCCAGATATAGAAATAAATTGGGGGGGGGGGGCAAGAGATGGAGTATAACATTTCCTTCTCCGTTTTATGTCTTGAAAAATTCCGTAAAAATATGCATGAAATATATATAAGTATGATATTTTTTTTTGCCTCTGTTACCCTTACTAGCATTCTCTAGATTTCTTTTTATTCCATGACACCCTTACCTCCCTAGATCCGGTTCTGTTTGCCATATTACTTCAAATTTTGCCTTTTTTTTACATTTAGCGCCTTCTAAAGATGAAAACTAAAGCTTTTTGGGGATTAGAAAGCTTGAATCGTCATATTCAGTTAATACGTAGTCAACTCATAAAGAACTTTTCGCTGATCCCACGAACAAGAATTACGTTTTGCCACCCCTCCTGAAGGTGAAGGGACAAATTATCACATTCCACCACTAATATATATATATATTTAGCCGATACATCGTTTGTAAGATTCGTTTAAAATGTTTTGATTTTTTCATCATCAGAGGGCGCAATTAAAGTTTTTAGAAGATTCGAAACATGTTAATCATAACAGTTTATCAATACCAATAGAACCCAAAAGAATTTTTAATTTATCTCTAAAATCGAACAGTTTTCTCTTAAAACAAAAAAGCTGCGTTTTCCCACCCCCTCTGGGGGTAAGGACAAAAAAAAAACGATTTTGCCAATGCAGACGTCACGACTTTCACATTTCGAATTTCCGGCATTAATACATCATTTGCGCATTCTAGCATTAATATATCATTCACAGTTTCGAATTTCTAGCAGTAATGCAACATTTGCGCATTCTAGCATTAATACATCATTTGCAATATTCGTTTGAAATTTTAAAATTTTCAAACATTTTCACCGTTAGAAGGCACAATTCTAGCTGTTGGGATATTTGGAAAGTGCGAATCCTAATACTTCGTTAATACCTATCAAACATAAAAATAATTTTTAATTTATCTCTAAAACCAAAGAAGCTGACTATGTACTGACGGACGGACAGACGACAAAGTGGAAACATTATCTTCTCTATGCTGAAAACGAAAAAAAAAAGCTGTATATTGAATTGTTTTTGAAGATAACAATTTTGGAGAATCTCAATTCCAAATGATGCCAATTCCGTAGCAGAAACTCCTGCTCCCGTAACAAACTTTGACTCAGAATTTTATTCTCAATATTAAAAATAACCAAGCGATAAATACTAATAAGGCAAAATAAAAGACTCGAATCATAAAACGATACACTAAGCTCTATTTTCTGTAACTACTTTTGCACCAATAAAATGAGCTTTCCGTATTTATATTTAAATTTAGAGTGTGTGAAAATAATATAAAAATACCCATATTATAGTCTGAATAAAAATGTCCACGTGTTATTTTTGCATACGTGAGGAACCACTCTACTTACAGAATGCAGTTTGAACAAAGTTAAACAAAGAGAGGTGCAGTGACCTTGAGGGATTTAGGTTATCAAGAAGAGCAAAGCTGGTATAGAGAGCCACTATTAGGAGGTTAATTCCATGTTACTACTTCAAAAAGAGATTCTACCTGCACACTCTCCATGGCAACATCACAGACCAAAACAAAATTAGATATTGAAGGCATATAAGAAACAAAAAAAGAAAAATCAACCGAAGAAATCAAACAATTCGCAATTTTCGAAATAAATAAATTATACCCAAAACGCAAGCAGATATTTACAGATGGATCCCTCAACTCTTTTACAAACATAGAAAGGGAAGCCATTTAGATACCAGCAGAAAATCTCGGAAAAAATGTCAAAATCAAAGAAAAATCCAACAATAATCATTGCAGAATTACTAGCCGTAAGGGAAGCTTTATTTTGCCCAAAATATGAAAACAGAAAAATGTTTCTAATATTTCTGATCGGAAAAAAACACTCAACTCTCTCCTGAATTATCCTGAAAACTCCATTCATCCCATATTGACAAATGAAACCAACTACCTACTTCATCAACTAATAACCAACTCAAATAATTATATTCTCCAATGGATCCCTAGCCACTCCAACATAATTGGCAATGAAATTGCAAAGACTTAAAAAATGTAAACCATAACAGTAGCACTCTAAATCTAGACAGGCACCATAACAATTTCAAATAAGAAATAAAAAAATTGCAAAAATATATCAAGAGAGATTCTCCATCATAATCAACTACAAATACTCCTTCATAAGAAACTTGGAAAATAAAATCACTCTCATTATCCAAAACAAATTCAACAGAAGAGAACAGATTGCCATCACAAGACTTAGAACAGGCCGCTGCACTCTAAATCAAAGGTTACATTTTTTAAACTCCTTGATTCATCAAATTGCTCTCAATGTAATATACCAGAAACAATGACATATGTTCTATTAAACTGGCCCAAGTATGACAACCAAAGAACAGGAAAATGCAATGATTATCAACATATGGAATTGACATCTAATTTCACACTTCAAACTATTTTAGCTCCAAAGGACACTAAAAAATAATGAATACTTATGCTCTACTTTTCAAATATCTGTATCAGTGGCGGCTCGCGTATAGGCACTGTGGAACTGCAGCACCCCCAGTTTCAACTTGATATTATCGATAACATTTAATATAATGAGTCCTTTTTTCTTTAATTCTTTCTTTATACTTGTACAATATATAATCCTTAAGCTTAATGTCAGTAGCCATCCCCCAGTTTATGAAAAAGATACAAAAATCTTTGTATGGAACTGTGCGCTTCACAGTACTAGCGGCTAGGTGTTTGATTGCTGTGCGCATGCGCACATAAGAAGCTACACGCGACGCTGCAAGGGAGAGAGAGCACTGTCGTTCCCGCAGTGCTCCCGCAGTGCCGACCCTGGCGTGCTGGTTGAAGGTAGTTTTTTTTTACTCCGCGTGTGTTGTGCTTAAAAACTGTGTACCATATTCTTGAATGTGATAAAGTATAGATTTAGATTATTATCCTGCTTCCAGCTATTCTATTTGTTTCATTTTTTTTTCGCGCAAATTAAAACAAGAAGAATGGATTTCATTTTTAAATGAATAGATTAAGCTTGAACTGTAACAATTTAGGTTAAAGTACGTAAAAAATGTTCGATTTTGTTCTTTTAGGATTTTATCAAGTTTGTGAATAAATTTTCTTTTTATACATGTTTGTTTCCTTTTACACAATTTTAAAACAAAGGCTAAAAATTTTCTGGAGCAGCACCCCCACTAATTTTAGCTACGAGCAGCCACTGATCTGTATAATATCAACCTCCTGCAGCGAATTTAGTATTTCTATTCTTGGTCAAACTCTTACTGGCTAATAATATCTTTTTTTTTTGAAAAATGAAAATAAATTTTTATTTAGTTCAGAATCTAAGCCTTTTCCTGGATTTCCCTGGAAATCGAGCTTCTCGGCGACCTTTGAGCATCAGCGGATGTTTGCAAATATTGAATTTACATCTCAAAATTTCAATGTGGATCCCTACTGATATTTTATTATGGGTTTGTTGGCTCTAATATTTAGAAGCTAGAATAAGCCCGAGGTGGTAAAGAATAGATAGGTTAGACTCTTTTCTTGGACCTTGGAAGGGGAAATGCCATCTGGTATTCTCTCATGAGAAAGGTGGCTGACCTTTCTGCAAACTGATCATTGACTCGTAGTTAATACACTACAGAACTGGCCCGAAGTGGAACAATTGAGACACTAAGAGTGCACAGTTGAAACATCAATGATTATTACAGGTCATTGATTTTCCGAATTATCAGTTACTTGCAAATAATATTATGGATCAGTAATTACATCGTAGATCATTGATTGAATGAAGAGTGATTGATAGCTCAATCAGCCAATGATTTATCAGAATCATAGTTTCGTCAACTGCGCAGTCTCATTGTCTCAACTGTTTCCACTACGCTTCGCCGCTGCTAGAGCATACACTCAGTATTAGTCATGTATACAATTTAGTGCTTACTAGTGTGAGCTTTACCCACCCCATCAGCCAAGTAGTACATCAAAGGGACCTAGGTTTGAGCTTCAGATATTATACAGGGTGATTCAGAATTCATCATCAATATTTAGTGGGGAGGAAGGGAATAAGAAAAGAAAGAGATTTCACATAGGAAAGTATGGGGGCAGACGAACGCATGGTGGTGTAGAGGGCGCTGTGTGTACACACCTCTCATACAGAAGCACAGCTGTTTGACGCGTGCAGTCAGTTGTCATTCGACAAGGTGAATTTGCAGAAGTAACATGAACCGGTATACGTGGAATGAATGTGCAGATATGCATGTAACTTACGGTGCGGCAGAAGAAATATGTCTTCGAGCCAGGCAATTGTATGCAGCGCGCTTCCCAAACCGCCGTGTGCCACAGCATCAAATGTTTTCACGTATTCATCGCCAACTGCGTGAAACAGGATCGTTTGCTGCTAGTAATGTTAATCGAGGGAGGCGCTACACGCGTCAAACAGCTGTGCTTCTGTATGAGAGGTGTGTACACACAGCGCCCTCTACACCACCATGCGTTCGTCTGCCCCCATACTTTCCTAAGTGAAATCTCTTTCTTTTCTTATTCCCTTCCTCCCCACCAAATATTGAGGATGAATTCTGAATCACCCTGTATGTTTTCTTGTGTTCTCTTTCTGCTAGTCTCGCCTTCCTCATGTACGTTTTCTGTGGCATATTACAGTGACAGGCCCCTAATAGATTCCTGTGGAAAGCAGCTCCTTGAAGCTTGAAATATTTCTTTCTCGTTTAACATAAAAGGCAAATATAAACCGAAATAAAAATTTCTCAAGCAATCAAATGAGACAAGGATGAAACTGACATTGACAATACACAAAAACAACTGATCATCTTTTGTAGGAAAGGAATTCACGCTCATTTATGACATCATAAATGTTTAATAGTTTAATTTGTTACCTGAAAAACAAATCCGTAATTACAAAACACGTGACATACACATATTTTCCATGTGAGACTGAAGCAGTTATGCACATGATTTCGTTTTCTATCATGTTATGAATACTTGAATGTAAAGGATTTGTTTCTCTGGCCCATACTAGATGTAGGATACAAGATGGCGTACAATCAAATTCTTTTCCCGTTTGGCAATAAGTGTTACATTAATTTAAGTGTGTGCAATCAAACTGCTAACTGCCAAGATTTCCTGCATTAGTAAACAGAAAAATACTATAAAATTCAAGATGCCAGAGTGATAAGAAATGTAATATAGAACTGACTTGTACAGTCGCTCAAAAAAGTATCCGAACATTATGGTTGATTACAGAATTCAGAAAAAATATCTGGCAACGATTTTGTTTTAGAAATTAGTGATCTGACAACCTTCGTCTATGTAATACAAAGGTTGCCAGATCACTAGTTTCTAAAAAAATTGTTCCCAGATATTTTTTCTGAATTTTGTAATTAACCATAGTGTTCGGATACTTTTTTGAGCGACTGTATCGCTCTAGGAGAAAAATAATCAAAAAAGAAGGAAGAAAATCAACTAATTAAAATCGCCAAATTTGCAAATTAATTGTACCTTCTGGAAACGAGAAATATTCAAAAACTTTTCAGAGACAGTGCAAGGTTTCAGTGTGACTCGATCCATTAAATCTCGACTCTAAACAAAGCTTATTCGGTATCTAAAGAGAAGAAAACACGAATATTTAACATCATTGGCAGTCATTAAATATTTTCAAAGGTTAAAACGAAGAATAACCTAGATTAAACCATTTACGGAAATAAAGATATTTTTCGAAGTCTAAGTTCAAATCACCTCCATGGACTGCGCAGTAACACACGATGCTATCCAACCGTCCATGCATGCAGGAAGGAATAAGGGAAGACCCCTAACGACCTTATCTAATGCAAGTACTTGAAGTCTCTGCGGCCATGTTGCTACACTCAAGAGAGTGAGTATTGTTTAACTTTCTGAATTCATTCCTTTTAATTTCATGCAGCGTTATACTTAAAATTCGGAATAATTGTTTAAACACGCTTAACTGCTAACTTAATCAATTACTTACTTGGAAATAATTGTTAATTAGTTGTTTGAACAGTTACTTTCTTAAAAGTAATTGCTACTTACTTACATAAACAATTACTTACTGAAAGGTACAGGTTTCCTAATAATTTACTTCATAATGTGATTTGCATATAAAATTCTGAATATCTGTAGCGACTTATATGAAATATATACGAAATATTTACTTATTTCAATGGTTATTGTATAATTACTTACTGAAAGGTAACTAAAAAAAAAAACTGTAAAGGTACTAACTTAAAAAAAGGTAACTAAAAATTATTGTATAATTACTACTGTAAAGGAAACTTAAAAAAAAACTGTAAAGGTACTAACTTAAAAAAAGGTAACTAAAAATTATTGTATAATTACTACTGTAAAGGAAACTTAAAAAAAAACTGTAAAGGTACTAACTTACTTCATAATGTGATTTGCATATAAAATTCTGAATATCTGTACCGACTTATATGAAATATATACGCAATATTTACTTATTATAATGGTTATTGTACCAACATTTTATACGTGATTTATGCAACTCACTAAAAACAATAATAGTAGTGAAAGATGATTCTCTCACCTAAAATTTAAAGATTGATGATGTTTTGGATACAACAAGATGGATGCCCCATTCATCATCTTTGCGAGCTTAAGGCGTCTCTTCTTAATCACCTTTACGAGTTTAAAGTGTCTCTTCTTATTCCCTCCTTCATGGGTCCATATAATCGAGGTGGTTCATACCAAGCAAAAAAGCAAACCTGAATGGTTAAGATTAACGAGACTACCAATGTCACACTTAAGTATGCCTTTAACGACCACTCGTACTGCACATTTTTAGTTCCGTTTCATTACTTTCTTCCCGTACTGTGCATTCAAATACTTCCTTTACGGTTATGTCTGTATAAAATAGCTTTTCGTTTCATCATTCAACTGTAAGCAATATTTTCTTCAATGAATTTAATTAAAAACAAATACTGATGGTGGGCGGTAGTTTCAAAGCACTAATGCAATTGAAATGCTCTAAATTCGAATAAACTGGACAAGAAGACTAAAAATTCATACTAGTGAATGAGGGAGTTTTCAAATAATTTTCATCAGTTCATAATCCCCCCCGGCTTCGAGATCTACTATTTACGCTCCAGTTGTTCTACCAGTTGAACTAAGTAAGGGGCAATGCACACTTCCTTAGCTGTAATAGGAGTTCTGCGGACTAAACTTTCCTTAAGCTTCTGATTTAACTATTAGCATTTCTTTAAGGAAGGTTTTGAACATACTATTAATCTCTACCATGTATTTTAAAGTGTCTGAATGCCCATGCGCTATATTTATACCGAAGATGAACCAAGATCCCATAACCGTATATCAAGTATTAATATACCTTAGGTTATTCCGATGCACAGCATCAAACAACTAGATGTAAATAACCTTATACGCAGTAGGCCGGCAAGCAATTTCATAGGAATGATATATCGCACATATGTGCCCCGACACTTTGAACTGTATGATGCAGCTTCATGGCATGATCAACCATAATTACTTTCCTAAGTAATTTTCCTAAGTACTGCTCCAGCCTTAGCTCAACTAGTAGATATGTTGGCTGCATATTCAGAAACCCCCGCATTCGAGACTTGCATTAGATTTTCTACATTTGCCTAATTACTACGGAATGGCTGTCACAATATGTGAGATTTATTCCTTCTTTATATGTCATAGTAATATTTTTCTTAGAACAATACCTATTTTTTTTTGCTGCTAGGTCTCTTGACTCAATAAAGGTTATAACTTAAGGCTCGTTTTTTGCTCTTAGGTCTCTTGAATCAAGAATTTATAATTTGCGGCTCTCATAATTCGTTAGTTTCTTTTTTTTACTGTTATGTTTTTTGATCCAATGAAGGTTCCTCCATCCCTAGAATGGAAATATATCAAAAAAAGAGTAAAAAAAATATCAATTTAATTATAGGAAGTGTTTTAAATTATGGATCACAGGCATGGAAACTTCCAGCAAGGTTTAACACATAAGGGTGTTTTCACACTTACTGCTCTCCGCTCCGCAAACGCAGTAAGGCAGTGGTTCTCACAGAGTGTGCCGCGAGATTCGCCTGGTTATGCTGCGAATTTTTCGAAGACATTGCAGATAAAAGGAAATTTGCAAACCATTTTGTTGCTGCTTTCTGCCACTGATTCTTCATTTACTCTTTCTGTTTAATTTAAAACTATGACACATGAGTAAAACGGGGATACTTCTTTGCAGATAAAATGTGCTACATATTCTATGCACCAAAAGTATAAAACTAACTTTATATTTTCATAATGTGACTTTTTTTATTCAACTTACCAGAATTATAGATAATTTTACTATTCTCATTTTGATAATGTTTAAAAACGATGAAAAATTTAGCTCCAAACAATAAACAATCTGTCCCAAACACAAATCACTGTATTGCTATTAATTTTTTATATTGAATTTTTTTATTATGAATTTCATTACGTTAATAGATATGTACTGAATTCGAAGTAAGAACACTTAAATATATTTTAATAATAATTAATAAAACATGTAAATGAATATTAAAAATTACTAGATAAAGCACTGCGTCGCCTTAATTTGCTACTGAAGGTTTGTTAATGCAAGAAAGTGCAATTTCCGTTGCCTTCAACACTGCCTTTGCATGTTGATCAGTGTTTATCCTAATGACATTCTTCCAAGCGTCGATAGCCCCCAACTCTAGAGGACAAATGAGCCACAAACCAAAAAAGATATCTTATGAAAGTTTTTTTCTATCTTTGTGTGTGGATCTAATTAGAGTCAATTGCCACCGACTGTGATGTCCTTTCGGAATCCAAGCTGCTCCTCCTATTTCCGGTGGTGACTGGGAGGCTTCCCTCGATGAGACGCTCAAGCTTCAGCTTGCCTAAAGCTTCAGCTTGTGCTGTGGTCGTGCGGTGATAGAGGCAATTTGCAGTCAAGTCATCAGAAAGAAAGGCAGAACCTACCCTGCGGCCTTCAGACACGTACGGAGTGTGGATTTATGGCGTACTTTAAGATGGACGGCACGCATCAGTGGAAGAGGAAGCCGCCGATGCCGATGCTGCCATTATCTGAAAAATTGTTCTATAAAACAGAGACTATCTAATGGCATCTGCGACGCTTGCTAGCTTGTTCTGTGCCGTGGATATGGGACATTAAGAACCAACCTTTCAACTGACAAATAATCGATAGATTAATGTTAACGGCTGGCCATTAATACATTTACCTGTTAACTGCTGAATAATAAATATTAATCAAAATTAGTGACATTAAGCATCTCATATTTACGAGTTATATATTTTAAGCTCATTTTCAATGCTAATAATATTTTGCATCATTCACGAGCACTTAATATCTATAATAAACAGAAGATTATGGATAGCAACAATGTTACCCTAATGTACTTCAATGTTTCATGCTCTAACGGAAATAAATTGCTTTATTAATATTAAATGAGGGCATTGATGTGTGTGTGTGTATTATTTTGTGGTAATCTTGAAACGAGATGTTCGACTCTTAGAATTCAGAGTCTATTAATTGATCAGAAATAGAACAGTTATTCAAAAGAGCTAAAATTGTTTATTAGGATCTGACGTTTTGCTTTCTTCTCACTCTAAGCAAGTGTCGATTTTAATGATTAAACCAAAATTTCGAAAAATTGTATAAATCCATGAGAAGGGAAATTATCCTACCAAGGATACTCATGGACGTAACTCAATATATTAAAGTCGAATAAAGTTAACAGGCTGTTATTAACTTTTGCTATACTTTTGGGAACTCGCCACAAGACTAAATTCATTTCCAAAAATGTGGAATTATTCAAGATTAATGAATCAATTGCATTGGAATCGTAAGGAAATTTTATATCTTCGAATGATGTCTCCCGAAACTTTTATTTCTAGGTCCGGGCTTGCTTAAGTTACTTCTTATAAAGGTAATAATTGCTGAATAATAAATTTTTATAGTAGTATAGAATACTAGCATAGAAATTTTAAAATTCCATTAATTAATGAAATTTCAATTAATTAATAATTAATGTATGGTTAACCAAGCTTATTAAACGTGGAGGCAGTAAAATAGTACAACAGAAATAATTCAACTACAAAAGAATTAATACTGCCAAAATATATTTTCCTAGAACGGCAATAGTATCAAAATCGTTTAGGATGGCAAAAATGATGAGATCGCTTTAGGCTGCGAAAAATAAAATCAAATACCAAAAGTGCAAATTCACTTGAGGTGGTAACAAAAAATTGTCTCGGATCGGCAAAAAAGGAAAATTTTTTGGGATGATAAAAAAAATCAAAGTATCTGAAGGCTGTAAAGTTAGACAGACAGAAAAAGCACTTTTGCTTGAGGTGACAATGAAATTTTATTGAGGGAGCGAAAACAATAATTTTGTGTGAGACGGCGAAATATTTTGAGTCGCAGTTGGAACTCTTAGTGGGACTGGAAGAGTCTGGAAATGCTCAATAGGAAAAGAAGCAGACTTTTCTTTTTCAAGAGATTGTGGAATTAATTCCTACTCCAGACGAAACTCAGTTTTTTCAACAAACTCTTCGTTTGTTATAAGGGAACAGTGGTAGTTGTGGAATTTATCACTAACCATGCTGTTTTTAAGTGTTGAATTGCAAAATATTGCGATTTTCCTCTGGCAATTTGTACGTCTCATTCCCGATCAATAGATGTCGCCATGAGCACCTCACTCTCATAAAATCAAGTATAATAGCCTCCTATTGGTTGGATTCAAGTGCGAAGAAATCCACAGGAAGAGCATCTGATAAGTTTACAGGAAGTTCGGTTCCCATTCTGCATACATACATACATACAAAATCCTCAAAGCCACGGGCTATGGAGGTCCTACCAGACTGTAAAGTTTCTCTCCGTACATGTCTGTTCTGAGCTAAAGGTGCTGCATTTGGCCACTGTAGGCCATTTCTAGCAAGATCCTGTTTGACATTGCCTGCCCATCGCATCCTAGGTCTCCCCCTTTTCCTGAAGACTTTACGCACACTGTTCATAATCTTATTTGCCAATCTGTAGCCATGCATACGGGCAACATGGCCAAACCAACGCAGTCTCTCTCTGCCCAATATGCTGCTCAAAGGTGATTGATAACTCCTTCTTCTAACCTCATCATTACTTACAAATTCAAACCACCCTAATGCCCAATATACTGTGCAAGCATTTAGAATCAAAGGCATCAAGTTTCTTGTTATCTTGCTTACAAAGAGTCCATGTTTCGCTACCATAACTAACCTTAGAAAGAACCAAATTATTATATAGCCTAATTTTAGTCTTTAGGTATATGTGCATATTTTTCCACACTCTCCATAGTTTCTTAAACATCTCAGCGGCAAAACCTATTCTTCTATTTATCTGATGCCGCACATCACCAGTATCTGTTATATAGCTCCCAATATAATCAAAGTGAGAGACTTGCTCAAGAGTGCAGTCATTCAAAGCAAATGAAGCACCTTCTGCTGATGAATTTTCATTACTTTAGTTTTCTCTCTGTTTATAACCAAACCTACCCTATTACCATTCTCATCAACAGCCCTTAATGAAGGAATTCATCTCATCAACATCATCAGCCAACAGGGCCAAATGATCAGCATAATCTAAATTAGAAATATTAAAATATATACACCATTTAAGACAAAAATCTTTCCCTTGCAAAGTTCGTATAACGATATCAATAAACCAAACTAAAGAGAAAAGGAGACAAAATGCACCCTTGTCTGACTCCACTACCAATGCTAAACCAATCGCTACAAGCCTTACCAACTCTCACACATGACTCAGTGTTATTATAGAGCTTTCATTACACTAACTAACTTGTCAGGTATTACATATGATCTGACAATCAACCACAAATTATGTCGATCAACAGAGTCAAAAGCCTTTTTGAAATCTACAAAGCTAGTAACCACAGGTTTCTGAAACTCGAAAACATTTATCAAGAATCTGCTTAAGTGAAAATATTTGATCAATACATCCCCTACCACTTCTGAATCCACATTGTTCATCACGCAGTTGTCCATCAACTAAATTCTTAATTGTATTGAACATAATCATGCAAAGAACTTTACCTGGAACAGAAAGTAAACTAAATCCCCCTATAATTATTACAAAAACTGCGATCACCTTTTTTAAAAATAGGGATAATATTAAGGAAGATATTACTCTGAAGTTAATATCAATCAGTTTTAGAGAAAAATTGTCTTGAGCCAGGTGGAATACGAACCCACAAACTCCTGATAATATGTAAGGTGTTCTGGACCACTGAGCTACCGACCGCCGATCAAGATCTCTTCTAATTGATGTTATGAACTTTCTACCTACAGAACACAATTCTCCGTGTCTCATGAAGGTATTGTAGAGAAATTTAAAGTTATTCTTAAGTATCTCACCTTTACCTATCCATCTGGTTTCTTGCAAGCCGAGAATATATGGATTATACGGCTAGAATTCTTACCTGAGGACATGAAGAGAATAATCTCTATGTAACGTTCTCACGTTACACGTACTGGCAGAGAAAAAATGATTAATATGATTTTTACAGAAATTAGGCTTATTGAGAAAGCTATAGCCAACAATATTTAACAGCCCCCTGATCGCAGGTATGGGGCAAAGACCTGCTCCCTCACCGCTGCAGACTGAAGTCATTCATGGTAGTAGGAACTTCAGGCATTACCTTTTCAAGTGGACCTTTTGAAGAGACATAAGGCCTGTCCGAGACATATTACTCAAGTTTAGGATTGGCGATGCCTAACTAGCTAAGTGAAGGTTGAGGTTCTCCCACTACTAAAGGCTGAAGACTCCACACTGATCTGGCAGCTCTCTCCTTCCGTTCCCTTCCAAAAGAGAATATCTCTTTTGAAAGGTACTAACGGCATGCACCACGAAAAAGTGGGGTGGGACATTAGGTGCTTGACCTGGCCGATTCTGTGCATCCTCACTAGGGATTGGTACACAGCTCTCCTTCCAATTTATGCCTAGCTACCATTTACAGACCTTCCCACTCTTGATGAAACTAAATATTTTTAACCCTTCATTTGATATCAGGAATAGCAGCTCACAATATGTAACAAACAGAAGAGAGCATGTAAAGCGAAACTTAAACAATTTAGCACACTTAAACCTGCCTTATGCAGTGAAACATTTCATTGGGCGTGACAACCTGGTCTCATATTGTGGAAGTGGAACGAATTATGCGCTACTGCCCAATTGCACCGTGAAAACCTCATGGAAACGTCTCCGAGGTTCTCTCTCACATGCTGCCACACACTTTACATTCGTACTGAAAATGTATTCTGTGGCAATGAAATTGCACCATCCGAAATAAGTGGATGGAATCAGATGAAAATTTCAGCGTTGTCAGATGGATTGGAGCATTGACCATGTCGTCTCTGCACATGGATATGATCATCAGCTTCTAGACAAATCTGGGATTCGCTTCTAAATATGGCATGATGATATTCACATTCCAAGTTGTTCGAGGGCGGCACTACTCCAGGCACTGTTGATGATGCCTAGCAGTGAGTCGAAGTTGTCGAAGGCATGCGACCCTGCCTCTGCAAGTCGTTGGGGAAACGGTTCTTCTTGGTATGGGATGATGCAAGGCTGGATTAACCATTCTGCTGATGGTGGCTAGCATCGCCACTGGTGTGGTGAATGTCTGTCACAAAATCCGTTGTGTCTTTCGGTGATGGTGTTCGTTGTCGTGCGTGGACCAGATCTTTCTAATGACTGTCTATGGTCTCTCACAAAATCCGTTGTGTCTTTCGGTGATGGTGTTCGTTGTCGTGCGTGGACTAGATCTTTCTAATTACTGTCTATGGTCTCTCACAAACACAGCCAACAGCATCGAATTACTGCCGTATGGCCGCAGCTGACAATTTCCCTATATTGTGGCTTGGCCGCTCTGCGTAATGGAGTCTGAAGATTCAGTCTCTCATACGCCGTAAACTGGTGGTATGGCTTTCCGCATGCAAAGTTGTTCCTAATGTTTTCATTCTGTGAGATCATTTAGAGTTCCCATGGAGACCAACTCAGGGAGAGTTTAGCTGCTTTTTAGTATTTAACATTCATATCGCTCTCCTTGCCTATTCTTTTTATCTCGTTTGAAAAAAAGGAGATAATGCTTTCACTTTTCTTCTGCCTGTCTGCCCTTCTGTCTCTTTTTCTCCAGATATCGAACTTTTTTGTTTAACAAAATAAATAAAAAATCATTTCGTGTTTAATAGATATTGATGAAATATTAAGATTCGCAATTTTCGAATCTCCCAAAAGCTATAATTGTGTCCTCTAAGGGTAAAAAAGTTGAAAAATGCAAAATTTTAAACTAATATTGCAAAAGATTTTTGGTTTAAGAAAAAATTGTTCGCTTTTAGAGATAAATTATCATAAAAATTATTTTCTTTTTGGTAGGTATTGATGAACTATTACCATTCGCACTTTCCAAATTTCCTAAAAAGTTATAATTGAGCCCTCTAAGGGCGAAAAATTTTGAAAATGCAAATTTTAAACGAATATTGTTAGCGATGTATTTATGCTAGAAATCTGAAATCTTGATGGTAGAATATGAAGGTCATAATGAAGGTCATAAGGTTTGTATTTGTAACAATAACTTACCCTTACCACCCAGCGAGAGGGAAAAATTAACGTTTTTTTCAGACTGAAAAATTCTTTTTTTAGATTTTCCCCTTCCTTTTACCTTTTTTTTCCTTCTAGTTTGTCCTTATTTCCTCCATGAATGTGTTATTTTTCTTAGACGATAGACCCCAAACATGAATAATGGTACTGATCTCTTTACTACCCCAAGGAATGTGAAGTCGACATGGACATTACGTTATAGGCGGAAATGAGGCAACTGAAAGTCCCCAAAATAGTGCGATCTATCAAGAATGATGTCATATAACTTCCTAGGAAATTTCCTCTTACCAGAGGTGATGTCATAAAAAAATAAAGAAACATCCCCTTTTCCACAACTTTTCGAAAATTCCCGAAACTGGTGGAATCCAATTAGCATCGGCCTACTCATCACAGAAAGCTTAAAATCATATTCCTAGCGGAAGTAGCCTCATGAGAACTTTCCCCTTTTTGATCATATCTCGTTCGTTTGAAGGAGATTTTAGAAAAACCCAAAATGTGACGTAATCAGCGTTGAATGACCAGCAAATATGGATAGTGTTTAAAGGCACTTTTTCTCCAGAAGTGATGACATTATAATAAAAAATGCATTTATGTATGTGAGTACACGTGTGCTTATCCATATCTGCATCATCAAGGTCTTATCCACATCTTCATCCGCAAGCATTATCCATTTCTGCATTCGCAAAGTCTTATCCATATCTGCATCCACACGGTCTTCTTAGGCATATCTTCTTAGGTATGTCATCCCCAAGGCCTTATCCATAACTGCATTCACAAGGCCTTATCCATAACTGCATCCGCAAGGTCTTATCCACACTTCATCCGCAAGCATTATCCATTTCTGCATTCGCATAGTCTTATCCATATCTGCATCCACACGGTCTTCTTAGACATATCTTCTAAGGTATGTCCATATCTGCCTCCATAAGGTCTTATCCATATTTGCATCCCCAAGGTCTTAATTCATATCTGGTCTTATTAATTTCTTATTAAGATCTTATTAATTTCTGCATTTGCAAGGGTTGGGTTGGGTTGTTTTACCTCTGAGGGGCACTTTTTTGCACACCATGGGCTAAATGGCCAGGTCACATGGACCCCGAAGGCTCAGAGAACGTTGGGGGAGGGGACCCACTGGAACAGCTGTTGGGAGACAGATGGTAGCCTCCCGTCAAGGCCATCCAGCGTGTTCTTTAACGTGCACAGGGTATGGCTCTCCTGCACACGGGGCCACGGCTTAACGTCCTATCCGACGGACGGCGGCCTTTCCAAGCCCATCGGTGTCCCCTACTGACGTGGGCAGGGCGGTGAATTTTGCGGAGATAAATCTCAACGCTGACCCAGCTGGAACTCGAACCTGGGAACTACAGATTACGAGCCTGGCGCGCTACCGACTGAGCCATCCCCGCCCCCATTTGCAAGGTCTTATACAATTTCGCATCTGCATCTGCATGGTCTTATCCATTTCTGTAACTGCAAGGTCTTGTCCATACCTGCAACCGCAAGATCCTATCCATTTCTGCTGCAAGACATATCCATATCTGCATCCACAAGGTCTTATCCATATCTTCATTCACAATGTCTTATCCATAACTTCATCAGCAAGGCCTTATCCATATCTGCATCTGCAAAGTCTTTTTAATTTCTGCATCCACAAGGTTTTATCCCTATTTCCACTGCAATATCTTATCCATATCTGTATCCGCAAGGTCTTATCCATATCTGCATCTGCAAACCCCAAGGTTCTTATGCATAACTGCAATCATAAGGTCTTATCCATTTCTGCATCCGCAAGGTATTATGCAGATCTTCATTTTCAAGGCCTTATCCATATCTGAATTCGCAAAGTCTTATGCATATCTGCATCTGCAAAGTCTTATCCATTTCTGCATCCACAAAGTTTTATCCCTAAATGCACTGCAATGTCTTATCCATATCTGCATCCACAAGGTCTTATGTATAGGTATATCCCAAGGTCTTGTTCATATCTGTATCCTCAAGGCCTTATCCATTTCTGTATCCGCAAGGTCTTATCCATATCTGCATCTGCAAGGCCTTACCATATCTGCAACCACAACATCATCTATTTCTGATCTGCAAGGTCTTATCCATTTCTGAATCCGATAGGTCTTATCCTTATCTGTATTCTCAAGGTCCTATCTATATCTACTTCCACAAGGTCTTATCGATATCTGCATCTGCAAAGTCTTATGCATATCTGTAACCACAATTTTCTTATCCATTTCTGCATCCGCAAGGTCTTATTCTTATCTGAATCTTCCAGGTCTTATCCATATCTGCATCCATAAGGTCTTATGCATATCTGAAACCACAAGGTCTTATCCATTTCTGTTCCACAAGGTCTTATACATTTCCGCATCCGCAAGGCCTTATCCATATCTGCATTCACAAGGGCTTATCCATATCTGCATCCACAAGGTCTTATCCATATTTGCATCCTCAAGGCCTTATTCATATCTGCATCCTCAATGTCTTATCCATATGTATATCCGCAAGGTCTTATCCATATCTACATTTCCATGCCGCAGGGTAATTTCGTAGAGTCATATTCAGACTCGCATCCTCAAATCTTTACCAGCATCTTTACCACCAGTTTGACGATAAACAGGAATCATTATAAACGTTCATTAGTAATGATGCATGGAGAGCCGCATTCGCAGATTGACGTACTTATATTTTGCAATCATTTTAATGGTATACTTCAAAATAAGGGAGTTGCAACGTTCCACAAAGTAAATAAATATTTTCTATGAATATTATAGATTAGAATCATATGCTGTCCATGAACAAATAGTTGAGGTTCAGAATGCTGACAGCCGTGCAGCGGCAACTAATGACCCTGGATTAGAGCAGTGATGGTCAACTGATGGTTCACTGGGCGCATGCGACCACGAAATCCTTTTTCTGAATCAATGATGTGCGAAAGGAGAGGGCAAGGTGAGCAAATGCCCATCCTGAAAATTTGGAAATTGAGTAAAGAGTACATTTTACGTCTTGAAAATTTGGAGACTGAGCAAAGAGTATGTTTTTACGATCCAGAAATTGGGAGATTGAGCAAAGAGCACATTTTGCTCACCCCCCCACCCCAAATAATTTGAAGGTTGTAATTGCGGATGAAGATGTGTATAAGACCTTGCGGATGCAAATATGGATAAGGCCTTTTGAATGCAGTTATGGATAAGGCCTTGGGGATGACATACCTAAGACGATATGCCTAAGAAAACCGTGTGGATGCAGATAGGGATAAGACTTTGCGAATGCATAAATGCATAATGCTTGCGGATGAAGATGTGTATAAGACCTTGCGGATGCAGATATGGATAAGGCCTTGTGAATGCAGTTATGAATAAGGCCTTGGGGATGACATACCTAAGACGATATGCCTAAGAAAACCGTGTGGATGCAGATAGGGATAAGACTTTGCGAATGCATAAATGCATAATGCTTGCGGATGAAGATGTGTATAAGACCTTGCGGATGCAGATATGGATAAGGCCTTGTGAATGCAGTTATGAATAAGGCCTTGGGGATGACATACCTAAGACGATATGCCTAAGAAGACCGTGTGGATTCAGATATGGATAAGACTTTGCGAATGCAGAAATGGATAATGCTTGCGGATGAAGATGTGTATAAGACCTTGCGGATGCAGATATGGATAAGGCCTTGTGAATGTAGTTATGGATAAGGCCTTGGGGATGACATACGTAAGAAGATATGCCTAAGAAAACCGTGTGGATGCAGATAGGGATAAGACTTTGCGAATGCAGAAATGGATAATGCTTGCGGATGAAGATGTGTATAAGACCTTGCGGATGCAGATATGGATAAAGCCTTGTGAATTCAGTTATGAATAAGGCCTTGGGGATGACATACCTAAGACGATATGCCTAAGAAGACCGTGTGGATTCAGATATGGATAAGACTTTGCGAATGCAGAAATGGATAATGCTTGCGGATGAAGATGTGTATAAGACCTTGCGGATGCAGATATGGATAAGGCCTTGTGAATGCAGTTGTGGATAAGGCCTTGGGGATGACATACTTAAGAAGATATGCCTAAGAAGACCGTGTGGATGCAGATAGGGATAAGACTTTGCGAATGCAGAAATGGATAATGCTTGTGGATGAAGATGTGTATAAGACCTTGCGGATGCAGATATGGATAAAGCCTTGTGAATGCAGTTATGAATAAGGCCTTGGGGATGACATACCTAAGACGATATGCCTAAGAAGACCGTGTGAATTCAGATATGGATAAGACTTTGTGAATGCAGAAATGGATAATGCTTGCGGATGAAGATGTGTATAAGACCTTGCAGATGCAGATATGGATAAGGCCTTGTGAATGCAGTTGTGGATAAGGCCTTGGGGATGACATACCTAAGACGATATGCCTAAGAAGACCGTGTGGATTCAGATATGGATAAGACTTTGCGAATGCAGAAATGGATAATGCTTGCGGATGAAGATTTGGATAAGACCTTGTGGATGCAGATATGGATAAGGCCTTGTGAATGAAGTTATGGATAAGGCCTTGGGGATGAAATACTTATGAAGATATGCCTAAGAAGACCGTGTGGATGCAGATATGGATAAGACTTTGCGAATGCAGAAATGGATAATACTTGCGGATGAAGATGTGGATAAGACCTTGCGGATGCAGATATGGATAAGGCCTTGTGAATGCAGTTATGGATAAGACCTTGGGGATGACATACCTGAGACGATATGCCTAAGAATACCGTGTGGATTCAGATATGGATAAGACTTTGCGAATGCAGAAATGGATAATGCTTGCGGATGAAGATGTGGATAAGACCTTGTGAATGCAGTTATGGATAAGGCCTTGGGGATGACATACTTAAGAAGATATGCCTAAGAAGACCGTGTGGATGCAGATAGGGATAAGACTTTGCGAATGCAGAAATGGATAATGCTTGCGGATGAAGATGTGGATAAGTCCTTGTGGATGTAGATATGGATAAGGCCTTGTGAATGCAGTTATGGATAAGGCCTTGGGGATGACATACTTAAGAAGATATGCCTAAGAAGACCGTGTGGATGCAGATATGGATAAGACTTTGGGAATGCGTAAATGGATAATGCTTGCGGATGAAGATGTGGATAGGAGCCTATTTTGGCTACCGTGAAAATGGACGGATTGAGAAAAGAGCATATTTCGCGCTTCCTGAAAATATGAGATTGAGCAAAGAGTATATTTTCGCGTCCTGAAAAAAAATGTAGATTGAGCAAAGAGGATATTTTGGTTGTATAATGAATGATCTTAAGAATGACAAATACGATTTAATAAGAAAGGTGGAATTTCCCACCCCACCCTTGGTGGTAAGGGGTCAACTCATTGTTGCTAATGGAAACTTTATAAACTTCGCATTCCAAAATCAAAATTTCGAATTTCAATATTGAATTTGTTTCGACGGTTAGAGGGCGCAATTATAGCTTTTGCAGAGATGCGGAAAGTGCGAATCGCCATATTTCATCAAGAGGTATCTATTCTCAAAAGGAGTTTTAAATTATCTTTAAAAGAAAAAGTTGCTTGTTTACACACGGAAAGACAGACAGACGACAAAGTGGAAAATCATCTCGTTTTGTTTTTTGAAATGAGATAAGAACTAGAAAAACGCACTTTGCCTCGGGCACATATGAGAAACTCGTTTTCAAAGAATGGGTTGGGTTGTGGGTTGTTTTACCTCTGAGCGGCACTTTTTTTGCACACCATGGGCTAAATGGCTAGGTCACATGGACCCCGAAGGCTCAGAGAAGGTTGGGGGAGGGGACACACTGGAATAGCTGTTGGGAGACAGATCGTAGCCTCCCGTCAAGGCCATCCAGCGTGTTCTTTAATGGGCACAGGGTATGGCTCTCCCGCACACGGGGACACGGCTTAACGTCCCATCCGACGGATGGCAGCCTTTCCAAGCCCATCTCCAAACCCATCGGCGTCCCCTACTGACCGTGGGCAGTGAATTTTGCGGAGATAAATCTCAACGCTGACCCAACTGGGACTCGAACCTGGGAACTACAGATTACGAGCCTGGCGCGCTACCGACTGAGCCACCCCCACCCCTTTTCAAAGAATGTGAAGTTTTCCTTTACCTAGCGTTTCAAATACCAAAATTTCAAATTTTTAGCATAAATACCTCGTTTGCAATATTCGTTTGAAATATTAAATTTTTTTCACCGCTAGAGGGCGTAATTATAGCTTTAGAGATATTCGGAAAGTGCAAATCATAATATTTCATCAATATCTATTCAAAACAAAACAAAAAAAAATAATTTATCTCTTTAAACAAAAAAGTTAACTAAACTAAAAAAAAGTTAACTAAAACTATTATCTCGTTTTCTGAAAACGAGATAATGGACCTTCGGAGAGATTAAAGGATGGAGTAAAGGAGGGTTTTTTCTTGCTGCGCCCAGGTTGAATTTCAGTTCACGCCATGGGGATATCTATTTATTTGCTCCATCACTTTGATTTTTCACTTCAGATTGCTTGCATGTTGATGGCCAACTGATGGTCCTCGCACCGCATGCGGCCATGAAATTTTAACAACAATTTACATGACTTCTAATCGGATGGGGATGGTTCAGTCGGCAGCTTCCAGGCTCGAAATCTGTTGTTCCCAGGTTCGAGTCCCAGCTGGGCCAGCGTTGAGATTTATCTCTGCGAAGCTCCCCACCCTGCTCTCAGTCAGTAAGGGTCACCGATGGGCTTGGAAAAGCCACCGTCCGGATGGGTCATTAAACCGTGTCTCCGTGTGCGGGAGAGCCATATACATTAAAGAACACACTGGATAGATTGACGAGAGGATACCATTTGTCTCGCAACAGCTGTTCCAGTGGATCCCTTCCCTGAGCGTTCGGGATATTTGTGACCTGGCCATTTAGCCCGTGGTGTGCAAAAAAGTGCCGCTCAGAAGTAAAACAACCCATGCCTTCTAATTAAATTTTGATCCAAAATATGATGCAATTGCAGTTTAATGGCTACTATTAAGTCTTCATTTCGTCATGTGATATGCTACGTGATGTTCATACAATCCTTTTTTGACTTCGCTTCTGCAATAACAGTTGAGTTATGAAGCATTTCTATCTAATTATTCTCTGACGTTCTGCATTTTCTTAGCATCCATTGAAATTATTTTTGTTCCTTGTTCCTTAAAGTCTCTTACTTATCACAGTCCTTTTTCAGACTGAAGTAAGCAACTTTTGCTATTGAAAAAAAATTATACCTGTTTATGTGGCAGCAAGGATCATTTGTCTTAAAGCCACTTGATGAAATTCTCCTCAATTGTTTGGGTTGATGGAGAGATTTATTGGCCTCAGTCGTCACGGTCTGTCTTAATCTGCAGCGAGGTCCTCAGGGTTGCTTCTTCTGAAGGGCTGATGCGATTCTGTGACTAAATGTTAGGATTTGACTGACATGACTTGATACGACCAAGCTCAGCGAGCGGTCCTATGGAACGTGTTCTGTCTGCTTTCATTGCTCACTGCTGGTTCTGAACTCAAAAAGGAAGAGTGAAGACTACCCGCAGCTGCTCTTTGATCCCTCAGCAGCAATTCGAGTACTATCCCAGTTTGCTCAGTAGCTGAAAAAAAAGGGAGAAGAGTGCTGGTCAGGGCGAATCCCAGTGAAATTTAAAAGAGAGGGACATGAAGATCAAAGGGAGGGCTAATTTTCCGATTTTTAAATCTCTTCAGCATACACAAATGCAACTTGTGGCCTGCTTAAAAATAATCATACCCGTCCACTGAAATGAAATTTCTTTCCTGATAATCTTACACTTTAAAGGACCTATGTACAGTGCCGTCTTAACAGTATTGTAGGCCCCTGGGTAAAGCAATGCACTGGGGCCCTACTCACCATCAAGATCACGATAGCAAGAAAACTGGGATGGGAAATGATGAAAATCCCACTGTAGTGAATGGAGAGGATGTGGATGGATTGCGGATGAAGATGTGGATGGATTGCGGATGAAGATGTGGATAGATTGCGGATGAAGATGTGGATGGATTGCGGATGAAGATGTGGATAAGATCTGCATCCGCAAGGTCTTATCCACATATTCTGCGAAATCCATCATATTCTGCATCGTCTATCATATTCTGCGTCATCTCTAGTTCTCTTTCTTAGCTCAGTGTTCCAGCGAATTTATACACTCTGTCATGAGATCTCTCATGAACAATATTGCAGCATGGGGCCCCTAGAATCGTGGGGCCCCTGGCCAACTGTCCAGTGTGCCCATCCCTTTAGACGGCCCTGCCTATGTGTAAGTTCAGTTATTACACACATAGTACTCTGAAGGCTCAATATATTTTGAAATATTAGACAGCATTTCTGTTGATTAGCATTCTAAGAATATGAGAACATTTGCGTGATATGTGACGCGCCTCTAGTTTTAAGTGGCGAAGGAAGTGAAACTGAACGTGGCCATCTGTATGTTAGATTATCAGTTTGTTGGCTATGCGAACGTTAATCATAATGCTGCATGTTGAAATTTCGATTCGTACGATATTTCAGACTCTAAGTTTTTTTGAGGAAGCAAAGTCCTTTTCCAGCCTTTCATTAAAGTGAAGAGAATTGATCATTCCACAGTTGTTTTGCACTGTTGAGCAAGTGTCTCAGTTTAATTATCTTGGGAGCTATGTTACAATTACCTGTGATGTGCGACAAGAGGAAAATAGAAAAATAGGGATTGCGCTGAGATTATTAAGAATCTGTGGAGATTGAAAAAAATAGGGGTATACACCTAACGACTAAAATTAGACCATATAAAAGTTTGACCCTTTATAAAGTTTGCTATGGTATTGAAATTTGCCACATTTGTAAGCAAGGTAACAGGATACTTGATGCATTTGATTCTAAATTCTTGCGCACTAACTTAGACATTAGATGGTTTGGTTTTTCAAATAATAAAGAGGTTAGAAAAAGATGTGGGTTGGGTTGGGTTGTTTTACCTCTGAGCGGCACTTTTTTGCACACCATGGGCTAAATGGCCAGGTCACATGGACCCCGAAGGCTCAGAGAAGGTTGGGGGAGGGGACCCACTGGAACAGCTGTTGGGAGACAGATGGTAGCCTCCCGTCAAGGCCATCCAGCGTGTTCTTTAACGTGCACAGGGTATGGCTCTCCCGCACACGGGGCCACGGCTTAACGTCCCATCCGACGGACGGCGGCCTTTCCAAGCCCATCGGTGTCCCTTACTGACCGTGGGCAGGGCGGGGAATTTTGCGGAGATAAATCTCAACGCTGACCCAGCTGGGACTCGAACCTGGGAACTACAGATTACGAGCCTGGCGCGCTACAGACTGAGCCACCACCGCCCCTAAAAGATGTCGGCAACCATCTTTGAGTAGCATATTGTGCAGAGAGAGACTGCTTTGGTTTGGCCACATTACCCATGTGCATGATAACAGATTAGCTAATAGAGTTATGAACTGTGTGCCTTAAAGCCTTAGAGTGCGAAATTCAAGATGTGGAAGAAGACAGAGTCTAACAGGACGTTAGTAAAATTGGTCTGCAGTGGCCAAATGCAACAGCTGAAAATTCCCGCAAAAGTCTTATCTTAATCGTAGCCCTTTATTAAGTATATTTGTGCTTCTAGAAATGTGATTAATTAATTATTTTGTATTGGACCCCTTCCAGTTACGGGATTAAAAATTCTTGCAAGAAATATAAAAGGAACCGTAAACATGATAAGTCATGATACACTTATCATGCTGCTGTGGTTAAGGATAGACTTGTTTGGAGGAATAAAACGGACTGTGTGGCTGGACCTCTTTGATATACAATAATGACTCTGTAAAGCTGAGATGAATCGTGTTTGCATAATAGACTAATTTAAATTAAAAAATTCTTGACACAGTAAATTTCAAACTTAATTTTTGATGCCCCTCATTATCGTGAGGCCCTAAGCTGTAGCTTAGTTAGTTTATGCTTAAGTCCCGCCTGCTCTGAAAGCTAAACTAGTTACAGCTGTTCAGATTTTCTCTGTTTCTGTCGTTAAGTCTCCTACTCAGCTGTCATGCAGATGACATGATTGCAGATAATGTAATAAAGAGCAGCAGCAGAAAATGACAAATAGCATTTTTCGAGCAAATTTCAGTTTTTTACATGAGTATGCAAGTTACTAGTAAATGTTAGTTAGCAATAGACATTATTTTTATAGTCACAGTGATCCATTCGTTTACGTTTAAGCCACTACCATCGCTGTATTCTGCTAATATTGGATGTAGGGAAAATTGTTTCGGTTTCGTAACCCATCTCGCTCAAGATATTTACCATCCATGCCCAGAATTAGCAGAATACAGAGTTGGGTTGGGTTGTTTTACCTCTGAGCGGCACTTTATTGCACATCATGAGCTAAATGGCCAGGTTACAAGGACCCCGAAGGCTCAGAGAAGGTTGGGGGAGGGGATCCACTTTAACAGCTGTTGGGAGACAGATGGTAGCCTCCCGTTAAGGCCATCCAGCGTGTTCTTTAACGAGCACAGGGTATGGCTCTCCCGCACAAGGGGCCACGGCTTAACGTCCCATCCGACGGACGGCGGCCTTTCCAAGCCCATCGGTGTCCCCTACTGACCGTGGGCAGGGCGGGGAATTTTGCGGTGATAAATCTCAACGCTGACCCAGCTGGGACTCGTACCTGGGAACTACAGATTACGAGCCTGGCGCGCTACCGACTGAGCTACCCCCACCCCCAGAATACAGAGAAGAGAGTGGTTTAAATACAACTAGAATGGATCTCTCTGAATTTAAAAATAATTATTCAACACTGGCGGAAATTGAAAAAAGAACACCCAGAAGGAATTCATTTAGGAACGTCATATTTTAATATGTTAATAGTTAAGGGCAGCAGAAACCGTGATCGAAGATTGAAAGTCATTGGGTGAAATAAAGACGTCACTGAGGACGACAACGTGCAAATGTAAGCAGCGCGTATTTAAGGACTATGGCGTGAAGAAAGAAGTTATTCGTCTTGTGTTGTATTGTTCAGTGCTCTTTGAAGAAGCTACCATGCCTGGACCATGCCTGGACAACATTTGTTAAGTTAGCGGAGTTTGAACGAGGTCGTATAGTGGGTCTTCGGGAAGCACTAAAGACCAGACTTTCGGGAGGGTCCCGGAAGTCTGGTCTTTAGTGATTAAAGCCGATTTTGCTTAGGAGCGTCTGGTAGTCATTTACACGTCCGAAGGAGACAAGGTGAGCGGCTTCTTCCATCGTGCATCCGCCAGAGACACACATGACCCACTCCTGGCATCATGGTGTGGGGAGCAATTAGCTATCACTCTCATACATATCTGGTGTTTGTACAGGGTACACTGAATAGCAATACGTATGTCAGCGACATCGTACAGCTGGTCGTCCTGCCATATTTGAGTGTAATCCCAAATGCGATATTCCAGCAGAATAACGCCCACTCAACAACCCGGGTAACTCAACATGCTATTCAGGCAGTGCACCAACTCCCTTGGCCAGCACGCTCTCCGGACTTGTCTCCAATCGAGCATATCTGGAACTGGATCAGACAAAGACTCTTCTGAGGACAGCGGCAGGCAACGACCATCGCTGAATTACGTGTCCAAGTTGAAAGCGCATAGAATGGTATCCCCCAACATGATATCCAGCATTTGTACGACCGATTGTATGCCAGATTGGAAGCTCGTATTGCTGCTCGAGGAGGTTCAACACCTTATTAAAATGCGCCCTCGTAAAATGTAATACTTATTAAAAGGTAAAATAAAGATTGAATCACTTCACACGTGTGATCACTGTCCTTTCTCAACAAGTTGTTTCTACTATAAAAATCTCATAGATTACGCTTCAATTGCTAATGGTGTTCTTTTTTCAATTTCCGGCAGTGTAATCTGTCTCCCAACAGCTGTTCCAGTGGGTCCCCTCCCCCAACCTTCTCTGAGCCTTCGGGGTCCTTGTGGCCTGGCCATTTAGCCCATGGTGTGCAAAAAAGTGCCGCTCAGAGGTAAAACAACCCAACGTTAAAGAACACGCTGGATGGCCTTGACGGGAGGCTACCATCTGTCTCCCAACAGCTGTTCCAGTGGGTCCCCTCCCCCAACCTTCTCTGAGCCTTCGGGGTCCTTGTGGCCTGGCCATTTAGCCCATGGTGTGCAAAAAAGTGCCGCTCAGAGGTAAAACAACCCAACGTTAAAGAACACGCTGGATGGCCTTGACGGGAGGCTACCATCTGTTTCCCAACAGCTGTTCCAGTGGGTCCCCTCCCCCAACCTTCTCTGAGCCTTCGGGGTCCTTGTGGCCTGGCCATTTAGCCCATGGTGTGCAAAAAAGTGCCGCTCAGAGGTAAAACAACCCAACGTTAAAGAACACGCTGGATGGCCTTGACGGGAGGCTACCATCTGTCTCCCAACAGCTGTTCCAGTGGGTCCCCTCCCCCAACCTTCTCTGAGACTTCGGGGTCCTTGTGGCCTGGCCATTTAGCCCATGGTGTGCAAAAAAGTGCCGCTCAGAGGTAAAACAATCCAATCCAAATCCGGCAGTGTATGTTTCCACTTTCGTAACGATAGTTTTGTCGCAAGAAAGATTAAATACAACAACTGTTTTTGGAAAAATAAATTACACGACTACGGAAAACTGTCTGCGAAATGTGTCGCGAAAACGAACTTTTGTGTGTCAGCTGCAGGTTGTCTCTAGACAACAGAGTGTTCTAGAAAGTCAGTTTATGATCTTTCAAGTGTTCTGGCATCTATCGTAACCATTGTGTGTGAGCTAATCTACCTACTACTTCACGCAATTATTGCAACGAAAAGTTTTCTTGGAACTATTTACAAAGCCACTGATTGTGGTCTGTTCATGTCTTATTTGCCAGAGCTTTTACGAGGAAGAAGGAAAGAAAAGGCCACCAATTCAGCAAATGAAACATCGCGTTTGGTGGTCGCATGCCAAAGTGGATGACGACTGCCGCCCTTTGGGACACTCAATCTGCCAACTTTGGGTGAGCATTGATTAGCTTTGCAGCGCAGAAATTGGGTTTAAATGGATTTAAACTGTGAAGGAAATAGATTGGAGGAATGTCTCTGTTTTCCTTGATGTCGCAAGTTAATTGAGATTTTGAAACGCGTTTTACTCAAAGTCCCTCGTAACGTTAACGATTATAACGTTACTGGTCAAAGGCGAAAACCTTCAAGTGTCATTACCAATACAACCGACACAATAATATTCGATCATTTTAGTCATGTCCTTCGCTTTCAGTAAGCACGCGAAACCTCGAGAGCCCAAAAACAAAGCAAACAAAGTAGCACAGTTACTCCCAGATTATTCAACCAAAATTCTTATTGTTAAACCATTTCATGTAGTATAAACTTAAGTTTCATCTACAGTCCAGAGTGAAAGATGCCTGCCCACCAGGAACGTTTCTCCGTATAAATTATTTCCCGACATTTAGGAAAAAAAATAAATGAAATAGAAGAAATTATTTTTTTTGGAGCGGGATTCGAATCCATGTCTCTTGGAAACATGTCAGTTATGCTAATCACAAAGTCATCAGCGGCTAACGTTTTCCTTCAACTCGTGTGACTTATAAATTTTCCAGTGTTCCCCTTTTTTTTGCAGCTTATTATTTCATGAGTTCCATGTCCGCAGGACATATTCTGTGATTCTTTACTACTAAATCAGAAGAAATTATTTTTAAAAAATTAAGAAAAAAAATTTAAAGTAATAGTAATAGTGTTTCCAAGTGTCTCTATTTACACCAGGGTTACATTGCTTCATTCGGTAGTAGTTCAGGCTCATAATCGGAAATTCCAGGGTTCGAGTCCCACCTGTGTCAGAGTTGAGATTTGTTTCCGTTAAACCTCCACCATAACCTCGTTCAGAGAAGAGTTTTTGGATTGAGTTGTTTTAACTCTGAGCGGCACTTTTTTGCGCACCACGGGCTAAATGGCCAGGTCACAAGAACCCCGAAGGCTCAGAGAAAGTTGGGGGAGGGAACCCACTGGAACAGCTGTTGGGAGACAAATGGTAGCCTCCCGCCAAGGCCATCCACCATGTTCTTTAACATGCACGGGGTATGGCTCTTCCGCGAACGGGGCCACGGCTTAACATCCCATCCGACTGATGATGGCCTTTCCAAGCCCATCGGTGTCTCCTACTCACCGAGGGCAGAGAGTTTTGCGGAGATAAATCTCAATGCTGACTCAGCTCGGACTCGAACCTGGGAACTGCAGATTATGAGTCTGGCGCCCCTTCTGCCTCCGCCCCTCAGATAGGAGACTCAGATGGACTTGTAAAGGCCTTCGTCAACCAGATGGGACCTTCAACCATGTTCCGTGTGCTCGTTAAAGAACACGCTGGATGACCTTAACAAGAGGCTTGCCAAAGGCGCCGGAATCACATGGCGGTGCTGGGGAGGCACGAGCCGTTCCACTATATCTGACGTTTATGTGCAAAATAAAATCAAACGATTAGCCGCCCGTAATTCGTTGAATCTAATACGTATTGTTTATACCGTCGTAACGTCAAGACATAATATTATAAATTTTCGCTATATCCTAAAAAAATTCTTTTTTTCGTTTTGTCGGCGCCGCATGTCATGCACCGCTCATGCTATAAAACAACTTTGGGGCGCAATTTCCAACTGCTCATATTGCTTTTACAAATCATTTCAATTCAATTTATTTCACACTTTTGATACATTACAAACATGTAATTGAAAACTTATAATAGCAAAAGGAATAAATGTTTTTCTTTTCCAAAGTAAATAGACAATTTTGAAAGTGTAAAATTCAAAACTCCACATGAGCCAAAGCTCGTTTGTCTAGATATTAGATTAAGAAAACATAAAATATTGTAAACAAACATCATGCCGTTACAAAATAAAATTTTGTTAGATAGCTATCTTTTTCTTTGAACGGGAGTTCATGATTTGTACATTGCATTGCATTATCATGTTTATTGAGATAACTCGGGGATTGTTGCAATTTTTAAACATGTTTGTTTTTCAACGTTTCGACAATTTCCAAGAATCAGGGTAAGCAGAGGTATAACAATGTTGGATCGAGTTGTTATGCTTGTAGGCACGCGCGCGATAGAGCCTCTGACACAGGGCAATGCTTTTTATATGGGTGTAACCGTAGCCATGGCAATAATGCTACCACTGCAGTCGCATTGCACAGAGCATGCATTAATACGCAGGTCCTGACTCGCATTACGTTTACAGGGTTTCTACAACATTGCTTACCTACAAGTAAACTGTTTTAATTGCATTAAAGGAGAAAGTTGGGTTGTTTTACCTCTGAGCGGCACTTTTTTGCACACCATGGGCTAAATGGCCAGGTCACATGGACCCCGAAGGCTCAGAGAAGGTTGGGGGAGGGGACCCACAGGAACAGCTGTTGGGAGACAGATGGTAGCCTCCCGTCAAGGCCATCCAGCGTGTTCTTTAACGTGCACAGGGTATGGCTCTCCCGCACACGGGGCCACTTAACGTCCCATCCGACGGACGGCGGCCTTTCCAAGCCCATGGGTGTCCCCTACTGACGGTGGGCAGGGCGGGGAATTTTGCGGAGATAAATCTCAACGCTGACCCAGCTGGGACTCGAACCTGGGAACTACAGATTACGAGCCTGGCGCGCTACCGACTGAGCCACCCCCGCCCCATTAAATTAAAGGAGAAAGAAAACTTTGTTTATCAATCTGGCAATCCTGTTCATTTATTTAATTCATTTCATTTCCAATATTTTTGAGAATGAACGTGTCAACACATAATATGATAGCCAATCACAGGAGTGTTCTGTGCATGTGAAACTGTAAACAAGTGGACCTGCCTGAGCCTGACAAATAAATAAAAATAAATACCCCCTCAAGCAGTTGCTTGCCACAGAGGTCTGACAGGAGCCTGTGCACATAATAAATAAGTGGGAATTTAATTATTTCTTTTTTGAATTTTTTCAATTATACCATTTTTGAAATATTAACTGTTAAATAGCTCATAGTACTATTCTTGTTAATTATTGCAACAAAATAACATAGGTTTCATTTATTCAGATATGCCTGGAAAGAAAAAATGCGGTCATCAGTAATTGCGAAAGGAAGAAACCCAAAAGCAAAATGCTAGTAGTTTAGAAAACTGGTTTCAAAAAGATACAGTCGCTCAGGAAAGTATCCGAACATTATGGTTGATTACAGAATTCAGAAAAAATATCTGGCAACGATTTTTTTAGAAATCAGTGATCTGGCAACCTTCGTGTCACGTGACACGAAGGTTGCCAGATCACTAATTTCTAAAAAAAATCGTTGCCAGATATTTTTTCTGAATTCTGTAATCAACCATGATGTTCGGATACTTTCTTGAGCGTCTGTAGGTGGTCATATTATTTTGATACTAGATCGTGTGGGCTCACTCACGGAAATATTGAGCATGTGCAGTTACCGTTCACAGCAAACTGGAACGTGTGCAGTTACTGCACACGCTCCAGTTTGCTGTGAACGGTAACTGGAGCGTGTACAGTTGCTGTACACGTTCTAGATATTTTTCTTGAATTCTGTAATCACGTGACACGAAGGTTTCCAGATCACTAATTTCTAAAAAAATCGTTGCCAGATATTTTTTCTGAATTCTGTAATTAACCATAATGTTAAGATACTTTCTTGAGCGACTGTAATATTATCGCGGAAAACGACAATAGCACTGACAGTAACTCTGAGGTTCGAAGTGAAGATGAATTCCGTTAGAATGTATTTGAAGAGTCTGAATAACGATAAAACATCATGAGACTAATAATATCACCACTATTATCGAAAATAAAACGAATAAGAGCAGCACTTCAATGGAAGTGGAAGAAAATGTGTCGAATGAAACTACGTGACATCGTTTAAATTTTTTTAATGATCCGACAACATGGAATTTACATATTGAAATACATACAACACTTATAGTAGAACATGGTCCGGAACATCGAGTATTAAGTAAATATCTCATCACAAATGATCGATGTTTCAACATTCTTGGAAATTTTGAAACGAAGGTGTTGAGAAAAAGAAGAGAAAATGGCTCTTTTATTCGGAAAATAGAGATGCACTCTTTTGTTTTCCCTGTTTCCTATTTGTATCTGGACATAATGTGCCATTTTGTAATTCAGAGGATTCAATGGTATTATTAAAAGTCATTAAATTTGTAAGCCAGTTTGATGTTAATTTAAAATATATTACTGAATCACATGTAAAACATCACACATATTATCTGTCGCCAGAAATTCAAAATGAATTTATTAAATTGCTAGTAGGAAAAGTACGTAGTGAAATAATAAAAGCGATACAAGAAGCTAAATATTACAGCATCATACCTGATAGTACCCCAGATGTATCACAAAAAGACCAATTAACCGAAATTATTCGTGTTATATCAAATTTTCCGGTGAAAAATATGCAATTGAAGAAAGATTTATTGGTTTTATTAATATAGTCGCTCAAAAAAAGATCCGAACGAAGGCACAAAGGTTGCCAGATCACTAATTTCTGAAAAAATCTTTGCCAGATATTTTTTCTGAATTCTGTAATCAACCATGGTGTTCGGATACTTATTTGAGCGACTGTACAATAGAAAAAACAAGCGCGAGAATTGCATCAGAAATCAAAGAAAAACTTACTCCAGATGGTCTTCTAATTGAAAATATTCGTAGTCAAGGCTATGATAATGGTACCAATATATTGGGCAGGTAAAAATTAAAATTATTTTAAAAATGTTATTATGTTTATTGTAAAAATATTCAGGCAATTTTTCAAAATGAGTTAGAGATATCGTGACATTTTTTGGAACAATACAATCCTTATATAATTCTTTCTCTTCATCTACTAGTAGATGGGAGAAAATATCATCAGTTACTGAAATTAGCTTGAAAAAAAACATAGTGATACAAGTTGGTATTCAAAACTATATGCCGTAACTGTTCGGTAGTCATAGTTGTCATGGCAATACCATTATAAACAAATTGAACACATTAGTTACTTTTAAATGACGTGAAAGGAGATCATTCACTCGGAGATGCATTATCTTGTGCAATATCATTGCACTGACAACCAAACAATTACAAGTTTATTAAAAAAAAATAAAATAAATACCCCCTCAAGCAGCTGCTTGCCACAGAGGTTTGACAGGAGCCTGTCAGTTTATATGCCACAGTAGAAGATCTGAGAGGATGACAGGACCTCAGCAGAAAACAACACGAACCTCCATGTCTTACCCGGGTCTCGAACCCAAGTCCCGTAGATCAGTAGCCAAGCGCTCTAACCACTCGGCCACGGGACGGTTTAAGTTTATTACACTCTTACATTTTTGGAATATGATATTAGAAAGATTAGAGTGAATATTTCATTGCGAAAAAAAGATATTTATCGGTCGTCCATCTTAGTTAAAGGTCTTATAGATTATTTCAAATATCTAAGAAGTAACGAAAATGAAATTAATAAAATACTTAAGGACATAGAAAAAACTTGCGAAAAACTAAAAAATAGCACACGCAGGGCAAAAAAGAGAGGCGAAATGGAAAAAAATGCCAGGCAAGCAGGCTAAAGATGAATCACGGAACATGGATTTGGGAAGAATATCTTGTTTGTCAGTGATGCAAATGAATGAAAAGTTCAAATGTCTCAAAAATGTAGCAGATGATTTTGATTTCCTGATTGGAGGAAAAGCTGCATTCATTAACAAGTGAAGATTTGGAAGCCAAGGTGTTTCATTATCGAAAAAGTATCCTGAATTAACAATTGAAATGAAATGTTTAAAACACCAAATAAATAAATTTTGAGAGAAAAAAATCCATCTAAATTGTATCACTTGGACGTATTAAATATACTTGACAGATGGGAATTACAAGAAAGTTACCCAAATATAATAGTGGGTTACGCCGTCCCATGGCCGAGTGGTTAGCGCGCTTGGCTACTGATCTAAGGGACCTGGGTTCGAGCCCCGAGTAAGGCATGGCTGTTTGTGTTGTTATTCTGCTGAGGGCCTGCCATCCTCTCAGACCTTCTACTATGGCATATAAAATGTCAGACCTCTGTGGCAAGCAGCTGCTTAAGGGGGTATTTATTTTTTTATTTAATAGTGGCTCTAAAAATATTCTTGACCATGCTAACAACAGTGGCTACAGCCGAAAGAAGTTTCAGCAAATTAAAAGTTGTTAAAAATTATTTAAGATCAACATCAGGACAGGAGAGTACATCATCACTTTGTTTCCTATCAATCGAGAGAGAAATGATTCAAAAATTATTTTTTATGAGATTATTAACGATTTTGCCAACGAAAAAGTAAGAAGAATTAAATTGCTTTAAAAAATAATTGCTTGCCTAATTAAATGCAATTTCTTTTGCAATTATTTATGTGCAATTAATATTTATTCATCTAACTATATTAAAATAATGACAATAAATATTTATTCATTTAACTATATTAAAATAATGACAATAAATATTTATTCATTTAACTATATTAAAATAATGATAATAAATATTTATTCATTTAACTATATTAAAATGATGACAATAAATATTTATTCATTTAACTATATTAAAATAACGACAATAAACATTTATTCATTTAACTATATTAAAATAATGTCATTAAATATATATAATATAAATAACATGTGTATTATTTTTTTTATCAATAACTGAACAAAGACGGACAATTACAAATTTGCCAAGGGTGCCAAAAGCCCAGCTACGCCTCTGCTCCTAACAGCGTCCAGTGGATCTTCTTCCCCCAACCCTCTCTGAAGGTTCTTGTAACCTGGTATTTTAGCCCATTGTGTGCAAAAAAGTATCGTTCAGAGGTGAAAGAACCCAACTTTTACAAGAAGCCGTCTAAATTCTTCTGGTTGCAATTTCGTTTGTATTAAGAATATTTTTGTTTTGCCTATAAAATGGTAAACAACTTTTATACTTACTTAAGATGTTTTATTATATTTATTCGCTGAAGTTCAGGACTTCAAATTGAAGAATAAAATAAGAAATAAAATAAAAAAAAATAATCTTTTAATCAGCTTTTAATAAAGGTTTAAATTTTATTGTACAATTTTCTTTTCTGCCCTTTCATAAACACTATGGGTAGTAATATGGTTTTTTTCGTTTTTCTTCCAAAATGAAAAATTTATGAATTGTCCGCCTTTCAAAGTACACTGGCGGAAATTGAATAAAGAACATCATTAACAACTGACGCGTAAGCTATGAGATTTATATAGCAGAAACAGCTTGTTGAGAAGGGACAGTGATCACACGTGTGAAGTGATTCAATGTTTATTTTACCTTTCAATGAAGATTTATAGAAGGAACATTTTATTAAGGTGTCGAACCTCCTCGAGCAGCAATACAAGCCTCCAATCTGCCATTCAATCGGTCGTACAAATGCTGGATATCATGCTGGGGGATACCATTCGATACTCTTTCAACTTGGACGCGTACTTCAGCGATGGTCGTTGCCTGCCGCGGAAAAGACTTTGTCCGATACATTCCCAGACATGCTCGATTGGAGACAAATCCGGAGAGCGTGTTGGCCAAGGGAGTTGAAGAGCATGTTGAGTTGCCCGGGCAGAGTGTGCGTGGGCGTTATCCTGCTGGAATATCGCATTTGGAATTACACTCAAATATGACAGGACGACCGGTTGTACTCAAATATGACAGGATTACACTCAAATATGACAGGATTACACTCAAATATGACAGGATTACACTCAAATATGACAGGACAACCGTATGTTGCTGACGCACATATTGCTATTCAGTGTACCCTGTACAAACACCAGATATGTACGAGAGTGATCGCTAATTGCTCCCCGCGCCATGATGCCCGGCGTGGGTCCTGTATGTCACTGGCGGATGAACGATGGAAGAAGGCGCTCACCTTGTCGCCTTTGGACGTGTAAATGACTATCAGACGCTCTTAAGCAGAATCGGCATTCATCACTGAAGACCACAGACTGCCATTCTTTCCTCCAATGAACTCGTTCTTGACACCACTGCAAACGTGCTAGACAGTGACGAGATGACAGTGGTAATCGTGCGAGCGGCACGAGTGCCCATAGTCCTGCTTCCAAAAGACGATTCCGTATCGTTCTTGTAGACACCCTTGGTACGACAGATCATCGAATTTCTGACGCTGTAGCCGTCTGCTGTGTCACCGCTGCCCTCCTCATACGCCGATCCTCTCGTGCGTCTGTTACTCTGTGTTGCCGGGAACCATGTCTGCGAGTGTGCGAATGCTCTTCTAATCATCTACGCCACCATCGTACCACTGCCGATAACTCTCGTCCAACGCGGTGTGCAATTTTACGAAAAGACTAACCCGCTTCCCGAAAAGCCACTATACGACCTCGCTGAAACTCCGCTAACTGAACAAATATTGCGCATCTGCGTCGTCCAGGCATGGTAACTTCTTCAAAGAGCACTGAACACCACACAAGACGAATAACTTCTTTCTTCACGCCATAGTTCTTAAATAAGCGCTGCGTACATTTGCATGCTGTCGTCCTCAGTGACGTCATTATTTCATTTAATGTATTTCAATCTTGGATCACGGTTTCTGCTGCCCTTAACTATTAATATGTTATGATATGACGTTCCTAGAGGAATTCCTTCTGGATGTTCTTTTTTCAATTTCTATCAGTGTATATTGACATTAATTTAGACTGTATTTTAAACCGCTATATAATGCTAAATCGACAGATAATTGCGATAAATATGAGTTTCGGCGAATAAGCGCGATATCAGCAATATTCCCTCAAAAACTGGTAGTGTTATCCAAATGGATGAAGCTTATGAATCGGAATATCAGTTTTTAGACACACTTTTACAGTGTCAGAAAATAAAATTTTTTCATTTCAACTTTCTTTTCTCTACCAAAAAAGCCTTGAATTGTTGATTATATATACCCCCTCAAGCAGCTGCTTACCACAGAGGTCTGACAGGAGCCTGTCAGTTTATATTCCATAGTAGAAGATCTGTGAGGATGGCAGGATCTCAGCAGAAAAACGACACACACATCCATGCCTTAACCCGGGGCTCGAACCCGGTCCCTTAGATTTAGCCAAGTAAGAATCTCTCACTCACCATTTAAAAATTCAATTTGGAGATGCTTTTGCTTTTACCTTGTTAGAAAGATGATTCTTACTTGCTACACGTTTATCAAGAGTATACTCTTTTCATTTCACTGCAAAACTCGCACATTTCGTTTCAAAACTCGTTGCAAAACTTGCACTTTAAAATATCTGTATCTAATTTGTGCTGTCTTTCTGCTGAGGTCTCTCCTTCCTCAAAGGCCTTCAAGGCTTTTAACCTGGCAGGTTCATGTCAGACCTCTGTGGCAAGAGCTGCTTAAGGTGTAATTTATTTTATTTTATTACATAAAAAACCTCATTCTTTTATTCAATTTCTGTCAGAAATAGTAACTTTAGTTTAAAAGCTGCAAAAATACCACACTTGTCTTCTCTCTAGCGACGACACGTCGAAACTGAACTTTACGCGAACTCAGGTCACGGCATATTTCTTGGAATCTGCTGTGCTCCTCTGACGACTAAACGCCCGTTTTCTTCACTTACGCCCGTTTTCTTTTTCTCTTCTGTGCTCACTCGCATCTTCAGAATTCGTCTTCCTCTCTGAACTTTTGAAATCGCACTCTAGATGACAGACGAACTCATTAAACCACCTCCTCCTTCCTTAACAACTACTAAGTAGATAATGGTCATCCTGCAAGACAGGATGATCATTATGCAGCTTTTGCAAATGTTTAGTACGTGCACAAAGGGTGTTTGGCGTCTGGCTGTGAGTTGGATAAAAATAGTTTTCATTCATAAAGTGGCGGTATAAGAAAATTCAAAATAGAGGATGCAGCGAGACAGTCGGCGCGTCTCAATGGAAACACTGCCACTTTGGGATGACATGGATGGATGTGCCAACCTTCCCATTCTGCCACTCCGAATCCATCCTAATGTTGATTTGATTGTGTCATTACACCTTTCAGGATTAGTGCCATAAACTGCTAGATGACCTTGGTGACCTGTGTCCGCACAGGTTTTACTCTGAATACGTTTTGTTGAGTGCATTAATGAAAGGTTTCTTACAGCAAAATTTCAGACAAGCGTTAAATACTTGAATGTTATCTGCTGTTATGCCCCCACTGAGGATGCCGATGAGGATGAGAAGGATAGGTTTTATGAACAACTTCAGGATATTTTAAATTCTGTCAAGAAAGGAGATATTACCCTTGTTCTTGGTGACTTCAATGCAAAAGTTGGTACTGACTCTAACCTTTGGGGAGGAGTAATAGGCCCTTTTGGTATTGGTAGCTGCAATGGCAATGGGCAACGTCTCCTACAGGTAAGTAAACTCAATGGATTCAGAATAACTAACACTTATTACAAACACCGCGACATACATAAGTACACATGGGTTTCACCTGATGAGCTGCATAAGAATATGATTGATTACATATTAATTAACAGCAAATGGGCTAGTTTTGTTAGGAATACCAGGTCATATAGGGGAGCTGAAATTGGATCTGACCATTACCTTGTTGGAAGTGTGTTGCAGCTTAAACTTAAAAAGTGTTGTGCTAGGGTTAAAAATTTTACTTTTAATACTGAAGCTCTGAAAGATCCAGTTATAGCCAAAGCTTACCATGATAGGTTACTTAGTCATTATGACAGTCATGGTTTGCTTACTACTGAAGTTGAGGAAGAATGGGATCATTTTAAACAGGCTTTTTTGGACACTAATAGTACTCTTTTAGGAAAAAAGGAGCAGAAGAGGCAAAATTATCTGAGTGATAAGGCACTTGAGCTTATTTCGGAAAGAAAGAACTGCAGGAATGTCCTTAATCAATACCCTACTAGTACTAATAGAAAGCATTACAGAGAACTTAATAAACGTGTAAAAGATCAGTTAGCTGCTGATAAGAATGTTTGGCTTGATGGTTTGGCTGACAAAGCTGAGGAAGCAGTTAGACAGCACAACAGCAGAGAGCTGTACCAGATAGTTAATGTTTTGTGTGGTAGAAAACGGACACGTATACAAGGATTGAAGGATAAACAAGGTAAGGTTATAGAAGGGGAGGATTCTGTCATGGCTAGGTGGGCTGAGCATTTCAGTGATGTTCTAAACAATGTAGTTAGTTTTCCTCCCATTGTTTGCAATGATGATAGATGCATTGGTGGCTTTAATGTTGGCCCTATAACACAATCTGAAGTTATTTTGGCTGTTTCTAAACTTAAACTTCATAAATCCCCAGGGGTAGATGAAATTACTACGGAAATGCTTAGAGCTGGGAATGTTTCGGTTACCACTTGGATGACTGAAATTCTGAATATCTTTTATGATAAAGGCATGGTTCCTAAGGATTTTACCAGAGCTATTATTATCCCTATTTTCAAAAAAGGTGATCGCAGTTCTTGTGATAACTATAGGGGTATCAGCCTACTCTCCGTTCCAGGTAAAGTTCTTTCCATGATTGTGCTTAATAGAATTAAGAATCTGGTTGACAGTCAATTGCGTGATGAGCAATGTGGATTCAGAAGTGGTAGGGGATGTGTGGATCAGATATTTTCACTTAGGCAGATTCTTGAGAAATGTTCAGAGTTTCAGAAACCTTTGGTTGCTAGCTTTGTTGATTTCAAAAAGGCTTTCGACTCTGTTGATCGTCATAATTTGTGGTTGATTGTGAGATCATATGGCATACCAGACAAGTTGGTTAACATTATGAAAGCTCTCTATAATAACACCGAGTCATGTGTGAGAGTTGGTAAGGCTTGTAGCAATTGGTTTAGCATTACTTCTGGTGTTCGACAAGGGTGCATTTTGTCTCCTTTTCTCTTTAGCTTGGTTATTGATTATGTTATGCGAAATTCACTTCAAGGGAAAGATTTTGGGCTTAAATGGGCTGGAGATACGAAAATTTCTGATTTAGATTATGCTGACGATTTAGCCCTTTTGGCAAATGATGTTGATGAGATGAACTCTTTCATTCGAGCTGTTGATGAGACTGGTAATAGAGTAGGTTTGGTTATAAACAGAGAGAAAACTAAAGTGATGAAAATTGGTCAGGCAGCCTGTGATTCAGTTAATCTGAATGGTTGCAGTCTTGAGCAGGTGTCACAGTTTAATTATCTTGGGAGCTATGTAACAGATAATGGTGATGTGCGGCATGAGATTAACAGACGAATAGGGATTGCTGCCGGGACTTTTAAGAACCTATGGAGAGTGTGGAGAAATAGGCGTATACACCTAAAGACTAAAATTAGACTGTATAATAGTTTGGTTCTTTCTAGGGTTAGTTATGGCAGTGAAACTTGGACACTTTGTAAACAAGATAACAGGAAACTAGATGCTTTTGATTCCAGATGCTTACGCAGTATCTTGGGCATTAGGCGGTTCAACTTTGTAACTAATGATGAGGTTAGGCAAAGGAGTTTGCAACCTCCTTTAAGCAGCATATTGTGCAGAGAGAGACCCCGTTGGTTTGGCCATGTTGCCCGTATGAATAATTATAGATTGGCGAATAGGGTTATGAACAGTGTGCCTAAAGGCCTCAGAAAGAAGGGGAGACCTAGGATGCGGTGGGCAGACAATGTCAAACAGGACCTTGTTAGAATTGGTGTGCAGTGGCCAGATGCAGTAGATGTAGCTCAGGATAGACTTGCTTGGAGAACTAAATTGCACGGTCTGGTTGGACCTCCGTAGCCCATGGCTGCTTGAGGATGATGATGATGATGATGACACATTTCAGTCTACGCGTGTTTACTTTAACCATTCACCGTTTCCTAACTATCGAAAATTTTAACGTTTCCTGATTTCTAAATTTTATCTAAACTTTGTATGTTTCAGTGGTCCATGGATTTTGACAGTATCTTCTCGAGAAGCTCATTTCCATTGATTATATTCCCCTCTTCAATTTTCAACTCATTTTTCTACTAAAAAAACAAACCTTTATTGTTTTTACTTTGTCATGTCTGTCGGTCTCTATACATTCATTGTTTTCTTGTTTTAAAAGCTATATGAAGAAAATGTCTTGATTGAGAAAAAGATATTAATAAAATACTATCTTTGCAATTATCCGAAACTTTCAATAGTTTAAATTTTGATTTGTAGAGAATCCTAAATTACGAAAATGGCAAAACTTTAAACGAATAATCGATTAATTAATAAATTTATTTCCAGACAAAATAGTGTCAAGAAACATTTTTACATACGTTTGATAGTTGGAAATAAACTCCCCACAAGAGTAAAAAACTCACCTGCGGATAGTTTTTTTATGCAACCAAGTTCTTAGTTTATTCCTAAATTTATGAAAATTTCTTTCAGTTTTAATACATTCTGGTATATCGTTGAATATTTTAGGAGCTCTGTAGGCAAAATGTTTCTTAATGAGAGTTTTTGTAGGCTTAGAAATGTGAATATTTTGGGTGTTATTTACTTCTACTTTCTTAAACCGATGTTACTAAAATTTGTTTGCCCCAGTTTTTAAGCAAATGAAATAAGATTCTGAATACATACAATTTTCTTACGGGTAACAAATATATCGAACTCTTTATAAATATTTCTAGTGCTTAATTAGTGCTGTTATAATTTTTTATTAATAGTGATTCATTAGTGCTGTTATATTTTTTGTTAATACATCTTACAAAATGTTTTTGTACCCGAACAAGAGATATTATATGACTTGAATAAACACCACCCCCATGATGTAATTCCATAAATCGGGTATGGCTTAATCCCTGAATGATATATTATTTTTAAAACCGATAAATCTAGAAAATTTCGAATAAAATATATTCTTGGAATTTTTGCATTATATAATGCATTTAATAATATGAGATACATGGTTCACTCAATTCGCAGTCAATGTACACTCCAATGTATCTGCATTCAGCAACACCCTCAATTGCCTTACATATGCATTTATTTACAGTACAATCACTGTTATGATAAAATATTTTACTTCTTGTTCTATCCTGCTGCCCTCTCAATCTAAAAAATATATATTTCGCTTTTTGATGTTCATAAATAATTGATTATTTAAGAACCAATTTCTAATCGCAAACGTATCTTCATTCGCTTCAACGATTAACTCTTCCTCATCATGCTGCATATATCAATGCTGTATCATCAGCTAAAGTTAGAATTTGACATTTCAATTCTAGCGTACATAAATCATTAGTAAAAAAAAAAATCAAGAATAATAATGGTCTTAACACAGATCCTTGAGGAACACCAAATTCAAGTTAATTAGTGTCACTTAAACAACTTTCAGTTATAGTTATTGGCTAAACTAGTACATTGGCTAAACAGCTTTTGAGCCACTTCAGCATTTTCCCTCTAAAGCCAAATTTTCAAGTTTATTCAGCAAGAAATCATGTGGAACTGTATCGAAAGCTTTTTTAATGTCTGGAAAGATTGCAACTACTTTTAAATTTTTATTTATTCCACATATATAGCAGTGGTCATTTTCAAAAGAGCATCTTCAGTGCCCATTTTTGCTCTAAACCCAAATTGATTATTGTAGAAAAATTCATCTTTATTTAATAAATTAATCATTTTCTTTTTAACCAATTACTGAAACGTTTTTGAAATGATAGACAAAATAGATATTGGCCTGCAATTGGCTGGATCCGCCTATCCCCTCCCTTAAAAATAGGAATAACTACTGCAGTTTTAAACATTTTCGAGAAAATTTCGTAGCGACAGATTAAATAGTTTGCTCAGTATCATTGAAATATGGGGAGAAGCTAGCTTTAAAACATCTGGTGAAATGCCATCAATTCCTGAGGACTTCCCTGAATCTAGAGTTAGGAAAATATCGTTTACCTCAGAACTTGCAATGCGATCAATGAAAAATGTATTCAGTGTTGAATTTATATGCAAACTGCTGTTTGAAGAATCTATTGAAAAATATGACTTAAATTTTATAGCTACTCCAGTGAAATATTCATTAAATTTATTTACAAACAGAACAGGATTCTCAATAAAATTATATATTTTGTTTTCCACAATAATTTCTTTAGGTACCGCACTACCTGATCTTTTCTTACCCGTCATTATGATTAACGTCATATATATAATCCCATTGTTTCGTAGAATTACTCTTATAACCCAAATGTTTCTTCTTTAAATATGTTGAAGTCGCTTTTCTTATTAAATCAAGTAACATATTCCGATAACTCATTATCTTTAAGTGTTTATTAAAGGGCTGCTTTTTCATTAGTTTCTATAATTTATTGCGTTTTTCAATAGAATTTAATAAAGCGCTGGTAATCCATGGTTTCAATTTTTTACTGTTTTTCTTTTTTTTTTTTTCGATATATATATATTTTTTTGATATAGCCCGATTCATTAATTAATCTAAGCAATTCAGTTGTAAACTAAACAAATGCATGATCCACGTCTTTTACGCAATTAATAATATCCCATTTCATTAACTCCAAATTTCTTTTTCATATCTTAACATCAGTTCTTCTAAATTCTCTATTATCGTTGCGATCTCTAATTTGGCTTTTAGATTTGAGACTATAATAAAAAATAAATACCCCCTCAAGCAGTTGCTTGCCACAGAGGTTTGACAGGAGCCTGTCAGTTTATATGCCACAGTTGAAGGTCTGAGAGGATGGCAGGACCTCAGCAGAAAACAACACGAACATCCATGCCTTACCCGGGGCTCGAACCCAGGTCCCGTAGATCAGTAGCCAAGCGCGCTAACCACTCGGCCACGGGACGGCTTTTGAGTCTAAAGCCAGTTAAAAAGTGATGACTGATTTGTGCCTCGATAAAGCTTTCGATGTTAGGAGTTTTGACAAAAGAGTGATCTAGATATGTCATAGAATCCTCTCTAGTTATTAAATTATGGCTTCATCGAAACCCATTGACTGCATAAATTCGCTGAATTGTTTGCGATATAAATCTTTGGACCTAATATCTATAATAATATCCCCAAGGTTATTAATAATAATTCATATATTAATTTACTATCAAGTTCTTGAATAATTGTAATCAGGTAGAAATCATGCTAAACAAATTGCGCTCTCAGGGGTTCAACTGTTTGGTCCTCAAGAGGTTTATATTGGCAGCAGTGATTTATCCTCGGGTTAGGGTGGAAAACGAAATTTTTTCTTTCGTTTCGCACCCTCCTTGGGTGGGAAGAGAAAATATTTTTCTAAGAAATAAATCGGGAATTTTTCTTGAGTTAGATAAATACTAATAGAATATTACTTTTTCGCATTCTTGGAATGTATGTGGACATTACTAGAATATTGGAACTTTCACCATTAGAGGAAAGTAGATTTTACAAATGTAAAATACATATGCCTTTTAAATCGAGTGTTCTCCAGGGGTCACTGGACCTCCAATTACATTTTTCATACCCATAGGTAAGTTTCAATGATCAGATGCATTTTTTTTTGCTTTTGAAATTATCTTTGGAGTATGTGTTCTTTCTGTCTTGTTTCTATTTTGCAACAGGCTCACTCTCATCTTTAATCAGCTTTCAATTGATTACACTTTCATTAATCAGCATTAACGAATGAATTGTCCTCCCTTGAAGTATTGCAGTCACGGCTCCGTAGTTGTAATGGTCAGGCCCGATGAAAGACGGGACAAATTCCTGGTTGTAAGGCCTGGGTCTGGATTCTTTTTTTTTTTACAAATCCCTATTAAATTTCATTATTTGTGATTTTGTTGCATAATCTCTTTAATCTCTTCGTCGGTGCTTGTAATAACAGTGTTTAGAGGTCAGGGCCCCAAACCCGATTTGATTGCACACTTTGCTTATGTATTTTAGCTAATATCAATATTTTCGGCCCCTTTGCGGCGTTTCTGTCGGTAGTTTGCGTGCGGACAGTGGGCACGTCATGTGGACATAATCATGCTGCGCGCTGCATGCACATGTTGCACAAGCCACCCGTTACGTGGGGCGGGGGTGGCTCAGTCGGTAGCGCGCCAGGCTCGTAATCTGTAGTTCCTAGGTTCGAGTCCCAGCTGGGTCAGCGTTGAGATTTATCTCCGCAAAATTCCCCGCCCTGCCCACGATCAGTAGGGGACACCGATGGGCTTGGAAAGGCCGCCGTCCGTCGGATGGGACGTTAAGCCGTGGCCCCGTGTGCGGGAGAGCCATACCCTGTGCACGTTAAAGAACACGCTGGATGGCCTTGACGGGAGGCTACCATCTGTCTCCCAACAGCTGTTCCAGTGGGTCCCCTCCCCCAACCTTCTCTGAGCCTTCGGGGTCCATGTGACCTGGCCATTTAGCCCATGGTGTGCAATAAAGTGCACCTCAGAGGTAAAACAATCCAACCCGCTACGTTGAATTCGAGCGTGTTAGTTGAGTCAGTCACTCAATGAACAACTAAGGGAGTGCAATTCTGTTTCATTTGATGTCGGTGAACGCATGTCTTCGTCACTCGTGTCGTGAATGAAGTTGTTGAAAGTATACTTTCTTTTTCTATCCGATTTTCATATTTTTGTCAAAGGTAAACTTATAAATAAGCGATATTATGATTATTATTAAAATAATTTTCATAATGTATTTTAAACCTTAGGTTGTGTTTGTTCTTGTTCAACCCTTCATTATGAATTACCATCATGAATCCGTAACACAAAAGAGAAGAGAAAGAGATGCAAAAGCGAAAGAAGCTGTTAAAGGTCGAAGAACTCTTCAAAGCCTTGGAGTTACCATTTCTTCTCGTTTGCGTGAAAATCAAGCTGGAAATATCTCAATTGAAGAAGAAAACGACGATAATAATGAAAGTGGTTCTTGTGCATCAAGTAAATTTGAGTATGAAATTGAACAATCTGCTGAATCTGAATCACCAAGTTCATCTGTAGCTGCAGGAGGAAGAAAATCTGATGCAACTGAACTGTGTTCTGCTTCTTGCTTAACAGAAATAACATCGCCGACGTCCGAAAATGAACAAAATAACGAGAGTTGAAAACTTAATCACTATCCAAGCTGTTTTATTATTGTTTTAGTAGATCAAAATAGCATTTTGATCGATGAATACAGGATAGTAGGGATGTTAGTTACTTCTTGTAGTATATTTATATGAAGTCCTTTCCTGTTGCACGGATCACAGAATGGTATTTAGACCACCGTAACTTGGCATGTTTCGAATATTAACGTCATCTGCAGAAGTTGGGTAAACAGTTCTACTTCGGAGATTGTATGCGTGTGATTTGTTGTTGTGCGGCTACACCGTATGGTTTGCAGTGGGTGGCGCAGTTGCGGTGTCGTGGTCCTGCCCATGTGCCTCGGGTAGGGGTGGAGGTGTGGATGTTTTATCAGTGCTGCGCTGATCCAGGAGCAGTTTCCATGGGTGCGTTGGGTCGTAGATTTATTCGTTGAAGCACGATTCTCTGTTTTGGTATATCACCATTTGTTCAGCGAGATCCAATTGAAATTTAGTCGGGGGGGGGAGGTAAAAATAATTTTGATGAGGTCAAATTGTAGGGTCATTCCGGTATTAGAGACCACTCTTGCCAATGAAGTGGTTTGTTTTGTTTAACTTTGTTAAACAAAACAAACCACTTCATTGGCAAGTTTGTTTTGTTAAACCGTACATTCCTTTCGTTTTCCTTTATCCGAGTTCGGCAGGTTCTTTTCGTTTTGCCATAGTAAGGTTTGTTGTTATTCATGAAACGGTATTTTACATACTTCTCTTGTTTTTTCGTTCTGGTCCCGATCGGTTTTAATTATATTAATTATAGTGTTGCTGGTTTTAATTGGCGCTATGAAATTGTAAGGTTGCATTGCATGTCCCAATGCATTTTCCAGCCATGGGATGTTTGGAATCCCTGTGGTGAACTTATTGTTTTTGGATTGCTGCGTTGGTGTGTTTTTTTCCAAATTTGTCTTGATATATTTTCGGTAAGTTTCCATATTTTTAGCGGGTAACCCGCATTTTGAGCATCCGAGTATATTTTTTCATTTTTCTTTTTTATAAAACTGTGGTGTGGAGGCATATCTCATATTTCTTAGGAATGCAGTTTTAATTGCACTTTTTTTGTGGGCTAGTGGCTGTTGGGAGGCATATGGGATGATAATGGGTGGCGCTGTAGGCTCATGATAGACTTCAATTTCCAGTTTTTGCTCCTGCCGATCTAGAAGCATATCCAAAAAGGCAATTGCTAGTCCTTTTCCTTTTCAGCTGTTACCTTAATGGTTGGATGGAGGTCATTAATTTGTGTTTGCAACTGGTGTAAAATTTCTAAATCTTCTCTGTATATAATGATGATATCATCTACATATCTTTTATAATATTTTAAATGCCGGGGTGAGTTTCTAATGACAGTTTCTTCAATATGCTGGAGTGCTATGTCTGCCAGTAGTGGGGCTAAGAGGGATCCCATAGGTAATCCTTGTTTTTGTCCGTAGATCTGTTTATTATTTTCAAAAAAAATATATTTTAACAGATTCAATAACCCCAATGAAAGGGTTTATCTCATCAACATCATTAATCAACACAACCAAATCATCTGCGTAATCTAAATCGGACATACACATTTATTTTTCCACACTCTCCATCCTTCACTTGCAAAGAATTTCGCATAACATAATCAATGGCAAAACTAAACAGAAAAGGAGACAAATGCACCCTTGTCTAACTCCACTAGAACATGTCTAACTCCACTAAGACTTTTCTGTCACGAACTGTATTGCTTTGATCACGCCACACACTATGGGTGAGGGACCTCCGATTTGGCATTCTAGTTTACCTTGGATTATGCTTAGGACTTCTTGTATAGGTGTATTGGAGAACAGTGACACAACATCTAGTGATGCTAGTCTATCTTGAGGATGCAAGTGAAGACATTTGAGTTGTTCGAAAGCCTCACACGGAGATTTGAGGGTGAGGTCGGTGGGTTCGAAGTAATTCTTAAGATAGGTGCAGAGTGCTTTCTCCAGGTTGATCGTTGGAGCTCGTTGTTTTGTGACTAGTAGTCTTAATGGTATGCCTGGTTTATGGGTCTTTGCTTTGACGAAGAGCTGCGGAACACACGGGTGCATAGGAGGAAGGTATGCATAGGAGGAATGCACGGGTGCATAGGAGGAAGGTATGCATAGGAGGAATGCACGGGTGCATAGGAGGAAGGTATGCTTTCTGTATTGACTGCGGTAGGTGGTCGTGATTTTTTATTTTGGATATTTGCGTGAGAGCTTATCTGTAGGGTCATGATCTATTTTGACACAATTTAATTCTAGAAGCATTTCATCTACTTTAGTGTTGAATTCATTAGCGCCCATAATGACAATTTGCTGTACTTGTCTGCAGCTAGTATTCCAATGTCTTTATTGTTTTTTAATATTTTTTTTTAATTTTTCTGTTCGTTCTTTTGCATTTCGCAGTTGAAAGTCGTTCTTCTTTGTATTATTATTATACGCTCTATATATATTATATCGCGCTTTGTCTTTGAGATAGATGGGCCTAATGACTTCTTCTATGTTAGCTACCATTTAGCTATCATATATTTCTACAAGAAGTCTAACATCCCTACTATCCTGTATTCACCGATCAAAATGCTATTTTGATCTACTAAAAACAATAATAAAACAGCTCGGATAGTGATCAAGTTTTTAATTTAACTCAGCTGTGTTAAATCTGCTATACAAAGGAGAAGTTATTAAATTTTGATATTGGTCTTCTAAAATCATACTTTACCACCAACGAAATAGAAGACGCTGTTCGACAAGGATCAGAACCATACCCAACAATTTTTCCTCACGACCATGACGGAAATAAATTTTCCGTGTACGTGCTGAATTGTTGTTTATGGAATAATGAAGTACTTCCTCGAGACTGGCTCGTTTGGAGTAAAACCAAACAAACTTTATTCTGCTTTCCGTGCGTCTATTTTGCAAATTACCTGAACTACAGCGATCTATTCTTACAACAGAAATTAGCTGGGGGCCTTCCAAAAGCCATAAAAAGCTCTATGGCAGAATACCTGATCATGAAAACTGTTACAATCACAGAGCGTGTTATGTAGAGTGGCGAAATTTAGAAAAACAATCTGAATAAAAACATGAGAGTGAATTGTTTATTGTTGCACAAAATAAAAAGTGAAACGCAAGTATCGAGAGACTTATTGCGGAGATATCTGGATGAAGTTTTATTTCTTTCCGAACGTGAATTAGCTTTTAGGAGGCAACTTGATTGGTGATTCAGGAAATGAAAATTTCTTGGGAATGCTAGAGATCATAAGTCATTATGAAATGCTGAAGATTCGACAATAACATCAGCTGAAATATTCAAGTTTAATGTGTTTAATGTTCTTTTAGACAGTGCTATTGGTACCATGACAACTCGATTTGATGCAGCGAAAGAAATAAACATTGTATTCAGTGTGCTGTGGTTATTTCACGATTTAAATGAGGTAGAAATTCAAGAAAATGCAAGAAAACTACAAAACAAATATGAAGATGATATTATGAAGATGATATTAGCGAGCAGTTTTCTGAAGAACTAATATATATGTGATGCAAATATGCAAGAAAAAAATCTTTCACCTATACAGTTGCTCAGTAAAATAAAACATCTGAATCTTGAACCACTATTTCCCAATGTTGTTATTACTTTAAGATTGTTTTGTACAATACCAGTGACTGTGGCTTAAGCAGAACGATCTTTTAGTTGCCTATCAAGGATTAAAAATGTGTTACTGTCAACTATGTGTCAAAACCGACTTTCGTCTTTGGACTTATTATCATTCGAGGCTGAGCCAGCCAAACATTGGGATTTTTCAAAAGTAATAGATTTATTTGCAAGTCATAAGGCTCACAAAGCACCTTTATGATTTAGTCTAAATCCGAGATTCAAACTGCGATTTTTTGACTTTGTGATCTGATATGATAGTTTATTGAGATTAACCTTATTTTACGAGTGGAAATTTTTTTTAAACAACTATTATTTTGTATTTACCCAATATTGTATCACTATTATTCAATTTTGGTGTTATTATATTGCAGAAAATATAATGAACAATTTCTATCTACATGCAGTTTTTTTTTTCTGTCACAGGGACCGGAAATATTGTTTTCCCTGGGATCGAGCCCGCTGTCGGCCACCCTGATAATGGTGTTTGGGTTTCTCCTTCTAATACAGAATCGCGATTACACGGTTTTTTCAAAACGAAGCCTACGCACAAGTATGTGCTGAGTCCAGACATTGTTTATTCATCACATCATCATAATTGAATGTGGGAGCTTCGATTGAGTATTTAAATTGGCCACTTAAGGTCTTAGCTGCAGGCTACGTTCGGAAACTGACTTCACTAATACGCCGCTTTCGCCTTTGTATGATTGATTGTTGTACTGTTGTCTTGATTGAAGACAACAGTACCCGTACTGTTGTCTTCAATCTAACTCGCAGAAAAGGTTCAATCGCTTCATGATTCAAAAACTTCGCAGTTCATCGGCAGATGATTTATGCTCTTTCTCTCGTCTCTTAAACAGCGGCTCACTCCTTAGCAATTTAACCGGCTAGCGAAGAATTTATGTTAGCATGACGCTGCACCGCATGAGCCGTCATTTAACATAGGACTTCGTTCAGTGAGGTGTATTTACTCCGAGAATCGAACTCTAAGGCATGAACTTCAATTTATCAGAATTCGTTTTCTTGCATTTCCCCTTTCCTTCTTTGCTGCTTACAATCTTCCTATTCTCCCTTTCAGTGATTGCATTCTTCTTCTGCCTCTTACAAGTTTTTCTTGCTTTACGATCTTCTGAGAACATCCTGCCCCAGTCTCGTTCCTGGAAGCTCGTGTCCGGAAGGCTTACATTTCTCCTTACAGTATCCATCTCAAGATGAATTCAGGATCTCGGGAATGGAAAAGGAAGCCCAAAAGAATCATCTATGCCTCAACTGCGCAATCTCGATGTCTCAATTTCTTCCCCTCACCCCTCTCGCCTGATACTGATATTCTCATTGTTACCAAACACAATATATTTTTTTTTCCTTTTTTAACCAAAAAAAAAATGGTCATTTGGATTTGGTAGTCAAGAATTTTTCCGTCTTATATCCATAGCATGGGTGGTTAAACGAAACTTTTCAGTTCGCTTTCCATCTTTTTGTTTGTTTTATTCCATTCTGTGCACAAAAGTGTCGCTCAGAAAAAAAAACAAACTAACCCCCAAACCAACACAAATTACTTTACTCGACTTCCAACTTTCCATTCACCATCTAAATCACATTTATAAAAATAATTCGTAACCACATTATTGTTTTCCTTCACCCTTTTTGCATGTTGTTGATAGTGACTTATCTAAACGCCACCATCAGTGTTAAAACAACTAATAGCTCTTCTCATTTGCATAAATCATTATATCAATAAATTTCATTATTTTACTATTTTACCAGAAACCCTTTCTCGCTTATCTTACTCCATTCTCCCTTTAAATAAAAACAAAAACTTTAAAATTAATTGAGTTTTTCCCTCTGAGAAAGTGCACAAAATTCTTTGACTTTTGTCTACACAATGAAATAACAACTACAAATATAAAAAACTTTTTTTAATTCAATTTTTTCGAATTCAATTCACAACTATTATAAACATTTAAAAAAAATTCAATTTGGAAGACTTAAACTGAAATATTTAGCTTATAAACTTCTAGAAAAAGCTGAAAAACAACAACTTTCACCTTCTGAAAAAAAAAACAAAGAAACAACTGATAGACAAAACTTTTCATATTCTATAAAAACTGAAAGACAACAACATTTCGTCTTCTGGTAAATTTGAAAGAAAACCTTTCACCTTCTGAAAAAATTGCAAGATAAAAACGTTTCATCCGAAAAAACTGAAAGACAACAATTTTCTAAATTCAACTTTTCATCTGCAACTAACAATAATTTATCTGAAAAATCAGTGGATCACAATTAGCAACTGCTTATCAAGTTTCTTCCCTAGAGTGGTGTCACCTTTCAACCTTAAATATTCTTATCTTTGATAATCAACATCATTATGATACTGAACTATAGGAGAGCTAACAAATATGTATTCGAATAAACTTATCCTAATAACGTAAGAATTTATACTGGCGGATTTTTGATCCGATCACTATCATCTGCAGTTTAGTTTTGTTCTATCTACTGATTATTTTGGGTTGGGTTGGGTTGTTTTACCTCTGCGCGGCACTTTGTTGGCGGCACACCATGGGCTAAATGGCCAGGTGACAAGGACCCCGAAGGCTCAGAGAAGGTTGGGGGAGTGGACCCACTGGGACAGCTGTTGGGAGACAGATGGTAGCCTCCCGTCAAGGCCATCCAGCGTGTTCTTTAACGTGCACAGGGTATGGCTCTCCCGCACATCGGGCCACGGCTTAACGTCCCATCCGACGGACGGCGGCCTTTTCAAGCCTATCGGTGTCCCCTACTGACCGTGGGCAGGGCGGGGAATTTTTGCGGAGATAAATCTCAACGCTGACCCAGCTGGGACTCGAACCTGGGAACTACAGATTACGAGCCTGGTGCGCTACCGACTGAGCCACCCCCGCCCCTGATTATTTTGAAAGGCACAAGTTCAGAAATTTTATTTCTATCTCTACAGTAAAATTATTTGTTTTCAATGGAGCTATCAAATGCTCTAAATATAAATATACCAAAAGAGTCGAAATAACTGGTTGTTATTCTGCCAACCATTCAATTTAAAATTATTTAGATATCGATATCGGTGTAGTGTATCGTATTTTTAATATTCGATTCAATATTAAAATTCATCAGAAAAACAAAAATTATTCGCTGGATCACTAGTCTGATTGGAAGAAAAAAAACTAAAAGTTGATTATTTTTATAACATGACTGGATCTACATACAATCGCTCAAATAAATATCCGAACACTATGGTCGATTAAAGAATTCAGAAAAAATATCTGGCAGCGATTTGTTTTAGAAATTAGTGATCTGGCCACCTTCTGTCACGTGATTACAGAATTCAGGAAAAATATCTGGAGCGTGTACAGCAACTGTTCACGCTCCAGTTACCGTTCACAGCAAACTGGAGCGTGTGCAGTTACTGCACACGCTCCAGTTTGCTGTGAACGGTAACTGCACACGCTCAATATTTCCGTGAGTGAGCCCACACGATCCAGGTCTTTGTGAGCTCACACGATCCAATGTGCTGTGAACATTAACCGCAACCGCTCCAGTTTGCTGTGAACGGTAACTGCACACGCTCCATATTCATTGCATTATATATTCATTCGCATTATATATATTAAAAAGTATCCGAACACTATGGTCGATTAAAGAATTCAGAAAAAATATCTGGCAACGATTTGTTTTAGAAATTAGTGATCTGGCAACCTTCGTGTCACGTGTCACGTGACACTTCGTGTTCGTGTCACGTGACACGTGACACGAAGGTTGCCAGATCACTAATTTCTAAAACAAATCGTTGCCAGATATTTTTTCTGAATTCTTTAATCGACCATAGTGTCGGATATTTATTTGAGCCTCCAATCCAATTCCTCTTAGCATTTTTCCATTCCAATTTCCTCTTAGCATAAATCACGCATGATTATACTAATACTGAAAGGGAACTAACAGATTGGAAGAAAGGAAGCAGCAAAGAAAGAAATTGGAAATGCAAGAAAACGAATTCTGATAAAATGAAGTCCATGTCTTGGAGTTCGATTCTCGGCTTAAATAAATCACGCGTGATTAACCAAGCTACTAAATCACGAACCTGTTATCACTGCATCTCAAATGCAGTAACATTTACGTTAGTTTCACTTTCACCATATTGTACTCATTAACGACACAACCGTTTAACCTTCAGACATTTAATCGTAAGAGCATATATAAAAATAATCATCAATTTACAGCAATATTACTTTCTCTATTAAAATAAATATGTAACTGTGATTCGCTCTATAAGAATACACTGCACAACATTGAAATTGTCCCACCCAGAAGGAGTGAGGGGATAAGGGTAAAATGTAGCACGCACGTAGCAATACATATTGGTATACCATGATTTAATTTGCAGCCATTTACAGCAGTTAGAAGATGAGATAATGCAGCACGATGTGACTGTCTCAGTAGGTGGTTCCACTGCCATGAACGGCGATACAGGCAGTAATAAGGCGTGGCATGAAGTCATACAGTCGACGGATATGGTCCTGAGGAATTGCACACCAAGCAGTGCTGACTTGCTCCCATAATTCATCGAGATTCCGTGCCGGCCGGCGAGAGGATTGCACACATCGTCCAATGTGGTCCCACAGATATTTTGATGGGAATAAATTTGGAGATCGTTATGGCCATGACAATACTTGAACATGTTGCAAACATTGCCTGGAGACTCTAACAGTGTGTACACGGGCGTTGTCATGCTGGAAAATGGACTGCTGCATGCCTCCCAGGAATGGTAACAAAAAGGGGTGCAGAACCGCGCTAAATCGTGCAGCTATCAGTGTTCTCCATGATGAGGACAAGATGTGACCTGCTATCATATCCAGTAGTATCCCGTACCATTTTGCCTGACTGACATGCAGTTGCCGGTCACGAACAAAAGATGGATTCATCCCCATCCCGGTTTTCGCCATACACGGACCTGTCGATCGTCAGCACCCGGATAGAAATGGGATTCATCACTAAACACAATTGTGTTCCATTCGTGACCACGCAGCGCTCGTCGGCGCCAAGCCAGATGATCGCTGCGATGTTTTGCAGTCAATGACAGTCGACGTAACGGGTGCCTGGAGCACAGGTGTGCCTCATGCAACCTTCGGTTTAAGGTTTGGTCTTTATGGGGACGTCCATGGCTGCTGACACAGCCTGTCGAATATCGGCTGCAGTGCTCTGTGGTGACAAACGAGCATGTCGAACAATGCGCCTGTCAAACCGTGCTGACGTTTGTTGGATCCACTCCCTCTGTGAAGCACGATAGCGCCTTCATTTCGCCACTCTTGCCAACAGCGTCCAACAGTTCGTGCATCCCGATGAACGTGGGCAGTGACACGACATGTAGTCCATCCAACTTCAGAAAGACCTATAATTCTTCCTCTCTCAAAAGCATCCAAATGGCTATAAACCTGTCGACGGCGTGTACCACGCATTTTAAGTCTTCGCTAAACAATTTCCAAGTGGAACCACCTAATCTCAACTGTTCGCACAACTTCCACCTGCATAAACACAATACCATTCCTGTTCCTTCTTCCACCTTTTATCTCTTGAGGCACACACGTCATTGGCTCTTTATCATCATCATTTGCATATCTCAACTGCGCACACCCGCCCTTCTATTAGCATGTTTGTACGACATGTCCTTCTGGGTGGAACACTTTCAATATCGAGCAGTGTATATACGAATATATATATACGTATCATTCTCTCATGGTAGTAGAGTTCTTTCCATAGTTTATTCATTTCCACGAATATTCTCTCATAGTTTATTTATATGCAGTCTGAGTGATCAATTGCATAGTTAATTAATGACCAAGTTCATTATTAGCATTCACTCTTCCTAGATTGTTCAGATTTATTATCATAATTCTTACGAGGTAAGATGCTCTTTAGTATTCTGTCAATGATAAAATTCCCAATTAAATTTTAACTAACTTAAGATCCACCACCTTCATTAACATTAACATCTCCTCTCCACAAAGCATCAGTATAACGTCTATCTTCCCTTTCTTTCAAACAACATAAAGATCATAGTAATGCATTGCCATTGTCTTGCCTTTCTTCTTTCAGAAGGGAGCGGGGGTGGCTCAGCGGTAGCGCGCCAGGCTCGTAATCTGTAGTTCCCAGGTTCGAGTCCCAGCTGGGTCAGCGTTGAGATTTATCTCCGTAAAATTCCCCGCCCTGCCCACGGTCAGTAGGGGACACCGATGGGCTTGGAAAGACCGCCGTCCGTCGGATGGGACGTTAAGCCGTGGCGCCGTGTGCGGGAGAGGCATACCCTGTGCACGTTAAAGAACATGCTGGATGCCTTGACGGGAGGCTACCATCTGTCTCCTAACAGCTGTTCCAGTGGGTCCCCTCCCCCAACCTTCTCTGAGCCTTCGGAGTCCTTGTGACCTGGCCATTTAGCCCATGGTGTGCAAAAAAGTGCCGCTCAGAGGTAAAACAACCACAACTTCTTTCAGAATACCTAGACCTTTCTTGTCCATTGTCTCTTTAATATCAACGTCTCTTCTCTCCAATTTGCCATCGCCAACTTTTACACTTCAATTCATTCATCTGATCATTAGCATTATAACCTTTATTACCATAGTAATCATAATAATTTCTACCATCCTTTCTAAAATTTGCTCTATTTTTATTGTAGCAAATTTACCATTTCATGATTTTCTTACCAAAATCATGTACACTTTCTTCATCTTCACTTTGTTCCACATATTTATAATGAAGTGGACATTCCACTTTAGGAACTAGCCCGAAGCAGTGGCCCTGTGAGAGAGAGCCCTGTTTGGTTTTCTAGAAACAGTTTTCTTGACGAAATTAGTTACGGAGTAAATTAGTAATGGAAATTAGTACTTGTTAAGTGAATATAAATCAAACTAAACAGAAATTGTTAAAGACGATAAGAAAGATGTACATAACACTTGCTCTGCAGGTCCCATTGTTATTATTCCTAGAATATCACTCCTAATCCCCTAATCTTCGATTCTTTCTTCTTTCCATATTCTTTCTTATACAGGGTGTCTCTGAATTCACGGCCCAAACGTGATGGAATGGGAATACACACCGAACCCACCAATATTCGTCATAGAATATGCGGCCGCAAACGCAGTGAGGAATCAGAAATGAAGGACAAACACAGAGTTGATGGTCACTCTGGAAACAGAGGTTTCCAGAGTGACATTTATTGGAGATTATTACAACAAATGCTCAAAAGTCCACCCACCAACGTTGATGCAGTGGCACAACGGCGGAGTATGATCGTGTACCTGCTCGTAAACACCCGGACTTGTCGCGCACATCGGCGGCTGCGACGGACAGTCGGGCTACCAGATCCTCCGTGGACTGCACGGGCGTCTCGTACACGACACTCTTCAAATGTCCCCACAGAAAGAAATCGATACAAGAAAGATCGGGTGATCTGGGGTGCCACCGCGCCCAATCCATCGGTTCCCAAATGTGGTATGAAGATGCTGACGCACGTCCATGCTGAAATGGGCGGGTGCCCCATCGTGCTGGAAACACATACGGGCGTAGATTGCGGCTAGAACATCCTGAAGCAATTCCGACAAAACCTGTTGCAGAAAAATACGGTACGTTCGCCTATCGAGGCGGTCTGGCAATAGGTAGGGTCCAATTAAGTAGTCATGCACGATCCCCGCCCAGATATTGGCAGCGAACCGTTTCTGGTTCGAATTTGGAAGTGTACCATGGGGGTTCTGAGCTGCCCACAAATGCGCATTATGGACATTCACTACGCTTTCACGTGAGAATGTTGATTCATCCGTAAAGAGCACATGCGCGGGGAAATCGGGATGTGCGGCAATTTCTGCAGGAACCACTGGGCGAAATCCATGCGCAGGGGATAATCAACAGCTGTCGATGCTTGCACCCGCTGCAAGTGATAGGGGTGTAGCCCTTCTGCATGCAGTACTCGCCAGACACTGTTCCGATGCACACCCGGGCTCTGGGCGGCGGATCGCGTGCTTGTACCTGGGTTATCTCTCACCATACGCAAGGTATCCTGGCTCATAGCTGGCGTTCTGACTGTCCGTGCTCGTCCGGCATCATGTCGACTGACGGGGAAGGTGCCTGTCTCAGACAGCTTGCGGTGCAGACGCGCAAACATTTTATGATCGGTCACACGGTGCATAGGATATCGCTGTAGAATCTTTGCACCTCTCTACCATTGCCCTCGGCTACGCCGTACATAAGGTGCATATCGGCTTTCTCTGCGTTCGTAAACTGCTCCATCTCGTGTCCGGTCGATGCTGAGAATGCTGGAGTTTGGCCGATTCAGTGCTTTTAAGCCGTGCCGCCTCGTCTGCGTCCCTACTGGCGCAGGGCTGCGTTTGCGGCCGCATATTCTACGACGAATATTGGTGGGTTCGGTGTGTACTACCATCCCCTCACGTTTAGGCCATGAATTCAGGGATACCCTGTATACATTTAAATAGTGCATAACATCATTGTTCGTTTTTTTTTACATTATCAATAGGCATGTTTTCGGTTTTATGAAAGTACTGCTGATTTTTATCTCGTTTTCCAAATAAATAAACGAGATATGTTCACTTTGTTGTTTTTATACCGTTACAGATCACTAAATATGGAAGCAGCAACTGTTAACGACTTTTGCAAATGATTTGTATGTGGCAAAAAAAACTGAAATTCCGATGGCAGCTTTCCACGAGATATTCCACTGACAGCAATAATTTATCCACTTTCCTCATAGGGGTGTGGGAAATTCAATTTTTTAAATTTTAAAAGTAGAAAGGACAATTTTTTATATTGCATAGTTACGAATAAAATACTATTAGCATTATCCCCCATCATTCATTAGTCGAATTAAAACTTTTAAGGAGTGAAAAAGTTGATAAACGAAAAACTTCATTCTCTTTGAAAACGAGGTTCCGATATGCGCCAGAGGCGATATGCGTTCTGCTTTTTAAGGTAATACAAAGAAAGTTGGTAGAAAAACAACACGTTATGGAGGCCACTTGGCTTCAGTTAACCCTGTGAAAATAATGTTATTTCCTTATTAAATCCTTAAAAATCATATTTAATGATACCTAATTCCTAATTTACGTCATATTCCCAACATAATGATTCACTTAATATTCATTCTTCAACTATTACATCTAGACTGAATAGATTTTTATCACATAATGATTAGGTGTTTGCAATTAAGCCAACATTTGATTTAGATGAATGAAATTATAGTAAAATATTGTTCGAGAACGGAATATAATTAATTGACAACTTAGCACTACTCTACTAAATTGCTGCCATTTGAAAATTTTGGGGGCCCGAAAATGTGTCTTGTCCCAGGGCCTATAGCCTACTTGTTCCACCCCTAAGCCTTTTTATATTTAATTCATCGTGAACTTAATAACATTTATTTCATAACAACATCAACTTGTAACAGTAACTCCATTTGTACTGTTACTTTCAATAATTTTATTTCCATTGACATTCAACATTCTTTTACCTATCTTTTACTTTAATTTCATTAGATACTTTTCCACACTCTGGCTATCTTTTACCTTCAACAACTTTTCTTAGGCATATTTCTCCTCCAATTTTCTACCTTTACCTCTTTACCTCACTTATTGTAATTTAGTCTGTTATAAGTTTTTACTCTGTAAGTTTTGACTCTTTTGACCTCAATTTACTCTTTACTCTTCCATATGTCAGCGACTGGAGTGGCTCAGTCGGTAGCACACCAGGCTCGTAATCTGCTGTTCCCAGGTTCGAGTCCGAGCCGGGTCAGCGTTTAGATTTATCTCCGTCTTGTCCTCGGTCAGTAGGGGACACCGATGGGTTTGGAAATGCCGTCATCCGTCGGATGAGATATTAAGCCGTGCTCCCGTGTGCGGAAGAGCCATACCCTGTGCACGTTAAAGAATACACTGGATGGCCTTGACGGGAGACTACCATCTGTCTCTCAACAGCTGTTCCAGTGGGTCCCCTCCCCCCAACCTTCTCTGAGCCTTCGGGGTCCTTGTCACCTGATCATTTAGCCCATGCTGTGCAAAAAAAGTGTCTCTCAGAGGTAAAACAACCCAACAACATCCCTTTCATATGTTTGTGGAATGACTAGCAAATTTGAATTTGAAATTCTTTCCTGACTGCGCCCAACATTTCTAGCTTCTTTTTTTACTTCATGGATTTTAATATACAACTTTCATCAACGGCCACTTTTATTTTTAAAGACTTCGTTAATGTAGCACCTCCAAACTATGCCTTCGGCCAAACGTTTCCTACGGATTTCCTAAACTTCCCAGGAACTAAATCCGGCCTTATGATATTCGTTTCCGTTTTACTGCCAGTTTTTTCAACAATCTGCAGACATTCACCAATCAATAAACCATATCTGCTTTATTCAATGAAATCGCGCTTCCTGATGTTTCATTGCAGCCATTAACAAAAGGGGAAACATTTTTGCTACTACAGCGTTAGTTCTTCCACAGCCTTTGAAACCAGTTTAACGAGACTTCATTTCTTATCTAATCTGATGCAATGTTAAAAGGCTGCCAAGCAGAAATATATACTAAATATTTGTAAAAATAAGTTTCAGATGATAGAAAAACTTCTATTAATGGCAGGGTAAGGAACATAGAATCAGTGGCAAAAAAAGTCACTTATTAATTAGAAATAAATTACTCATTTTAATTGTTAATAAATAACCGAAACATTTAACAACTCGAATGTATCATGCAGAGAAAGTTTTGCATTCATGTAAGGTGTCATGAATATAAAAAATGAATGGCAAAGAAATGATAGGG